>JAHRHZ010000009.1:20113528-20189131 GCA_024137785.1 Ginglymostoma cirratum | reverse complement strand
CCTAGACCTTTTCTGATGAAGGGTCTAGGCCCGAAACGTCAAGCTTTCCTGCTCCTATGATGCTGCTTGGCCTGCTGTGTTCATCCAGCTCCACACCTTGTTATCTCGTGGCTCACAGTGACCACATTTGTACCACATGTTGGTTGCTTGAGGAACTGCGGCCGAAGTGTGATGAGCTTTGAAAACCATAATACTTCAGGGACGCGAGAGTTACCTGGACACTATGTTTCAGGACGCAGCCACAAGCCTTAGATTATCTACCTCAAGTTTGGTCAATGGTAAGAGACAGGCAGGTGTAGCAGATAAAGAGATTAGAAGGGCAGTGCTGAATGAACCTCAGTCCTTAAATTTACCTGGCAAGTTGAGATTCTTAGTCCCTATGTGGATGAGAGCAGAGACTGTAGGGAGGATGAGCAAACTGATCATAGCAACGTGGTACCTGGAGCTATTCAAGGTGGGGGAGAGAAAAGAAATGTAGTTGTAGTTGCGGATAATATAGTCAAGAGAATAAGAACAAAGAACAAAGAAAATTACAGCGCAGGAACAGGCCCTTTGGCCCTCCAAGCCTGCGCCGATCCAGCTCCTCTATCTAAACCTGTCAACCATTTTCCAAGGATCTGTATCCCTCTGCTCCCTGCCCATCCATGTATCTGTCTAGACACATCTTAAATGATGCTATCGTGCCCGCCTCTACCACCTCTGCTGGCAAAGCATTCCAGGCACCCACCACCCTCTGCGTGAAGAAGTTGCCATGCATATCTCCCTTAAACTTTTCCACTCTCACCTTGAAATCGTGACCCCTAGTAATTGAGTTCCCCACTCTGGGAAAAAGCTTCTTGCTTTTTTATCCACCCTGTCTATTCCTCTCATGATTTTGTAGACCTCAATCAGGTACCCTCTCAACCTGGGTCTTTCTAATGTAAATAATCCTAATCTACTCAACCTCTCTTCATAGCTATATCCCACCATACCAGGCAACATCCTGGTGAACCTCCTCTGCACCGTCTCCAAAGCATCCACATCCTTTTGGTAATATGGTGACCAGAACTGTAGGCAGTATTCCAAATGCGGTCGAACTAAAGTCCTATACAGCTGTAACATGACCTGCCAACTCTTGTACTCAATACCCTGTCCGATGTTTGAAAGCATGCCGTACGCATCCTTGACCACTCTGTCGACCTGCGTTGCCACCTTCAGGGTACAATGGACCGGAACACCCAGATCTCTCTGTGCATCAATTTTCCACAGGGCTTTTCCACTTACCGTATAGTTCGTTTTTGAATTGGATCTTCCAAAATGCATCACCTCGCATTTGCCTGGATTGAACTCCATCTGCCACTTTTCCACCCAACTCTCCAACCTATCTATATTCTGCTGCATTCTCCGACAGTCCCCTTCACTATCTGCTACTCCACCAATCTTAGTGTCATCCGCAGACTTGCTAATCAGACCATCTATACCTTCCTCCAGATCATTTATGTATATCACAAACAACAGTGGTCCCAACACGGATCCCTGTGGAACACCACTGGTCACAATTCTCCATTTTGAGAAACTCCTTCCCACTACAACTCTCTGTCTCCTGTTGCCCAGCCAGTTCTCTATCCATCTAGCTAGTACACCCTGGACCCCATGCGACTTCACTTTCTCCAACAGCCTTACTAAATAAACACTGTTCTTTGTGGCTAGGAATGAGGGCTGTGTTGTCTGCCTGGTACTCATGTTCAGGATGTCTCATCTGAGCTGCAGACAAAATTGGAATATGAGGGGAAAGATCCAGTTGTCGTGGTCCATTAGGGTACCAATGATATGAGCAGAAAGAGGAAACAGGATCTGCTGAGAGAACATGAGCAACTAGGGGCTAAATTAAGAAGCAGAACCAAAAGGGTAATAATCTCTGAATTACTACCTGAGCAACAAGCTAATTGGCACAGGGTCAACAAGGTTAAAAAGGCAAGTACATGGCTTAAAGTTTGGTGTGGAAAAAAGAGGTTTGAATTCATGGGACATTGCCACCAGTGGTTGGGAAGCAGGGAGCTGTTCCGATGTAACAAGGCGTGGGGATGGATGAACACAGCAGGCCAAGCAGCATCATAGGAGCAGGAAAACTTGACGTTTCGGGCCTATACCCTTCATCAGAAATGGGGGAGGGGAAGAGGGTTCTGAAATAAATAGGGAGAGAGGGGGAGGCGGATAGAGGATGGATAGAGGAGAGGATAGGTGGAGAGGCAAGGCCAAAGAGATTATGAGAGAGTTGCAGTGGGAGAGAGATTCCCTGAGGTTTGTCCGGAGGGAGGAGGGTAACTTCTTCAGGACAGGCATCCTTAGAAGAGGCTTCGCAGTGGGTTGTTCCGATGGGATGTGTTCCACTCGAATCATGCTGGGACCTGCATAATAATTGGTGCATTGCAAAACAAGGGCTGTGGAAAGGGCTTTAAAGTAAATAGTGTGGGGGTAGGGTGTTGGGTGTTCAGTTGCACGGAAAATTATGGATGAAGTTAAAGTGCTGGAGGGGTCAGGAAAGGCTATTAAAGTTTCCAGAATAAAGTAATAGGACAGAGATTGTGAAAACGGTCAGGAATCTAACTTCAGGCAAAGCAGATATAGTGACAACGGTGAGAAGAGGGGCAGTCAATGCAAGACTGAAGTTGTTGTACTTAAATGCACACAGTATATGAAACAAAGTAAATGAGCTTGTAGAACAGATTAAAATTGGTGAATACAATATTCTGGACATTATAGAGACCTGGCTACAAGGGGATTCTATTGAAAGGACAGGCACATGGGCAGTGTTGCCTTGTTAGGAGGAAATGAAATTAAATCAATAACAAGAGGCAATATAGGCTGTGAAGGCATAGAATCTGTGTGGGTAGAGTTTAAGAGCTGCAATGGGAAAAAAATCCTGATGGTAGTTGTATACAAGCCTCCTAGCAGTCATCAGATTATCATAGAAATCATAGAATTCCTACAGTGTGGAAACAAGCTCTTTGGCCTAACAAGTCCACGCTGACCATCAGTGCATCCCACCCAGACCCATTCCTCCTCTAACCCACTTAATCTACACATCCCTGAACACTACGGATAATTTAGCATGGCCAATCCACCTAACCTGCACATCTTTGGACTGTGGGAGGAAACCGGAGCACCCGAAGGAAACCCACACAGACACGGGGAGAATGTGCAAACTCCACACAGACAGTTGTCCGAGGGTGAAATCAAACCCGGGTCCCTGACGCTGTGAGGCAGCAGTGCTAACCACTGAGCTTGGGGGAGAAAATAAATCAGGAGATAGAAAAGGCATGTAAGAAAGGCACTATTACAATAATCAGAGGGGACTTCAATATGCAGCTGGGCTGGGAATGTCAGGTTGGTAGCATATCCTATGAAAAGGAATTCATGGAATGTCTACAAGATTTATTTTGGGGCAGCTTTTGGTAAGGTCCACTTTGGAAAAGGTATTTCCATATTTTTTGTAATATAATAAAGCAGACTTGATTAGGGAGCTTAAGGTGAAGAAACTCCCTTGGGTGGCAGTGACCATAATATGATCGAATTCACCCTGCAGTTTCAGAGGGAGAAGCTTGAATCAGGGGTAAGCATATTACAATCGAGTAAAGGTAACTACAAAGACACAAGGTAGGAGCTGGCCAGAGTTCATTAGAAGAGGAACCTAGCAGTGGAACAGCAATGGCAGAAAGTTCTGACTATAATTCAGGAGGTACAGCAGAAATTCATCCCAACGGAAAAGAAACATACTAAGAATACGATGAGGCAACAAACATGGTTGACAAGGGAAGTCAGGGATAGTACGAAAGCAAAAGATAAAGCATTCAATGTGGTGAAGATCAAATGGAAGCCAGAGGATTAGGAAGCCTTTAAAGACAGCAGAGAACAACTGAAAAATTAATATGGGGAGAAGATGAAATATGATGTTAAGGTAGCTAGTAATATAAAAGAAAATTCCAAAAGATTTGTTTCAAATATGTAAAAGGTAAGAGAGAGAGGCAAGAATGGACATGAGATTGCTGGAAAATAAGGCTCAATAAGTATCAAAAGGAAACAAAGAAATAGCGGAGGAACTGAATAGGTAATTTGCATCAGTCTTTGCCGTGGAAGACACCTGCAGCATACCAGACCTTCAAGAGAGTCAGAGGTAAATGTAATGACCATCACTAAGGAGAAGTTGCTGGGGAAGATGAAGGGCCTGAAGGTGAATAAATCACTGGACTACACCCAGATCTCTGAAGGAGAAAGCTGAGGAGATTTTGGAGGCATTGGTGATAAACTTTTAGAAATCACTGGAGTCAGGAAGTGCCCCAGAGGACTGAAAAATAACTAATGTAATTCCCTTTTTAAGATAAAAAAGGAAGCAGAAGACAGGAAACTATAGGCCAGTTAGCCTGACCTTAGTCATTACTAAGATTTAGAGTCCATTATTGAGTATGAGATTGTGGAGTACTTGGAAGTGCACAGTGAAATAGGCTGTGCAAGCATGGCTTCATCAAATAAAATGCTACCCTCGACAAATCTGTTTGAATTCTTTAAGGTGGTAATGAGCATGTTAGACAAAGAAGAGCCAGCGGACGTAATCTATTTGTATTTCAAAAAGTCCTTTGACAAGGCGCTGCACAGAGGGTGTGAAATAAGGTAAGAAGCCATGGTAGCCCAACATATTGGCATGGATAGAGGATTGGCTGACTAGCACAAGACAAACTATTCACACCAGACAACAATGATCTGGAGGAAAGAGCTGAGGCATTGTTGCAACATTTGCAGATGACACAAAGATAGGTGGAGGAGCAGGTAGTGTTGAGGAAGTGGGGAGGCTGCAGAAGGACTTGGCCATGCTAAGGGGATGGGCAAAGAAGTGGCAGATGGAATAGAATGCGGAAAAGTGTACACTTCAGTTGGAATGGGTAAAGGCTTTGGAAATCTGAAACACAAAGGCACTTCAGAGTCCTAATTCAGGATTCTTTTAAGGTTAATATGGAGGCTTAGTTGGCAAGTGGGAAGTCAAATAGAATGTTAGAATTCATTTTGATAGGTGCGGAATGCAAGAGCAGCAATGTACTGCTGATGCTGTGTAAGGCTCTTGTCAGATCGTTATTGGATTATTGTGAGCAGTTTTCGGCTCTGTCTGTAAGGAAGGATGTATTGGCTTTGGAGGCTATCCAGATGAGGGTTACAAGAAAGAGCCTGGGAATGAAAGTTTTATCATATGAGGAGTGGTTGTGGATGCTGGGTCTGTACTCTGTGGAGTTCAGAAGGATGAGGGGCTATCTCATTGAAACTTACAGAATACTGAGAGGCCTCAAAAGAAGGGGCATCTAGAAGCTGTCTGTACCAGTAGGAGAGACCAGAATCTGCAGGCATAGACTCAGAGTGAAGGCACGATCCTTTAGAACTGAGATGAAAAGGAATTTCTTCAGCCAAAGGGTGGTGAATCTGGGGACCTCATTGTCACAGAACACTGTGGAGGCCAAGTCACTGAATGTCTTTAACACGGAGATAGATAGGTTCTTGATTAGTAAGGGAATAAGAGGTTATGGGTGAAGGCATAAGAATGGAGTTGGGAAACATATCAGCCATGATCAAATGCAAAGCAGACTTGATGGGCTGGATGGCCGAATTCTGCTCCTACATCTTCTGGTCTTACAGTCTTAAATGTGATTAGGATTAACAAGGGAACTTCGGGCCAGTAAATTCATGGTAAGGAAACTATTGGAAAACCTCTGAGGGCAAAATTGATCTCTACTTAGAAAGGCAAGTATTAATCAAAGATAGTCAGCACGACTTTGTCAGGGGCAAGATCACACCTAACAGATTTGATTGTGCCTCCTGAGGAGGTGACTAGATGTGTGGATGAGAGTAATGCAGTGTATATAGTCAATGTGGCTTTCAGTAAGGCTTTTTACAAAGTCTCAAATTTGAAAGCAGTCAAGAAGGCAAGAGCCCATGGGAACTAGGGCAATTTGACAAATTGGATCCAAAATTGGACTCGTGGCAGGGGACAGAGAGTGATGGTCAAAGGTTGTTACTGTGATTGTGTCCACTAGCATACTGCAGGATGTGTTGCTGGATTCTTTGATCTTTGTAGTGCGCATTAATGATTTTGACATTAATGTAGGAGGAATGGTCAATAAGTTCGCAGAAGACATGCAAATTGGTGGTATGGTAAACAGCAAGGAGGGAAGCCTTAGTCAATGAAATGATAGAGATGGGCTAGTCAAGTGTCAGAAAAGCCCATCTGGTTCACTAATTTTCTTTAGGGAACGCAACTGCCATCTTACCTGGTCTGGCCTGCATGTGACTCCAGCCCACAACAATGTGGTTAGGTCTTGACTGCCCTTTGGGCAATTAGGGATGGACATTTAATGTTGACCTAGCCAGTGATGACCTCATCCCATGAATGAATAAGAAAAAGTCAAATGGGCAGAAGAACGTCAAATGAAGTTTAACCCTGAAATATATGATGTGGTGCATTTTGGGAAGATTAACAAGGTAAGGGAGTACACAATGAATAGTAGGACCTTAACTAATACAGAGGATCAGAGGGATCATTGTGTGTGTATCCATAAATTCTTGATACAACAGGATAGGTTCATTGGATCAATCAGAAAGCATTTAGGATAAAGTCATAGAGTCATACAGCATGGAAACTGACCCTTCAGCCCAAATCATCCAGCCGACCAAGTTTCCCAAACTAAGCTAGCCCCACTTGCTTACATTTCCTATTCATGTACCTATCCAAATGTCTTTAAAATGTAACTGTACCTGTATCTAGCACTTCTTCTGGCAGCTTCTTCTACACACGCACTACCCACTGTGTGAAAAAGTTGTCCCTTAGGCCCCTTTTAAATCTTTCTCTTCTCACCTTAAAAAAATGTCCCCTGGTTTTGAATTCCCCGACCCTGGGGAAAACACCTTTGCTATTCACTTTATATACGCCCTTCATGATTTACAAACCTCTATAAAGTCATCCCTAAACTCTTGTGCTCAAGTGTAAAAAATCCCAGCCTATCCAGCCTCTTCTTATAACTCAAACCTTCCAGTCCTAGCAATGTGCTCGTAAATCTTTACTGAACCCTCTCCAATTTAATAATATCCTTCCTATAGCAGGGTGACCAGAACTGTACAAAAGTGGCCTTGCCAACATTGTGTACAACCTCAACATGACATCCCAATTCCTACACCCAATGAGCTGAACAATGAAGGTAAGCTTAATAAACATCTTCTTAACCGTCCTGACTAGCTGTGATACAACTTTCAAAGAATTATGTACCTGAACCCCTCAGCCTTTCTGTTCAACAACACTACCCAGGGACCTTCCATTAATTGTGTAAGTCCTACCCTTATTTATTTTACCAAAATGCAATATCTCACATTTATCCAAATTAAATTCCATCTGCCACTCCTCATCCCGTTGGCACAATTGATCAAGATCCCATTGTAATTTTAGATAACCTTCTTCACTGTTGACAATACCACCAATTTTGGTGTCATCTGCTAACACACTAACCATGTTGCCTAAATTCTCATCCAAATTATTTCTATGAATGACAAATAAAACAATAGATCCAGCACTGATCCCTGTGAAGCACCACTGGTCACAAGCCATTGTTTGCTACTCTTACTGGCCTTATCCTTCACTCTAACAGGAATGTTAATGCCCCTGAACTCTCATTATCTCACTTTTAAAAGCCTCCCATTTGCCAGTTGTCCCTTTACCTGCAAACAGACGACTGCAATCAACTTTTGAAAGTTCCTGTCTCATACTGTCAAAATTTGCCTTATTCCGATTAAGAGCTTTGATTTTTATTCAAGGCCCATCCTTTTCCACAACTATTATAAAACTAATAGAATCATGATCTCTGGTCCCAAAGTGCTCCCCCACTAACACTCCAGTCACTTTCCCTGCCTTATTTCTTGAGAGAAGCTCAAGTTTTGATCATTCTCTAGTAGGTGCATCTACATTTTGATGAAGAAAATTTTCTTGAACACATTTAACAATTTCCTCACCATCCAAGCCCCTAATACTATGACAGCCCCAATCTATGTTTGGAAATTTACAATCCCCTGCTATTACAATCCTATTATTGTTACATATACCTAAGATCTCTCTATCTCTTTGTCCTCAATTTCCTGCTGACTTTTGGGATACTTGTCTTTATTAGTTGAGTCATTGAATACAAAAACAGGGAGGTTATTATGGAGCTGTATAATAGGTTAGTTAGGCTTTAATTATGTGCATTTCTGGTCACCACACAGTAAGAAGGATTTGGTTGCATTAGAAAGGGTGCAGAGGAGATTCATCAGGATGTTGCCTGTCTTAAGTATTTCAGGTAGATTGGCTGGGGCTGTTTTCCTTGGAGCAGTGAAGGTTGAGGAGGGACTTGAGCAAGGAATACAAAATTATGAGGAACGTAGATATGGTAGATAGGAAGATATGTTTCCCCTCAGTACAGGAGTCAATAAATAGGGGAAATTGATTTAAGGTAAAGGGCAGGAGGTTAGGAGGAGATTTAAGAAAGATGTTTTTTACTCACAGGCTAATAGATATCTGGAACTCACTGCCTGAGAGCGTGGTAGAGGCAGGAAATATCACAACATTGAAAAAGTGTCTAGATGATCGCCTGGAGTGCCGCAGCATCCAAGCGTATGGGCCAAGTGCTGGAATACAGCACTAGAGTGAACTGGCAATGATATGATGGGTTGAGGGTCCTGTTTACATGCTGTAAAATTCTATGACTCTTAATCAGTTTACTGTTTACTTTCCACTCCGCAACCTTATCCTGCATTACCGGGCCTGTTCTGCACTCTTAAAATGTGCTGCCCAGGACTACTAAATGATTTCTAACTATTTGAACCAGTCAAAAAATGGGAATTGCCAGAAATTTCCACTTGATACTCCGTTTTACAGAATTAGTGTGGACATTGTGTCTTGTGTTGCAAATTATCCGTATTAATATGATCCAGCGAATTCCAGGTCATTGTTTTTGGACTGTTTTTGTTTGTAAATTGAAAAAAATGTTAAAAATGCAGCATGAGGCTCAATGCCACAAACAACTAGGTTTTGCTATTTGAGCTAAAATTATCTCACCAGTGGACCATGTGCCTCCCTGAGTTGTTTCCATTGCATTCAACATTGCTCACATTTGTTTGCATGCTTGGAAGAAATAGGTTTGAACAAAATATTGATGAAGAAATATCTGTTCCCGTTGCAGGTTGCTGTGTGCATGTGAAGGATAGGTTTTATTTGCTCCCAACTGGATTAAATCCACACTGTTTGTACTTGCAAACAGAGAAGAATCACTTTTTTTTAACAGAAGCAAGTCAGCTCTCATTTTTGACTTCAATAAGTCATGAGTTTGAAAATGGTCAGGAAAGAAAAAGTTTTATTCTGTGCCTGACATGTGAGTAGTTGCCGACACTTGCTAAAACAACTGGGAAAACATTGCATGCTTAGCTCTGAAGCACTGTCAGATCTGGAACTGAGGAAAAGAGGTAGAAGTCTATGTCTGGGGTCTGTTTCAAACGCTTGCTACATTGAATTGACAATCCAAAGACCGACTTGGCCAAATCCTATTTGTCTGAAGCTGACGGGTGTCTTTATTGACTCAGTGCCTTGATGCAAAGTTTGGATTAAGAAGACCTCTTGAATGCTAGCTCCTACTTCAGAGCAATTTATGGTGTCGAAATTTGCCAGCTCACATTCTGTTCTTTGTTCATTAAAATTCACACCTTAGAATAAAGTTCAATAATGAAGGGAATTTCATCTGTCGTTGCAACAGCTGTTCAAAAGTCCTTATTAAACCCCTCATAAGTGAATTAATCATGTGTGTGCCATATGTTTCAGTTTACCCTGCTGTCTTCCTGCAGATAATCAGACATCATTATCTGATGCCGGATTTTGAGATTTTTTTTAATATTGGATAGGCAAACTATTGGAATACTTTGCTTTTATCAAGCAGAATATTAGATTAACTTGCCTATAGAAGTCTACGGTTACCGATTAATGCTGGGGAAATTGTTGTTTTATGTGATTTGATCTCATATTCTCAAAAATTCACAGGCAGTCTATTTAACAAGAGCACTGTAGATACCATGGACTTTTAAGGTGAAAATGAATTTAATTTTCCTACCACTCAAATATTCTACTTTCTTTTATCAGCTGCTTCAATTGTGAAATTGTGTCGCCTTGCAATGCTATTCGAGTTACAGGTAAGTTAAAATTTTACACAGATTTAATTCATTGTTGCTGATGCATCTGTTTGATGCTCCACTATTTAGCAAGAGCTAAAAGATATATTTCAGTCACATTATGTTTTGCACAGAGAAAAGCTGCTAAATCCTCACAATGATGATCCATAAAGTCAATATAGATATCAATTTGCACAACTTGCCAAATCACTCTATAATTTATTGTGGATTTGTTTAGCTTTAAACACCATATTTACTAATGACTTTGCAGGTCCAGAAAGGGCTTTCTCGAAAGGTTTGAAAAGAGGCAATGATCACTGATTAGTGAGCAGAGATATCGAATTGACAAAATTTAATGGATGTGGACCTTAGCAAATTTGCAAAGGACAGACAGCACAAAGCTGGAAAATTTTCTCTTTCAATAATTTATTGAACAATTTTAGGGAATCATACTCCTTTGATATTTCTATATATAAAATATAAATATATTTAAGTTTGGCTTGGTGTTAGCTTGTCTCTTTTCTGTATCACACTCTTACTTCTTATTTAGAGTATTATATTTTCAAGGCTAACAGGACTTTTCCAGAGTAAATGAAGTGAAACTTTCTATTTCAGTGGCAATTAAACGTAATTTGCTAAGGAACCAAAGGAGTAGAAACAAAAATATATGCAACCGTTCGTTAGATGGTTCCTGAAAGGCTGCTGTGAGCAGATACAAAAGCAATTACAAAAATATGTTAGACTTTGTACAATTCATTCACAAGACATAGGCATCAATGGCAAGATCAACAGTTTTTGCCCATTGTTGATAAATCTCAAGAAGATCGTGTCTAGCCCCTAACTAGACAGTTGAATGGCTTTGCTAGGCTATGTCTGAGTGAGCTTGAGAGTCGGTCACGTTACAGTGCTTCAGGAGTAACATACATAACAGGCTGTGTAATGGCAGCAGATTGCCTTCCTTAAAGAATATTAGATAGGACATTAAATGAATTTGATGATTTTTGACAATGATTCAATAATTTTGTGGTTGTAAATCATGAGATAACATTTTCATTTCCAGATTTACCAAATTACATGAACTGAAATTTCCCAGCTGCCTTGCCAGGATTTAAAGATGTAATTCTGCATTAGATCAGCCCTTTGACCAGTGACTATGCTGGGTATACCAAAAAGGAAAAATATTGCAGTGCTATGGGGAAAGAATAGGGAATGGGGCTAATTGGATAACTCTTCTGAAAAGCTAGCACAGGTGTAGAAGGCTAAATGATCTTCTTTTATGCTGTATTTTTATTTTTTTAACCTATTTTTCCTAATTGAAACAGTTCAGAGATGTAATTCCACACCTTTGGAGCAGATGGGTCTTGAACGCAGGTCTCTTTGTCCAGGGGTTGGGACACTTCCACTGCACCACAAGAGGGCCCCTTCCTTTATGCTGTATTTCTGTTTTTTAATCTATTGTTCTAACCAACCTGTTCAGAGACATTATTACATACTTCTGGAGTAGGTAAGACTTGAACCTAAGCCCCTTGGTCCAGAGTTAATGACACTACCACTGCACCATAAGAGGGTCCCTTTTATGCTGTAATTATTCGCTTCAACTAATAAGTTGTGATAAGGTGTAGTCAGGTGGACCCTGAAAATGATAAGTAGCAGTCAGGCAAATGTTGAGATCCATTTATCCCATTTCTAAGCCACAGGGCATATCCAGCAAGAAGAGACAGAATTAGTGGCCACTAGCTAGTTATGTTGACTCGGCCACATGGCAAATGATATGTTCTTGCCCAAACACTTAGCATCAGCAACATAGTAGAACGCAAGTCTTATTTACTGATATGAGATTGCTGAATTCTTAATGCTTTGTTTCTGTTTGTAAGTTTAATGCTGATAGTAATTGACTGAGTTTAAACTCCACTTTACATCTGAAGAATTGGGCTAAAGCCCAAAGCCCATTTGGTCTTATTTGCAATATGGTCAAGGACTTTGCCAATGATATTAGATTTTCAATTAATTTGCAGAAGTAAAAGAAAGGAAAGGAAAACCTGCATTTATATCATGTTTCCACAGCGACAAGATGTCTCGGTATGTTTAAGAGCCAGTGAAATACTTTTTGAAATGTAGTCACTGTTATAATATGGGAAATGTGGTAGCCAACTTGCGTACATCAAACTCCTACAAACAGCAAGGCAATGATAACTAGATTGTCTGTTGTAATTTTATGATATTTAGTGACAGATAAGTAGTGGTTAGGACACTGGGAATAAGTGGTCCATACTCACTCCAATCTTAAATTGTGCTGTAGGACCTTTTGTATTCACCAAATAACACTTAGGTTTAATGTCTCATCTGAAAAATGTCACCTCCTACGATAAAATGTTCCCTCATCTTAAGTTTATGTGCGCAAGCCGGAGAGCCATGTAAATTTGAGGTAACAGTGCTTTCAATTGAATCACAGATGCTTAAAATAGAAACCCATTTGAATTATTGAGCCTCCATTCAAGAAAAAAGTGCAGCCAAATATTCATCCCCCAGTACAATTCTACTGAGAGCTGTCCATGGGTTATGCAAGTAATTTGTTGCTTGTGGGTCTTCGCCATTAGCAATGTGACTGCACCATTTAATTTCAATTCTCTCATTCCAATAAGTATTAAGGCCTGTGGTGGATTTGAAGAGCTGGACAGCTTGAAAGCATATGTTGTGACAAAGACACTTATATTACTTGAAGTTTCAAGTAGAGTGAAATGATAGTTTCTGGAAGACCAGCAATGTACTTTGCAGCAAAGCCGATTGACCCCACTAAAATTATTCCCAAATAACTGTGATGTATCAATGCAATAAAGATACATAATTTAACTAGTTACTCTGGGGCACGTTATTAGGGAATCAAATTGAAGGTTCCACTCTTTGGATTACCCTCAGCCAGAGGGCCTTCCTCATCTATTAAAGCTGCCCAAAGTAATCGCTGTCTCTTGGATTACTTGATGATGCAAGTCAAGGTAATTGTACAACATGACAGAGATGAGACGCTTAGTGCAGTCATAGGGGAAGAACCATCCGAGGAAGAGGAGCAAATGAAGAAAGCAGAGCTGCCGCCGTGCAGCATGAAAAAGCCATTTACTTATAGAAGCATAGAAAATAGGAGCAGAAGTGGGCCCTTCCACCTTTCAAGCCTGCTCCGCCATTCAATGTGTTTATGGCTGATCACCCAAATCAGTACCCTGTTCTCACTTTCTCGTCATACCCACTGATCCCGTTGATCCTAATAATTATATCTCACCCCTTCTTGAAAACATTAGATGTTTTAATCTCTACTGCTTTCTGTGGCAAAAAAAAATTCCACAAGCTCTCTGTGTCAAAAATTTCTCCCCATCTCAGTCCTAAATGGCCTACCCTGTATGCTTAAACTGTGACGCTTTGTTCTGGACTCGACAGCCATAGGGGACATCCTTCTTGCATTTACCTTTTCCAGGACTGTTGAAATTTTGTAAGTTCTTATGAGATCCCATCTCTTCCAAATTCCAGTGACTGTAGCTCTAACCAATCTAATCTGTGTTCATACCTCAGACTTGATGTCTCAGGAATCAGTCTGGTACATCTTTGCACTCTTTCCATAGCCAGAATTTACTTCCTCAGAAAAGGAGAACAAAATTGTACACAATATTCCAGGTTTGCTCTCACCAAGGGCCTGTACAATTGTAGCAAGACATTCCTGCTCCTGTACTGAAGTCCTCACGCTGTCAAGACCAACATGCCTATAGCCTTTTTTACCACCTACTGCACCTGCATGGTATTTTCAGCAACTGGAATACAATGAGGTCATCTTGCACCTCCCCCTTTTCCAACCGATTGCCATTCAGATAACAATCTGCCTTCCTGGTTTTGCTATCAAGGTGAAAAACTTAGAAATAAACCAAGTTGTTCCCAATTTTGAAATACGCCTCTCTGGATCTGTTGTCCAATTCTGCCACACATCTCACCAAACCAGGTCACTCAGACTACTGTAAATTCCTGCCTTCTGGTTTAATTCAAAACTCCAGCATCCACAGAAATTTGCTTTTATATGAGAGATCTGCCTGTTGGTGTACACTGAGGAGCTGAATGGATGTAAATGCAATGTACACCTGGAAAAAACATCATTCAATCACTCTTCTGTCACTGCAGCTCATCTATGAAGGAAAATGTCGCAATTTATCTTGCATCAATTGTGTTCATGGAAAAAGCAGAGTATCTAAATGTGTCACAACCCTGCCACTCTCCAGTTGAATATATCCCTATAAAATACAAATACACCAAATTGATGCATAGCAAAAGTTGAGCTGTTCCACCAAGCCAGTTCACATCAAGATACCCAGATAATCTTGATTAAATACTTCTGTCCTGTCAGTCTATCCCCCAACCTCCACTCCAGCATCTCTCATCAACTACAAAAACATGTAATCTTTTGGGCATGGCAAAAAATGTAGACTAAATGAACAGAACCTATAAGGGGAAAAAAAAACAATTTGTCTTCAATTTCCCCTCAGATAATTACTGCAGGAAATTCGATATACCAAGCATTATCCATAAAGATGTTTCTGATCTATATCATGTGATTTCTGCACCATTCAGGAACTTTTCTATTTCTTCTTAGATAACAATGAATTTGTTGCACTCTCCATGGTACATTGCATCTGCATAAGCCCCTTTGAACTTGTTGCTGAAACAGTTTGAAGTTCACTGTTACAAATTTTCCAACAACTTGAAAGGCATTTAGCACAATTTCAAGATATGTTACAAGGGATCATTGTTTCCCAAAACAACTCCCATTGGAAAACATTGAATGATAAGAATATATTTGACTGTAGCTCTGGTAGCCAATTTCTGTTCTTTACCAGCCATATGCATTCTCAGCATTCGGCTTCCCATGATTGTCTCAGCTAATACATCCCCTTCATCTATAACTGAGAACCTTCAGATGTTTCAGTCTGAATATTGGTGTGGTGCAATGGTCCTGGCGCACTGCAGAGATGCAAGGAATCATCAAGTGACTCTGCCTTGACTTGGGAAGAGTAATAGAAAATGTTGATTATCAGCACAAAGTGGAAAGTTTTATATATTTAGGCAAGATTCCAAGTTTTTGTGCACAATAGGACTCTGTTGTATTGAAGTGTTATTCTTGCTCACATTTTCAACCAGGCCCTGGAAAGGATAATTACTGCAGGATGGCTGCATGCCTCCAACTTTTCTTCCTCCACCCCTCATTAGAAACTGAGCCAAAAAATGCTAAATGCTATCTCATCAGAACTTGACAGTTTTTTTTAAGAAAAGGAAGGCCCCCTGTTGCTGCTTGTTTTCTCATGCTGATAATGAGCAATCTCCTCCCGGAAGCACAGACAAGACATCCAGATGTTCAAAATTGGCAGAGTATTCCAACAGCTATTTCCGCAGTCAGAATATTTTCTTCCTTGCTATGAGTGTATTCCAACACAGCAAGGTTGTAGATTCTGACCAGGTCTTTCAACATTCATCACAGATGAGCTCTTTGTTTGTCCTACAAAAGTAAATTCTTCTGCAATGAACCAGGTTGTTAATAAGCAGTATTAAAAAAAGTTGCCCTTTCTCCACTTATCAGTTTGCAACTTACATTTTTGATTGATGTTTGTAAACACTATCGGACAGATTATGATAAACTTTTCACCTTGGTACAGGGGTCAGTTATGTGGGGGCACACTTTTAGGGTAAGAAGCAAAGGTTCAGAGGAGATTTGAGGAAAGGAAAATTCACCCAGAGTGTTGTGGGTATCTGGAACTAACTTCCTAAAAGGATATTAGTGGTAGGAGCCCTGAAGACATGTAAGAACTACGTAGATGGACACTTGGTACACTTTAGGATTCAAGGCTACCGCATCAAGTGTTGAAAATGGGATTAGACTCGATGAATATTTGATGACCGTCATGGATCAATGGGCCAAAAGGACTTTTTGCCAAACTTTATGAAATTTAGGCTCTGAAAGAATCAGAGGTGAAGTCAGGGTGAAAGAACAAAATACATATGAGTTATAATGCTGTGACTGTGGTGGAAGCAGATTCAATATTAATTTTTAGAAGGGAATTGAATAAATATTTGAAAAGAAAAATGTGCTGGTCAATGGGTGAAGAAAGAGCAGGAGAGATTTTGTTTTAAAAATTGGATAGCTCTTCGAGAAAGCCAGTGCAAGCTGAATAGGTGAATTACCACCTTCTGTGTTGAATCATTCTGAACGTGTATCACACTTTCTATGGCATTCATCCAGACAGAGCTGAGCTGCTCCATGCTCTGACTGCATCACCCCTTGTAATGATTTTCATCTGAATATCTTGAATTTCAATTTTGACCAGAAATTGGCCTTCCATTCCAATTTTCTTTTTGTTATTGTCAAAGTCCCTGCAGCGGAACATCTGATAGATCATGCTCAGAAGGAGAAATAACGAGAGAGTGAGAGAGACAGCAAGCGAAGGTAAGAAAATGTAGATGTAAGCCACGTTCTTACATTGTGTTTAAACACCTGAACACTAAATTGGTAAGATTTGATCTTAAAAACCTCACTAGTTGAGTGTACACTTGAGTTGAGGGATACAGAAGATTTTCTATCCACAATCTGTCCTAAATCCCAATGCAATGTTCAGCCAATGAGGTTTCTTTTTTTTTAATATGGCAGGTATATTAGCAATATTGGGTTGTTTTTGCATACTTGCATGCATGTATTAGTCGAAAACAGATTGAATGTACCAAATTGCGGGAAGCTGCCACTCAGATCAATACAAGGTAGATTAATCTTGCTATTGTATGTGCTACTCTTCCCTTCTAGTCAATAACAGAAGAATCAGTATCTAAAATGTTCTAATGAGTAATCAATCATACATGGCCACAGTCAAGCAGTTTAGTGTGGAAACACTTGAAAAGCAATTAAACATAACAAGTATCAACTGCAATGATTTAACCATCTATCCTAGCCTACTTTCACTGTCTCGTCCCTTAACTGTTATTATTGCGTTAGCGATCTGATAATATCTAAAGAACACAGGGGAACAGATGTTTCATCAGTTTGATGGGGAATGACAAATTTTCACCTCAGCCAGTTCTCGCTGAAATTGGATGCCCTTGCATGGCAGTCATGGCTAATAGGATCAAACCCACAGGAGATCCATTTAGTCATATTCTGCCATTATTTTCCAGACTTTCTTTGTCATTGACGCTGACATTTTTTGTCATCTGCTGCTGCTAATAATGTTCAAGGTGTGTTCAGAAGCATTGCTGGATGAAAACTTAGCCCAATTATGTTGAGAGTAGATGACAGTGTTGAGTCACTTCATGTCTCCTGATGATGACCTCTTTTCTACATTTTGTTTCAAGAAAAATGGTGCATGTTCCTTCTTGCTCATTATGTATAGAGCTATGTATAGAGCCAAGTTGTTGTGAGTATTAACTGATATTAGTCAAGTTTGAAATAAAAGGCTGTCTATTGAAACAGATGTCATTAAATTCAAACAGCAGGTGTCCCATATATTTTGCATGTCTTTATAATAATGGAATTCTGACAATTTCTTCTGGACAAGAAAAGTAACAGTGTTATCATTAGTGGTTGCTGCTTCCTGAGTAGGTCTCAAAATATGTTAATAATAACTTTGTTTACCAAGTCAAGGAAGAAACAGCTACAGCAGATCTTTCAGTCAAACTGGTCTCTCTCAGCTGGTAGAGTTGAGTTCAAGATTCAGTCCTGCAGCTGAAGAACAGATTATGCTGTCTTTATCACCCTCCTGATGTTGTGTACTATTACTCTTATTTTCTTTTATTCTATTTGGGTCATTGTTTTAAATATATTGATGAAATACAAATTTGGATAGATTTATGTTAGTATGGGCTGTTGCTCTCCCATCGCCTCACCAACCCAGACTCTATTTCCAAGATGGGTCAGTGAGATCTGCAAAGTATTCTAATGTCTATAAGAGTAACCTAGCTCTCTCCTTGCTTTACGTCGATCTTCTAGCAAGAATCACAAAATAATTACCAACTGGGAATTTTGTCTAGATTGGCTAACCCAGGGCTGCACATTTACTAATTAATTTAAACATTTATTTATGATGGATTGTGTAGGTTTTTTTGTATAAAGATGGGCAGGTATACAGGAGAACTGTAGTGAAATGAGATCTACGTTTCTGTGATTGAATAGCAACAGGTTTGATTGAACTTACCTCTGCTTAGAGGCTGGCAGGAGAGGACATTCATTTTTAATAGAAAGATCCAGGATCCAATTTGCATAGGAATCACTAGGCCATAAACAAAAATAGAAATTGCTGAAAAAGCTCAGCGGGTCTGGCATCATCTGTGAAGCGAAAGCAGAGTTAACATTTCAGGTGTGGTGACTCTTCCTCAGTTCTGCAGTTCTTTCATTTTTTTATTCACTAAGCCATAGCTCATTTTTGTACACGCTCAGTAACAGTAAGCAGAGTAAAGCTATTTCTTCTACATGGAATTGTTCTCAAAATTCCACTCTGAGGATGACCAGAAAGCTATCAGGTAGCTCTCAATCTCTAGAGGCTTAAGTTTCACAGAGAGGCAGAGCGCCGGCATTTGTTTCATGACCATCAAAAGATAATCTTTAACTCAGTGAGTCAAGTAAAAATGGTTCTTAATTTTAGTGGTAATTGCTTCTTTCAGACTTGTGGAGGGGACATCAGAGGTATTAGTTCATTATCATCTTAAGAAAAGCCATTACTACAGATGTAAATGATCTGGATCTTGGTGTGCAGGGGACACTTTTTCAAAGCTTGAGGATGATACAAAATTCATGAACGTTGAAAACTGTGAGAAGGACCATGTAGATCTCAAAAGGATGTTGACAGATTGGTACAGTAGGTGGATGATTAGCAAATGAAATTCAATCTAGCGAAGCATGAAGTGATACATTGTTCTTGCTCTCTCCATCTCTCTCTCTCTCTTTCTCTCCCTCCGTCCAGTGATTGTCTCAACATCTGTGGGCAGTGGTCAATGAAACATTAACTTGGGAAAATAACCATTCACCAAGAGCTCCAGAATTTTACACATTTCACTTTGCTAGGAAATAACAGACTTAAACAATCCAGGACTCACGTTTCTCTCTCATATTTCAAGATCTCTAAGAAACTTAAATAGGATTTGGTTTCAGCTTCTTGGTTGTACTAGTCACCTTGCCCTTCCCACTTCTTTTAAATATATTAGTGGTTTTGTGCTCGTGTTCAATGCTACATTTCGTTGTTACCTCTCGAGGGTAGTGCAATTCCTTTTCCTTTCACTCAAGAAAACCTTAGAAATTGGCTTCTTCATTTTCGAGCAAACTACATTGTAAGTGAAGACTATGATAGCTGTGTGTTAAAAATGGAAGATAAAAAATATTTGTTGTGACTAACTAAGAGGGGATCCTATTTTTAATAATAGCACTAAATTATTTTCCTCGGCTACTCCATGTGGTAGGGAGTTTCATATTCTAAATGGGTCCTAGGAAATGAAGTGCCTCTTGAATTGCCAACAGAATATTTTGGTGACTTTTAGACTTGAGAATTCATCGCAAACATTTATCTATAGCAATTGTAAACCTGTGTGCAAAATAAATGGCACAACACTGTCTTCTCTGACTAGAGATAACTTCAGTCTTCTGTGTTGTTACATATGCAATTCTATGCAAGTTGTGTGATTTTTATGCATATTAATATCATGTATCTTTAGTTTGGGTTTTGAACTAGTAACATGTGGCATTGGTCTATATGCCTGTAAAGGTGCCTGGTGATTAAGTTGTGGGCCTTTCCGTAACCTTGGTAACTTATTTTAAAACACAGTATGACAGAAAGAGAGATTTCCTGGAAAGTAATGGAATGTTTTTAATACATTGGGAAAATGTTACAAATGAACAAAGTAAACAATTATCCAGTAGGCTTTAGGTGGAAGATTCTAATCTTTTTTTTAACATAAGCGATGCCACACAATGTTTGAACGCTGTATGAAAGACTGCTCATCTTTCTCCAATACCAATGATAATAACCTGGCATCATGATTGAATGGTCGGAGCTGTTTAAAGTTTCAGGTAGTTGTAAACATTAACTTTCATTAAGTAGGAAAAACAAAGAAAGAAGAAGCACAAATAAACTGGTGACTAAACAGGGACTCCTTGCGTTTGGTGCAGCACCAAATTTACAGACAATGAATGATGACTCCGATCTTTTGGAGCTAGGTGTCCAGTCTGGCTTATTGCTCCCGATGCTGCATCACTCTATTATGCTGAAGATGATGTTCCCTGTACTCAATGTCTTCATGAAGACTGCTTCAGCTCTCCCAGCCGTTCAGTATCCATTACATTCCTTCTTTGTCTGCTCCAGCTGTACATGCAAGGATTATGTGGCACATCTGTCTCTTCTGTACTGCAATACCCTCTGAAGACTTATCCAAACATCAGAATCTAACCTTGAGGAGGCCTGTTGTTTGCTCCAAGATGGCTCTGCTGGAAAATTGGATACTTTTGTTCCTGTGCTCTGCCTCACACAGGGAGTTGTGTAATAGACTCATTAGTCAAGCCCATCAAGTTCAACAGTATGTGCAGTGGGTAGCCCTCGTCTCCTAGGCATTTGGCCTTTGAAATAAAGCAGGAGCCTGAGAGTCATTATGGCATCATCCGATGTACCTGGCACAGATTTCTAAGATTTGATATGATGATTACACATGACTAGGGCAATGACCAAACGGAGTTCTGAAGACGGGCACTGGACCTGAACTGTTAACTCTGCTTTCTCTCCACAGTTACTGACCAACCTGATGAGTTTCTGCAGCACTTTCTGATTTAGCATCCACAGTTCTTTGTTTATTTTTGACCAAATGGAATGCATTTCTTTTAATTATTGAAGTCAGCAATGTTATAATATGGTGCAATGTGTACAAACTCTGTGGTGCCCTGTACCTGGAGGATGTTAGTTATGCCGGAACAGCCTACTGCCCAGGCTGCAGCACTCAACATGATATGGGGAAACATGACGAGGATGTGTGATCTAGCACAAATTGCATTGTGCTCAATCCATTTATGGGTTGAGGATTGAAAGATCCCACATGGGTCACCGATGGATCCTTTGATGCAGCCAGTCGCATTAGAATTTAGCACAGCCCTCACCTCGACAGCCATTGGGATAGGATAGCCACCCAGTCCTTCAGGCCGTAAGTCCTGCTCCAGCAGATGACACAATTCTGTGATGGTGTCCTGGGGCATCCTCATTTAATGGTAGCACTGTGCCTCATGCAGTTGGAGGATATGATACTGAGGATGATTGATGTTGGGCCTCCTGTACCTCTCTCGCATCCTACGGGGACCTTCTACTGTGACTCCTTTATGTGGAGGCTAATAGGGTGTTGCAGATGGTTTATTCTGGTCCTGGGCTTGCAGACCTCTTTCTTCTTTGATAATTCTGAGTCTACATTATGTAACAGTCACAACGATAGTAACAGTCTGCTGTTGGTACAACTATTGATGATGGTTCCAATGAGTTTGAATGTGGGAAATATCAGAAACAAAACAGGTCTTTTAATAATGTGGTCAGTCAGCAATTTTAATACATCAAATGAGAGTTGTACATTGTCCTTGGTACAATGGTGCATGGAGATGTCTGACAAGGTGGGCAATAGGATGCAGCTACATGGGCTTCTATCCTATTAGAGTTTATTCAGATATACGCAGCACAAGTCATAAATACAGTCAGAGATTGTCAGAGGGGTTAGATCATTGAAACATTGTCCTTCCAACCACAAACCCACATCACTCAAGAAAATTGGCGCTGCATATATATGTTGTGAAATATTTACAGTTCATTGTGAGTGAGACAAAAAATGCTCTGGATGGTTGTGCAACCTTTGAGACCTTAATGTGTTTGGGAATTGTTACCCACACATCACATTTTTTTAAAGTGGAAATCAGATACAGATAGAACACTTTACATCCTACACTTGAGAGAGAAAGAGTTGCAGACTTGGCCTATTATTCTGGATACACCCACTCCCCAAAAAAGGCCTTCATGTTCCTTTCTGCATTAAAGTCTGTCAACTTCATTGGGTTTGATCCTCTCCACATTCTCACCCAAGCCTCTTTTCTAACTGTTCACTTCTTCAGTTTATCCCCTGGCCAACTGTTTGATAATACCCAACATAGTTATGTACAGACTTCCATCCTAACCAGGGTAGTGATGATCCTCCAGGCTGAGGTGTCCTTCCATTACTACATCATTTACCACATCGATAAGTGGAGCTGCTCTCTTCACAGTGATTGTCCCCATTGCTTCCCAGTGTGCTGTTTCCAACATTTGACTTCCCCAAAACAGCACTCCCTCTGATAATGCTCTCCTCCTTGATGTTTAGTCCCCAAACCTCACGACTAACCATCGCCCACTCCTCTAAACACCTGGGAATGAGAACCCCAGCTGATGATGGGCAAGATCCCTGATTGATCTCTGTGCAGCTCCCTGACTAACTTACCGTTAATTCTCAGACTAGTTGGACTCAGTTTAGACGGCTGGCAGTGGCCCAATCCCTGGATTGCATTGACGTGGATCCTCGAACTCTGATTGTACCATGAAGCTGACTGACCCCCTGACGTTATGACAAAGCCCTTGACTGACTGTAGCAGCACCATGTGATTGTCATTAAACCCTCATGACTGGACTAAGGACTACTAAAACTTAGATTTTCAGGCACTGCTATTACATTGAAGCAAATGCATTGTCTTTGTCATGTAAGCTGCTGCCATAGGCTGTAGGTGTGACATTGACACATGGTACCATCCAGCTCTATGTTGATCCCTTTCAGTATTCATTGCTGGCAACTTTGAAAAGACAAATGGCTTTCTGTCTGCAGTAAAGGGCAAGGTAAAACACATGTATTGTCAGCCTCTAAGTTCTGACTGAAGCAACAATGCACTAAAATGCAAGGTGAATATCTAAGTAAGCATAATGGAAGTATGAGATTAGTGCTTCTCCCTGTGCACAGAGACCTGGCAGCAGTTTTTAAGTGTAAGGTGTCAGTAACATTCAAAGTGCAGGATTGAAGCTCTGAGGAAGTGTCACTGGACCAGAAACATTAACTTTGTTTTCTCCTTCACAGATGCTGCCAGACCTGCTGAGCTTTTCCAGCAACTTTGTTTTTGCTCCCAATTTACAGCATCCACAGTTCTTTCATTTTTTATGCAGGATTGAAGAGTTGAACTGCATACTGAGTGAGACCGAGAAATGACCTCATAAAGTGGAGACCAGTGCTTTGCTGATGCTGACTTCTCTGGAAGGAAGATTAAGCTGCTAACTTCCCGCAGAGCATGTCCTGAGATGTTGGGGATTGATGGCCAAGACAGATGCCCAGTGAAGACACCAGTGAGCTACAGCTGCCTCTGAGTTTCATGTCTTGAATTGTGACTGTTTAATTTCTCACCTGTAGCTTGGAAAATTGCAACCTGTATGAGGCAAGGTTAGGTTACAGCGATAAGTTATTGCTTGTAATGGCTCCTCATCACTCATTCTAATTATTCAGTGAGATGACCCAAAGCTTGGTCAAACAGATGGGTTTTAAGGAGTGTCTTGAAGATGGCAAGAGATATAGAGAGACGGAAAGGTTTAAGGTGGGAATTCCAGAGCTTAGCACCTGGGCAACTGAAAGCACAGCAACCAATGGTGGAATGATTAAAACAGGAGTGCTCAAGAGGGTAGAATCAGAGGATTGCGGATACCTCAGAGGGTTGAGGGGCAAGTGGAGATTACAGAGCCAGGGTGGGGCAAAATCATGTTGGGGGGTGTATGGGGGGGACAGTTTAAAAACAAGGATGTGAATTTTGGAGCAATGAACTTGCTTGACCAGAAGTCAATGGATATCAGTGAGCAGAGTGGTGACAGGGAAATGGGATTCCGTACAAATTTGGATTACCTCAACTCTGTCAAGGAAAAGCAAATCTAGAGGTGATCAAGAGAAGGTGGTCACTGAGCAATCAAATGGGGAATTCGAGAACAACTAGTTCACCCAAAGAATGTTGAGAGTTCAGACTTTCCTGCTACTTGGAGTAGTTGAGTTGGTACGTATATTATAGATGCATTTCAAGGCAAACTAGATAGACATATGAGGGAGAAGGGGGTTGAGGGATATACTCATTGTGTGAAATAAGGAAGGATGAAAGGAGGCCACATGCACCTTTTCTGTTTATTCTATGTATTGAGTTCCACACGATTGTGCTCGTTAGTTCTGTTGACGCACTTAAATTTGTTGACAAATATTTCAATGTTGTTGACATATATGGCTTTTGCATATAATAATTTTCTGTGACAGCATTAAAGCCTTAAAATTTAGGCTGACCATTGCACTGAACACTGTTATCTACACTTGGACATTTTGAATCACATATGGCAACAATGAAACCTTAACTTGCTTTCAGATCCTGCTTGCTATCTTTAACTCAAGTGTTTTATAGCTCACTTATCACCATTACATTCGATGATAAATTCCATGAATTAATGGTGTCCTGCCTGATTTAGAGTTTGTGGTCTGCTTTCAAGGTTCTGTAACTTGTATTCCACTGTGGCTCACAGCAAACTTTGATTACCCAAATCTGTTATCAAAGTACTACCTGCTAATAAATGATCAATCATTTCATCCCTCGGGAACAATCATTCGGTACAGAACTGTTGCAAAAGCATTAATGTTTTACTGGGCTTGACTGATGAATGATAAATAAGCAATGAGCAATGAAGGGAAGCTTCAGAAAGAAGCCTTGTAATTTCGACCTATAAAATCATGTAAATTAGATTTGAAAATAAAAATCCTTTTGATGGACAGATGGAACTTGCCGTGTTTTAGGTAATAATCACATTAATACTGGGTCTGCAATTACAGTTCTGTTATCCTATGTGTTTTGTTTGAGCTTTATGTCATAAATTGCCCCCAGTCTCTGCAAGCTGACGGTGTCTTAATGAATAGAAACCCTTGTATTTTGCTCTTTGCCGTATTGATTTGGCATGTACTAAACCTGAGAATCAATCTTGATTGCAGCAAACAGTTTATGGGAACATGCATAGAATGTTGTCTCTCTCGTTCTCCTGTTAACGTGTAAGGTGGAAAATATCATATTTTGCCATTTTAACACAATAAATAAATCTATATAAAACGGGACTAAAGTTGTGTTGACTGTTTACTTTGATTTGTCCAACCGCTTCCTGCCAATTCTTGAATAGGTATAGGGCAGGCAATTTGCTAGTCCTCCCCTCATATCAGGTGCAGGAACAACTCATGCATATTTAAAGGTACGCAGACAGCAGACAAAGGTTGCGTTGTCTGTGTTAAGTCTTTTTTTTGACATGTAAGGATATGTAAGGATTGGTGAAACACAATGTGGGTTCTTTATTTGTAATGATATGGAGGTGCTGGTGTTAAGACCATAAGACCGTAAGACAGGGGAGTGGAAGTAAGGCCATTCGGCCCATCGAGTCCACTCCGCCATTTAATCATGGCTGATGGGCATCTCAACTCCACTTACCCGCACTCTCCCTGTAGCCCTTGATTCCTTGCGAGATCAAGAATTTATCAATCTCTGCCTTGAAGGCATTCAACGTCCCGGCCTCCACTGCGCTCCGTGGTAATGAATTCCACAGGCCCACCACACTCTGGCTGAAGAAATGTCTCCTCATTTCCATTCTAAATCGACCACCTCTAATTCTAAGGCTGTGCCCACGGGTCCTAGTATCCCCACCTAACGGAAACAACTTCCCAGCCTCCACACTTTCTAAGCCATGCATTATCTTGTAAGTTTCTATTAGATCTCCCCTCAACCTTCTAAACTCTAATGAATACAATCCCAGGATCCTCAGCCATTCATCGTATGTTAGGCCTACCATTCCAGGGATCATCCGTGTGAATCTCCGCTGGACACGCTCCAGTGCCAGTATGTCCTTCCTGAGGTGTGGGGCCCAAAATTGGACACAGTATTCTGAATGGGGCCTAACTAGAGCTTTATAACGTCTCAGAAGCACATCACTGCTTTTATATTCCAACCCTCTTGTGATAAATGACAACATTCCATTTGCTTTCTTAATCACAGACTCAACCTGCAAGTTAACCTTTAGAGAATCCTGGACTAGCACTCCCAGATCCCTTTATACTTCGGCTTTATGAATTTTCTCACCGTTCAGAAAATAGTCCATGCCTGTATTTTTTTTTCCAAGGTGCAAGACCTCACATTTGCTCAAGTTGAATTTCAGCAGCCATTTCCTGGACCACTCTCCTAAACTGTCTAAATCATTCTGCAGCCTCCCCACCTCCTCCGTACTACCTGCCTGTCCACCCAACTTTGTATCATCGGCAAACTTTGCCAGAATGCCCCCAGTCCCTTCATCCAGATCATTAATATATAAAGTGAACAGCTGCGGCCCCAACACTGAACCCTGCGGGACACCACTTGTCACTGGTTGCCATTCCGAAAAAGAGCCTTTTATCCCAACTCTCTGCCTTCTGTCAGACAGCCAATCCTCAATCCATGCCAGTAACTCACCTCGAACACCATGGGCCCTCACCTTACTCAGCAGCCTCCCGTGAGGCACCTTATCAAAGGCCTTTTGGAAGTCTAGATAGATAACATCCACTGGGTTTCCCTGGTCTAACCTACTAGTTACCTCTTCAAAGAATTCTAACAGGTTTGTCAGACACGACCTCCCCTTACTAAATCCATGCTGACTTGTTCTCATCTGACCCTGCACTTCCAAGAATTTAGAAATCTCATCCTTAACGATAGATTCTAGAATTTTACCAACAACCGAGGGTAGGCTAATCGGCCTATAATTTTCCATCTTTTGCCTTGATCTTTTCTTAAACAAGGGGGTTACAACAGCGATTTTCCAATCTTTTGGGACTTCTCCTGACTCCAGTGACTTTTGAAAGATCACATCCAACGCCTCTGCTATTTCCTCAGCCACCTCCCTCAGAACTCTAGGATGCAGCCCATCGGGGCCCGGAGATTTATCAATTTTTAGACCTTTTAGCTTTTCTAGCACTTTCTCTTTTGTAATGCCTACTATACTCAACTCTGCCCCCTGACTCTCCTTAATTGTTGGGATATTACTCATGTCTTCCACTGTGAAGACTGACGCAAAATACTTATTAAGTTCTTCAGCTATTTCCTTATCTCCCTTCACTAGCCTTCCAGCATCAGTTTGGAGCAGCCCAATGTCTACTTTTGCCTCTCGTTTGTTTCTTATGTATTGAAAGAAACTTTTACTATCATTTCCAATATTAATGGCTAGCCTACCTTCGTATTTGATCCTCTCCTTCCTTATTTCTTTCTTTGTTATCGTCTGTTTGTTCTTGTACCCTTCCCAATCTTCTGATTTCCCAGTGCTCTTGGCCACTATATAGGCTGTCTCTTTTTCTTTGATACAATTTCTGACTTCCTTTGTCAGCCGTGGCTGTCTAATCCTCCCCCGGATAATCTTTCTTTTCTTTGGGATGAACCTCTGTATTGTGTCCTCAATTACACCCAGAAACTCCTGCCATTGTTGCTCTACTGTCTTCCCCGCTAGGCTCTGCTTCCAGTCAATTTTCGTCAGTTCCTTTCTCATGCCCCTGTAATTATCTTTATTTAACTGTAACACCATTACATCCGATTTTGCCTTCTCCCTTTCAAACCGCAGACTGAACTCTACCATATTATGATCGCTGCCTCCTAAGGTCTTTTATAGTTCAAGTATATCTACTTTAAGGTCTTTTATAAAGTCTGGCTCATTACATAGCACTAAGTCCAGAATAGCCTGCACCCTTGTGGGCTCCATCACAAGCTGTTCCAAAAAGCCATCCTGTAGGCATTCCATGAATTCCCTTTCTTTGGATCCACCGGCAATATTATTCACCCAGTCCACCTGCATATTGAAGTCCCCCATGATCACCGTGACCTTGCCTTTCTGACATGCCCTATCTATTTCCTGGTGCATCTTGTACCCCTGGTCCTGACCACTGTTAGGAGGTCTGTACATAACTCCCATTATGGTTTTTTTGCCTTTGTGGTTCCTCAACTCCACCCACACAGACTCCACATCATCTGACCCTATGTCATTCAGTGCTATTGATTTGATTTCATTCTTAACTAACAAGGCAACCCCACCCCCTCTGCCCACCTCCCTGTGTTGGACAGGAGTGGACAAAGTCAGAAGTCACATTACACCAAGTTATAGTCCAACAGCTTTATTTGAAATCATAAGCTTTCAGAGTGCTTGTGACTTCACATAAACATGTTGCACCAATACCTGGTTCGTGTGATTTCTGACTTTATTTCAAGGTACGATAAAGTTCTCTGGGAACAAAGTGGAATACATTTTGTCCATTCATTGTTGTTTCAGATGTCTCTACAAGTCATGGAACTAATATATCACAGTCTGTTGATGTAAATAAAGCATTATCCTGAGGGGTCTTGACAGGCAGTTATGAAGATGCTTCCTGATATGGGGGAGTCAAGAATTTTGGGGTCACTATTTAATCATTATGTGTCACCCATTTAAATCAAAGATGAGGCTGATTTCTTTTTTCCTCCCAGAGGGTTGTGGGTGATTGAAACCATTTTTGAATATTTTGAAGGTAGGGATAGATACATTCTTTTTAAGCGTGGAGGTGGAGGGTAATAGGGTTAGGCAGGAATATGAGTTTGAGGTTACAATTAGATCAGCCATGGTCTCATTGAACAGCAGAGAAGGTTTGAAAGGCTGAATGGCCTTCTCCTGCTTCCTGCTCCCGGTCCATATGACAACAGCTTGAGATACACTTCCTTTAAGGTCTACATCATTATATGACAACATCCCCCTTTTTTTCTAACTAAATGAAGGAATCAAGCTACTTAAATTCTAGCCTTTGAATGTATTTTCATGCAAATAAATAGATTTACATGTCTGTGAAAATGTACAAGCGATTTGCTTATCTTTTCACCTTTAGTAAGTGATCTTTACTAGAGACTATAGAGATAATAGGTACTGCAGATGCTGGAGAATCCGAGATAAGTTGTGGAGCTGGATGAACACAGCAGGCCAAACAGCATCATAGGAGCAGAAAGCTTGATGTTTCGGGCCTAGACCCTTCATGGAGACTATGCATGTTTTCAGAATGTTGCTGAAATTGATTGTCTCATCACCTCAGATTGCTACATTTGCAAAAGGGTTATTCAATGCTTCTGGATGTGATTTTGTTTAGTTTCGACATTTGTTTAATCATATTAACATGCCATTTGGTGTTTATACTTGATATACCTTTGGTTCTGAGCATGTGCTGATGATGTCTGCTAGGTTCCAGGTGCCTTCATTTGGAAGTTTGACCTGAACTTCCTGTCCAGTTCCAGGTTGGGTAATCCAGCGTGTTGGTCATTTGCATCTTTCGTCTACCATTGTTTTGGAGAAGTGCATTATCTACTCCTGGTAGTATTGATGATTGATGATTGAGAGTTTTGTCTGCAGCAGTAATTCTGCATTGGTTTCGCAATGCGGTGACATATGCACATTCAGAATGAGTATACCTATTTCATTCAAATTATGCTGTTTCACCTGTTGAGTGATATTCCAGATTGCAGGTTTAAGTGATCTTCTCCCAACATCTATACAAGGATAATAACGGTGCTCTATTTGGCCTGTGGTTTATCATCAACTTGATAATACCATGAATGGTGCTCAAGGACAGGTTCTTGCATGCCAGTAGGCTTGTGATCGTTAGACTTATGGATCGCACAATATGAAATATCTTCATTGCCCAGGCTGATTGTTTGCAGCAAAATATGATGGGTAGCAAGAATGAAATCTCCATTTTACCAGATGAGTTTGATGTGTATTTGTTAAATCATCACTTTCAACTTCTGTGGTACATACATTTCAGTGTACAAACTGAGAAGATATTTGCTCTTGCAACACTATCCAGTTTGGTTTTTAGGTTATGTTGACCCTTCAGCTGTGAATATGTATGATAGCACATTGAATATCCACAACCACTTTGAGAGAGGACAAGGGCAGCAGATGCATGGAAATGCTTGAATCTACAGATTCCCCTTCAAGACACATACCATTTTGACTTGGAACTATATTACAGTTCATTTGTTATTATGGGACAAAATCCTGGAACTCTCCCTAACGGCATTGCAGGGTTTCAAAAGGCATCTCACCATCTCCTCCAGGGTAGTCGGTGATGGCAAGAAGAGATGACCGAGCTATTGAAGTTCACATCCCATTAATGAATTTTTTAAAAATTAAAATCTCGTTAAAATAAGCTAGTTGCACTGAAATCATGTCACCTGTATTTATATTTAAACTTCCTTAAAGGCATTTGACGCCAGATCACAACAGCATGTTGTTTATAATGATTGTAGTATGCAAACGTGTACTCAATGAACTGCTGAGTGGCTGCACCCGTCAACAGAGTGTCCAAGACCACACAAGGTTTGCATCGCTTAAAGCTAGTCTGAACCTTTTAAACAGAGCTGGAATTGATCAAAGAAGACACAGTGCTTTCTAGAAAATAAACAGTCAGGAGGTCAGGAAAGAGTAATAGAGGGATAGTAACGGGATTGCTCTTCATAAAGCTGTTAAGATTCACTGGATCAAAAAGCTGCTCTTCATAAAGCTGTTAAGATTCACTGGATCAAAAAGCTCGCTTCTCTGCTGAGTTTTTTTTAATATTTATTTATTGAGATGTGTGTGTTGTTGGCTGGGCTAGCATTTATTTCCCATCCCTAACTGCCCTTGAAAAGGTGCCGGTGAACTGTCTTCTTGAACCACTGCAGCCCATATGTTGTAGACAGACCCACAATGGAGGGAGTTTCAGGATTTTAACAAAATAACATTGAGGGAATGGTGATATATTTCCAAGTCAGGAATTGAATGGCTTGGAGGGGCACTTGTAGTTGGTGATGTTCCCATGTAACTACTGCCCTTGTTCTTCTAGTGGATAATGGTTCTGCACTGCTACTGCTGTGCATTGGTGTTGGAGTGACTGAATATTTGTGGATGTGGTGCCAATCAAACAGAATAGTGTCAAGCTTCCTGCTTGCTGGAGATACACTCATCCAGACTAGAGGTCCATATTCCAGCAAACAGAGACAGCAGGTCTGAGAGTATCTGTGGAGAGAGAAGCAGAGATAATGTTTCAAATGTGGCATAAATCTTCTTCAGAACTTGTTCAATATAGTTTTGAAGAAGTCACACCAAACTCAAAACATTAAGTCTGTTTCTCTTTCCCCAGATACTGCCAGACCTGCTGAGCTTCTCCAACATTCTCTGTGCTTGTTTCACATTTCCAGCATTCGTTGTATTTTCCCTTTATTTCAGCATTCTGTCGTACTTCTGACTTGTGCCTTGTGGATAGTGGACAGGCTTTGGTGAATCAAGAGGTGAGTCACTTACTGCAAGATTCCTAGCATGTTGAGGCTGCTGTATTTATATGGCTTGTCCAGTTGATTTTTTGATCAAAGGTAACCTGTAAGATGTTGATCATGTGGAATTCAATTATGGTAACACCACTGAATGTCAAGGGATAGTGGTTATATTGTCTCTTATTAGAGGTGGTCATTGTTTGGCATTTGTGGCATAAATGTTAGTTGCAAATTTTCAACCTAAGCTTGGATATTGTGCAGATCCAATGCATTTAAACATGGACTATCTCAACATCTGAGGAGTCATAAATGCTGCTGAACATTGTGCAATCAAAGGCAAACACCTCAATATCTGAGCTTAGGATGGAGAGAAGGTCATTGAAGAAGGATCTGAAGGTGATTGCGTCTGGGACAGTACCCAGAGGAGCTCCTGCATTGACATCCTAGAGCTGAGATGACAGACTTCCAACAACCACAGCCATCTTACTTTGTACCAAGTGTGACTCCAACCAGAGTAGAGTTTGCCCCCAATACCTTTTGTTATGGTTTTTGCTAAGGCTGCTTAATGCTACATTTGTTGAAATACTGCCTTAATGGCAAAAGCAGTTGCTTTAACCTCTTCTTGGAAATTCATTTCTTCTGTCCATATTTGAATGAAGGAAGTAATGAGGTGAAGAACTGAGTGGCCCTGGCCGAATTCAAACAAAGCATCAGTAAGCAGGTTATGCTGTGCATGAGTTGCTTGATAGCGTTGTTGATAATGCCTTCAATCACTTTGCTGATAACCATGATGGGACAGTAATTGGGTTGGAATTGTCCTGCTTTTTTGTGCATAAGTGATAATTGGGCAATTCTCCACATTGTCTGGTAGATGTTCTCTCAACTATTTCAGTGTATAGAGAGTCCTAGATGTTATATCAGATGATTAAGTTCAAATATCAATTGTGCTTTTTCTCAATCATCATGTCACAGTGTATTGGAAGACAGTGGGTCAGGTTTTTGCTACCAAGACAGTTAGCTTAATTCTGCAAATTTCCTGACTTTGCAAAATAATTTGAGCTTAAACTGCCAATTTAGATCCAACCTCCACCGTGCTGAGGCAGGTGTTCCTTAGTGTTGGGCCTGCTGACCCAAGAATCAGGTTGTCGTCCGCCACAAAGGTAAATGAATGTTTATGTCAGCTGGTTAGAATGCTCACTTTGGTTCTCTGAGAAACTGTCTCATTTATTTTAGAAGCTTTTTAGCCTTCTAACCCTCATACAGTCCCCATGCATCTTTCGCATACACATGCCAATTCCTGTCTCTACCCCTCTATCCATATCCCTTCATAGTCCCACATTATCTCCATGCTAACTCTTAACCCATTCATCCCTCTATCAATTCATACACTGCATACCACCTCCATAATCACTCACATGGCATCCACCATGGGCATACCTGAGAATCTATGTGCAGATGTAAAAAAAAATGTGTTTCCAACAATTGAATGTAACTCTTGCGGATATGGTAAAACATCTCCCACTTATGAAACATGTTCAGAGCTTTCAAATTTCTTCGAATGGTTAATCGGTGACAGAAAGCAAAAGATCAAACTTCTATGAAGTAGCCCCATCATAGACAGGTTATATTTTTAATATCCTTCTTAATTTGTCTTTCAAACTGTGTCAACTCAAAACCCTATCCTGATATTGTTGTAACATTTGTAACTCAGTCAACCATTAGCAATGTCATAACCACAGCCTTTGGGAGAAGACAGTAAGGAGCTTCATTGAAACTGCATGAATAGATGGCAATTAGATTTTTTTTCTAATCTTCACCAGGTGGTCTATCAATTATACCCATCCAACAGCAAATTTTGTTTGAACCTTTGCTGACAGCTAAAGCCTGTTAATTTTTAATTCAATCTTCAATGCAGAGAGGCAGGGAGTTTCATGGAATGGATCTCAGAGGCTGGAGCACTGGCAGCTGAAAGCTGTGTCATCAATAGTACAGTGATTAAGATGGGGTGTGTCAGAATTAGGGAATTACTTAGATCTCAGATGGTTCTCAGGCGAGATATTTACAGAAATGGGTCGAGATGAAACCAAGGAGGAATATCAAGACAAACAAAAACCTAACTTTCAAAATTGGCTGATTTTGACAAAACTGAAACATGGCAATAGATGACTGCATCACTGGGATAAACACTTCAACTTCCACCATTCATTCTAGTTGCTATAGGACACCAAACAATCAGTGACATGCTAACTCGGGCAGTATTTTCTTCTGTTCTAAATATAACCGTAACTAATCAATGGGCTAAAGTTTTAAAATATGCAATCTTTTTTCAATAATACAATGATTTGTGTCCCTGTGTTTGCTTCAAAGTGTTCTCAAAATTAACCTTTGATTCTAGCAAACTCCAGTGCAATCCTAGAGGTTGTGACATCTTTTGTTTCAAGAACACTAAGGCACCATTTCCTGAGGCTTTCTGGGCATAAAGTCTGTACGGGGGCTCCAAAAATGTGTTCAAAGCTTAAAATTAAAAATTAAAACATAATATTTCCCTCTCTTCCTCATTCTCATGCCTCATTTATTCCAACCTATGCCATCTAATGGCTCCTAATAACCCCCCATTCTCCTACACCCGCCCATGCCAATCTATCTGTCTTCTATGGCTCCAATTATCTTCTTAGCCCTTTTTGTAGTCCACATGTCAACTCAGTGCCAACTCTTCACCTCCACCCATTGTCACTAGCCCTTCCTGCTCCAAACTAACTCACATATATTCCACGCAGGCATAACTCAAGAGGTATTCTAACTGCAAAATAATCAATTTACTCATGATGTGAATACTAAAGGAAAACAAATTCTTATTTCTTCATAACAATCCACTACTTTGAAATTGTTTCAACTAATCCCTTATGAAAACAAACATTTTATTTGTGTAAAAGCAAAATAATGTGGATGTTGCAAGTCTGAAATAAATACAGTGAATGTTGGAGAGGGTCAGCAGGTCTGGCAGCATTTGTGGAGAGATAAACAGATTTTAGGTGTGGAATCCAGTATATCTCTTCAGTTAAGTGGTTAAGCCTGAAGTATTTAATCTCTGATGTCAAAAAACATTTCTATTCAATAAGCAATTAGAGCTGTCTGTCAATTGGTACCCCCTTGTGAAAAGATAGTTTGGCAAATGAATCTTCAACTGATTATTTATTAATATAAGTGGGATGCAATAGCGTAATGGTAACATCACTGGGTGACTAATCCAGAACCCTAGGTTACTGTTTTGGGAAAAAATATTTAATCCCACCATGACAAATGGTGAAATTTAAATTAAAGAATAAGTTAGTTCAATGGCCACTGTTAATTATTGTAAAAAAACCCATCTGGTTCATGATTATCCTTTTGGGAAGCAAATCTTCAATCCTTACCTGATCTGCCCTACACGCGACTCCAAACTCCCAGCAGCGTGGTTGACTCTCAACTACCCTCAGGGCAATTAGGGATAGACAATAAATACTGTTCTAAACAGCAACAGCCACATCTCATGAACAAGTAAACAGAAGGCAACGTGAAAGTTATCTTTTAAGTGCACATGTTTTTATGTAAACAGTTCCTGAAAAGCTTTGCCAATCCCAATAACTTTATGCACTATTTAAGCACAAACATACATTTCACAATCCCAAAATGTGCCTTACTCCACCAGCTTGTCCGGGGTCCAGAACCAAAGGGGTATATTCTTTTTTTTGAAAAGGAGGGAAACATCACTTACACCACTTCATTTACTCAGAGAATCCCATGCCCATCCATAGAACCTAATAACATTTACCCATCTCCACAGCTCCAGGACAAAATAGTGTCTCCTTCCATCCACCACCTATTCTCCCTTTACCCACTAACCAATTTAATAAGTATAAGCAAATACTCATGCGCAGACAAGAAAAAATGTCGCTCTATTTCTTGAAGTTCTATATTGCAGATAAAACTCTATTGAGACAAACACCTCATTCATATACACATGTTTTACAGGTTTCTGGTTGTAACGTTTCGACACTTCCAGTCAGTTCTTGACATTTGTTAACACTTTTAGACACTTCTTGATAATTCTGGACAATTCTAGACAGGTTTGACAGTTCCAAGAGCTTTCTGCACATTTTTTCCTCAGTTAACATTACCAAAAGGCATTATCAAAGGATCCCTCGCCACCCCTGTAAAGGACAGTTGTTGACAATTCCCTTGGACCAAATTCACAGAGTGCTTCAGCTTTCCAAAGGTACACTCTGGCTGTCCAAAATGAATGCACTGGGAACAGAGTCTGTACTTATCCAGTCTAACCTCTACAGTCTGGATTCCAGACATGAAATAATCCAACGCCCAATTTCAATGAAGGCAGCTGATCATTTAAAAAGCTAGTTGCCACCAAGGGTTGTGTATATTGTGAAGTATGGACTACTCCCCAAAGTTGCACTTATACAAACAAGAGATGCTAGATCTGTGTTTGGAACCGGGGATTCTCAATGTGTGCAATAGTTTTGCCGAAACAGAGATGATATCTGTCATGACAAAAGTTGGGATCTGAGGGAATCAAAAGTCTGAAAACAAAGTTGTGGGAGAACATCACTACGGTCTTTATGAATGTGCTGCCAGTTTGAGGAGCCATATGATCTACCCATGGTGCTCACTCTTAGAATCTTGCATCCTTTAGATATTCTGCAACCAATTAGTTGGTATTTCCTATGGGACTGATGTGATGTATGGGGAATGCGACTCAACAAATTCAATGCACTAAACTTGAATTATTGTGACTGTGCAGATAAATTAATTTCCAGGCATGGGTTCTTTTTTTCAACCTTAATCAAAAGATAATTACCTAATTAAAATTAATAGGTTATTACCTATTTCTTAAAAATGGAGTAACTTTAGCCGAGAGAAAATTAAACAACATTGTAAACTGAATAATGTCTGTACTTTAAAACCAACATATTTTTCAGCCCCTATTCACGCAAAAGATAGAGACAAACAAATACGGTTATAGGATAAATAAAAGAAAATAACAAAACTGGCCAAATTACTTAAATGGTTTTCACAATACTTTGTTTGACAAATATATATATGGACTCTTTGGCTACTTTTTCTGAAAAGTTGATCAGGGTCATCTTCTCAGTTCACTTGGGTAAAGGCAGCAAAACTTCCAGCTCAGATTTTGTACTCTTTTGGCTTCCATAAGCTGTCGTGTCAGATTAGGCAGGCAGCTTTCAAATCTTCACATTGTCTCTGCAGTGGCCCAGAGCTATCTCTCATAAACATAGTTCAAAAATAAACTTCACTTCCGGTTCCTCATTGATAGTCTGATTGACTCCTCCTTCTTAGGCCTCAATTTCCATTCAACAGCTGCCATCTGCTTGAACATGGGATTCTTCCAGACTTGCTGGAACTAATTCCCAAGTACTGACCACAGCAGCAGCTAACTTCTGCTCCCCGTTTAAACACAATCTTCTAACCAGGGTTCCTGTGTCTGTTAGGACCTTTTTAATCAAGGCAGAGTGTGCAATTATCCTTCAGGTCTAATCTCACAAACAAACAAAGCTTGTTTGATTTGTTGTTTACCTTTTACCACAAGCTGTTCCAAAGTCCACCAGCCATTTCCAACTTGCAATTCAAGACTGATAAAATAATAAAAATAAAAATTATGAAAAATCAGCAAAGATGACAGCTAGTATTAACTGTATGTTAAAATGCACCTCCATATTTGTCTGTGAGCCTAGATATTTACTGATCCTGTCATTCACTAGATTCAGCATGCTTTGTAATTATAAACCAAGCACGCTGACGCACATATTTTTCATTTCAGATCAAACCTATTATTCCAATTAAACTGATTTAGTGTTTTCAGAAACTGAAGCCATCTTGAGAAGAAGTGCAATATGAAGAGCACTTAGCAATGAGGCTCAATCTTCACAGAAGATTCTTCTGCCACTGAAGGGGACAAAGACCTTCAGTTTAGGAGCTCTTGAAATCACAGGCCCTAAAGAATATAGAAATATTTGAACTTCATCATTCTCCAGCATCTGCAGTACCTTTTATCACTGGACTCAAAATGTTCACTATGCTTTCTCTCCAACAATGTTGCCACACCCTCTGAGTTTCTCCAGCAATTTGTGTTTATGTTTCAGAATTCTAACATCCAGAGTTGCTTGTTACATCATTTACCCATGTTTCCTTGTGGAGAGCGATATCTGAAAGCTGCCTGATTTTGATTTGTGAGCAAGGAGGAAGCAGTGCTGAAATCTGCACAGATTCTCTCCTGGCATTCACAGACACTTCAATCACATTGTTAAGGCTGGTCAATATTAGACTACCTACAATCAAGTCAGAGATGTCATGGAAACATCTTTCAGCTAAATTGAGATAAATGTTCAGAAGATCTATTGAGTCAGCAGGGTTGTGGAATATGCTTCTCTGTTCAACTGCTTGACCTCAGTCTGTCTGCAATCTGTGCACACTATCTTCCAGAATGTAAGCTCCACTGAGCAGCTGACAGCATTTTTTAGAAAAATTGAGGTTGAATTCTCTGCCTCCTCTAGCTTTACTGAGTTGAGGATAATGCTGTAATTCTTACGTTTGTTGTTATTGATTGCTTTTCTATTCAAGTGGCACCCTGCATGTTCCACTTATATTTTTATGTTGATTCTTTTTGCACAGGGACCCAGGGTTGATTTTCTACAGATTTTTGCAGTGTCCACTAAGGTATTGGTGTTTCTTGTGATGCCCTCACGTTTGATGAATATTTGTTCTTCCGCTTCACACTTGTTTCAAACCCAAATGATTAGTTTCTTCATAGACCCTCTTGCACCAATGCAGAAGCTTTTCCTCATTACTGTGCAATATAGAGGGTCACAGGAAACGGCTGTAAACCAAGCATCTGCTGAGTGGGGCTATTTTTTAAGAAGGATTGCAAGCAAGTGTTTTATGATAGGCTGTAGTTAGAAGAGACTCTTTCCTTCCCCCAAAGTCAAAATGGTTTTGGATAATCAGTGGTGAGCTGATATCATGCTGCCAGAGGAGGATTTCAGACACTGACATGTGGAAATTTGGGTGCATGATTTCCTGACTTGTGCAATTTGCACCTAAAATTTGGGTATGCGCTATCACCCGGTCAGAGTCTGCTCCAGCAGTGTGATTATAACTCTGGAAATAGTTTGTAACATTTAACACAAGATACCGTTTGCAGCTTATGATGTAATTTTAGCTGCTGACCTGCCTTTAACACTCTGCACATTTGGTTATCATGGGATTTTAAATGATGTGTGAATGTTTTGCACAAATATTTTAATTGGTTTCTTCAAATAATATGTACTTTTCTAGGCACAAAATTATAGAATTTATTTAAAATTATAATAATTTCAAAGACTTTACAATTGTTGTTGCAAGTTTTGGCCGTTACAATATAAGTTTATTGAAACAGGAGTTTGTTGATTTCAGCATTTGTGCCAAAGCATGAACTTTGCTGTCCCCACAGACCCATTCACAATCCAAAGTAAAACCTGTTAAATTCAGTAAGCATTTAGTCAAACCCTGTTATTGTAGAGCGGGCACAAGTGTGTTATTTCATTTTTATTCAGTAATGTTGTTCTCAGTAAACACTGGAGAAGAATGTATTTTTTTTTTTCCTTTTAGCAAGGAAAATTACATAGAGTTGTTTAGATCACAAACGGTTTTGACCTAGTAAATAAGCAGAAATTACTTCCGTTGGCAGGAAAGCCAGTAATCAAAACATTGTAGATTTTAGGCAATTGACAAAGGTGTTGTGTAAGGGAATGGTTCTGAAATAGTTGTCCTTTCTCTACTGCTGAAAATAGATAGGAGCATTAACCAGCATAGAAAGGAATATTGGTGGCAGTGAACTAACCCAAACAAAAGCCACCGGTGGTTGGTAACCAGTAGATTGACATACTGCCAGTGTATTACCAAAGAAGACAACAAAAAGAATGATCAGCCTGTGGACTTTTTATTAAGGAGTCAATTGTTTTGGTCTGGAATGAAAGGGCAGTGGATGCAAACCCAATAATTATATTCAAAAGGGGATTCAGTAAAGAGGAAAGGGCAGACAAAAATATAGGACTAATTTTAAAGTTCTTTCAAAGAGTGACTACGACTACAATGAGTGAAATGACTAGCTTGCATGATACAACTGCTGTTGACGTTTATCCCCTGTATTGTTAAAATGTCTGATATATAACTCTGACATGTTTCCAAAGAACGAATGTGTTATCATCAGTAATGACTTCCTTCTATGTTGCAAATTCTATAATTTTATGAGTTTGAAATACGTTACGGTGTTTGTAGGAGGGAATTGGTAAACAATATATTCACAAATCAACAGTGTAAAATGCCTTCACTGAAGGCAATTAAATTAAGGTCAAAGTAATGACAAATGCAGACTCCTGTGTTCCGCACAGTTACATATATTTTTATTATTCATTATGTAGCTGTTATGTGTTTGCTATGCTTTGTTTCACCAAGCTGATTCTGAGTGCTTCACTGAGCTTAACACATACATTGACATAATGACTGGCTTGTTAACAGATGTGAGCGGATGCACCATCAACATAGTTTAATCAGAAATACTCATTCTGTGAAAACAAGGCTGCCTTATAAAGTGCCTAACATAGCAATTGAATGCTGCTCCCCATTGAATTCATTCACCTTACGATCTGGCATAAATTAAAATGTGAAGAAAAGCATTTTCCCCAGTTCGCTTTGCATATCGTTCATATTTGCAGCTCACTTTTGCATAGTTTCTCTCAGTAGTTCCCGATGTAGTGTTAAGAGCACTTTAATAGAGAGTGCAATAATATGAGCGGCACTGAAAACAACAAGTGCTGGAGATCACAGCGGGCAGGAAAGCATCCATGGAGAGAGAGCTAGCTAATGTTTCGAGATTGGATGACTCTTCATTGGAGTTGAAGTGAAATGTGGAGGGGACAGCCTGCATATTATAGTTGGGATGGTGTGTGTGGTTGGGTGTAGGGTGCTGGTGGAGAAAAGATGTTGATTATCCAAGATGAAGTGGTTGGAATGTGAAAATGGCAGATCAATGGTGTGTCAAATTGCCAGACTGGAAGAGTGGACACTCTCACGGAGGTGGGGATACGGGAGAGAGAGGACATGGTGACAACGAATGTATCAGGTAAAGCTAAAAGAAGGGGAAGAAATGGGAAAATATAACAAGTAAACCTAAAAGAAAGGGAAGGAATAGGAGTGGGTTCACAATTTGAAGGTGCTGAACTCAGTAATAAGTCCAGAAGACTGCGAAGTGCCTAGGCTAGGTAACATTCAAGAATACAGAAAGTATTTCAGAATTGAGTGAAAATGCACTGGAATAGAAGAAATCTGAAATTCCAAGGCTGAAGTATAAGTTGCATCTTGAGACAGTGGTCTGTGGAAGCAGTCTTGAGTTCAATTTCGGCAAGTGAGCAAACAGACTTTGAAAATTGTGTGAGTCAAAAATGAAAATATTTGGTACAAAAGGGAATGTTTAAACAGCGCAGTAGGCTAAAAGGGCAATTTTTAAAAAAAAGTTACAGCTTAGGAGAAAAATTTCTTGATTATTTAAACATTGAAACTAATGAAGTTCTTGAAAAAGCAAGAAGAATATAACATCCAGCAGAATCTATCAATGATTTCATTAAAGTTCTTTACTGTAAAGAAATGCAACAATGGTGACTTAAAGCTGGAGTTCATTAAACACCGAAATGTTGTTGAAATTATTGATGGACTTTGCCAAATTTATCACAGAAGTTACCCGTTGTAGCAAGGATGATGTTCTCCATAAAAACAAAATCCAATAGACTAATGGTCCTCCAATTCAGAGCGAACTCCAGACTTTAGGCTCTCAAAAACTCAGTCCAAGCTAACTACCTTCAACACAACAAGCTATCATTCTTCCAAGTCTGAAAAGAACATGTTTGAGGAGAGCAATGAAAGTGAATCTACAAAGTCACCATCAGTTCTGAGGAAGGATTACCAAACCCAAAACGTTAACTCTGTTTTCTCCTTCACAGATGCTGCCAGACCTGCTGAGCTTTTCCATCAACTTTGTTTTTGTACAAAGTCAATGAATCGGGTGGCGATGAAATAAGGGTGAATGGAATGATAATATTCCATAATAATAAGAATTAGCTGACAAGAGATCTACATGGATCTGGAAGGGTCTGACAGGGTTGATACTTGATTGAGTGCAAAATGTGCTAGCCACTGTGCTGACCTCATGGGGACTTGTACTGAGAGAAAAATATGATCTTGTGTTATGCCTCACTGGGATAGTGCACTGGCCCTATCAAGACCCGTTAGTCCTGAAGTTGTCAGAAAATTTAAAAAATAATTACCAAAGTATGTAAAGTCTCCAATTTGCCTGTCTGCTAAACTTTGTTTAACAGAAAACATTGACCATGTTTAACTTAACAAACATCACTGTTCATTTTAAATAAATAGATTCCAACCACAAGTAAACAAACACGAACAGTTGATGCATAACTCTAATAACTAAAATTTTAAACTCCTTATCAACTCCCCCTCCACACATAAATATAGACAAATGAAAAAATGCATTAGTATTATAGGTGGAGGAGAGAAAAAACGGGGGCAGCAGTTCAACAATCCTAGTCCAGTGGGTTCACCGAGATGATCCTTTTCTCTTGTCCAGATTTTCTGTTGTTTTCAATCTGTCTCCCTGGGTTCTTTTCATTTTTTTTACAGGAGGCACAGGCAACTGGTACATTAACTGCAAGCCTCTTCATTACTGGTTGATGGCCATGGTGTGCAGCAGCTGGTGGGAGAAAATAACTGGTTTTCTTCAGACTTCAATATTTTACTGTAGAGAGAGAGGTACACCACCTCTCCTTTTAGAAGTCCAAAGAATTCTGCCAGATCCCAATTCACATCCACAAGCTGTTCAGCTACCAGAAGCCAATCAGATCGTTGGTGTCAAGCAGATATCCTTTGGTATCCACAATTGTTCACAACTTTACTATCCAATCAGTAGCCTGTTGCCGGTTGAATCTCACTTTGTGTGCATAGACCAGAGCTGCGCTGTTTCCCCCACTGCTCGCAAGTCAATAATATAAACTTATAATGAGGTTCAGTAACATGCTTTTTTAAAAGTACAGCAATTCTTTTCTTCATCCTTTGTTGTAAAATAGCTTTTCTTTTCTCTATTAAGTCCAAATCAAAATTAAAATTAATAGATACATATTTGTGGAAGATAGGCATAGATCTAGGGTCCTCCCAACAGTCTCTGTAGTTGTATAAAGCATCTTATTGTAAGTTATACATAATTTCAGTGACGCAAAACACTACATTTTGTTTCCTCAATACATTTCTTCTCACTAGATCAAAAGATGACTATCCTTCCGTACAGTAGACCACATAAACATCTGAAGATATGGATGGTAGTACACACAACTGAAAAGATGATCGTCAGTTTAATGTTTAGAGATTGGTGCTAATAATGGCAATTCCATGCTTTCCTCTCCTTGATGACTACGCATTGGCTAAATGCAATGTTTCAGTGATAGCTTCTGAGTGAAAGGTTGCCAGTTGCAGTTCCATTTCAAAGACGAATTTACGCAGCTATGTTAGTACAGTATCCAGATACTGCTGCACTGCCAGAGTTTGTGAATTAGGAATTAAAACCTTGGTGGATGTAACAGATTGCATACACTGTTTTGAAAACACCACAGCCTCTGGTCCACATTTATCTTTTACCTAACTACAGTTTATTTTGTAATTTATTTTATTTATTTCCCATAAAATTTTACTGTTGGAAACAAGTTGCCACATCTCCTACTTTACAACAGTGACTACATTTCATAGTGAACTACTTTAATCGCTATTGTTTTGAAAAATCTAGAGGTTGTGGAAGGGACTACAGGAATGCATGTTTCTCATTCTAGTTTACATACTAACTGTGACAAAAAAAACAAATTCAGCATCGATGCTTATTTCAGTTCTGCATTATTTTGTGGAAAATAGTTATACTTTCATTTTTTTGCTGCTGGCAAAGGTGCAGTGAAAATAAATTTACCAGCTGGTGCTATATGGCAAAAGTTGGTGCGTTGGTCATTTAATTAGACCAGTTAGAGGATAGTGCATAGGAGAGTTGTAATTTCAATCACTTCAAACTAACGAAGGTAAACAAATAACTTTGGTTTTTGCCTCAGTTTGTTCCACTATGGAACACTGATTTATGCAACTGTCAGGTTTGGATGTGTGCAACACAATTCTCTCGGATTGAAATCCATTGATTTTCTATAACTGTGAAGAATTCAATGTATCACCACAGCAGTGGGACTGTAATAAACAATCCTTGCCTGAATATAATGATTTCTCTCCTTCTTAATACATACTTCAGTTCTTTTCTTTGTTTCTACATGAATACTCAATGTCTGAGACACACCTGCCATATTTAAAAAGTCATAATCATTTCAGGTCAAGGATGATGAGGAGGCTGATGATGATGCTGTGTACATTGTTGTTAAGGAGTCAATGATCAGACATTGAATTAGGAAAGTTGCTGCAACTCAATTGAAGTCCTAAACTACTGTGATACTAAATGGAATTATGCTATTTAGTGTAACACATTCTGATTGACCTAGCCAACTCTGCATTATGCTAAATTGTTGCGAACCAAATGGTTACCGTGGCAAAGTGCGCTCATGCCTAATCTTGAGATTCACCTTGCTTTGCTAAACAAAGTCATTAGTTTTCAGCCAAGTGAATAGATTGCATTACTATCGGTACATAGCTGTTCTGCTTCAACGGAATATTTTAGTTTGGAGGTAGAATGGAAAAGGATGTAAACAAATGATGACTGACTCAAATTCTACATTAGTTTTAAATAACTCTGTTAAATACGACCCAATAACAATTAATTCAACATACATTATTGATGTCATCCATGGTTCAATTGGCACCTCTGGATCAGAAGAATATGCACTTGAATCCACTTTGGCACAGAAATCAAGACTACAGTGCTGAGAGAGTAGTGTCCTGTTGGAGGTGCCATCTTTCAGATGAAATGTTGAAATGAGAGTATCATATGTGGATGTAAAATAAAAATGACACTATTCTAAGGAAGAGCAGGGGGATTATCCCTAGAATCCTATCAAATATTTATCCCTCAATCAAGATCCAAAAGAAAAGGTTGCCCACACTTTATCATATTGCTGTTTGTTGGAACTTCCTTTATTCATTCATGGGATGAGGGCATGGCTGGCTAGGCAGTATTTATTGCCCAGAGAGCGGTTAAGAGTCAACCACTTTACTGTGAGTCTGGAGTCACATGTAGACCAGACCAGGTAAGGATGGCACTTTCCTTCCCTAAAGGGCATTAGTGAACCAGATGGGTTTTCCAACAAGCAACAATGGATTCACAGTCATCATTAGATTGTTAATTCCAGCTATTTATTGAATTCAAATTCCACCATCTGGAGTGGCAGGATTTGAACCCAGGTCCCCAGAACATTAACTGCGTCTCTGAATTAATAGTCCAGTGGTAATACCACAAGGCCATTGCCTTTCCTGTGTTTGGTGGAACTTGTGGTGTGCAAATTGGCTGCTGCCTTTCTAACATTTTTTACACTTCAAAAGTAAAGTGCTTTGAGTTGTTAGTACCTCTGCAAGCTTTTATATAAATGGCAAATCTTCTTTTCTGAAGTATTTTGTTTGGAACCTAAATTCATTTTACTATATTTAATCTCACATTATTTGCCATGGGTTTAAGGTGAGAAGTAAAAGATTTAAAAGGGACCTAAGGGGCCATTTTTTCATACAAAGGATGGCGGACGTATGGAATGAGCTGCCAGAGGAAGTGGTGGAGGCTGGCACAATTACAACATTTGAAAGGCTTCTGGGTGAGTACATGAATAGGAAGGGTTTAAATGGGACTAGATTAATTTAGTATATCTGGTCAGCGTGGACGAGTTGGACCAAAGGGTGTGTTTCCATGCTGTACATCTCTTTGACTCCATGACTCTATTTGCGGTCCTTTGAATAAACCTCAAATAAAATGACTGGATCGTTGGTGAAACAATTTTATACCGACCGAAGAAAGGAAATCTAACGTTTATTCTGAATTATTAGATGCACATTCAGATGCTGATAGTTGTTTTAGTCATTATAGGTACGAACTAAATTTTTGAAAAATAACTCATGAGTCCAGGACAGAGGGGCCTCTTTTGATACATGAACAATGCCTGCAAATTAGGTTCTGTACCTAAATGACCCAACAGCCAGCCAAGAAAGTGACCAGTTTCAAAACTTTCTGCCTCTGATCATAAGAATATTTGCAAAATCAAAAGCTCAGCTAGAATAGCAGATAAATGCAATACTCACAAATTGTCCCCTATAAGACAATGTGAAAAACTTAAAGATACCAATCTTTGAAATGAACAAATTGTGCACAACAAGGAAACAATGAGGGAACATTTATGCTGTGGTATTTTCTTTGTGGGCTTGAATTTAAGGATATGAGGAGGTAATTGTTTTTGAATTGAGTTGTAACTGTTTCGATTCCCAAAAGCTACCGAAGCTCAATATGCAGTCTGTCAGAAACATAATTAAAAATAGACAAGCAGCTGTCTCCCTGTCACCCACACAGCAGTTTATTCACAAAACAGCAAAACCTGGAAAAAGTCAGCTGGTGGGCATTTGTGGAGTGAAACCAAATCACTGCCTCACGATGATGACCCTTCATTCTCGTAACTGATGTGAGTCACTGGGGGATTTGATGGATCTCACACGAGTCGGAAAGAAGGCACGCAAGGTGAGTTAATTAGGTGGGTGTGAAATAAAGTCAACGGCATCTTTGTAGTCAGTTTTGTAATAGGTACATATACCTGCACGACATGAATGCTTGATAGCATTAGACTTTTTAAAAGAACTATCTATGTTCAAGATGAAGTCATCGATAGTTAAGGGATGAGAGTTTATCTCCCAGGGGATTTTGCCTGATGCAATAATGTTTACATTATGTCCCATAACTTAAGAAACTGGGTGTAAGTATTGTTGTATTGAATCCAACTGATTTTCGTTACAACTAACCTCTATGTACAAATACTACAATCCTATTACAATTCTACACAAGTGTCTGAGCTAATATTAAGCTACTAGTTTACAACAGATGTGCGTCCAACCAGTGATCTAGAATGGAATAATAGATTTTTATTCTCTCAGGTCACATGCTTTAATACAGAGGCGCTATGATGAGTATGTCTCTTAAAGGTCAACTGCCATACCAAATGTAGTACATAAAACAATTATGACCATTTCATGGCACCCAGTTCACGATTGTCAGATGGTAGCATCCTACAGTTAGCTTTGAGCAGTTTGTATCTGGGGTGAGTGGTTTTCTTCATTGATTTCTGTGACACAAGAGAGCTAAACATGGCAGGTTGTGTAGAGTCATGGGACTGGCAAGAGCGAAACAATGGTGGAACCAGAGGGTAGTTTGAATGAGGTTGGGGGCTTTAAGGAGTAGAAGAGGAATCTAGGGCCAACAGACATGGGAATACAGACATGGAGATGTGTGAAGGCATCTGGGAGTGTGGCTGAGGTGTGGTATAAGGATAATCAGTCAAATTAGGAAAGTGAGGTCAGTGTAACTTGAACATACAACTTTCAGACTCAGTGTGGATAGTACACCAGCTGAGCTACAGTCAGCACCAAACAGCATTTCAGGATAAAATTGTAATAAGAAAGAATGATTGTGTGTTTATGTATTGCCTGTCATGGAATATCCCACATCGGTTCATTGCTATTAAATTAAGTTTACTGTGGAGTCAGTATTATCTAGTAAAAGCAAACCTCACACTATTTGCAATTTATTAATGGAATGTTGTGTATTGCTGGCTGGGCTGGAATTCATTGGCCATCCCTCATTGCGTTTGAGAAGGTGGTGGTGAGCAGCTTGCTTGAACTCCTGTAGTCCATTTGGTCTCCGTAAATCCACACAAAATGCCAAAAGGGAAGGAATTCCAGGATTTTGATCCAGCGCCATTGAAGGAATGATCATACACTCCCTAGTCAGGATGGTGAATGGCTTGGGGGTGGACTTGTGGGTGGTGGTCTTCCATGCGCCTGCTGCCCTTGTCCTGCTTCATGGTAGTGGCTGTGGGTTTGAAAGATACTGTTGAAGGATCCTTGGTGAATTTCTGCAGGGCATCTTGTAGGTGGTACACACTGCTGTTACTGCAGTGGAGGAAGTGGATTTTTTGTAGATCGAAAGGACTCTGCTTTGTCCAAGCTCTTGAGTATTGTTGCAGCTTCACTCATCCAGGCAAGTGGGGAGTACTCTATCACACTCCTGACTTGTGCCTTGTAGATGATGGACAGACTTCAGGTGAGTTTATCCTATTGTTATTCAAACTAATTATTAAATCTTAGCTCCTGCAAAAATAATACTTATTTCATTTTCAGCACTCAATAAAAATTGCAACTTGATTATTTTTAAAGGTAATGTGCCTATGAATTAGATTTTACTTTGTAGGCAGGCAGAAATTTCCTACTAGTGGAGTTTGACTAAGGGTGGCTTAATTTAATGCATCAAAAATAACTGGGTACAGGAGAGCCTTTGTATGCAATGGCAGCTGAGATGTCAAGAAATGGTAGAGTTTCTAAGTGAGCAGTAGTAACAGAAGGAGATTAAATCTTACAATACAGATTTGCTTCTCTTTTTGTGTGTGTTGGCTTGTCTGTCTGTATTATTTTAAGCACTGGTTGAGAGCAAAAAAATATAACTTGACAGGCCTAGTTTCAACGAAATAGATTTTTTTTTGCTGTATTCTGGAGAATGTCTGCTAAATTAATCACACTTATGTCTGAACCTGCACTTGTGTTGGCATCAGAGGAGGGCAGATTTGGGCCTTCAGAATTAAGCAGCCAGCTGACACTGCCCAGATGGCAGGTTGTCACTGCCTATGGATTAGCACTTAAATATGATCGAGGAAAGAAGCAGGGAAGGTAAGGGGGGAAAATTGAATAATTAGAAAAAGAAATCAGAAAAAAAAGAAGCATTACAGCTGCATGGAGCCTGAACAGGATCCACACTAAAAAGCTTAATTTGATTTTGCATCTTTTATGTTCTCTCTTGAATCATATTTTAGGTGACCTTATCCAATTCTTACTTTCCTTCCATCCGATCTGGGCTATGTGGGAAACACAAGCATGTGGGCAGCCTGCTCAGAGTCTGGAGAAAATGGCTGTTAGTTATAGAATCAAAGGGCAGTAGTGGCACAAAGCAATACATTCAGATCACAGTGTCTGTGCCAACTCTCTGAACCCAGCTCATGCCCCTTCCCCACTCTTTCCACATTATTACTCAATGAGTTACTCTTCAGAAAATTAACCAATACCATTTTGAAAACCGTGGTGTAATAGGCCTCCACGACAGTTTTGGGCAGTGAACCCAAATCCTAATCACTCGCTGTACAAACATATTTTTCCTCATATTGTCTTTGGTTCCTTTGCCAATTTGTTTCTTGTCATTTCTGCCAATGGAGCAAATCCTCCCTGTCTATTCTGTCTAATCACCTTATGGTTTTGAATATCTCAATCAAAACAACCTTCAACTTTCTCTTCTTTAGAAACTACCCAATTCCTTCAATCTATCAAACTTCAGTCTCCCAAAGCAGAACCATTTTTTAATTCATTTTAAGCCGTCTCTCAAATATTTTCACATTCCTCCTCACTTGTGGTGTCCAGAAATAGGCAGAGAGTCTGGCTGTAGTCAAACGAGATTTTTTTTTCTGAAAGTTAACCAAAACATTTTTGCTTTTGTACTCTATGCCTCAACTATAAAAGACATATATAAAGCCGGAAACTTTTAGTAACTGTTTTTACAACCTACCCTGCCGCCTTCAATGACTTTTGTATGTAGACCTCCAGATTTCTCTGCTCCTACAACCCACACAAATATAACCTTATTTTTATACAGCATCTCGGCATTATTCCTCCCAGGGTGCATCACTTATTTCAGTGCAGTAAATATCATCTGTCACATTTGTTCCAATTCCAGCAGCACTTCTGGGTAAAGTAGGGTGCTGAAGGACAAGCAGCTGTGGGAGGTAGGTGTTTGGACAATTTCCAATCAAAATTTACAATATAAGGACAGTAGCCAACAAGGGCATGGACATTCATGTGGGCTCAGGGGGTAAATTAGATGTATTGACAGTGATATAAAGAGGTCCTGCTAAGGGCAATTGCATTAATCCTGTATTCACTGGTTCTGTAGTGTGACTCATCTGCCAAGAGAGTGGATTCCAATGAAAGGTCATTCTTTTGGCAACCATGAAAATTACTCATGACCTAAAGCATCATGATCATTATGTACTTTGCATCAATTATGTGAGATATGCAAAACTATGGAAATACAAACCTAAAAGTTCCGCCTGACTTGGCCAATTCTGCATCATTTCTTTGTTCTAAACACTGGAACACACTTTAGAATTGGAACATTGCACAGTTAACTGTAAGTAAGTGATGATATGCTCTGTGATGTTGAAGAGTGGTTTGTTTTAGGAGGGGGTACTATCACAATGAAGACAAGCTTGCCTCTAACTCTTCCAAAGTAGTTTTGGCGACTTGGCTGTGTAATATATATCTGAATAAAGCTACTGAGCTCAGATCTCCATATTGAGGTAATTCATTAACCTTCCTGGGAAGGCGGACCCTCTATGATACACTATGTGATGCTATAACATGTCATTTCAATGTGTTTGATATATAGCTTCAGGAGTAACATTACTCAAATGCAGCTCTATTTCTGACATTTCCCACAGATTATCTGATTGTCCTTCTGAGATGGAACCAGGGCTTGGAGGTTTCCTTGTGGCATGTTTGAATATGATATGGCTCTGTCAAAGAAGACCATTAATTGTAATGTCATCACCAAACCCAGAAAGTACAGACACCTCCTGTGGATGCTGCACAATCTCAACAGGGAAAAAGAGCAGCTGAAAATCCACCAAGGTCAGGGAATAGAATGACCAGAGCCTAAATCCACCCGCCTCACCATCGTTGTCTACAGCTCTCCAAAATGCGGGTACAAAATAAAAGACTCCTGGGTCATCATCACTGAATTGTGCTATCCACTGAAGCAGAACCTGCGTTTGGAAAACCTGGGTGGCCATTCCAATCCAGTGCCTGTCAAGATCACAGCTACCGTGAAGATTTTTGTCAATGGAATGTTCCAAGGAAAGACTGTGTGTTTGCTTCTAATCCACTTGCCAGAAATTCATCTGGGAGGTCATAGATGTCATTTTCTACTGATTTTAACCTTCCTCCCGGAAAAAGGAGAGTCAAGCAAGCTCAGACAGTGGGACTTTTCAAAAACCCTGATGTCCCCCAGATGCAGGCAAAATAGACAGCACCTACATGGCTTCAGAACACCCCATTACCAACTTGTCAAGTTCATCAGCCAAAAAAGGCTTTCTCTCCATCAATTTGACCACAAACACCAGATTCTTGAACTGCATCCCAGATATCCTGAGCGCTGCCGGGATATAATACCTTGAATCAAAGCCCAGAAAGAATGTGCTGCATTATTATGGCATGGTGTGTTCTTCACAACAAGAGTTGACAAAGACGGAATGTACTGGTTGCAGATTAAGATGGAGGACCAAGAGCAATCCTCTGTAGATGAGGATGAGGACACTGATCTGGAGTGACATCCATGAGACTTTGTTAAAGCTATACATTGTTGAGTTGGTGAGGACAAAATCTCATTGTTTCCTGCTTCCAGGACGAATGAGCTGGGTTTGGATATCCTTTTATTGTGTTACTTTCTGTTAATTATACATCAAGCAGACACTGATCAGTTCACAGTGCACGTGGACCTGTTCATTTCTGCACTCGTTGAACTTTTTGGTTAGAGAATAGATGCTTTGTTATCCATATGATCGTACATGTGGTATTTTCAGCTGATCCCATTGGAAAACATCTGCACTTTATCAGGCCTCATTAATGTTTGGGAGAAAACAGCAGTGACAGGGCAATGACATGTCATGGCATTGAAATTAAGTGGCTATGAATGCTTCTGCTAGTATGCGGATTACAAGTGTTGTACAGTGCAGTCTGACATGATAGGCAGTTGGTTGTGAGTAATTAAGACCATGGGACCATAAGACATCGGAGCATAAATAGGCCATTCAGCCCATTGAGACTGCTCTGCCATTCAATTGTGGCTGATATGTTTCTTAGCCCCATTCTCCTGCTTTCTCGCTGTAACCCTTGATCCCCTTGACCATCAAGAACCTATCTATTTCTGCCTTAACTATACTCAATGACCTGGCTTCTACAGCCTTCTGTGGCAGTGAATTCCCTCGATTCACCACTCTCTGGCTGAAGAAGTTTTTCCTTATCTCCGTTCTAAAAGGACTTCACTTTACTCTAAGGCTGTGCCCTCAGGTCCTAGTCTCTCCTACAAATGGAATTGTCTTCCTAACATCCACTCTGTCCAGATCATTCAGTATTCTGTAAGTTTCAGTTAGCTTTCCCCGCATCCTTCTAAACTCCATCGAATATAGACCCAGAGTTCTCAAACATTCCTCAAAGGTTAAGCTTTTCATTCCTAGGACCACTCTCATGAACATCCTCTGAACCCGCTCCAGGACTAATACATCTTTCCTGAGATATGGAGCACTGTGCACAATACTCCAAATGTGACCTGACCAGAGCCTTATAAAGCCTCAGAAGTACATCCCTGCTTCTATGTTCAAGTCCCATCAAAATAAATGCCAAAGTTGCATTTTCCTTCCTAATTGCTGACTCAACCTGCAAGTTTAACTTAAGAGAACCCTGAATTAGAACTCCCAAATCTCCTTGCACTTCAGACTTCCGAATCTTCTCCCCGTTTAGAAAATAGTCCATGCTTCCAGTCTTCTTACCAAAGTGCATGACCTTACACTTTCCCGTGTTGTATTCCATCTGCCACTTCTTTGCCTACTCTCCTAATCTGTCCAAATCCTTCTGCAGCCTTCCCACATCCTCAGTACCACCTGTCCCTCTAGCTATCTTTGTATCATCTGTAAACTTAACCAGAGTGCCCTCAGTTCCTTCATTAATGTATAAAGTGAAAAGATGTGGTCCCAACACCAACCCTTGTTTGTCAGGAAGCTTTTTTCTACCCTTCCATTATTAGTTATCTTTCAATGTTACAGTATTTTCACAAATCAATAATTTGTCCTGAAATGTTTGAGCATCCTGTAGGATAGCATTTAACCCGAGAGGGGCAGAGTTTCTCTCAGCGAGCCACTGAACTGTGAGGGAAAGTGGAGATGTGAATTTCCAATTGTATAGCTCCCAGCCTTGAACGGCACTGTGCTCCGTTGTAAAGCTGACAGATAGAATGCAACATTGTCTGCAGAGATGGGTGGTATGTGAGCACAAATAAAGATGATGTACCAAGGGTAGGCACTACAACAATCTCTGCATATTGAATGTAGCCTCAGTGCTGTCTACATTAAATTGCACTGCATTGGCTACAGCAATTATCATGACTATTCGAGGATCCCTGACATCTGACAGAATATGCAGTCAAGGAGTCAGTTGCTTGTGAGAGATGAGCAATGTTCATGCATTAAAACTTCTTTCATCCGTGGGAAGTGAAGAGGCTCTGCATCTCTCAAATGATGTGATATTGCTTGGCCTGACAGCTAACAGGAGAACAGAGCACACATTTAAAACAGTGTAAGTGAACATATAATTACAAAAGTGCAGGATTATTTACAAATGAAGTGTCATCTGTGCCACACATATGCTCTCAGTAAACTTATTTTCTTCCTTTGTCTTCTGCTATACCTAAGTGTAGTTCTGACTTCTGCAGTAGGAGTGGAGGAAGCCTGCTCTGTAGTTGGCCTAGAAGACTTGGCTGTTTATCCCTAAGGCTACTTGGGTTGAGAGGTAGTGGCCCTGCTGAGAGTGGGGTGCCCAGCTGGATGCTCACACTCAATATGTACTTCTGCAAGATTTGACATGACATACTCAGAGGAATGGGAAGGGTCAGGATGTCTCTGAGAGTCCTGAGAGGAACCCTGTGTGTGACTGCTCATCCAGCTGGGTGCCTATACATAGAACCTGACTCTTTGAGAGCAAGAGGCACCTGCAGTGAGAATAAATTCCTTCACCCCTCCGGCCCCCCAGTTGCCTTGCCATTGATGTTGAGTACCAGCAATGGGGTACATATGCATAGCTGAGAGACATTCAGTGTCCGTTTTTAAAATTCATTTTTCTTTTATTCATTCATGGGATGATTGCTAACTAGACCAACATTTATTGCCAGTTCCTGATTGTTAACAGTCATAGTCATTGCTGTGGATTTTGCGTCACATGTAGGCCACATGAGGAAAACATAGTAGTATACTTCCCTAAAGGGCATTAGAGAATCAGCTGGGGTTTTCCCACATTCCACAATGGATTCACGGTCATTATCAGACTCTTAATTCCAGGTTTTCGTTGAACTAAAAATTCACAATCCGCTGTGGTGAGATTCAAACCAAGGTCTCTGGATTAGTAGGCCAGTGACAATACCACTAAACTAACACCTCTGTAGCTGGACCTGGGTGTCCATTGCAGTAGCCAACTGTTCCTTTGGATGTGACCAGAAGTACTGAAGATAGCACAGAACCGATCTTGTTGATAGTCTCCAACAATCATCAGTCCAGATTACTGACTGCCTCTGACAAACCAGTCTGCTGTTGCTGAGGCTTTGTGCGTTTTGACAAAGTCACTCATGACCAAGATCATGGATTCATCTTCTACCTGGGGCTGAATCAGCACTCAGTCTTCCTAGTACTGAGCAGATGCCCAGTCACCGATAGTCCTTCTAAGCTCTCAGAAACCTGATACATTTATTCCTCAACTGCCTGTGCAGATGTATTAATAATGCGCTCACTAGATTGTGCTCCTGAGTCTAGTCTAGAAAGAGATCTGACTGAGGTGAAAGTTTCTGCTTTGGTCAAAGGTGCAGGTAAATACCTTGCTGGTGTATCCTCTGAGGGTTGAGTGGGTTCCTCCTCAGACATGGAGATGGAACTGAAGATCTCTGGTGGTTTCCTTCTTCACATTCCAGGCTGTTATGTCCCACTAGTGCCTGTGTAAGAGATGTGAGGTAATTAATTGAGAAAAAGCAGTAAAAGCATGTTCAGGATAAGAATGAGCTTCCTCTGGAGTTAATGGGAGAGTAGTGCAGCACAGTTCAATGACTGTCACTCAATTGTTTTGTAAGGGGGGGTGGTCTTCAGCATCCCTATATGAATGGTCAACCTCTTTCCTAGCCAACTCCAACATCTTGTCTTCATGTGGGGTGGGGAGTCTATTGTCTAATACTCTGCCACTAGCCTTTGTCTACGATCCATTTGTTTGAGTTGGAAGGTAAGGATTGATTATGATGGAAATGGATAAGAGAGTTTTTGACAATGATGAAGGAGCAGGAAATGTGGCGGAAAGTGTTCCAAGTGAGTGAATGAGGTTAAAGTAAGGGATAACAGTTTGGGGCTAGTGTGGGTGAGAGGCATTGAATGGTTTTGCCGCTTGCAGTAGCGACATTTGCTATCCATGAATATTGCTGAGAGGTGTGTACAGTGGCAGAATTTGAGCAATATATTGGTGTGCTGAATGACCTCAATCAGTACACCACCGAAGGTGTAACACCTATCCTTTTATTTCCTCCTTCCTCGCTATCCAATGTCCTAAGCGCACCTTCCAAGTGAAACATGTTTTGTGCACTTCACTCAATCTAGTCTGCTGCATTTGTTGCTCACAATGTGGTCTTCTCTACATGGAGGAAACATAGCATACCACTTCACAGGACACTTACGTTCTGACTGCAAAAAAGACCCTGAGCTTCCAGTTGCCTGCCACATCAACACACCACCTTGTTCCCTGGCTAACATCTCTGTCTCAAGCCTGCTGCCGTGTTCCAGTGAAGCACAGTGCAAGCTGGAATAACAGCACCTCATTTGGAACTCTACAGCCTTCTGGACTCAATATTGACTTCACCATTTTTTAAGGCTTGAGGCACCTTCTCCCAATTCATTATCCCAACCCTCATACACCAGGCCTCTTTATCACCAAGACTGTTATTATGCAGAACCCATTGTTAGCCACTAATAATTCCCATTAGCAGCTAGTCATTCTCCTAGGCTGACTGTTATCGACTCCTTTATCTGTCCAACTATTCTTCTCTCTTCTGGGCTCTATCTCCACCCATCATTCATTCCTTACCCGCTACCCGACTCTACCTTCTAATGAAAACCAATTATTTTGCAGCTGCCATCAGTTCTGAAGAAGGATCACTTGACCCGAAATGTTAACTCTGATTTCTCTCCACAGATGCTGCCAGACATGTTAAGACTTTCCGGCAATTTTTGTTTTTGTTCCAATCAGTACTGTATGATTCTAAGAGTGAGAAAAACTCTGTAGAAATTCATTCCTCCTTCTTTAAAACTTTTAAAATGCTGTACATAAAATGCCTTGAAGAGGGGCTAAGAGTTTCTGTGCAGTGATTTGGACACAAACTGGATAAAGCAGAGCAACAAAACAAGTCTTTAAAAGCAGATCAAAATCCAAATGAACGTCATCCAAATCAAGGAAGTAATCAATAACTTCAAGTGCCGGTTAAAAATCAGGTAATACAAAAAAAAAACTGACACCAATCTATCCACCAGATAAGTTCAACCTACAGGATCCATTTGATTGATCAGAAATTGGCAAATATGGAAAGCATAATTCCTAATATTTTGAGCAACATTTGAACACCAAATCAAGTGCAGAACATTGAACTGAAACAAATTTCTTCAGACGCAGAACAATTATCCACGGCTGAACAGCATTGATCTTTCCTCAGAGAACTAACATCACCAGCTGATCCAGATGTGATTGATAGTAAAGAAAGAGGCACAAATTCCCCATATATTCCTGCAGTTACATCAATGCAGGATGATCCTTCAAAGTACTATCTATGCAGGACATGTGGTTGGGCTGCAGTTTGTTTAAAAATGTGATCTAAAGGAAGTCAATAATGAAAAAAAGAAAGCCCACCAACTTTAGCTCAAGTTGTTTATTTTCTGTACCTCATGAGATACTTACCTCACTCACTTATTGCCACACACAAACCAAGTCAAAGCCTTGGGAGAGGTGAGAGAGATAAGGTTAAAATCTGTCATAAATGTTGTAAAAAGAAGTTACCTAAGTAAATTATATGTAAATGTTTAAAAGAAAAATTATGATAAAGGAAGAAAAAACTTGGGAAGAGACATTGGGTAACTGCTTTCGGACCCTGAAGAAAGTGGTAGAGGCTGGTACAATTACAACTTTTAAAAGGCATTTGGATTGGTATATGAATAAGAAGGGTTAAGGGGGATATGGGCCAAATGCTGGCAGATGGGACTAGATTAGTTCAGGCTATCTGGTCTGCATGGACGAGTTGGATTGAAACATCTGTTTCCATGTAGTTTCAGAGATACTTTCCACTGGGTATAAGTAGTTTGGTGTGGATGGAGTTCATTTTATAAAATGTAGAGTGAAGCAAGAAAAACATGTAGATAACTTAACAATGTAAACATTAAATTAGAGCCCAGAATCTTTAGACAATGATGTATAGTAGCATATATGTAAACATGTAATAAACAACACTCTGTGGCACTTTGGACAATTAACATAGACAATTCTTGCCGTGGTCTTCTCTTTGAACAATCTACCTTGAATCCAAACTTAGATGTGAAGCTAAAACCACACCATAAAAGATAAAGATTCCATAGCATGACATTCAGTACAATAAAGAGGATGGATTTCTTTCAAGTTTTTTCTTAACTAACTATATTCCTGAATCAGCATTTAAAAAATGGCCACTTCCTTGTTGCTGCTTCTGGGAGTTTGCCGTTTGCAAATTGACTGTGATGTTGTCCACATGACAGCAGAGGTTGCACTTAAAGCTGGGTTGGTCACTGCTGCTCCCTCACAGGACCAGACATCTGTGTTCAACTCCAACTTTGGGTGACTAATGATTTTGTACATTCTTCCCAAGTCAGTGTGGGTTTGATGCTTCAGTTTCCTTCCACAGTCTAAAGACGTACAGGTTAGGTGGATTGTCCGTGTTAAATTGTCAGGGCTGAGTTGGTTAGCCGTAGCAAATGTTGAGGTTTGGGTGGGATACTTTTCAGAGTATTGGCACAGACTCATTAGACTGAATGGCTTCTCCCCGCACAGTAAAGCAAGCCTGTAAAGTAAATTATGTGGTGGTGCAAGGCACCGTACAAAAGTAAGTCTATATTCTGAATAAAAAACACAATGCAAAATCAAACAGCACATTTACACACAATAGTCTATGTCTTAATAAAGTAAAAGAAAAATAATGAGTCATATTTCCTAAAGGAATGGTAATCACACACAGTTTGCCACCTGCTACTTCCTGTTTTATGCTCAGAAAGAGTTTTTCATGTCTGATAAGAGATTCTGATCAGTGCTCATTCAGAAATGCAGAGCCATAGTTCAAGTTTGACAGGACCTTTCTCATGCAGGATAATTGGTGGGAGGCAAACAACACCTAATTTTTGACAGAACACTGTTGCCATATTGACAGCTCCTGTGAAAGAGTTAGGATGTAAGGTAAGTGTGAGGTTACAGGAGTGTAAGTTGCTAGGGTGTCAGGTGGGTAGGTGCTGTGGTGGTATAAAAAGTAGATGCTAGATAAGTAGGATGCAAGGTGAGTATGGGTTAGAGTGTAATGTAAAAAGCATTCTAGGTGGGTAGCGTGCCAGGAAAGCTAGGGCCCAGGTAAGTCAATTGCTTGATGAGTAGATTTCTTAGACACAAGATGACAAAGTGTAGGAAAACATGGAAAAATAAAAAAGGTTTTGGAAAGGCAAATTAGGCAAGACTTTTACACTTAATGGTAAGGTCCTGGGGAGTGTTGCTGAGCTAAGAGACTTTCGAGTGCAGATTCATAGTTCCTTAAAACTGGAGTTGCAGGTAGATGGGATAGCGAATAAGGTGTTTGGTATGCTTGTCTTTATTGGTCAGTGAATTGAGTGTAGAAGATGGGACGTCATGTTCTGACTGTACAGGACATTGGTTAGGGCACTTTTGGAATACTCTCTGCAGTTCTGGTCTCCCTGCTGAAGGAAGGATGTTGTGAAACTTGAAAGGATTCAGAAAAGAGTTACAAGGATGTTGCCAGGCTTGGAGGCTTTGAGCTATAGGCAGTGGATAAATAGACTGGAGCTATTTTCCCTGGAGCATCAGAGGCTGAGGGGTGACCTTATGGAGGTTGGCAAAGTCTTGAAGGGCATGGATAGGATAAATAGACAAGGTCTTTTCCCCAGGGTGGGGGAATCCAAAACGAGAAGGCATAGGTTTAAGGTGAGAGGGGAAAGATTGAAAAAGGACCTAAGTGCAACTTTTTCACATAGAGTGTAGTCATGTATGGAATGAGCTGCCAGAGGAAGCGGTGGAGGCTGTTACAATAACAGCATTTAAAAGGTATCTGGATGGGTATCTGAATAGGAAAGGTTTGGGGGAGTAGGATATGGGCCAAATGCTAGCAAATGGGACTGGATTTATTTAGGATATCTAGTCGGCATGGATGAGTTGGATCAAAGGATCTGTTTCTGTGCTGAACATCTCTATGACTCTAAATAAGATCAGGGGTTGGCCTTTCAGCTCTTTAAACATACTCCACCATTCAATATGATCATGATTGATCATTCAACTCCTTTTCCCATTTTCTCTTCATAGCCTTTGATCCCTTTAGTTACATTTATCCACATTACACTTCAACTGCCATGCCTTTGCCCATTCACTTATCTTGTCAAAGTTTCCATTATAAGTTCAAGATTTTCCAAACATTGACTGGGGCTACCATAGTGTTAATGATTTGGATGATGAAGTATTTGTCAAATGTGTTCAAGAAAATTTTCTTTATCAATATGTGGATACTCCTACTAGAGAAGGAGCAAAACTAGACCTTAGTTTGAGCAGTAAGGCAGGGCAGGTGGCTAAAGTAAAAGTGGGGGAACACTTTGGGTTTAGCAATCATCATTCTATCAGTTTCAAAGTGTTTATGGAAAAGGATAAGCCTTCCATAAGAGTTAAAGTTTTTAATTTGAGTAAGTCAAATCTTAATTGTTTGAAATAAGAACTGTCAAGAGTTGATTGGAGTAGACTGTTTGTAGGTAAAAGCATGACTGGCAAGTGGAGGCTTTCAAAAGTGTGATGACGAGAATTCAGTGGCATTATGTTCCTTTTAGAACTGAAGGGTTAGGCTGGTAAGATAAAGGAACAATGGATGAATACAGATATTGGGGTTCTAGCCAAGAATTAAAGGGGATCTTATTTTTGATACAGACATCTTGGTTCAATTGAATTTCTTAATCAATATAAAGAGTGTAGGGGCATTCTTAAGAAAGAAATCAGGAAGGCAAAGAGGGGATGTGAGATAGCATTAGTAGATAAGATTAAGGATAATCCAAAAAGATTCTACAAATATATTAAGAGCAAATGGTTAACTAGGGAGAGGGTAGAGCCCCTTAAAGATCAACGAGGTCATCTTTGTGTTGAACCTGAGGAGATTGGAGAGATATGAAATGAATATTTGACATCAGTTTTGACTGTGGAGAAAGAAATGGAGACAAGAGAACACAGAAGAATAAATTTTGATGTTTTAAAAACAGTTCACATTACAGAAAACAAAGTTCGGGAGGTCTTCGAGAATATAAAGGTAGATAAATCTCCAGGACCTGATCTAATGTATCCCAGAATGTTGTGGAATGTAAGACAGGAAATTGTGAGACCCCTTGCAGAAATATTGCATCATCTATAACTACAAATGAGGTGCCTGATGACTGGAAGGTACCTAAGTTTGTATCGTTGTTTAAGGAAGGTTGTAAGGCGAAATCAAGGGCCTATAGACCTGTGAGTCTGACTTTTGTTGTGTAATTGGAGATGATTATAAAACTTAGGATTTATGGGCAGTTAGGAGGCAAAAATTGATTAGGGATAATCAGCATGGTTTTGTGTGAGGAAAATTGTGTCTAACAGCCTTGATTGGGTTTTTTGAGGAAGTTACTAAAAAGGTTGATGAGGCCAGAGCTGTAGATGTTGTTTACTTAGACTTTGTAAAGCCTTTGACAAGGTTCCACATGGTAGACTAATTAGTAAAGTTAGGTCACATGGGATTCAGGGTGACATTGACAACTGGATACATAATTGGCTTAACGGCAGGAGACCGAGAGTGGTGGTGGTGGGCTGCTTTTCACACCGGAGGCCTGTGACCAGCAGTGTTCCACAGGGATTGTTTCTGGGTCCTCTTTTGTTTGTCATTTATATAAATGATTTGGATGAGAATATAGAGGGCATGGTTAGTAAGTTTGTAGATGACACCTAAATTAGTGGCACAGTGAGGAAGGTTTTCTGAGATTATAAAAGGATCTTAATCAAAGCAGTCAATGGGCTGGAAAATGGCAGATGGAATTCAGTCTGGATAAATGCGAGGTGTTACATTCTGAGACAACAAACCAGGGTAGGGCTTATACAATTAATGGTAGGACCTTGGGTAGTGCTGTAGAACAGAGGGACTTAGGGGTTCGGGTACATAATTCTTTGAAATTTCCACCACATATAGACAGGGTGGTTAAAATGGCATTTAGCATGCTTGCCTTCATTGCTCAGTCCTTTTAGTATAGGAGTTGGAAAGTCATGCTGATGTTGTACAGGGATTGGTGAGGCCTCTTCTGGAATACTGTGTCCAGTTCTGTTCGTCCAGTTATAAAAAGGATATTATTAGGCTAGAGAGTGTTCAGAAGAGATTTACCAGGATGTTGCCAGGTATGGAAAGTTTAAGTTATAAAGAAAGGCTCAGTAGGCTGGGACTCCTTCACTGGAGCATAAAAGGTTGAGAGGTGACCTGATTGAAGTTTATAAAATAATGTGTGGTATAGATAGAGTTAATTGTAGGTGTCTTTTCCCTAGCATGGGGGATTTCAAGATGAGGAGCACATTTTTACAGTAAAAGGAGAGAGATTTAAAAAAGACTTGAGAGGCAAATTTTTTATACAGTGGGTGGTTCAGTTGTGGAATGAACTTCCTGACGAAGTGGTGGAAGTGGGTACAGTTACAATGTTTAGGAGACATTTGGATAAGTACGTGAATAGGGAAGGTTTGGAGGGATATGGGTCAGAGCATAGAGGTGGGTCTAGTTTAGTTTGGGATTATGTTTGGCATGGACTGGTTGGATGAAAGGGTCTTTTTCTGTGCTGTATGAATCTATGATGCTAGAAACTACTGATCATGATTTTATATGACATTTCTCTGTCTTAAATGTAACCAGTTGTCCTGGTGGGATTTGAACCCATATGTCCAAAGCAGTTGGCTGAACTTCAAGATTACTAGTGCAGTGACATTAACACGGCTCCATTACCTCTGGGGTGATTTCACCCTATTTAAGATAGATTGTAGACAAACAGGAGGCTGGAAGAACACAGCAGGTCAGGCAGCATCTGGAGGAAAGGAGCAGTCAACGTTTCAGGTATTACCCTTCTTCAGGACTGGATCAGAAGGGTAATACCCAAAACAGTGACTGTTCCTTTCCTCCAGATGCTGCCTGGCTTGCTGTGTTCTTCCAGCCTCCTGTTCGTCTACCTTGGATTCCAGCATCTGCCATTTTTTTGTCTCTCTCTAAGATAGGTTGTGGTGGGCAAGAGATTTCAGCACAGACAGGAGTGATGAAGTGTCAGGATCTCTGGGGGAGAGGGGGTTTAGTATCGGGGTCTCAGGATGTCAGTTCAGGGAAGCGAAGTGGAGTCCTGAGGACCGGAAGGTCTGTCAGGTTATGGTGGAATCAGAGGGAAGCCCAGCAGGGCACTGGAGGAATTGTGTTTGGGTCTCAAGGTGAGAAGGATGGAGGACTTACTGGCTGCTGGTTGTTGTCAGGCCTGGCAGGGGGCGAGGAGGTTTCAGCTCCTGGGGTAGAAGGGAGATGTTTGGTAAAGAGGGACATGTCGTGTTCAGTGATGGGAGCTGATGGACATCCTACCAGCACCCGAAAGACAGAAGAGAGAGAACGCAACATGACTCATGGTTAGAAGTGGTGTGTATTGAATGACACAGACAGGAGGGTTACTATGACAGTTGCAGTGGAATGAAATATGGTACGCACAGGGTTTTTTGGAGGTGGATACCTCAGCATTCTTGCAGGAGTGGTCCTGATCTTCTCCTACCACAGCCTGGATTATATCTTTGTATGGATTTAGAAGTCTAATATTGAGTACTCCTCCAGCCTTCTGAGCCCTTTCTGCCTTCTTGTAGGCTGTGTGCTTCTGCAATGAGAGAGAGGGAGGGATTCTGTAAGTGGGTGGAGTAGCTGTTGTTGCTGGTGCAGGTACGGAGGGCAATGAGGTGTTCAAAGGTATTCAGTAAGCAGTGTAGAGCTGATGCTGAGTTAGAATTGTGGGAGCAAACACAGAAGTTGCTGGAAAAGCTCAGCAGGTCTGGCAGCATCTGTGAAGAAAAATCAGAGGTAACGTTTCAGGTCCAGTGACCCTTCCTCAGAGCTGGTAATGTGGGAAACTGGGGTGAGAGTAGATTCTGCATGCAACGCTGAGAATGTCAGAGCATGAGCCTGGTGGAAGGTAGGAGCAGTGGCAGAGATAGAGTGAGTGCGAGGTAGCAGAGCAGAGGTGGTCATTGCTGGCACTGCTGGCCGTTCCTCTGGACAGTGGATGCAGCATGACTCAGTGTTGACCAGGCTGCCAGGGTCTGATAGTGTGGCCTCCTCTGCCAGCCCTCCTGGAAGAGGACCGTCTTTCTTTGCATAAGTCTGTCCACATCACCTCCAGCTCCTTGTCATGGCACCATCTTCCCCTTCGGCCACATGTTTAGAAGTGGTCTGTCTATGAACAGGACAGCTTCAGAATGCCAGTATTGTGAGGGATGTTATAAGGGTGGAGTAGGTAGTTAATGAGATTCATTTGGTAAAATATGGTGAGAAATCTCGCCAGACCTCATGGTGAGAAAATTTCCAAAACCATTCCATGCAACATTCATTTAGCCAAAGAAATGTTTGATTCAGTCCAATGTGCCAGGCTGATGACCTATTCTGAGAACTGGAAGAGGTGTAAGACTTTAGAGATAGTAGAGACTGCAGATGCTGGCGAATCTGAGATAACAAGGTGTAGAGCTGGATGAACACAGCAGGCCAAGCAGCATCAGAGGAGCAGGAAGGCTGATGTTTTGGGTCTTAGACCCTTCTTTAGAGAAAAAAAAATAATAGTTCAAAAATAAATACAAAGCCAGTGTAGAGGAAAGTATGGGGTTGAGAACAAATATTAAAGTAGTAAATGGAAATGTCTGTGTGAGGGTCCAGAGAATGAGTAATTAAACAGAGCTACTAGTGCTGCTGCAAAGCAACTGAGGGTGACTGATGATTTGAAAGATAGATCTACAGCAGGTATAAATGGCAACTTGAGAATCTTTAACCAAAATATTGGATTTGAGAAAAAGGAAGTGACGTTTATAATCTGAGGTTTTTGAATTCATTTCCACCTGCAAAATTTCTGTTTGTCCCATAGGACCCTATCTGGATCCCAATTTCAGCTCAAGTTAGCAGGCTTGATGGTTAGGCACAAAAGCAGAAATTGCTGGAAAAGCTCAGCAGGTATGGCAACACCTGTGAAGAGAAATCAGAGTTAGCTTTTTGGGTCGAGTGACCCTTCCCCAGATACCAACTGAGTTTTACCAGCAATTTCTGTTTTTGTTTCTGATTTGCAGCATCCACAGTTCTTCCGATTTTTATTTTGCTGGTTAGGCAACTTCTGTCCATGCATTGTTACCAGTTAAAACTATTTACTTTCAAGCATAAAGCCCCTGAATGCTTACTGTTGCAGTGTCCGCCTCCTTCCCCATTACAACATTGCTTTGCAAGGGATGTTTTGTAGCCCTCAGTGGCTGGCTTGGCATTTTAGGTTTTATTGGCTTGTCATGATAATTCAGTCAACTCTCCACCAAAAAGTCCAAAGACATACAGTTTAGGTGGATTAGCCATGCTAAATTACCCACAGTGTCCAGGGATGTGTAGGTTAGGTGGGTTAGACATGGGAAGTGCAGAGTTACAGGAATAGGGTGGGTCTGGGTGGGGTACTCTTCCGAAGGTCAGTTTGGGCTTGTTGGGCTGAATGGCCTGTTTCCAAACTGTATGGGTGCTATTCTAAGGATTCTATTCTAAGAAAATAAAGAATTAATATTCCACCATGCAGTCAGACATGTGACCTGTGGTCCGCTGGAATGAAAACTTATGAATATAAAAATGTGAGGTGAACATTCTCCCAACATACCTTAGCATGACTGCATGATCTTTAAACTTTCTGTGTTTACATTTTCCAAATCTATATGCAATGGAAATGGAGGTCACCAATGCACCAATTTATTATTTAAGAGGAGAAGCATGTGCTTTTCAATATAACCTTCCAACAGTGACGATGTAAGTCAACTAATGTCAGAGAGTAATTAAAATGTGCGGGAGCCTGAAAGCCAGGAAAGGTCATTAACCTGCAGGGCTGTGGATTTGCCCTGAAGCAAACAACACAAGCACGTCTCTATCTGTTGTACATCATCTGCAAAGATGCCAAGTTGTCAGCTATCATGCAGCTTATGGGACTGCTTCTCACCTTGTTGAAAGGGCCTGTTGTCAAGAACAATATAAATTTCCATCCATTCCTCCTGCCTCAGTGGCTTGCCACATACTACTGCCGGAAAGAGGTTTAAGCTAAGCTTTTGATAGAGAGCATTATTTTACAGTCTTCTGAATTCATTTTTTTTTTGGAAACATACAGATGACATGAGAAAATCCTGTTCTATTTTAGTGCAGTGTGTGGTTCGAATTTGGAATTCACTGCCCAAGAATGTGAATACAAATTTAATAGTAGCCAATAAAAGAAAATTGGATGAATTATTGAAGGAGTAAACTTTTGGAAATCTGAAGCAAGAGCAAGTAAGTGAGTCAAATCGGATTGCTCTTTGAGAGAACGAGTACAAACTCAATGGGACAATTATCTTGTTTTTAGCTGTAATATTGGACAACTTTATTGATTGTGGGAATCAACTCCAATGTATTCAGAAACACAAACAGAAATTGCTGGAATAGCTCAGCAGGTCAGGCAGCAACTATGAAGAGAAGTCAGAGTTAACAATTTGCGTCTGGTGACCCTTCCTCAGAACGACAATGTCTTGCAAGGCAGAGGGAAACAAAATGGCAAATAACTTTTCAATGAAGTCCACACCTAGCTACTACCAGTCAGAGTCCACTTGACAACCAATCAGCACCTCCGTTCATAGAATATCAATATTATTTCCTATTTAGCTAGGTACCTCTTACGATTCATCTTGATGAATGCAAGATGAAAACCTCTGACAGAAGTATTCTAGTTTTGTCACTACCAAATTACTAATTGAATGTTACATGAACTTTTGTGAACTTTCTGTTGAAAAGGATATGTTCAAAAATATTAATGGAATTTTGGCATTTCCTTGTTCCATCAAAAGTTCTCTTCAGATCTTTACTTATAAAATGGTCCTCATTGGATGCCCGGCTCCTTTAATAAGCCTCCAATTTTTGTGGTTCATTACTTGATTGACACACAGACCATCTTCTGTGACATAAGAGAGATTTATCACCGTTATTGTAGATTGCATTCTAATTGACTGGTAAGTTACTATGCATTCAGCCATCAAAACCATAAGACCATAAGACAAAGGAGCAGAAGTAGGCCATTCAGTCCATCAAGTCTTCTTTACCATTCAATGATATCGTGCCTGATCTGATCATCCTTAACTCCACGTTATACATGAGAATATGATTAATGTTGTGGCATTTACTTTGGTTTTCCTCAAGAGCTCCATGCAAAAAAAAATAAACATGTAATTCTTATTTAATACCCATTGTTCTGAAAGCAAGCTAAACTCCATTGAGATTGTTCCGAAATTTGTGAGTTTCTTTGTTCTTAAGCGCATTAGGTGTAGAAAATCCTGCACTAGAAATACTGCATGGAATTTTCTACTTATGTGCAGTCTTTGTGCCATCTGCAAATCTTATCCTGTCACATAATGAAGATGCCACACTATGGAGTTTTTTTTGTTTCAACTTTCATGAAAGACGTACGAGAAAAGAGTGACTAAGTGAGAAGGAATGTTTAGCTGTGGTGTGCTGGCAAATATTCATTTAAAGAAGTGTCAGGAAAAACATTTTTTTTAGGAAGGTGAATACTAAGAGACTGAGGAAATGTAACTCCCCAATGATTTTTTAAAAACTTTTGCATATCATATCAACATTAACTAGTTAATAGCAGGGCAAATTCATCTGGCATAATTTACAAGTCGACTTGGAGAGAATGACAGACATTGGAACATTTATTATATCATGTCTTTGACCAACAGCTCTGGAATTATGAAATGCTACTCATAGAATCACAAAATAATAACTTCAATTTTTATAGCACCTTATTTGCAGGGTTATATCCCAAGGTATTTCGCAACAGCATTAGCAAAAAAAGCAATTGACACTAAGTCACACAAGGAAATGTTAGACCTGGTGACCAAAAAGGTTGTCAAAGAGTTTTTTCAGAAGCACTTCAAAGAGGAATGAAACCTAGACATGCAGTGGTTTAAGTGCAGCTTAGGGCTGAGGCAGCTGAAGGCACAACTCTCATGGTGGGGTGAAGAGAAAATAGTGATATGTGATAATCTTGGAGAATTGGAGGCATGCAGATAACTCAGACGATGTAGGAGTGAAGAGGTCTAATGGACAGGGAGCAGAAGACATGGAGAGATTGGAACACAAGGATGCAAATGTTAAAATCAATGATTTGCTGCACTGGAAGTGAAGTTTGGGACTGTGAGTTCAGGAGTTGAGTGTGAATGGGACTTTGTGCAAGTCAGCATATGAGAGGCAGCAATCCGCATGAGCTGAAGTTTATTAAAGGCTCAATGTGGGACGTCAGCCAGATCATGCAATAGCTAGGTCTCAAGTTAAGAAAGGCACAGATAATGGTTTCAGCAGAAGCTAGGCAGAAGCGGAGTTGAAGCTGAACATGTTTATAGAGCTGGAAGCAGGTACTCTTATACAAGTTTGTGGTAGCAGCGGTAATCATCTTAGGGTCAAATAGGATGCAGGCTTGCCCACGGCTTGGCTCAGCCAGGCTGAGGAGAGGGATGAAGGGTGAAAGCTGAGGATTTGATGTTGATGGTTGAGACTGAAGATAATGGCTTCATTCTTCCCAAATTTGGTTGCGTGAAATTTCTGCACATCGAATACTGAATGTTGGCCAAACAACACATGCAACTTTTTCCTTTTCAAGTACATTGTCAATTTCCTTTTTGGGTGTTTCTGTTGGACTTTCTTCCTTTTTACTTTGTCAGCCAATATAGGCCAATTGTTTTGTCATACAGTGCAAGGCCAACACTATATTTCTGTCACATAAAGACTTTACATCTTGACATGAATGTGTGTGTTTATTGATTGTACTTGATGCCTTACATTTATTCTAAGCTGGTGGAGACATAGTTCACTTGAAAGCAAGAGGGTGAGATGAAGTGAAAGCACAACAGAATGGATCAAAAAGCAAATTGTTTAAAATATAATCTCTGGTAATCAGCACATTTGAAAGCAGGTTCTTAGTATTTGTTGCTTCAAAGAACTATACATAATGCTCTATATTTATTAGTTTTAAGATCAACATTATGATGGTCTCACCATTAAATGCATAACAAGTGCAAACTCCCCCAGACATTCCTTACAAAAATCAAAGATACATCAATTTTCGACAAGAAATCTTCAACATCATTGTGGAGAATGTAAAGACAGTTCATCTGAAGCACAATTCCTCTATTGCAACAAATACCACATTTAAAAAAAAGAGCAAAGTAGTGTCTATTTCTGCAATTGTCACTCCTTTTCTTTCCTGGTCAGTAGTTCTTTCTGTGATTGGCTGGTCCTTCAGTTTTCTCCCCTTCATGTATTTCTCATTCAGATATCTATGAGTTCCGCATTGCTTGGTCCATGGCAGCACCTCAGCCAATTGGCTTTACTGAATAATCCTGCTTTCTCCTGTAATATAAATACTTATTTGAAATTTGGTATTATTGAGTTTGTCCTGATGAGTGTAAAAGCAAAGGCTTTGGCAAATTTGTCTCTTCTCAACAATATTCATTTTTTTAATAATGCTAAGTAGTTCACTGTTATTTGTGTCTGTTGTAAACTGTTGACTCAGAAGGATTTGATCTTCCTGTTACATTGGCTCCACCCATTTGACTGATGTGGCATGGAGTCTTTGGGTGGAGATAAAGAGTTCTACTGTAGCTTTTGTGGGGTGGGGGGAAGCGGTAGCAGATATAGCTGTACAATTTCCCTAAGGTTTTGGTAATTATGCCTGACCAAATAAAATTGTATTTATTTATATCAAACAATAAACCAGTTTTAAATATCAAAACAGTGCCTCTTATGTATATACTCTACCACTAATCACTAGATACGCCAAAGACAAAGCAAAGTCAATGGAAAATTGGTGGCAGTGAACAAATAACCTTTGCCAAATGCCTCATACTGACCCAGGCGATAATTGCTACAGAATACCAGGGCTTATTATTTGGGAATTTGCCACAATGCCGTTTGCTGTGCATAAAATGGCTGCTGCATTTCCCTACATTTCAGCAGCATAGTACAACAGTTACCTCTCAAGTACTTCATTGGCTGTAAAATGCAATGAGACTTCCTGAGCTTTTTATAGTAAGTGCTAAAAAATATAAGTTTCTTTATCGAATGGTCTGAAGGAAACTCTGAAGAATTTTCATTCCTCTAACATCTTAGGATATCCCCAAATATTTTCCAGTGAATGGAGTGCATTTTAAATATAGTCATTGTTATAATATGTGGTACATAGCCCTCACTAGAATCTGTTGAATTGTTTGGATCAAAGCAGACTCTCGCATTTGCCCTGTCAAACAAGTCATAGGTTCAAGTGTTTCCGGATCGTCCTTCTCAAGTTCTGTAATGATCACAGTAATATTGAGCACTTTCCAATTATTTGGACAACCCCTGCTTTTCTCTCACTCTGTTGTGAATTCTCATATAGATTCTGGCTGGTCTTCACGATTTATGAATAGTCAATAAATTGCACACCTCTACAGTTACTGAATGTACAATCAAAAAGAATTCCATAGTGTAAAAAGATAACAAGGTATAGAGCTGGATGAGCACAGAAGGCCAAGCAGCATCAGAGGAGCAGGAAAGCTGATGATTCAGGCCTAGACCCTTCTTATTTTCTGAAGAAGGGTCTAGGCCCGAAATGTCAGATTTTCTGCTCCTCTGATGCTGCTTGGCCTGCTGTGTTCATCCGGCTCTACACCTTGTTATCTCAGATTCTCCAGCATCTGCAGTTCCTACTATCTCCATAGTGTAAAGAAACATTGAGCCATTTATAGTACTGTAGCCTCCATTTCCCTCATCCAACTTGTTTTTCGATACCTCATCCGCTATCAATGAAAATGTATTTAATTTTCCTTAAAGTCTATTCAGTTTGCTTGCCCTTTTTTTTCATCTCTTATACATTGAATATCTACCACCATCATTTATTTGAATCCATGAAATTATAGTGCCTTTTCTTTCATAATGGTGTTAATTTAAATATGAGAATACATTTTGCTTTCATACAGCAGCACATGTATAGGTACATGCCAGCCCAAGAGAAGGTGAGAAGAATGATGGATGGGACAGCTTATGTGGGTGAAAATTAATAATTCAGAATAACACCGGTGGAATAAATTTTTATCTTAAGTTCTCCAAGGTGGGTTATTTACATTCCTGAATGCAGGTGATGGGAAGTCTATTTGCACGCATTTGTATCTCATTAAAAGCACAACTAGCCAGAATTAAATGCTCGCTCCCAATTAACTTGTTATAAATTGGGAAACCAACCCAACCACTTCTTTCTGGACTTTAGATGAGGCACTAATTGTTGTATTGAGATATGGTGTAAGCTCTCTAAATACAACCTGAGTGTGGAGAAGGGTGACTATGTCCATAGGGTACAAAAGATCCAAAGTTGAGAAGGGAGAGAAGTTCAGGCAAGGTTGTATATTGTAGGATGTAGGAATAGCCCGTCCAGGGGTGGAGAAATATCCATCCAGGGATAGAACAATGGACATTGCACACTTTCTGATGTGTCTTGGATTGTATGCGCTGATGACTGGCAAGGGAGAATCATGAGAATTTGGGCATCCACGGTATCATTCCGTCTGCAGGAAGCTGATCTCTAGCAATCTGACTGGTGGCATTGGGTCATACAGGGTATGTTGACAGACATGGACAGAGTTGAGAGTGATAGAGTTGGTGCTGTAAAGCTATGGTCAGGGCTTATACTGTCTTGGGAGGGGAGTGGAATTAATGGAAGTTGATTGAGCAAGGGGCCTTAATGATCAGAAGGTAGAGTCAGGAGGAGCTTTGGGACTTGGATGTCTCCACCTCACAGTAAAGTTATTAGATACACTTAAATATTTATGGGATCAGCAGGAATTGTGGGAGGTTCAAAGCTGACAAGGCATTGGGAATGTGGGAATTTGTTGGATGACAGGAGGATAGACAAACATATTATTTTGACAACATGAGGAAAGCGCACTACCTTTAAATTGTTATTCAAACATTTTTGAAAAAAAAAGGGCAACATCTAAATTGGGAGATAACAAGCATGGGGCTGGATGAACACAGCAGGTCAAGCAGCATCATAGGAGCAGGAAAACTTGACGTTTTGGGCCTAGACCCTTCATCAGAAATTATCTCTGATCTAAATTGGGAGGTTTAGTTTTGGATGGGGAGATCTCAGATGTTGCATGTTTGATTGACTATTGAGTCTGGTTGGAAAGTCATGATCATCTGGGTTCCACTTCCAAATTACCAGCATCCCTCCATATTTATGGCTTGGCATTCCAACGAGGTCCCATGAAGTCCTGGAGCTACAGTACATTGAGAGCTTACTAGTTATGTCTGACTTATGGATGTAGCCATGGAGAAAGGGAGATAGGTGTAACCCATAAGGTTCTCTTTCAGCACAAGGCAACCATCTTAATGACTGGAAGCACTGCAATCTTGGTTGGAAGTTTTGACCAGACTTGGGTAAGAGTGGAGGAGATTTGGGGCATTTGGTTTATTTGCAGGTTGGTCATTCTGCGGCCAGAGCAGAACTGCTCTCCACCCTGAGCTGTCCCATGCACGGAAGCTGACAATTATCTAAGGATTGTGCACCAGCATTTGGATGATGGAACAAAAGGCATTGTGGTTGAATTTGCTGATGACTCAAGTACAGGTTAGAAAGTCAGTTGTGAGAGGCCATAACGAGCCTACAAAGGGATATAGATATGTCAAGTGAGCGGGCAAAAATCTAGCAAATGGAGTATAGCGTAGCACAGTGTGAAATTGTCCATTTTGGTAGAAAGAATAAAAAAAACATGTTATCTAAAGGGTGAGAGATCGTGAGTTCTGAGTTGCAGAGATTCGGAGATGCTATTATATTAATTATGAGAGTTTAGCATGCAGGGACAGCAAGTGATCAGGAAAGATAATAGAATATTACGTTTTATTGTGAGGGAAATTGAATGCAAGAATGGGGAGCTATTGATTCAGTGAAACAGGGAATTGGTGAGATCACATCTCGAGTACAGTGTAAACAATGAACCCACATTGGAAGCAGTTCAGGCAAACGTCATGAGACTCATACCTGGAATGAGCAGTTGCCTTATGAGGAAAGGCTAGATTGGCCAGACCTGTGCCCTATGGAGTTTAGGAGAGTCAGAGGTGGCTGAATTGAAACAGATGACATCCTGAGGGGATTTGATCAGGTGGATGTGGAAAGGATGATTCCTTTTGTAGGAAAATCTAGAACTACAGGTCATAGTTTAAAAAATAAGGAGTAGAATAGAATAGAATATTCTAGAATACAAAACAGAAGTACAGGAGGGCAGTGAAAAGTCTTTACAATGGCTACCCTTTAATGGCGCCATCTTAAGTACAAGTACCTAGGTACAAATTTTAGTGAAAAAAATAGTGGTCTTACATAAAGAGGATTAAAGGAAAGCATAAGTGTTACTTACAGAGGTAGTTACAACGTAGTGAAAAGGCTTTAAATTACAGTCTGACAACAGCAGCTCAGCATATGGCACCCGGCCCAAGTCCAGCAATTGTCCTCCATCGCTCCAGTCTGCTCCTAATGAGCACTCAGCAGCAACCAGGTAAGTTGCACTGTATTGGGATTCATACCTCAGCCCTTCTGGCACTCCGGGACTTGGATCCCATTGCTCCAGGGATGCGGCCTCTCTGACGCTTCAGGGACATGGCCCCTGCTGCTCTGGAGTTGTGAACCCATCATCACTCCGGGGACCTGGCCCGTCCGTCACTGCCTCGGGCTACCTGCTCCCGCTCACGCCCGGTGCCCACGTGCTGCTCCAGGGCTCGCAGCCCATGCACTGCTGCAGGGCTCACTGCTCACGGTGTTCCAGGGCACGAGGGCTCGCAGCTCTGGACTTGCCATCGGCTCCGGTGCTGAGGGGACAGAAGAAAAAATGGAGGAATAAAGGGAAAAAGGAGTTAAAAAGAACAGGTGGAACAGAGGATCTCTAACAGGAGCGTACTACTCTGCTGCCATCTTGTCATTTAAGACTGTAATTCCAGAATGCCACATTGATGCTTCTCTAGGTCATGAGAACCACACAAGGCACACACACTTCTGATGGTCTGGAGGAATGAAAGGTGGCCCAGTGGAAGATCAGCATCATCTGATGAGGGAAGATATTTCACCCCTCTCGCTTCAGACAACTAAAAAGACATTGACTGCAATAGGTCACTATCAGCTATTCAGTACACACATTCCGTGTCGTTCTGAGGCTTGCAAGCGATGATGCTATGTGACATCTGATTGGCACAGTTAGACTGAGTGACATCCCTAAGATTGTCAGTTGGCAGTGAACAATCTGTGGAAGTTACACTTGCAGAGATCGTTCATTCTCCTCCTGCACTGGATCCAGATTCTGCCAGAAGTTTCACAGGCATTGGCCTGCTCTGCCACCTTTGTCCAGGCCTGATAGGAGAGTTTCCTGCTGGGGCAGAGGGCCTCCTTTAACAGCAGGCTAGTTTCTGCTTGGTCTGAGACATCTCTGGGGGAATGGGGAGACCCAACACAAGCTCCATCAATTGCTGCAGGTTTGCAGCATGTGAGTGCCCATCTCAACTGCAGAAGGTCTCAGTGCAGGCAAGAAATTCCTACCTGCCGACCCTTCAGACTCACCAACGTAATTCGTAAAATTGTGTATGTAATGAGCTGAAAACATTATGATTGCCCAAGAAAACCTGTCCTGCTTTCAGGTAGGTGGTAAACTCAACGTACCCAACACCACATTTAGAGTCCATTATGGAAGATTCCACCCATTGTTTCTATCACAAACTTAATAAAGTTTATTTACAGCCATGTAAAAATGCAAGCTAGCTCCATCCTACAGGTTATTTTCCTATAAAAAAGAATGCATTGTTTACCAAGAATTTACCAGTGGCTTTGGATCTGTGACCTGTGGTGAAAATGACATTCGTTGTGAGTTTACTACCTTACATGCACTATTCCAATCAAAACAAATTAGTAATTTATTTAAAAATGTACAACATAAGTCTCATCTTGCCATAACGAGTAATTGCCACTTCTAAAGGGTGACACTTAATAGGCCTGCTCATATGATTTTCTACTTTCTTTTCACAGAAAGTCTCGGTTAAAACTTTGTCAGCATCACAGTATTAAATAGGGCAATTGGACTGGTTTCCTTCAAAGGTGAAAGGTATTATTAATTGGGTGTTCACAGCAGAAACTAATTTCAGCTTGGAACAGAAGTGCTTCTGGTATGGGTATTGTTATCTATATCTCAATTACTTAGAGGGAGAGAAAAAGAAAATGAAGATATATTCAGCCATTACATTAACTGACAGCAAAGGACAGAATTGAAAGGTGCCAGTTTGAGCTGGCTCCTGAGAATAGGGGAATGGACAAACTGTGTTGTATTCACAACCACTGGCTTAATACTGACAGTGATTACAACAACTGTTGAGGGCATTATCAGGCTGTCAGGACACTGCTGCAGTGAATGTCATTTCTAAGTGTACTGTTGATTGTGCTGGCTCATCAAGTATGTTGCATTAATCACGTTTTAAAGCAATGCTAGAGATTGAAGATGATTTAATGAGCAGGAATGTTGAAAACGAAGCATCGGACTAGCCAATCTGCAACTCTCTTTTACAATGAATGGTGCTAAACTCTGCCCAAGGTCACAACTCTATTAAGCAAGAGAAAAGGAACGGAGCATATATGCCGTGCTTTGCAGTTTATTTTAAGATTGTTATTTATTAGGAATGCATGGTGCTTCTACATGTTTGGACCTATTTATCAAAAAAAAGACAGGATTATTTAATAGAACACAAATAATAGGACAAGGTAGTTTCGGACACCAGAGTAAGTGTAATGAGCTTGAGAATTATTTTTCAGGTGCATCTTTTCATTTTTTAATATATTTTCTCAACTTTTCCCTCTTAGGTGAAAAGAAAACAACAGCTCAAGTTAAGAAACAGGTAATTAATAATAACATTAACATCAGATCTGAGCAGCTCCTATCTCGTTCCATTGATCGAAAGGCTTAGAAATATGGATTTTACATGATCAGTTGTCTATTAGTAAATTAAAACAAGTCAGGCATTTGATTATATTAATATATTACAAACCGATTATCACTAATGTCACTTTTTAATACTTCTTTTTCTGATCAATTTGCTTTCTGTGGCCAAGCATAGCAGAAACAAACTGTTTAATCATAATAACAAGCATGGGGCTGGATGAACACAGCAGGTCAAGCAGCATCATAGGAGCAGGTTGATGCTGCTTGACCTGCTGTGTTCATCCAGCCCCATGCTTGTTATC
>JAHRHZ010000009.1:20045380-20113428 GCA_024137785.1 Ginglymostoma cirratum | reverse complement strand
TGATGCTGCTTGACCTGCTGTGTTCATCCAGCCCCATGCTTGTTATCTCGGATTCTCCAGCATCTGTAGTACCTTTTATCTCTGTTTAATCATAAAGCACTTGGTACTTTCTGCAGTTCTCAGTTTGCATTGTACAGTTTTGTGTAGATATGTAAATATATCGCCTTAAGTATAATGACCATGTCACCTTATATACAAGGATTCAGTCGCTGTATTTATAATGGCTATATAATTTGAGATTACGAGTTCTCACACCATTGATTTCCTATCAGATAATATTGAGCAAAAGTTACGAATGACTTAGCTGTTTAGGAGATTGATGAAAAATATCCAGACCCACGCGACTTGCCGTTTTCAAGTGGTCAAACTAAGCTTGAAGCCTTGAAGTATTTAAAAACTGGCATTTGCCACTGAGGCATAAGGAGAATCAATAAACTGAAAATTTACCACATTCTTCATCTACGGAGAATAGTTAGCATAATATCTTATTTACACTCAGTATAGAATTCAGTGCTTAGAGCTCTTGTGGTACAGTGGTACTGATCCTACCTCTGAACCAGGAGATCCAGATACAAATCACACCCGGCACAGAGGTATGTCATTACATATCTAAAAATGCTGACTAAAATATATAAAAACAACACTTGAATTCACTGAGATCACTTCTCAGTCCCCAACATTGCTATAAGACCATAAAAAATAGGAACAGGAGCAGGCTATTTGGCTCCTCGAGCCTGCTCCACCATTCAGTGCAATCAAGGTTGATTTGACAATCCTCATATACAGTTGCAGTCCCAATACTGATCCCTGTGGAACCCCACTGGTTATAGGTTGCCAACCCGAAACATAACCCTTATCTCCATTCGCTGGTGCCTGCCCATGAGCCAATTCTCCATCGATACCAATATTCTATCTCTGACACCATGAGGTCTTATGACTTAAACTTTTCTGAGGTGCCTTGTTGAACACCTACTGTTTGAGTTTCTGTAAGACTTGAATTTGCAAATTGCTGATTGCAGTTTGCTGCCTTTCACTTCTGATATTGTTGAATTTTCCTGATGTACAACTCCATGGATGCGATCAGCCCTCCAGTACCTTAAGCAAGGTAACATCTATATCTGAGCCAAGACAGCATGTATTGCCGAATATTTAACTATGGACTTGATGTCAACATATGTCAAAGAATGAACCAGATCAGCAAGTGTGATATTGTCATTGCATTTTAAAACCATTATTATGAATTGAGAGTTAATTTAATAAAAACCAATACTTTAACAGATGGATTACAATAACTAACGTATAATTTCCTGTCCTTAGCAAGTCACCATTGCAACACAAGGTTATTGTATCTGCGCAGAAGAAACCAAATCTTCAAGTGGCTTTACTTCAGTAACTGGTTTATGAATTGAATTATATTAGCTGTGCAGAATATCTTCAGATGACATAACTTTTGCTTGGATACTTCAACTGAAAAATAGACACAAGTGATGCCACTTCTCTCTTTCTTTCATTGTGAGCTCTATCTCCAGACAAAATCTTGCTACTTTTAAAGCAACAGCAGAAAAAAATGCCAACCACAAAGCAAAACAGAACAGGTATCATATTGCAATACATAATATTACACTGGCACTTTAAAAAGCACCAAAAGGATGGAAACCAAGCATCAGAGGTTGGATTGGTGCTCCATTAACATTCTGTCAGCATTTTAGTCATTTAAAGGAAGAATCAATCTTTACTTCTTGGCTCAGCAAATAGCAAAGAAAAGACAGGTAGTCTTTTTTTTATTTTGCTAAATGAACGATTATTAAAAAAAAAACGCATTATTTCTAATAGTGTCCACAAGGATCCTGTCAAAATTTTGACGATTTTAGAAAATTAGTATAAAGTTTGAGAAAACTTCAGAATACACGAGCTTGAGTTGATGCCGTACCAGTTGAAACAATGAACCAATTCAGAGGAATGTATTAATGCAAAGGTACAGAAGGTGATTTTGTCAAAATTAATTGATTTGAAAGGCTTAAAGATCTGGTCATTGCCTTTATACCCATTCATTTAAAAAAAAAACTTAATGGAAAGTATATTCTATCAAAGTGTTACTAAAAAAAAAAAGACACACCTGCAGCTGGCCAGTAACATCTTCAAATGCTTGATTCTACAAGCATTATTGCAGCCCTCAACTGGTTCACCAAAATATCCAAATCTTGTATGAGATGTGGCTTGTCCTAATCACCAAGACAGTGTACAGCATTTTGTGTCATATGTACTACAAGAGCTCATTCAGCTAAAATGTGCAAGACATTTACTTATCCAAAGGAAACCACAACACTTCACAGTGAAGGATATGAAGAAGAACAGGTCAAAAAACAATGCTAAGGACATTTCCAAAGTTCCATCAATGGTACACAAGCATATTAATGAAGTCTACGAGAAACATCTGCATCACCACAGTTTACAGACCCCAGTCAGACAGTACATGGTCAATTTGACACACAAGTTGATTCCATCTGAAAAGCTAAAGCTTTTATCCTTTTTCAAGTGATACATCTCAAAGAGAATGGACAACATTGTCTAAATATGAGGTTGAAACTGATGGAAGTTCAAATATCGCCCCTTATATGAGATGTAGTCAGGAAACTGACATAGTGTGGTGCAGTCCACAGATGATACATTGTTTATATTAGATCTGACATCCCGCAACAGTTCTTACATCCATTGCATTGGTATTATCTATCTTAAAGAACAATATGGCCAAAGTATGGATATTCAAAGATTTTACACAGTCAAAATAGCATGGTCAACTATAATTGGTCAACGAGCATGCCAGTATCTGCATATTATTATGGTTTACGAGGTAACAAAACCACCAGCTGCAACACAAAGGTTCTGCACAACAATATGGATCACATCTATTTTCAAAACTGCCAAGCAGAGCAGATTCAGCCACACACACCAGATGATGACCAGCTTCAACAGCTAAAAAAAGTATCATCTTCAGTAGTGGTGAACATCACTGGGGTAGCACACTGATAATCAAGCCCAGCTTTTCCCATACTCATTGCAGAATTTAAAGATTTTAAAAATATGTAGAATTCTGTCTTACAGGCTTCGGTTGACAGAAAGCATGGGTCAAATTGGTATTCTCAACAAGAATTATTGTTTATTACAAATAGATAGACCTTCACTTCATTTATGAACCATCATCATATAACACCACGAGTTAAAAGTCTGACTCCTTATAAACTTTACCTTACAAGAACAAATGGGCACAAACAGGAAAACAAAAATGTGTGTCATGGATTGAGAAGAAAATGAGAAAGCAGTTCTGTGGTCTCTGTTCACAGGTTTTTTTTGTGGTGACCAGATGACAACTTCTTCACTTTTCTTCTTTGCAGACACGTACCAGTTTCCAGGAGGTACAGCGTGACACGTTCACCCTTATAAAGATCTCTACATTATTAATTAGATTAAACAGATTGTGGAAACTGCTGAAGAAAAAAAATAAACTTTTTTGATCATTGGTCACCAGTACTCAGACCAATCAGCAATTTGTTGCCAGCTGAATCTCCATTTATACACCCCCTTGGTCCAGCTTCTCTGCACCTCTCCCTCTACAGGTTGAACCAGCAGCTGTGTAACATTTGCTTACAATGAGTGTCAGCTTACTTATTTTTAAAAACTGCAGTAATCCTTCAGCAGTCCTTGGTTTTAAAACGGTTCTTTTCTTGTTTTGGGAAAGAATCAAAAATATAAAGAAAATGTCACAGTCTTTACGGTATTGTCTGAACTTATCTGGCAGGTCCCCAAGCAAACATATTCTTTCAGGTTATTGAGAGATGAACCAGTATTTGCTAGAAATGATATCGTCAAAGGCAAACATATAGTGAATCCACAAGCTCTTTTTAAGATTTACTAGTCCATATACATACAGATCACTGACGTGCAGAAAAAAAAAGCGATTGGTGTGCGAATCCATAAAATAGGCATCATATTCAAATAGTTTATCAGTAACCACCTGTCACAAGGGTAATGATTTTGATACTGAAGATTCCATGCCAGAAAAAGAACAGAAATGTATGACAAATAGTACACACCCATGCCAGCAAACAGCACACCACAGGGTAAAGCGATAGAAGCAAGTTTGATAGCAGTATAAGGACTAAATCTGGTCTTGTTATATATCCAGCAAATCATTATCTAAATCTGGAGATAATTTATCTAAATACAACCTTGTATATGTTATCAGAAAAGGATTTTCAATTTTTAAATAGAAATTGGTATATTGTATTATTGCATAAAATCCATACCAAACATGTAATGTACCTTTAAAAAATGTTACATGACATCATTTCATGTACAGTTCCAGTATAAAGATACCCATTTCATCTTCAATTACTCTCTCAGTGTAATAGAGTCAGCATAGTGCGTTCAGTCATTTAGTTGTGCATTTGCAGTGCACAGTCACATCAGTAAGCATAGAAGCCAAACTTTTGTAAGTTTCTGATATTACAATGATGTAAATAGTTTTGTTAATAACCTTCAAAACATCTGTCTGAACAAAAACACGCATAAGGAAGCATTTAGACAGTATCTCACTGTCAGCTGTAAAGAAGCCATGTCTGTGTTGAATCAAGGATGCGTAATATGACCATTTGAAAGATGAGATGTTGTTCCTCAAGTTCAGTTTGAGCTTTCCTAGAACTCTGCAGGAGGCCAGGGAACAGGAGAATGAGAGCAAGATGGAGAATTAAAATTACAGTCAATTGAAAGCTCAGGGTCGCACTTGCAGTATGAAAAAAAGCTTTCTGTAATTTAGTGAAACATTAAACTTGATCTATCTAAATGCTTCTGGTTGGTAGTTGTTGAATAGTTGCTGAGATGTTTGTCTGAAATTGACTCAATCATATTTGTGCAGAATTATACTAACAGTTATGTTATTTCCTTCATAATTATCATTCAGAATATAGGCATGTCCATTTGAAATGTATCCCAGTAACTTAATCCTTTTCAATATGTAGACCTGTGTTATTATTTTTGCCCAGGGACTGACAAAACTTCAGTTAAGTGGAGTTTGGTTCTCAGTTAACAAATATCAATATTAAATAAAGCAGCTATCAAAATTCAGCAATCTCAAGTAGGCTGTGCGTAAAGTTTTAGCTTTACCAGGAATGCAGGAAACTCATGTACCTTGCTGTGGGGTGGATGAAAGACAAAGAAAGACTTGTGTTTATAGGTAGTGGTAGGTATCAGCAACTCAATGCCTGAGAGGGGAGTGGAGGAAGAAAGTCTAAGCTCATTTGAAAGGAAGCTGTAGAGACATGTCAAGAACCGTAACCTGCAAGGCCAAAGACCAAATGTTGGAAAGTGGGATCAGACTGGATGGCTTGTTTGTCAGCCAGTGGAGGCATGGCCTTTTCTCTGTGCTTTAATTGGTTCTATGATTCTGAATTATTTCTGGTCATCTCAAACTCTTTGTTGCCAGTAAAATGCATTCTTATTAAGCATAGTCATTTTTGTAGGAATCAGAGCAGACAATTTGCATTCAGCAAACATCCATGAGCAACAAAATAATAATGCCCAGATAATCTGCTTCTCTTGAGCTTGATTGATGGATAAATTTTGGCTAGAACACTAGGAATAGATTTTCTGCACTCATTTCAGATTGTGCTATGGGACCTTTTACAACTACCCGAGAAGGTAGATAGGACCTTAACCAAAACTTGACACATCCAGCCTTGCAACACACCCTGAGCTTTGCAGTGCAGTGTGTATCTTGCTTTTAGTCCTCAAGTTTGGAGACATATTCAAACTAGGAGCTCTGTAATTCAGAGGCATGTATACCACCAATTGACCCACAGGCATGGTAATGAGAAAAGCGGATGAAACTCGAGGGGTGGGTATGCAATAGCAAGGTCCTGGCGTGAATAAGTTACTTATGTGTGAACTTCCTCAGGAACAAAAATAAAGTTATAATGTGGTTCTTCTGTTGTTATTGAATCAAATATTATGAGGAAATTCTGTGTCATTTTGAAATGAGGTTACAGAACAAATACGTTTTTCAGGACTTCGATGGTGACATTTCTCAGTGAATGTCTGGTAAATCATGCCACCTAATCTATTGTTCAAATGCTGGTAACAGTATTTCATTTATAGTTTGGTCCCAGAGTCAATTTGTACCATAACTTGTCATCAGTTTTCCTTTAAAATGGTAATTGAATAATTAGTGAATATCTGTTACAGCTGTTCTCTCGCTAATAAATGTGTAACTATTTATCATAATAAAGAATATTGCTCTGTATTTGTTTAAGATGGAAACAGTTGAACAAGCACTTTAATTTGTAATTGAAACTATTTCTCAATTAATTGAAGTGCTAATTTCAAATTGCTGGGGGTCTCTGTTCTTGAACTATGTACTCACTATGGAATTAAACTGAATTTCACAAGAATTTGAAAAGCTTAAACATTTGGCCAAACTATTTCAAAGTACTATGTGAAGTTATTAGACTTAAGATCATGGATTACCAGGCAACAAAGGTCCCCATTCTCGTATAAATCTCTGAAACTTGATGACTGGAAACATCTACTTCAAAACTCTGGAGGAAAATCACGAGTGGTGTGTTCACAAGATCCTCCAAATCCTATGGCAAGTAAGGTTGTCCCACAGCAGAGTCCCTCTCCCAAACTAAAGGGCCCAGCATTGACGAACAATTCATCAAAGTTAGCCCCACTGTGTAGGACATGTCATCTGTCTCGCTGCTACCAAGCCTCCATGATATTAGTTCTACCTGGAACTTAGTTGCAACAGGAAATTCCCAGAAGGGCAATGTAAAAACTTTAAGGGTGCCTTCACATCTTCACTGAAGATACTAAACATTCCGGTTGACACATGAGACACACTGACTTAGGATTGACAAGGATAAGAGAAGACTCATCCAAGAGAGCCCTGAACACATCAAAATACATTGTTGGAAATTGTTGAGGCAAAATACAGACAACAGACAGAGTGCACGAACCTCCAATCAACCCACATACTCAATGATTCAAACACCACCTCCCTCACATGGTAGAGACTTCAGATTACACGTTGCACCCATCACCCATCTCTGAACTCATCTAACTAAAGTAGAAGCAAGTTATCCTTGATCCCAAATGACTATCTAAGAAGAAGAAGTAAAAGATTAATAAATAGCACTGTGAATGCCGCAACTGATATAAGAGAGATTGGATCAATTAGGACTACATTCACTCGAGTTTAGAAGAATGAGGCACCATCTCATAGAAACCTATAAAGTTAGAACAGACGACACAGGATAAACACAGAAAAGATGTTCTCAATGACTAGGGAGTCCAGAACTAGTGATTACAGTCTGACGATATGGGGTAGACAATTTAGGACTGAGATAAGGAGAAATTTCTCCACCCACATTCTGGTGACCATGTAGAATTCTCGGCCATAGAAAGCAGTTGAGGTCAAAACATTGAATATTTTCATGAAGGAATTAGATACAGTTTTGAGAGCTAAATGGATCAAGTAGACTGGGACTTTTTTCACTGGAGCGAAAGACGTTGACAGGTGACTTTATAGAGGTTGATAAAATCATGAGGGGCTTAGATAAGGTGAATAGCAAAAGACTTTTCCCTATGGTAAGGAAATTCAGAACTAGAGGGCATATTTTTAAGGTGAGAGGAGAAAGAGGGGCAACTTTATCACACAGTAGGTGGTTTATATGTGAAATGAACTGTCAGAGGAAGTGATAAATGCAGGTACAGATACAACATTTAAAAAACATTTGGGCAGGTACCTGAATAGGAATGGTTGAGAGGGATATAGACCAACCGCAGGCAAATATGAATATTTTAGCTTAGGAAACTTGGTCAGGTTGGACCAAAGAGTCTGTTTCTGTGCTGTATGACTCTATGACTCAAGAATATGGGGAATAAGTGGGTAAAGGGTACTCACTTGGATGATTAGTTATGATCATATGGAATGACAAAACAGGGTCAGAGGGCCAAATAACTTACTCCTACTTTCTATGTTTTTTATGTAATCACAAGGTCTAATTACACAGTTGACCATTCTAATTTTGAGCATTGCTTGACATGAGACATCTAAAATTAACCACTGTGATTGACTGGCAGGTGAAATAAGTAGAAAGTGTCAGGCTGGATATCAACCTCACCCACTTCCAATAACAAAATAGCTGCGCCACAAAAATCAAACATTAGTTACAGTTGTGCAATGGATCCAAATTAGGGCTCGAGGGATGGCTTAACATTTTACATTACCCATTGAAATATCAATAGTTGCTTATTCTGATACAGAGGTACTTAACAAGTGAGAAAATGAAATTCAGTGGCTTGTTCACTTAAATTTGAATCAATCAACACTCCTGTCTTATTTAGCCCAATTTCCACCTGTGTCCTGTCACATTCCTGTCTGTCTAGTCCCTGAATCCCTTCTGCAATTTGTGCTTCACAGTCTCCAAGTCCATATCACTGAAGAAGAGCAAACTGTTTGTATTCGAGCAGGACATTTAAAGAGGCAAGTTGCAGTGCTGTTTTCAGTCTGCAGAGATCCATCATGCATCTTCAGAAATGTTCCAAGGTCATGTTATTTCAGTAACTCCAGCAAAGGGACTGCCAGTAAGAGTAAGAAATAATCAAAAAAAAAGCTCTGCTTTCCTTTGTACCGCAACTTCCTCCTGGCTTGAACAATTGTCATCATCTATTTCAGTTCTCTTGTATTTGAAGTAATATTTTAACTGTTTTTATTTGTTTTTAGTTAGCTTGAGTTAGTATTATATTAGTGCCAATTGTTGAGACACTTCTATTTTCTAGGATTGATACCTTATTCATTTACAGGGGAATTTGCATATTTTTGTGCTCCAGTTGTAAAATGAATTGACTTCCAAAACCTTTCTGTGTGCATTTGAGCTTAGTTAACTTCTATGATGTCCACTTCAATTACTACCTCCTAATAAGTACGTCCAGCAATGTTAGATTAACTGCACAGATGTCTTAAGTTGGCAAAACTGACCTCCAACTTATTTTGGGATAGTAGGAACTGCTGATGCTGGAGAATCTGAGATAACAAGGTGTAGAACTGCATGAACACAGCAGGCCAAGCAGCATCAGAGGAGCAGAAAAGCTGACCCTTCTTCAGCCCAGACCCGAAATGTCAGCTTTCCTGCTCCTCTGATGCTGCTTGGCCAGCTGTGTTCATCCAGCTCTACACCTTGTTATCTCCAACTTATTTTAACTTGTGTCCATTCTGATTGTAGTTTCTTCCAATTCCATTATCTTCCTCTCAAAGGGTTTGATTTTCATGGATATGTGGAGACTCTGCAAAGTTGTAAAAATGGCAGCTGGGCCCTGATTTCACGATTTCTGAGCCTGTTACTGGTGACCTCCAATTTTCAGCAAAGCAGATTAAAAATACATGCTGGTATGGGTCATGAGTCCTGCCTTGCATTTCTCAAGTGGCTAGCAACTGAGTGGGGCAAGTCATTTCCTAGTTCCCTGTAATTTTCATAAAGACAAGTCAACTTGTAAAGGACACGTGGATTATGGCATTTCATCTCATGCTTAGTCTGCATAAGGGAATGTTTTGAAAAGTAAGTTCGTGAAGTCTTCTCCTGGCTCCAGATACCAAGCTTTACCTCTCCAATTATCCCTCATGAGCCCCCATACTCCCATATCAAGCCAGGTAGCTCCATCAACCCTCTATGGTCCCAGGGAAATTGAGATGTTATTGAAAGCTCTTGCTCTGGAATTTACTCTGGCCATTGCACAAAGTTAGTTTACGTAGTATAAAGAGATTTTAAAGGCTTGTAAAGCACATTGTAAATGCTTGTAGACTTTGTTTCTGATATATTTAAAGGTCTGGTTAATTGGCACATTAAAGGGCTACAGTAACTCAGATTTCCTTTCAAACGGTTGTCAAGAATAGTGAATTAATAAAATTTCTGAAAGCTTCCCTGTGCATTCTATTCATGCTATAAAGTTCATTGGTTCTCTGCCGGGCCCACGGCAGGTGAAGGGGCGTGGAAGTGGCAAAAAGACCTACAATGAGAGTATAAGGGGTATTGGGAGGTGGGAGAGGGCCCTGAGTGGGCATGGCTAAGGAATGACAAGTGTGTGGAAGTTGAGGGAGTGTGAATGGTGAGAACTTGGGGTTATTTTCACTTCTGGAACAAATGTCGCAGTATGACAACAAGCACCTGCAGCAGCCTGGAACCTTTTTTCACAGACAGCAGACCTGTCTCCTGTTATGACTCCCATCCCACCTCCCCCACCTCCCCCTACCACCCCCCCATCCCCCTGCCTTTGTCATACTTTCTTTTGAAACAGATATGATGAGCTGTGAAATTTGTTACCTACCTTGAAAGATGAAAGTTCAGCCCAAATTATGTGAGTGGAACGAATGATATTTTAATTAAATTTATCTCAGGAGACATGTCATTTCCCATCTTGGATAAGGGGAGGCAATCACTTAGTGATATTGTTGTTGGACGAATATCCCAGAGACTCTGGTAATGCTCAAGGGACTTGGCTTCAAATCTCCAACACAGCAGATAGTGGAATTTGTTTTTTTGTTTCAGAATCTGGAACTCAAAGTGTAACGGGAACCATAAAATAGTGGTCATAAACATGCTTATCTGGTACACTCATGCCACTTAGGGAAGGAAATCTGCTGTCCTTGTGTAGTCTGGCTCTTTTGTCAGCCCAGTCATAAAGCAATGTGTTTGACTCTTATCTGTCCTCTGAACTGGCCTGGCAAGCATCAAATTGGTCAAAATTTACGAAACAATGAAAATTGGCAGATGACCTATCGTCAAAATCCTAAAACTCCCTTTTTAACGACATTGTGGGTGTCCCTACACTGCATAGATTTCAGCAGTTCACCAAGGCAACTCACTACCACATTCTCCAGGCCTGTAAGTGGTGGGCAAAAATTGTGGCTTGGTCATCAATACCACATCCCCTGAATGAATAAAAAATTACACTGGATTGATGAATATAGCAGTAATGTGTTTGTATCACATACCTACAGAATTTCAGGTTTGCTATTTGGTTCAACATTGTCTTGTGTGTTGCTGCTTTTCTTACTTTTAAATCACCTGCTGTGTATTTCATATCGTACTGGCTTTGTTTTATTTATTGTACCTGTAAAAGCCAAGGTTGTCAATCCTCACTTAATTCTATGGGGGAGAAAAAAGCCATTTTTCTTTTGAGTCTCATTATTTAATTGATTTTCTATTTTTTCATGTGTGTGGACTTCACTGGTGAGGTCAGCATTTATTGCCCATCCCTAATTGCCTAGGGGCATATGAGGCCACTTCAGAAGGTAATCAACAGTCGACAATTTCATTGGGTGCCTGGAGTCACGTGCAAGTCAAAGCCGGTAAAATTGGCAGATTTCCTTCTCGAAAGAATCGGACCAATTTTTAAGTAACTCTGATAAAGAGTAACCAGACGCAAATTGTTAAGCCTGTTTCCTCCCCGTAGATGCTTCCGGACCTGCTGAGTTTCTCTAGCAATTTATGTTTTCCTCTCAGATCCCCAGCATCCACAGTTCTTTGTTTCATTTCAGTTTTTATGAAAATTGATGAGAACTTCATGGTCACAGTTACTGTTACTAGATTTCAATTCCAGATTTATTAAGCAAATTTAAATGTCAGCATCTACCATGATCGGATTTGGAACCAAGTCCCTTGAGCATTAACCTAGGTCAATGGATTACCAGGGCTGGTGACATTCCCACCATATCACCATCTCTGCCTAATTAAGCCGAATTCAATTCCTTCAGTGAATTTGTGATCCATGATCCTCATTCCATGAAAAATTCATTTCCTTACCTTTCAACTTATGAATGTGTTTTGGCTCCAAACAATAGTTTTCTTTCTTGCCATTGTATTTTTTATCTGTCAGTGATGAATGTTTCCCTGCTAATGTAAACAATGTTAGTACACATGGAACGACATCTCCCTTGTTTATTCTTTTTCTCGTGCTTCTACCTTTGCTTTGTGCAAATTCTCAACTAAGCTATAAAAAATGGGATTTATGCATTAATTTGATTTTGAATGTGTTTCACACATTTTGTTGATGAGTTTTACACATTTTGTTGACACTTTTCCTTTGTGTGCCCACTTCCACAAATATTCGCACCCTTCAGCACCAACACTCATTAGCAGCAGTGTGAACCATTCACAATGTGCACTGCAGAAATTCAACAAGAATCCTTAGCCAGTGCCTTCTAAACTCACAATCACCACTATTTACAAGGACAAGAGCAATAGATAGATGGGAACACCACTGCTTGCAAGTTCCCCTCCAAGCCACTGATCATTCCTAACTTGGAAATATATTGTCATTCTTTCACTGCTCTTGAGTTAAAATCCTGGACCACCCTCCTGCACAGCATTGTGGGTCCACCTCCAAAATGTGGACTGGAGTGGTTCAAGAAGGCAGCTCATCTGCCACTTTCTCAAGTTTAACTGGAGATGGGCAATAATTGTGGGCCCAGCAAGCAATGCTCACATCTCATGAGTGAATAAAATAAAAATACAAATATATGTGTAGTCACATTAGAGCAAGAGAAGACCATACAGTCCCTTGAAACTGTTTTGTCATTCAGCATGATCATGTCTGACCTGTGACCTAACCCCATAAAGGTCTATTTTTATGAATCAACTTGGCATGCAAGCAGCAAGGGAAAATTTTTATTTTTAAATGTAAAGCAACAATCAAACCTTCATCTCTTTCAATTGTTTTGAAACATTTGGCTTTTCAGTGGCACAAACCTCAGTACTGAGTGAATTTCTGGTTCTCAAATCAATGTTAAGTCAGTACCTGGGTCCAATATGATTTCTCATGAACTGACTTATTAGTGGCCCTGCCATGTGCTTGCTGTCCAATTAAGCATGGCGGGCAGGTTCCTGAGATTGAAAGGTTAACAGAAGGCCCAACAGCCTTTGAGAGTTTAACAGTCCTACTTTCCCACTGCTGCCAGTGTGGCTGAGAGATAAAGAAGTGATACCCTCTGAAGAGTACTTAATGAATGTGAAACCTTATCACTACTGTGGAGGGAAAGTCATTCCACAGGCCAGCCTACAGTTACAGATGTAGCCATATCACATTTCCGGTCATTGAGGTGGTCAGGAGTGAAGGGGAACATTAAAAATGACATATGGCATAAAACTCACAGTCTGCCATTGGAAGATTGCCACCACTCATCAGCTGGAATTTAGCCTCAGCTGATGTCCCAACTGCCAACCAGAAAATTTCAGTCAATGTCCACATTATGCTTGTAAAGGGCCCTTTAATTGTCTACTCCATCAGTGGCCTGTATGTAGCCAATATAATCTCTTTCTAACCATGTAAACTTCTAAAATCTTCTGGAGGTGGGATCATGCTAATTAAGCTGCTGTAAAATTGAGGACCCACCTTTCCTTATACACCCGTTCAAAGTCTCGGCGTACGGTCTCAAATATGCATAGCTTGAACCTTAGCAATATATTTTATAGTATGAACAAAAGGTGTGATGAGATCATTTTCAATATGCTTTCCTACTTGTCATTGTGATGTTTTGCACCAAACAGAAGTCAATTTAAGGAAAATTGTATCAATAAATATTACAAGGAAATAGTCCAAAAATGTCCAACTTTCAGTCCAGGAAGCAAAAGCAAAGAATGATTTGCAGAGATAATGGAAACTGTTTGTAACTTCAAATATCCCATCCCTTGAGTGTAATTTAAGTGTGCCGGAAGATCTTTACCATATTTAGAAACAGATAAAATACACAATTTGTCTAGAAAACATAAAATCTTGCAAAAACATAATAGCTCATTTGCAACTCTTGTAATTAGGGATAATTACAAAATCATGAATAGGAGAAATGTTTTTATTAGTTACATCTTTGTTACAGTACTTTATTTGATTTATTACACTGAATAATGTCTTGAATTATTTCTGCCACAGAACTTGATACAAACCAACGTAATAAAACTTACGCTTTATTAATAGAATATTGTTTTACTTATCCATTCGCCTCTAAGGCAGCGATCAATGAATCTTGCAGAAACTGAATACAAAGAGAGTTGCAGACACACAGAAATACACAAAATGTACAGCACAAAAACAGATCCATCAGCCTAACTTGTAGATAGTAGTTTACATGTCTCACACAAGTCTCTTCCTGGCATAATTTGTCTAACCCTAGTACCATACTGTACTCCCTTTTACTGTCAAGCCTCCTCTAAAATATATATATATTATATATATATATACACACATATATATATGCTATTCCCTTTAGCCTTTCCACTTGGAGCTGGTTCTACAGACATTGAAAGAATACAAATACATTTATAATTGTAATGAAACACTTTCCTTGCGTTTCCATACATCACAATGGCTATGCTCAATATTTTCCATACGCAGTGTCTTATTGATTTCCAAGACACTGCCATATAGGAATGTTCACTGAGCAGGCGACAATAGCATGAGACAGACAGGAAATACCATTTAACATAATTTGATTTGTTTTAGGATATGATATTTTTGACCCAGATATATTTAGAACTCCCTCTTAATAGCCTCACTGCTTCTTATTCAATCTCAAACAAGTAAGGTATTCAGATTAGGTTCAGCCATTTCTCCTCTTTATAGAGGATGGAGTGAATTAAGATTGCAGGGGAAGATTGAACATGTTGGGTTTATTTTCCTTAGAAAAGAGAAGTATGAGAGGTAAGAGACAAAAAAAAACTGCAGATGCTAGAATCCAAGGTGTACCAACAGGAGGCTGGAAGAACACAGCAAACCAGGCAGCTGAGTCCAGAAGAAGGGTAATATCCAAAACACTGACTTCCCCTTTCCTCCAAGTATTAGAGGAGATCTAATAAAAGGATTTTAAAATCATGGAATGGGGTTGACAGATTCAATGTGAAGAGAATTTTGCTACTTGTAGGAGAATATAAATATGAGTTAATAACTAATATTTCTAGAATAAGAAAGGACTATAAGAAGAAATTTATTTACTCAAGAGAGTGTGAATGCTCTATCGTAGAAGATGGCTAAAGCGTATATCTTGGACGTTTTCAAAAGTAAACAATTTGAGTGAAAGAGAATTGAATGGTATGAAGAAAGGCAGGCTCTAAGAGAAGACAACTTGAAGGCAACAGGACAGACAGAGGGGTAATTAAGAAGGCATTTGGAATATTGCCTTCATTAATTTAGGCATTGAATACAAGAGCTGGGAGGTTATGATAGAAACTAGTTAGGCTACTGCTGGAGGTCTGTTGGCAATTCTGATTGCCACACTGTAGGAAGTGATTGCACTAGAGACGGTGGAGAGGAGATTCACTGGGATGTTGCCTGGGCTGGAGAATCTCAGCTATGAAAAGCGACTAGATAAGTGAGTGGCTGGGCGGGGGCTGGGAGGCAGTGTACCTTTATAACAGTGAAAGTTGAGGATGGCCTGATTGAAGTGGAAAAATTTATAGATAAGGTAGAGAGGTACAAATCTTTCCATTTACGAAAGTGATAACTTATCATGGGGCATAGATTTAAGATAAAGAACGGTAAGTTTAGAGATGATTTAAGCAACGTCATTTTACCATGAGGATTGTAGGTATCTGGAATTCACTGCCTATAAGTGTGGTAGGTGGGAACCATCACACAACATTTAATAACAGTATAGATGATCACTTGAAGCATTATAATATACAAAACTATGGGCCAAGTGCTGAAAAATAGGACTAGAGTAAAGATGCGCGACGACCACCATGGATACAATGGGCTGAAAGGTCTCATTCCATGTTGTAAAACACTGAGTCAATAATGTTTTCAAATTGAATGAAAAGACGTACAATGTTGCAGAATTTAGAGTTTTGCTGAATGTTGAGAACATTTTAAGCTGGTGATAACTCAAAAAAAAGTAAAATGGACTTTGAAGGAAAACTAGTAGGAAATATAAAGGGAGCAGCAAAATCTTCTATAATTTTATGAAAAGTAAAAATGTAACAAAAGTGGGCATTGTCCTTTAGAGAGTGAGACTATGGAATTAATACTAGGAAACACCGAACTGGTGAAAACGTAAACAGGTATGTTTTCTCTGACCTCAAAGTAGAGGACACAGAAAGTATTCCAAGAATAGATATAAGTAAATAGGCAAAAGGAAGGATGGAATTTAAAACAACCACAATCACGAGAAAAAAAGTATGAGGAAAATGAATATGACTGAAAGGTGACAAGTTTTTTGAACCAAATGGCCTGCACCCTTGAATATTAAAAGAAGTGGCTGTGCGATGGGATATACTGGATGCAATCTTCCAAAATTCATTACATTCTGAAAAACATACAATGTATTGGAAAACCACAAATATCTCTGTTCAATAAAGGAGAGAGACAAAAAAGACCATATTTTCAGAACAAAAAATATTTTCAGAAACAAAGCAAGTTTTCAACTTTAAAAAATATTATCAGCTTAAGAAGAATCAGACAGTGAATTCATAGCACTCATAGAAGCAGTGGAAGGGCAAATACAACACTCCTGTAGGGAAGAGTAGTGTACCGATAATATCACTGGACTAGTAAACCAGAACTCCAGTCCAAAACTCTGCAGGGCATGGGTTTGAATCCTGTCACTGCACATGGTGTAATTTGAATTCAGTAAAAATCTTGAATTAAAGAAAGCTGGCATAATAGTGACTATGTAGCCATTTTCTATTGCTGTTTCAAAAATAACATCTGGTTGACTCATGTCATAGAGTCATAAAGTCATACAGTATGGTAACAGACCTTTTGGTCCAACTAGTCCATGCCAGCCATAATCCCAAACTAAACTTAGTCCTGCCTGCCTGCATTTGGTCCATATCCCTCCAAACATTTCTTACTTGTGTACATATCCAAATGTCTTTTAAACTGTAACTGTATCCACATCCATCACTTACTCTGGAAGTTCATTCCACACACAAATCACAAAATGTCATTCATTTCTTTCTACATCTTTTTCTTCTCACCATAAAAATATGCTCCCTACACTTGAAATCTCCCATCTTAGGGAAAAGACACCTGCCATTCACCTTATCTATACCCCACATGATTTTATAAACCTCTATAAGGTCACCCTTCAACCTTCTACAATCCAGTGTCAAAAGTCCCAGTCTATCTAGCCTCTCCTTATAACTCAAACTCTCTATTCCTGGCAACATCCTGGTAAGTCTCTTCTGAATCCTCCCCAGCTTAATTATATCCTTCCTATGACAGGACAACCAGAACTGGACACTACTCCAGAAGATGCCTCTGTCCTTTGGAGAAAACTATTCAAAGTGCTCAAAGCAGAAACCAGGAACTCTCACAGAAAAGTTCCAGAGAGCAGAAGGAAACCAATATAATCTGTTCACTTTCTAAAGTATAAACAACTCAAACACGCTCTTGACAAGCCAACTCAGAAACTAGGCCAAATTGCAAATACTAAACGCCAGTGTCAACACAGCCGAACGAAAATGTCTGACAGCCACAAGAAGTGCCCAGTTATGACAATTGAATATTACATCTGTAAAACTATGTGTCATTTCCAGAAGATGTGCGGAAATAGGACACACTTTTAGAGCAACAAAAAGCCAAATGCTTACTCACAAAAAAAGGTTAATGCAGCAGAACCTCCTCCTTTAGAAAAGATACTTTCATTAGAAAATTTACCTCCATTACAAAAGAAATGTGAGGCATTCTTAGGGAAAATTGTTGGTTCAACTAATGTAACTTCGACAGACTTGCATGCGTTAATGGATATTCCATTACTTTTAAGCTTGATACAAATACCAATCTCACAGTCCTGTCAGATCAAGTACCATGTTTGAAGAAACAGAAGTTACAGCTAGAGATGACACTACATGATGTAGATGGAATAATTTATGATAATGATTTGCTACAAGTGATACTGCAACACAAAAATAGCAAGGGAGCTGAAAATGATTATATAATCTGCTATCAACACTTCTGACTTTTCAGCCTGCATTCATACCCTGACCTTAATATTCTTAAGATAACTGAAGGAGAACAACTGGTGTCAAGAGAAACGTCAACTTTCCTGATGCTGTGTGGCCTGCTGTCCTTCTCCAGCTACTGTATTGTCTCTGGTTCAGATACAAACTGTTTTTGATCAAGTAGTAAAGGGACAGCTAATAGATGATTTCATTGGGCTTCCTAGAAGATTATTCTGACTGATTCTTGAGCTGAAGGGACTGTCTTAGGAGTGGAGTTTCGCTGGAAGTTCTGAGGGGGCTTGACATGATAGACTGTCATCATCACTGGTTCAAAGCAAGAAAAAAAAAGCATAAAACAAACAAACGAAAAAAAAACACTATTCATCCCTCAGACTTCACACCACTTCATTCTCCACTTCCCTTATTTCATTCATGTTTGTGCATACTAAACTATGCCTCTCAAACACCCGTGTTTCCCTTCATATACCCACGCCAAACCAGGCATCTCTACACATAACTCAAGGCCCATTATGTTCCCTGTGTCTAGTTAGTGCCAAATCATGCCAATTAATTCTTCCACCCACAGTACTTCATCTTTATGTCTATCATGCCAACTCATCCAGTATCCAACCTGCGCATATTACAGTATCCATGCTGAGATGAAATAAAGTTCTTATGTGTTTGCTGATGAATTCACTATTTCAAAAAAAAGACTCATTAAAACAGAACACATTTACTATTTTTAATTTCATTTAATCCCTTATAAAAACAAACATTTTAATTCATTCTTCAAATAATTCATAACCATTTGGATTTGTTATCAAATGTGAACTTAAAGACAACCCATTGTTATGATGAAATACTGCGAAATCCTGCAACACTAAATTATTTGCATGAAAATTCCTGCCTTTGAGTACAAAATTAAATCATACAATAATATTTCATGATACCCACCTTTAAATTTAAATTGCCATTCAAGTAGCTCTTCTTCACTGAAGAGTGCAAAGCACTCAATGAGCAATAATGTCAAATGGGGAAAAAACACTAAAGACAAATCTTGTTTTTGAAATAAGTACACACAACACTATGTTCTAATGTTTAATTGTTCCCATTGAAAAGAAAGCATAAGTATCACTTACATTTGGGGTAGTGGGTAGCTTAAGCGGGAAATATCCCATATCTCTGGTCCTACTTCAGTCAAAAATACTAGAAAAAATTGGGTAATTTTGCTTGCAGGGGTCTAAAATCGGATCCAGTTTGGCCATGACTCTGGAAGCAGATAACAGGAAGCTGAGGGGGAGGGCAGGCAAGGCTAAGGTATGCTGGTTGGTACGCTAAAGGCCTGTTTTGGTTCTTTGGGACATTATCTTAAAGTGTTTAAACAGCTAATAGACTCTTTATCCCACATTTACCCTCACTACCTACTTATCACCCATCATACCATCCGTACAACTCAATGCCTAATCATAGATCCATGGCTCCTTATTCCCTCCATGCCATCTCCATACCTACTATGGGCTGACCTCAGCAGTCATGCGACAATGAAAAAGTAAATTACTAACAATTTATTACCAATCTAATAACTCGACCTGCTACACATTTGTCAGTGCAAAACCAACCACACGTAAAATCCATTTAAAACCTTTATATAGTCTCAATATTTAATCTCATAAAAGCAAACAGAATTCTACTCAGACTCCACATGAAAGACAGTTAATCCTTTAATAGGCCCTATAAATTGTCAATCAACTGCAACCTCAAAATCTCCTGATGAGATAATTTTAGCTTTTAAAATTTAGTTAAACATTAGGAATGACATAACAGACCTTGGCAAAAAGTCAACAAAGAACTGTAATGAAATTTCCCAACCAGATGCTGCTTATTTTCTAACCTGCAGTGGTAAGCAGTCAATCAATACAACTGAGCATGTTTTTTGATGTGTCCGTGACAACTACAGTCAGTGATTTTCTAAAGTTTAAAGAGCTGGAGATTTAAGATAAACACTTAATCACCGTTCAAAAGTATTTCTGTCTACACTATTAATTCATGACAAATTAGTTTACCCACAACCCAAAGAGTGAAGTAGAAGAAAGTTTTCCTTGACTCTGAAGAATTGCCTAACACAAATTCTGGGTCCTGCAAGGTGAATTGAGGGTTTTTCAACAACCACTTGAGTGGTGCAATGCTTTTGTCCCTACCTTTGGGCCAAGAGACCTGAGCTTAAGTCCCATATGCTCCTGCTGCGTATGGAAGATTGATTAGAAATAATCTAAAATCAGGTGGACATGACTAGAATATGCCAGGTGGGATCATGACCGCACTCATCCTTCCCCCAGAATTGAAATCATATCCCCGTTCATGTCCCAGTTTGTTTTGTGCTTTCAAAAAAAAAATATTTTATTGGTTCCCCACACCATCTCCCCTCCCACCGTTTGAATGGTGAGGCACATCCTATAATGTACTTAGTCACTTAGACAGCTTGAAGATATCACATCAGTTCCATGAAATATGTTTTAATCTTTATCAGTTAAATATCTGGCACAAAGAGATGCAAGTCGCACCTGTGAGATAATATATTATTTACCTTCTAAATGTAATGAACACTTTTTATCATGTAACTGTTCTTTATTTGTTTCACATCAATTAATGTAAACTGGTTGTGGTGGAACTCCATGACCAACATTTTGCTCATGGTGGTGATGAAGAACATGAAATGGGAATTGGAAACCTGACCGAAGAGCTGCATTATGGGCTTGAGAAAAAAGAAGGCTGGATGAAGAATTAGGTTAAGACCACAGGCCTGCTAAGAAAATTAAGTTTCCAATATAATTTAAGCTGAAACTGAAAGAGATAAAGAAGCCACTTTTGGTTTTGATAAGGCAAAAAAAAAAGCTTCCTTTAGGGTGACATGGTGTCTCAGTGGTTAGCACTGCTGCCTCACAATGCTAGGGATGTGGGTTTGATTCCACCCTCAGAAGACTGTGAGGAGTTTGCATGTTCTCCCTGTGTCTGTGTGGGTTTCCTCCCACAGATGTGCAGGTTAGGTGGATTAGCCATGCTAAATTGCCCAAAGTGTTCAGGGATATGCAGGCTAAGTGAGTTAGTCATAGAAAATGCATAGTTACGGGGATAGGTTGGGGGTGTGTGGACGGGATTCTCTTTGGAGGATCGGTGTGGACTTGGGAGGTTGAATGGCCTGTTTCCACCACTCTGGGGATTCTACATTCTTTACTCCAGCACTGGAGTCCACGAGAATGCTAGAGGTTACAATCTGAGACAACTGCTTTTGTTTTTGTCAAGCATAGCCTTGGATAGGGCCAGGTAGAAGGCATCTGGCAGAAGCCATTAAACAGGGCAATGAAGTAATTAAAAATCTATGAAATGGGCTACAACCATATATAACCAACATGGTCATATTAAGAAATGGTACAAAGTAAGAATCTTTCAAGCACCTGGCTAATGCCAGGTGGAGGTTGGTATGAGTAGTCATCCATAGATATGCTTGAAGATCTGTCAATGGGCTGACCACTTGATACAGATCTTAGCTCAAGCTCAAACGGCTGCTTAGTGACCAGTGTTTTTGTAAGAGATGTTGCTCTGTGGTTTAATAAAAGTGTAGCCTGTTTAGTTGGATAGTATCTAAATTGTTTTGTGCTATTGATATCCAGAGTTCAGACAAGAACACTTAGACCAGGGAGGGAGTCTTTCACAACGCAAATTGTGATTTTTTTTCATTTTAACTGGGTCATTGTAACTATGACAGCTCACATGAAAATAATAGCCTGTTAAGTTCCAAAAAGGGCCAGGAAGCTGAAACTTACGTCATGTGATTGGACTCTTAAAGTGACAATTCACCATATGTACACAAATAAACAACAACGTTACCTAAGATTTACAGCACTGAAAGAGGCCATTTGTTGAGTCATCAAGACCAATCTAGCTTGTCCCCATTCCTTGTTCTTTCACCACAATCCTGCGATGATATTTTTCTTACCTTCAGATTTTTTCCACCTTCAGACACTTCTCCAATTTCCTTTGAAAGCCACAGCTGAGTTTGCTTCCAGCATTCTCTCAGGCCACGTATTCCAGATTGTAATCACTTGCTGCGCTAAATAAAAAAATTCCTTATGGCACCTTTGGTTCATTTGTCAATCACCTTGAATCTGAGCCCTCAGATTGCTCACCCTTTCATTTTTGGGAAGAGCTTATCATGCTGTTGTCTTTCTCGGAAGAATAATATGTGGTTTCAGCATAAACAACGTAATGACCCTGAATGAACCAAAATTCTAAAATATGGTTGTGGTTGTCCTTTTACAACCTTCAGCATTCCTATATATTGCAGCATACTTTTGAGCTGTTCCAGATTCTTGTGTTTAGCATATCCTGTTATTAAAAGAGCATTGAGGTAACAAATTACCTTACCTGATCCGTGTTCAGCTTGATCCATAATTATTCGAATGTCAATAAGAGAGCAAGCCATTACATGAAGCTATCTCCTAATTTACGTGCCCATTTTTGTAGTTAATTAATGTTGCCTCAAATTGTCATCAAACATGATCTGAAGATACATCTGTGAGAGAAACAACACTATGAGCTTGTACACTTTTGCAAGGTCACCAAATACATTTTGTGGTTACAGAATTGGGTGGTGCTCTATATTTAAGTCTGAATTAACAGTCATTTCACACTCATAACAAATTGTCACAGTTCCATTGAATTCAGGCACATTGGAAATTGTTTCTTGTATAGCATGTTAGAAATTACAGAGACAATGGTACCAGAAATGAGCTTTGTCATTTATCTCTACATGCACCTTGCTTCGCCTTCAAATTCTCTGTAGTTTCCATCAAGTAAAGATACACTTCAATAGGTTCTGCACCTCAAGCTAAATTTTCATAATCTAGCTTCCTCTTCCTATGACTACAAAAGGAAGATATAGCACCTAATTGCTTTCACAATATAGTGTCACTTTATGTTCCACTGAGAATTATTAGTCAAATCATTTAATTCTTGAAAGTAAATTTTTCATTTGTTGTAAATTTACTTTACATTAATTTCTTTTCAAATCTCTGATGCCATTGCTGCTTTAATTTGAAGACCTATTCAAGGTTTAATTTGTGTAAACTATGATGAGATTCTCCATTTTCCTCCTCATTTATTCTTTTATAGTTTGATATTTAGCCTTTGAAGAAAATTTATTCACCTTATGCTTGGATCAGTCTTGTTATTCTTCTCTGCATTCTTTCTATGCATGCAAATATTATTTGTACAGATTTGACCAGAAGTGAGAAATTGACCTGACACTTTGTGCTCAACCTATATTTAGTGTAACATCACTCCTCAATGACAACTTCTGACTGGGAGATAACACTGAATAAAAACATAGTTTTCTCACTCTGATCTCTTTTGTTTGAATTGCAGATTTTCAGCAGGGGAGCCAAAAGGTTTCGTCTTCTTAAACTTAGAAGGGTTTTGCTGGGGTTGAGCACATAGGAGAGAATTAGTCAAAATATTCAGATTGTCAATATTAAAACTGCAATTATTATAACCAGGCAAGACAGTTGAATTGGCTCCTCTGTTGTCAGTCTCCCCGCCTGCCTGTAACAAAGATTTAAGGAATTCAATCAAATTTGTCACTAATCATTTCTTTTATACATTCCTTTAATAAAGTTGCAAAGTGTTACTGTAGGAATCAGTATGGTATATAACCATCACAGTAGGTCGTATCAAGAGCTTAAAGAAACCAACTTGGAAAATTATTACTTTTCAGCTTCACCTAGTTCTTAAGTGCTCAGAGATAGTAGAGACTGCAGATGCTGGAGAATCTGAGATAACAAGGTGTAGAGCTGGATGAACACAGCAGGCCAAGCAGCATCAGAGGAGCAGGAAAGCTGACGTTTCGGGTCTGGACTGAAGAAGGGTCAGCTTTTCTGCTCCTCTGATGATGCTTGGCCTGCTGTGTTCATCCAGCTTTACACCTTGTTATCTCTTACATGCTCAGTATTGTTTAAATTTAGGTAACTGCTCATTGAATGCCTCTTGTTGAGGTTATAATGCAGTGGTAATGTTACTCAACTACAAACGTAGGAATTCCCAAGCTCCTGTTCTGGGGGCATGTGTTCAAATCCCACAATGACAGATGGTAAAATTTGAATTCAATAAAAATCTGGAATTAAAAGTTCATCTAATGGAAACCATGCGGTCACTGTTGATTATGATAAACACCCATCTGGTTCACTAATTTTTTTTAGGGCAGGAAATTTGCCATCTTTAGCCATCTAGTCTACTTTTGACTCCTGATGCACAGCAATGACTCTTAACAGCCATCTGGGCAGTTGGGTATGGCAATAAATAATGGCCCAGCCAGCGATGGCCATCTCACATAAACAAATTTAAAAAATGTTTTTGTTTTGCAACCCTGTCTTATAGGTACGCGTGGACTAAATGCATGTAGTTAAAATGTGAAGTGTGTGGAACTGTTCTGTTTTTGGGCTGAGTCTTTAAACTAATGTAAAATGGAGGATATTGAGGATCATATGATCATTTTTACATCCTGCCAACAAGAAGCCGAGGACTTGGATGTTAAAAGTCAAAAGAGAGCCTGAGTTGTTTTACTGGAAAAATGGTACGAGGTGTTCCAGGAAATAAAAAAATGCCCGGAGCAGCTATGCTGAGGGTAAATATACTGACAGTCACCAAATCCCAGGGAAAAGTTACCAATGTAAAATTTTAAACTGTCTATTTAATTCCAAGATAGAATTAATTTGGGGGTGAGGGCCCAAATGATAGCTAATTGGCAAAACTCCCTGGATACAAGGCCCACGTTATTCACATTGTCATAGAGATGGGGTCTAAGAGGTTAAATGTCAATAGGAACCCATTGTCGAATCAGGTTATAGGTTTTCCTAAAAATACGTCTGAACTTCACAGATCAAGTTAATTTCCAAAAGTCTGAGACATAGAGAAAGGGGCTGAAGGACTGTATTTTTCACCATGTAGGGTATGGGTAGGAGTTTGAAGAAACCAAACACATGCGAGTTTAAACAAAGCTGGAAGATTTGTTTTGCTTTGCCTGAGTGGGTATCTTCAATTCATTCCTCTCTAGAAGTTGTAAAATGTTGATGGAAGGAGGGTGGCATCTTAGTTTAGTGAAAAAATAACCGACTGAAGGAGTGTTAGTTTGATTTGTTACCGTAAATACCTTTAAAACCGAAATCTTTTTGCATGATGTTTTCAGTCATTCATTTCAGTCTCAAATTTCTTTCTTTAAAGTTATCAGTCTCAGTGAAGATTGCAACGTTTGACCCATTATTATTACATCTCAGAAATAGACACATCTCAAACATGGAGACTTCATTTTAGCAATAAAAGGTTTTCTCATCAGGAATAATTCATTCTTTGAGAACTATATAGCAAAGGAACTAATAAATTTGGAGACATTTCAATTGATCTTGTAACTCCATTTGTAAAGCTGAGAATAGTGCTCTTTTCTAGTCAAAACAGTATTCTAAGAGCTGTTTTAACTCATAATACTTATCTTCTTGAGAAGCCTTATCACAGATACTAATTCTAGACACATCAAAGTGGTCTGGTCATTTCCCAATAAAATATAAGTTTTCTTGCTAGCATTGGAGAATGACCAATGCTGAGCAACTTATTTGGCACAATTCAGCAACTGAAGATGCATAAATATGATCAGAAAAACTGTCGTCTCGTCCAACAAGCCTTTCACACATAGTTGTGAAACCTTTGTATCAATAGATAGATGTTATATAGACATGCCATTACATTCAAACCTAAAGACTGCCTGGGTGATGTGTATATTTGAGACTGAAAACATTTGGTCATGATGGGTCAATTTAGTCCCAGAAATGGGTTGATACAAAATTTTAGAAGGATTCTTAGAACGTATGAGGTCAAAAGGATAAAGGAAGTAACTATAAGAACAGTTAGGTGGTTAGGTAAGCATGAATGCAAGTATACAATGATGATCCTTTATAATATGGGGCAGAGAATCAATTCTACTTAATGCATCTATTGTTGTTAGTCACTATTGACAGTGCAATGGTATGAGAAACAACATAATATAAGGAGTTGTCTAAAAACAGAAGGATGACTGGACTGGAGTGCCCAGATTATAGTGCACTGTAATAGACGCTCAGTGAAGATGGCAAATTTTATACTTATCCACTCAGATGTCAAGCTCTGGAAAGAGTTCATTGACTTTCTCTTTGAACAGCAGCAAATCACATTGTGTTGATCGATATTGGAACATTGTCCTGTACAATACCAGTATGTATTGATACAACCAACCATAATTAGATTTTGCAAAGCATTCTACACTTCTCAGATTTTATTGAAATGGTCCACAACTGTATTCAGAAAATATATAAAGCAGGATTGATTTCAAAATTATAAACGCAAAGGTGTAACATCTTCATAACTGTTAGGTTTGTAAACCTGGTTGAATAGTGAAACATATTTCTGAACAAAATGTTGTTTATGAAAAATACAATATGGATGAGCTTGTTTCTATTAATTGCATAGGGCCTCTAAGTAATTTCCCATAGTGTGGAAAGCATAAATGTATTCTAAAGTATGAGGAAATCAATATATCGTGCATAGAATTACTGAGAGATTGTGAAGAATTATAGGAATATATAAATATTGGAATAATTGGAATTGAGAAGACACATTGAATGCAGACAAGCATCTTGCAAACAAAATCTGGCTAGATTTTTAACTAGTTAAAATGAGTACACACTTGGTGTTTCATTATCCCACATTACAATTGGCTTACTTCAGATTGCTAGTTACGCATTTCTTTGTTTTAGGTATTTACTGTCACTAGGTAGGGACATCACAAAACACATGAAAGAAGGGGCCAAAATGGTGAAATTTATACATTTTCTTTTATTTGATGGAGCCCTTAATCCAAAAAAAATTGTTGTACTGGGGATGTTTTGACAAATTTGAGGGTTGATATTCATGAGGCCCTGGACCAAGCTATTCTATGAGATTGCTAAATTTGATTGCTAAAGATGATCTTAAGGTTTGGAAAATTACCAAAATACTGTAATTGTGCAAACATATTTACAAGGCTCATAGAAACAATGGAAATCAAAAGAACTGCGGAAGCTGTGAGTCAGAGACAAAAATAGAAGTTGCTGGAAAAGCTCAGCAAGTCTGCGGAGAGAAATCAGAGTTAATGTTTTGGGTTGAGTGACCCTTCCTCAGAACTAGATACAATGGCCTAATTTTAACTGAGAGGGGTAAGGTGCTGGATTATCTTGTGAGAAATCCAAAAAAAATTTCACTATGTCTGCTTGTGACATTTTTGGACATCCACATTCCTGTCATTTTAATTCCCAGTTTCATATTGATCCTGGGACATTGGACAGGATGAGGACCCATGTCATGGCCTATATGGCAGGATTGTCGGCTATGTATCTGTTGAAAGTGCTTGGAATATGGACCTTTGTTGCAACCCTAAATAAGCCTTGCATTAAAGAGGTCATTGAACAATGTCAAACAGTCATTGCTGCATTTTGCACATCAGATTCTTCCTCCTTATCTTCCTCTTCCCATACCATTTTACACAAATTATGAAGAAATATTTTGAGATAATTTTCAGGGTTTAAATGGGGAAACTCAAAAATTGTTGATTGTTAAAGCACTGTTAACTTGGATGAGGCAGTATATGACGTTTTCTTTGAAGGATTGCTGATGTGGAAAATAGTTTTGGTACAATATACTTGGATTTTCAGAAGATTTTGACATGACTAACATTCACAATTCATGGTAAAATAAAAATCAAGGAATAGGGACAAACTACAGCATTGTCCACAAGATTGGCTTAAGTGGGATTTAGCAGTAAACTGTTAAAAATGAATGATTCCACTTCAAGAGAGATCAACAGTGGGCGTCCAAGCAATTAGGCTGATGACTTGCATGTCCAGCCTCTGGAGGTGGAAGTGGCATCAATATTAAAAAACAGAGCAAATAATGAGTTGCAACTAAGTGAAATATACATATTTTGCATAATTGATCTATAAATGACGTATCAATTAAATGTACAAAATATTTAACATTGAAAAGGGAAACCAAAGATAATTTGCATCGTGTACCAGTTACGAAAGCTGTTATGTATTCAGTCATTAAAGTTGAAAATTTACACTTAGATGCAAATTAAAACAAACAATAGTATGTGTGAGTCAAGGGTTATAGCAGTAAGTTGATATTTTTCACTTAAGAAGGATAGAATAATAAAAACCAAAAGAACTGTGGATGCTGTAAATCAGGAACAAAAACAAAGTTGCTGGAAAAGCTCAGGAGGTCTGGCAACATCTGTGAAGGAGGAAACAAAGTTAACATTTCAGGTCTGATGACCCTTCCTCAGAACGGATAGAATAATACATAGTGAAACATTGTCTCAATTCTGACCAATAAATTAAAAGAATGATTGTTCTACAGTTGAGGGGTCATGAGGTTTGGTCATAGATATCAAGAATTAAAGTTGGAGATTAAGTCAATTAAATTAAATAAACCTCCTTTTGAAATCATGTAGTCAAAATTAAGTTTTCAATATCTTAAACAAATGATCAAAGTCTATCCAGACTCATGAATTATACTAGTAAAGGTCGACAGAGTTGGAAGATTAAAGTTGGAACAAATCAAGCCAAATATTTTCACACAGGTGATACAATGTGAATTAGACAACCAGGGAAGACTACTAAAATAGACAATGTCAATTGATTCGAGGTTATCTATTAAGACATCCAGCAACAAGGTGCTTGGCTAGATAAACCTTTCAAAACCTCATGGGGCTGAATTTTGCCATGTTTTGTCAAGGTGTAATTAACATGAAGCCTAATGGATTACTTGCACAATTATTCCGGATTTATATCATTGGCTACTTATCCCACTCTTACGACACTCCTCTTATAAGATACCAGCCTGATTCTCCCTATAGCCAGAAGTACTTGCCAATGCCAGGATGTCACAGAATATATTGTTATCATTGGCATTGTCTCTGAAAAGCTATTGTACATCAGGTCAAATGTTGGCAGTACAGAGCAGCCCTACATGGCTCATGACTTTTACCCCAAACATGGCAGGTAGGGGGAATTTGGTGCTTAATTCTGCAGACACGGAACTAGAGGTCAGGTTGGAAAGGATGGTGTTGAGGAAGTACACCATCTACAACCCACAGAAAATACCACAATATAAACAAGGTTGCCATTTGGATCAATGTGGTCTCATCCATCTAACGAAATATGCAACAACATTGGGCAAAGATCGATGACATTGTCCACTCTGACAGAGTAAATGCTGACTCCTTTTCTCTGCCACCTCACACTCACTCTCTCTTCCTGCACACACATCTCATCAAGGCTCTTGTACCACCAATGTCACTGTTGATTGCAACATCTTCTTTCACTCATTCTCACCCATCAAATTCCTCCGCACTACCAATGATACATGGACTGTGTGCTGCTTACTCATTCCTAACACTTCAACACCTTTCACTCACCTGCACTAACACCAACTGTGTCACCCATTTTCATCTCACCCAATCCCTTCTCACTCTTATTCTGGGAGAAAATGGCCCATATGAGTGTAGAAAGATAAAGGTGGGTGTTAGAGAGCTAGACACTCAGCTCCTCATCCTTTATGAGGAGACGATGCTGACCTTGACCCTGAGCAGCTGTAAAGCCTCTCCCAAACCCTTGAACTAATGTCAGAAATTGCCCACGACTTACTCTGTCTTAATCCCTGAATTTGACTGAGGACTATTCAATTTCGAGTTTGGGATATGGACACTTGGCTGAAACACATGCAAAGTGTTTGCCACATTTGTTGCTTGTATATGATGTAGATGTGAGATTAATATAACATGATGCTGTACAGTATCCTGTCTGACTGATCATTGCTGACAACCATGACAAGCATTCTGCGTCTGCACTAAAAGATAATGCAGAAGTACTGCACGCCTGTTAACTTTGGCTGAGGGGTCAATGGAAGGCAAGATAGGTATGAGCCAAGTGAGTGAGTGCAAAGAAAGTGAGCAGCCCTGAGATGCAGTCTAGTGTAATCTGTAGGCCGGATGACTGTCCCTATGTGAAAGTGTCCTCGCAATAGCATTCTAATGGCAGTTGTTGATGCCCTCCAAAGTGCAGCGTTAAAGTACATACATAAGAAAAGTGTCACTAGCATGCGTCAAACAACAATACCTGTTTATGTAGTATGCATGTTGCTGCCCTGAGATGATGGTGCTGATTGTGAATTCAGCAGGTACCTGCTTTGACATTCACATTGGGAATTCTCAACATCCAGTTTTTTTACAGAGGGTAGTAGGACAGGAACCTGCATATTAATGAGATGAGATTACATAATAATGAGGGTGTTAATGGGTGATGATCCCTATCACTGCTTGCTAACAAGATTCTTACTTTGAATTTGTGTTGAAAAAAAACACCAACTTGTTTCTTCCAACACTGAGAAAGGGCTCACAGAAATTCTCATGTAATTTTCCTAGAGTTCTTGATTTCTTTCATAGAATCCCTACAGTGTGGAAACAGGCCCTTCGGCCCAATAAACCCACGCAGAATCCCACCCAGACCCATCCCATTATAACTCACCTAATCTACAGATCCCTGAGCACTACAGGCAATTTAGCATGGCCAATCCACCTAGACTGCACATCATTGGACTATGGGAGGAAACCAGAGCACCCGGAGGAACCCCACACAGATACAGAAAGAATGTGCAAACTCCACACAAACAGTTACCTGAGGCTGGAATTGAACCCGGGTCCCTGGTGCTATGTGGCAGCCATTAACCACTGAGCCACCGTGACGCCCCATTAGCCCATCTCATTCAGGATCTGGCAAGATTCCACTTTATTAAACCTCATTGCATTTTCTTGTTCATCAAAATTCTTAAAAAGAAAGGGCACTGCATGACAGACAGTCACAAGCTACGAGAAAATAAACTATTGTGCCTCCTACTTTGATTCAGAATTGACAACAATTTGTTTCAAACTCAATACTGTGATCCGAATAGCCCACCCACTAGGCATCCTAGGTCCTTATTAGCAAGACATCTTACTTAAGCAAAGCCAGACATAGGTATGTGCAACCTTACCAAACTGAAAGCATGGGAGATAACAAGCATGGGGCTGGATGATCTCAAACTGAAAGCATGTTGGACACTGAGAAAATTGAGTTCAGCTGCCACTTGAGTTATTCTTTATGTGACAATTTCATACAATTACATTAAATCATATTTTTTAAGATTTTGAAAATTCCAGATTTCAATGTCAGTCATTCAGTCTTATTATTGAGGATTGATCTCATCGGCCATAGTCCACTGCAGAAACCTACTCTCATTGAGACATTAACTCCATTTGAACCTGTCTGCCTTAACAATTCAGAACACATGTAGAATTGCATAGAATTTACAGAGCAGAAGCAGGCCAACTTTATCTAAGCCCACTAGCAAACCTTATTGCTTCATCTACTAAATTAGCTTCCCCTTAAATGCATCAATGTTATTTACTTCAACTATTCTGGCTGATAGTGATTTTCACTGTCCTACCATGCCTTGGGAAAAAGGTTGCTCTGAATTCTCTTGGTTGTTTTTGTGGTTTTCTCATATCTGTGGCCTTTGAATTTGGTTTCCTGCTTCTCAAAGTCTGCTGTTTTACAATCTTTCACTTGTCCAGGTTTTAATCCTCGAAGCAGATAGCAGGAGTCAGGAGAATTCCGGCTTTGCAGCTTCACCTCAGCAAACTGTGGTTCCAGAGGTACAATTTTCACCGGGGGATAGTGGCTGTGGGCAACAGTCAGGCCAGCTGAACTAGAAAAGCGATTGGAGGCAGCCAAGAGGGACGGCTGGGTGCAAAGGCAGTTTATGTCAAAGGCCCACCTCAGTGCTGTGAGAGGTTATTCCAGTTAGAATATCAAAGGGAGTCTCGTCCCAGTCCTCATTTCTCTAACACTCACCGCTCACACACTACTCATACCCCATTTGTGCGACTGTAATCTCCTCCACCGAGCGCCCATGGCCCATCAAACCACCCTCACGTTTGATGGAAAATCTTATCCCAGGTGCCGGCGCCATCTTGAAAAGGCCATTCTGCATCTGGACAAGCAGGGTCAGTCTGGAGCTGCTTGTACAGTTCCTAATGTTTGCCCTGGATATAGTAGACAAGAGTAAATTGGTAAATTTGCGGGCTGGCAGCTGGATGTCTTGGTGGATGGGGCTATCGAAGAGGTAGGATGTCCTTTTTCTTTAGGATCAACAAGGTAGACATGCCACCAGACCATGCCAGCCTGGTCAAAGACTGCTACTCAGGTCAGTCCATTCGCAGCCATTTGGAGGATTGCACAGCACTATAGAAATAAGGTTAATGACCTTCTCCACTCCACAATGTTAAGTGCCACAATCTCCTCTCTGACATCTCAACCTCATACTATCCCTCCTAGTGCAATCAAATCTCACCGAGGCTCATACTCCACACTTTCAATGTTGTCTGCAACATCTTCCCTCACTCGCCCTAACCACCCCAACCCCTGACATCACTAACTTCTCACTCACTCGGGTCATCTCCCTACCTGCACCTAAAGTACCAGCTGTACCACCCATTTTCATCTCCAGTGGTAGCTGTCTCTCCCTCATTCCACAAAAATAAATCAGCCGACAATATCGCAGAAAGAGTCAAGAGTCAAGATCTGCCAAACAACATTTAGAATTCCTTACTCTTTATGAGGAAAGGGCCTTGACTCTTGACTCTTGAAGTGGACGATAGGCAAGGTCCAAGACCCCGGGCTGCTCTTGACTTACTGCTGCAGGATCACTGACTGGAGACTATCTTGCTTTTTTTTGAGGATTGCTGCCAAACATGACAAGCTTGTTTCTGCACTTGACAGCGCAGTAATATGGCAATACAGTGAGCCGAGTACCTGTGGTTGAGGGCAAGGTAATGCAAGGCACGGTTGCTGTGAGCATTCAAGTAAGTACTATGTGTGTGAGCTAAGAAATCAAGTGAACTGCCCTGAGTTGCAGCATGGGTGAGCTGGGGTGATACCTTCCATACAACATGCCCTCACAATAGTGTTCTAATAAGATATGCTGGTGCGCTGTTATGCGCAGCATTGAAGTGTAGAAGCTTACTGTATGTGCATCAGAGTTGTGACATGAAGGTTTTTAGGCTGGTGCCAGACAGATGCCAATGTCCGTAGTTGTGGGGTCCATGTGACTGTGCCAATGAAACATTTTCTGAGGTGCCTGCTGACTGACAGAGAGGAGCTTTGGAGTGAGCAGTGAGCTGAAGTCACCCGACCCCAACTCTGATTTCCATGTCAAGAATTCTTGACATCTGGTTTGCTCACAGAGAGGCAGCATGTTAGAAAACTGTATATTACAGAAGTGAGATCTGCAGTTAAAAGGTCACTAACAAGCAATAATCCCTGTTAATAGGCAACTTGCTGCTGAATCATAAGAATCTCGCCTCGGCATCTGGAACTTAGTTAATAGATGCAGTGAGTTCTTCCTAAGGTTGAGATAGGCCTTGTTGGATTTCTCGCATGATTCTGCAAAACTTTTCCATTTTTTCACATTGTTCTGGTCACTCTAAGTTTTCACCCGTAGTGAACATAGGGTACATAAACAAACACTTCCAAAAAATCATTAATTTGCTCCCTTTCACTTACAACAAGACACTAAAAGGAAAAAAATCATCCCATCCATTTAAAGTACCAATTGCAGACTTTTGAAATCTCTTAAGCTCATACAAGTAAACATTGTGCAGTACATCCTGTTTTGGTACACTGGTAGTGTACTTACCCCTAGATCAGGAGGCTGCGGTTCAAGTCCCACCTGCCTTAGAGGTATGTAATAACATCTCTGAACAGGTTGACTGGAAAAATAGGTAAATTTGAAAAAAAAGCTTTGTGCGATTGACAGAAGATATCAGAGACTCAGCGCTATTATCCAAGCAGTTTTTCCTTGGGTTTGAGGTGTTTCAGCAAACTAATGGATGTCCAAGATCGAAAAGTTCAGAATCCGAACAAATCTGCAATCTGATTAGGCACCACCAAAAATCAGAAAAGCCTGGAATGGGCTTGTTGTCCCAGAATTGGGACCTACCTGCCATTTTTAAGTAGCTCCAAAATCATCCCAAGTCAGTGAAAACCTAGGTTGTTATCTCAGTTATCTCTAGCAGATCACCACCCCAGCTTCTTTTTAGAGGAAAGTCTACTGATCTGTTCATGGTATTACAAACATAGTCAAACCAAATTATGTAAAATGTTTTTAATTTGACAGTCATTGTATATCATTACCTTCAAAATAAATTAATAAGGTTTTTACCATTCTGGTCATCAATGTCTACCATGGCTTGCTTTTGAAGGCTGACTCCGATTGTCTACAGAACAGACTACAGTGACATTCTCACCCATTAAAATATTATCAATGTAATCTTAATTGAGTTAATCTGCCCTCATTTCGTAACTGAGAATACATAAATTTCAACTATATGGAGCACAAAAAGAAGCCGGTTGGCACAGTTAATCCATAGCAATGTATGATTGTTTGTACAAGCCATCTCCCCACTTTATTACATCTCAAATAAGCAACATATCCTGCGATTCCTTTACCCCTTAAATACATACCCATCTTTCATTTAAAGTCATCTATGTTATTTGACATCATGTGCTAGGAATTCGAAGTGAAGTGGTGAGACAAAGGCCAGAAAAACCACTGTCATGAATTAAAAATAGATAACTAATTAAAGCAGAATTGGTTATAATTTTTCAATGACCGATCCATTTTTTGAGAGCAGAATGATTCCTTGACCTGCTTCCATTAAAATCAGACATTAATGGGTATGAAACGAGTTGCATTTCCATGTGGAAATTTAAACATTTCTATCTCTCACTTGACCTCAACCTACCCACTTATCAGGTTTAAAATTACACCCCTAGTATTTCATTGAAGCTTCATCATTCGAGAGGAGAAATAAGCAAGATGATAAATTTCATATGCCTATTACTGAGGATGTTGGAGTGGTTGTGAGCACTTGTGCACAGGACAAATCATGATGCGGTACAGATCAGAATTTTGCCAGATGTGAGGGAGCTGTCAGCTTTTACACAGCAACGAGATGATCATGACTGGAATTCTCTATTCTCTACCTTCTAATGTCAAACTTGTTAAGTTTAATGTATGCAAACATGCAAACTCTGCATATTCGTGTTTATGGGTGTCTGATTAATTAATGATTCACTTATCCAGCAGTGTGATGTGCATCATCCATGATCTATAAATTGCAGCAACCATGTTTTCACATCAGCTGATACAACTGATATTGTCAATGATCAAGTGAGATGCAACAACAAAACTGGCTAAGATAACAAGGTGTGGAGCTGGATGAACACAGCAGGCCAAGCAGCACCACAGGAGCAGGAAAGCTTGATGCCTCGGGCCTAGACTGTCTCCAGCTGTCAATAAATTCTCACCCTAGAAGGATAAAATTATTAACATTTTCTGACAGTCATTGGGTTGAAGATATTCCTGTCTGTGATATTTACTTCACTGACTTTGTTGTTTTTAAATCTGGCTAGGGATCAATTATATCCAATTACCCAGTAGGTTTTTCAGGGTGAAAATAATTGCACCATTATGTTGACTAGAGCACCAATATTCAAGTTGTGATAAGTTTCAGATTTTATTCAAATAGGAACTATCTTTCTGGGATCTGCAAGTAGCATAATTTAGATGTTGGTGTAAAAATGGTTGCTGACATATTGAGCAGTATACACCTAAATGTTTCAATTACATCTTGATGTTACTAATTAATGAGGGAAGAGAGTTACAATAAATACAGAAACCATTCTCATTTCAAACCAAAACCATGGCTGATCACAAATAACATTCAATTTGAATGGCGTTCTTAATGTAAATTTCAATGTGACATGTTTTGCATGTTGAATGGTATTTGTGTTTCTACTAATGTACTGACTCATTGTAAGCATCGCCTTATCTGCTAGTAACGATCTGGATTAAGCTGCAAACCAAGACATGAGCACATAATTTAGGCAGACATTTCATGCAATAGCGAAGCAATGCTTTATTTGTGGAGTCACATTCATTCAAATGCATGTGGAAATGAGGTCCCTCTGCCTGTCAAGGTAAATGGAAAAATCTCATATTGTAGTATTTGACAAAGAGTACACAGATTCTGCTGGCCAGTATTCCTCCATCAAAAACACCATTAAAAGCAGTTAAAAGCTCCCACCTATCCACTCCTCCCACCTCAGGCCCCACCCCCATCTCCTCCCTACAAGCCTCATCCCGCCTCCTTGACCTGTCTGTCCTCCCTGGACCGGCCTATCCATTCCCTAACTCATCTTTACTGGCTCCAACCCCGCCTCCTTGACCTGTCTGTCTCCTCTCCACCTGTCTTCTCCTTTATCCATCTTCCATCTGCCTCCCCCTTTCTCCATATTTATTTCAGAATCCCCCTCCCCTCTCCCATTTCTGAAGAAGGGTCTCGACCTGAAACGTCAGCTTTCCTGCTCCTCTGATACTGCTTGGCCTGCTGTGTTCATCCAGCTCTACACCTTGTTATCTCAGATTCTCCAGCATCGGCAGTTCCTACTATCTCATTAAAAGCAGTTTGACTTGTCATTGGCGTTGTTTTGGAACTCTTAAATGTACAGATTAGTTTCTTTTGTTGACATGGCCATGAATTATGGGCAATAAATATGAATAACTCTGCGTGAATCATTTGAAATTTTCTGAACACGTGCTAAGCTGCCTACAAAATCTTTCTCGCAGAATTCTTAAAGATGAAGTGTTTACAAATTCTGGATGAAAATGTTTTCAAACATTTTCAACATTTCAATTGAAAAGTAGATTTGCAAGAGATCATTTTTATTCCACTTATTCTCTCATAGTAATGTTCTCTTTATTTGATCTAATATTGTTATACAGAGGCTGAGCATAATTCATTCAAATATAGTTGAGGAGACAAAATGTGCAATCTAAGCAGTTCTCTGCATATTCAGTGACCATAACTCATCGAAACTGAATAGGACACTCTCAAGTTTCAGCATAAGCTTTACTATTTCTGTTTGCTATAGGAATACCTTTGATCAAGTGTCTACTTTTGTTGAAGTCTCATGTTCTTTGGTATCATTTGTCTGTAGGACATTGTGCAAAGTGGCAAAGATGTTTTCACTACTCTCATGAACGTAAATCCTCTCATGCTGCATCACAAACTCATCATCTCTTCTTGTAGGACGTATGACTAGTAAGAGCTTGTAGTTTGTTGTCTGGAATTCCCTCGATATACCGCTCTCCACTTCTATATCTCATTTTCCCCTTTTAAGACACTACTTAAATGTCATTTCTTTGGCTGGTTTTTAACTTTGTGTGGCTCACTATTACATCTGTTTTATAATTCTGCTGCAAAATACACTGGGATGCTGCTGCATCATCATAAAAGTACAAGTTCTTGAAGTTGTTCACTGAGTATCCATCATTCTGTATACAAAATCTAGGGTATTTTCTTATTGTATAAATTAGAGTAGTTTAAAATTCTTTGATGATCAATGGTCTACTATGGTCTATTCTAATGTTCATGCTTCATATAAGCTCCTTTCAAAATACTTTAGTTTATAAGCATACTTTCAAATTCATTTCCCCTTCAACTATTATTTAACTTCCTTTTAACTACTACCTCCAAAAGTGCATTTAAAGAAGCACCATTTAAAATAGTTAAAAAAGGTAAGGTTTCGCTAAAAAAAACTTGCCTCATGAGTCAGCGTCCTCACAGAGTCTCACAGAGATTAGAGCGCGTCATGTCCAACCAAAATAGGAAATTAATTCCTGTTGAAAGTTTCGTTTCTGTCACAATGCCACTTTAGGGTTGGCTTACCAGTCAAATAACTTATTTATTCATTTGATTGTACTCAAATGAGTATGAAATGGGTCTGTTTTAGTACTGAGAGTTAGTAGGTAGGACAAATGTAATACTGCACTCCATAAATAAACCTATTCTCAAGGAAAGCACTTGTGATGAGAGTCGTACTTCAACATCAGTCTTGAATTCAATTAACATAGAGTCATAGAGTCATAGAGATGTACAGTACAGAAACAAACTTGTTCATGCTGACCAGATAGCCTAAAGTAATCTAGTCCCATTTGTCAGCGTTTGGCCCATATCCCTCTAAACCCTTCCTATTCATGTACTCATTCAGGTGCCTTTTAAATGTTGTAATTTTATCAGCCTCCAGCACTTCCTCTGGCTGCACATTCCATACACGCACCACCCTCTGCATGAAAAAGTTGCCCCTTAGGTCTCTTTTACATCTTCCCCCTCTCACCTTAAACCTATGCTTCTAGTTTTGGAATCCCCTACCCTGGGGAAAAGACCTTAACTACTCACTCTATCCATGTCCCCTGTGATTTTGTAACTTACTATGATGTTACCTCTCAGCCTCCAGGGAAAATAGCCCCAGCTTATTCTGTCTCTCCCTATAGTTCAAACTCTCCAACCCTGGTAACATCCTTTTCTGAACCCTTTCAAGTCTACTCTTACAGTCATCCAGTTCTTCCTCTGGTGAATTCCACAACAGGTGTGGTGATTTTAACGAGGTCAGCCAAGTGGACCTCATAGAATATGAGCTCCCTGATTGTGGTTGTCACTCTCATCCAATTTGGGAGCCCTGGCAGACAGATATAAACAGGAGTGTCGGACATCTTGGGCACTTTGAGAGCTGGCTCTGAGGGAGCGGGACCAGTGTGAAGTACTTTCCACATGTAAATTAAGGGTGACTTGATGACAGGATACTGGTGTTTGTGGAGTTATTTTAATGGGTATTAATGCTATCCTTTATGTGGTTCATGTCTCACAAATCTTATTTGGTCCTGCTGTCCAGCACTTTGGATGTGTGGTGTGGTTCGGTTAAATTGAAATTTCTGTTTTTTTTTTAAATCGCATAAGAAACAGGAAACCAGGATCTACAAGAAGAAGTGTAGTTTAGCCAAGAGACAAAATTTCCAAAAGGGAAGCAACTTCTCTTTAATCTATAGTAAATTCTCCAGATTCTTGTCACACTCAAGAATATATCGCTAGATGCCACAGAAAATGATAATTTCCTTGAAATAATTAAAGTCATGTTGTTGCCTTACACATTTTCTTTCTGAGGACAATTGGTAGCTCGAATTCCAGCCAATCATTCCACCTTGTCTTACTGACACAGTTTTCCTTCAGTTTTGATTTAGTTTGAAGTATTTTCTTAATAGTTGTGTCTCAGTCGGTAGAAAACTCACTTTTTAGTTAGAAATCAGGACTTGAGCATAAAATCTCAGGTCATACTCAAGTCTAGTACTGAGAATGTTTTGCACTGTCATATGTGTTTTTCAGATGAGGCTTTAAACCCCTCTATTTTCTAAGGTAGAAATAATAGAATCTCTGGCACTGTTTCAGAGAAGAACAAGACAATTACACTTGACATCCTGACCAATACTTATCCCTTAATCAATGTAGCTAAAACAGACCATCTGGACATTTATGCATTTGTTACTGTTTGTGTGAACAGGCTATATTCTTTTCCTTGTGACAAAAATAATTCACATTTTATGTGTAATTCCGGAAATAATTTGCATTTATGACTTAGCTATTTGTATTTTACTTGACTGGGGACAGAACTTGAAGATAACTAAACGCATTTAGCATCAATAAGAGAATCGGGAATCCCTTTTCTGAGTTAAAACTGAAAGAACTGTGTATGCTGTAAATCAGGACAAAATCAAAAGTTTCTGGAATAGCTCAGCAGGTCTGGCAATGTCTGTGAAGAAAAAAAAATCAGAGTTAAGGTTTCGGGTCTGATGGACTTCCTCAAAGCTGAGGAAGGGTCACCACACCCGAAATGTTAACTCAAGTTTTTTTCTTCACAGATGCTGCCAGACCTGCGGAGCTTTTCCAGCAACTTTAGTTTTTGGTCCTTCTCTTAGTTATTTGTTTACGGGATCTATTAATTGTTGGTGGGTGGGGATCTTTTTAAAGAAAATATGTATTATTTCAACTCATTAATGTGATGTGAGCATCACTAGCTAGTCAGCACTTATTGCCTCTCCTTAATTTCCCAAGAAAAGTTGATGGTAAGCTGCCTTCTTGATCTGTGGCAGCCCTTATGGTACAGGAATACCTAACAGCTGTGAGGTAGGGTTTGGATTTTGACCCAGTTACAGTGAAGGAATGGCAACATAATTCAATACCAAGATGGAGTGTGGCTTGGAGGGGGATGTGTAATTGGTGCCGTTTCCATTCATCTATTTCCCTGGTCTTTCAAGATGGTATATGTCTCAGGTTTGGAAGGTGCCGTCAGAGGAGACTTGATGAGTTGTTTCAGTGCTTTTTGTACAAGCACACCATCACCGTTGTGCTTTGGCTGTGGAGGGAATGATGTTGAAGGTTGTGGATAGGATGCTATCAAGTACATGGCTTATCCTGGAGGATGTTGATCATTTTGAGTATTGTTGTAGCTGTACTCATCCAGGAAGGTGGATACTATTCATTCACAATACTGAATGGTGCCTGTTCGATGATGGAAATGTTTCAGGGATTCAAGAGAAGAGTCATTGACAGCTGATTTCCTACCCTCTGACCTGCTGTGGTAACTACAGTATTTATATGATGGTTCAAGTTTGGTTTCAAGTCAATGGTAACCACCAGGATGTTAATAATGGATGATTTTGCGATGGTAATGCTATTAAATTTTAAACACTGTACTTAAGTTCTCTCTTGTTAGACACTGTCATTGCCTGGCACTTGTATGACATGTACGTCACTTACCACTTATCTGCCGATGTATTAATTTTGTCCAATGAGACAAAAAATGCTTCAATATCTGAGGAAACATGAATAGTCGTGTATGAAGAAAGATTGGACTGAGGGTAATGAGATGCTGACAGTTTTGCTTCAGTGTAGTAACTGAGATAGACTAGATAGGTAGCAGTTGATTATTTAAAAACAGGATACCACAAATGGCACCATGAACAGGATATTCATCTTGAACTATCAGATCAGCAGTGCAAAACAGGTGAGTACATTTCATTTACCACCTATAGCTAATGCAGTGAGCTGACATGATGCTGTTTGGTAGGATATCGCAGAATCCAGAAGGGTGCTGAGTATAGGAAGCGCTGAAAAGAGAGAGATTGCTCATAAATGTTCTGTGATGGTAGAATTTTCACAAAAGCTGCATGTGTGCCAAATCCAAGCCATCTGTACAGGGCTGTGTGTGGGCCAAATTCACACTGGAGGAATCCAGGGCTGAGGAAGGACTGCAATAGTGGTAGTGGCAATTTAGGTGGCAAGGTGGCTCAGTGGTTAGCACAGCTGCCTCTCAGTGCCAGGGACTCGGTTTTGCTGGCAGTCTTGTGCAACTGTCTGTGTGGAGTTTGTACATTCTCCCCATGTCTGCATGGGATTTCCCCCACAGTCGAAAGATATGCAGGTGAGGTGGGTTGGCCATAGTTAAAAAAAAATGCCCTGTGTAAGTTCGGTAGTTTAGGCATGGCAAAAACCCCATGTAGCGGGTGGGTGGGGATGTGGTGGGTGGGTATTGGTAGCTTCCTCTTTGGATGGTTGTTTCAGACTTGATGGGTCAAATGGCCTCTTTCTGCACTGTAGAGATTACTTGAGTATGAAAAAAAATTGAAAGATACAATCAGAAGAGCTAAAGGAGCAAAAGGCTGTAAACTTTGATTGTAAGTTAGAAGGCTCCATCACCAATTTTATTGGAGAACAACAGTCAAAAATAATTGAAAGTTTGCTGACAGGCAGGTCGAAGGTACAGGGCGTGGGATCAATTGGTGACATGTGACCAGTCCTTTCTCAGGTCAGCAGAAAAGTAACTCTTTTTGCTACAAAGATAGGAGGAACTGCAGATGCTGGAGAATCTGAGATAAAAAGGCGTGGAGCTGGATGAATACAACAGGCCAAGCAGCATCAGAGGAGCAGGAAAGCTGGCGTTTCAGGCCTAGACCCTTCTTCAGAAATGGGGGAGGGGAAAGGGTTTCTGAAATAAATAGGGAGAGAGGGGGAGGTGGATACAAGACGGATAGAGGAGAAGATAGGTGGAGAGGAGACAGACAGGTCAAAGAGGCAGGGATGAAGCCAGGAAAGGTGAGTGTAGGTGGGGAGTCAGGGAGGGGATAGATCAATCCAGGGAGGACGGACAGGTCAAGGGGGCAGGATAAGGTTAGTAGGTAGGAGATGAAGGTGGGGCTTGAGGTAGGAGGAGGGGATAGGTGGGAGGAAGGACAGGTTAGGGAGGCTGGGACAAGTTGAGCTGGTTTTGGGATGCGGTAGGGGGAGGGGAGATTTTGAAGCTTGTGAAATCCACATTGATACCATTGGGCTGCAGGGTTCCCAAGCGAAATATGAGTTGCTGTTCCTGCAACCTTCGGGTAGCATCGTTATGGCACTGCAGGAAGCCCAGGATGGACATGTCGTCTGAGGAATGGGAGGGGGAGTTGAAATGGTTTGCGACTGGGAGTTGCAGTTGTTTAGTGCGAACCAAGCGTCGGTGTTCTGCAAAGCAGTCCCCAAGCCTCTGCTTGGTTTCCCTGATGTAGAGGAGGCCACAACAGGAACAGCAGATACAGTATAACACATTAGCAGATGTGCAGGTGAACATCTGCTTGATGTGGAAAGTCTTCTGGGGCCTGGGATGGAGGTGAGGGGGGAGGTGTAGGGGCAGGTGTAGCACTTCCTGCGGTTGCAGGAAAAAGTGCCAGGTGTGGTGGGTCTGGAGAGGAGTATGGAGCGGACAAAGGAGTCCCAGAGAGAGTGGTCCCTCTGGAAAGCAGGTAAGGGTGGGGAGGGAAAGATGTCTTTGGTGGTGGGGTCAGATTGCAGATGGCAGAAGTGTCGGAGGATGATGCGTTAGATCTGGAGGTTGGTGGGGTGGTACGTGAGGACGAGGGGTTTCTGTTTTGTTTGTTATTGTGCGGTGTGGTTGTGAGGGATAAGTTGCTGGAAATGCAGGAGACACGGTCGAGGGCATTCTTGACCACTGAGTAGGGGAAGTTGTGGTCCTTGAAAAACAAGGAGATCGAACAATTCATCCACTTCACCAACACCTTCCACCCCAACCTTAAGTTCACCTGGACCATCTCTGGTACCTCTCTCTCCTTCCTGGACCTCTCTGTTTCCATCTCTGGCAACCACCTCGAAACCGATATCTATTTCAAGCCCACCGACTACCACAGCTACCTAGAATACACCTCCTCCCACCCAGCCTCCTGCAAAAATGCCATCCCCTATTCCCAATTCCTTCGCCTCTGCTGCATCTGCTCCCAGGATGAGGCGTTCCACTCCCGTACATCTCAGATGTCCTCGTTTTTCAAGGACCGCAACATCCCCCCCATCAGTGGTCAAGAACCCCCTCGACCGTGTCTCCCACGTTTCCTGCAACTCATCCCCCACACCACCTCCCCGCAATAACAACCAAAACAGAATCCCCCTTGTCCTCACGTACCACCTCACCAACCTCCAGAGCCAATGCACCATCCTCCGACACTTCCGCCATCTGCAATCCGACTCCACCACCAAAGACATTTTTCCCTCCCCACCCTTACCTGCTTTCCGGAGGGACCTCTCTCTCCGTGACTCCCTTGTCCGCTCCACACTCCCCTCCAGCCCCACCACAGCTGGCACTTTTCCCTGCAACCACAGGAAGTGCTACACCTGCCCTACACCTCTCCCCTCACCCCCTTCCCAGGCACCAAGAAGACTTTCCACACCTGCACATCTGCTAATGAGGTATACTGCATCCACTGTTCCCTTTGTGGCCTCCTCTACAGTGGGAAAACCAAGCAGAGGCTTGGGGACTGCTTTGCAGAACACCTACGCTCAGTTCGCACTAAACAACTGCACCTTCCAGTAATGAACCATTTCAATTCCCCCTCCTATTCCTCAGACAACATGTACACCCTGGGTCTCCTGCAGTGCCACAACGATACTACCCGAAGGTTGCAGGAACAGCAATTCATATTCCACTTGGGAACCCTGCAACCCAATGGTATCAATGTGGACTTCACAAGCTTCAAAATCTCCCCTCCCCCAACCTCATCCCAAAACCAGCCCAGCTCATCCCTGCCTCCCTAACCTGTCCTTCCTCCCACCTATCCCCTCCTCCTACCTCAAGCCCCACCCCCATCTCCTCCTACTAACCTCATCCCGCCCCCTTGACCTGTCCATCCTCCCTGGACTGACCTATCTCCTCCCTACCTCCCCACCTACACTCACCTTTACTGGCTCCATCCCAGCCTCTTTGACCTGTCTGTCTCCTCTCTGCCTATCTTCTCCTCTATCCATCTTCTATCTGCCTCCCCCTCTCTCCCTATTTATTTCAGAAACCCCTTTCCCTCCTCCATTTCTGAAGAAAGGTCCAGGCCTTTCTAGAAATGTCAGCCTTCCTGCTCCTCTGATGCTGCTTGGCCTGTTGTGTTCATCCAGCTCTACACCTTGTTATCTCAAGTCCTGAAGGTTACCTGTTTGAATCTAGAATATCTTGAGAAGTGAAAATTCCAAAGGAATTTAGCAAGTTACATTTGGAAAAATGAGATGTCTAATTGTAATACAGGTGAAAACCTGAAATCAAGTGGGAGTATTTAAGAATGTTGTGAGAATATTTTAATTGGACAGTGACATGAAAGTGACACAACATTGAATGTGAATAACTTCCTGAGGTGCAGTTAACTGGGATATTTCGAGACAAAGCAAAGTCGAGATAAGACAAATTAATTTGCAGCTTTCTGTTGGAAATACGTTTGCATTTGACAATGAAGTTTTTGGGAGAACGGAATTGCATGATTTGGCACCACCCAAAACATTAGTGAAGTGGATACATATGCCTCCCAAATTTTGATCTTTGAAAATGATTGCCTGAAAGTCAACAATGATACTGGAATAACTAGGTGTGGAGCTAGATGAACACAGCAGGCCAGGCAGCATCAGAGGAGCAGGAAAGCTGACGTTGCAGGTCTGGGCCCTTCTTCAGAAATGGGGGAGGGGAAGGGGCTCTGAAATAAATAGGGAGACGGGGAGGCAGTGATATAAGATGGATAGAGGAGCAGATGGGTGAAGAGAAGACGAGATGATACTGGGATACAATTGTAAGTGTGAAGAAGTGATTGTTACATATGAAGTAACAAACATAAGGGAATGCATAGTGAGAGTGGGCAGTTTCATAAGTCACAGACATGTTAACTCACTGGACAAAAAAAGGTTATTGTGACCTGAAGAGTAAGAAAATATATTTTAATTGATGAAGCACTGATGTTTAATTCATAGAGAAACTGAGCTTAAAACAATCAAAATCATAGACGTAGTGGGGGGAACTGTGGGGCCTTTTAAGTTCATTAGATTTATTAATTAAGGCATTTGTGTTTATATGCCAGTAATAAGGGAATCTTGAAACAAATTGAAATGTTGGGTCCAGATTACCTCATGCAATGTTTTACTATACCCATGTATTCAAGAAGGCATTTGATGATTATCAGAATGAATTGTTAGATGGTTTAGCCACGGTAAAACCCCATGGAGGAGTGGGTATTGGAAGCTTGCTCTTTGGAGGGTTGTGGTAGACTTGATGGGTCGAATGGCCACTTTCTGCACTGTAGAGATTGTATGAGTATGGAAGCAATTTGAAAGATACAATCAGAAGAGCTAAAGGAGCATAAAGGCTGTAAACTTTTTGATTGTAAATTAGGAGTTTCCAAGACCAATTTTACTGGAGAACAACAGTCAAAAATAATTGAGAGATTGCTGACGGGCAGGTTGAAGGTACGGGGCATGGGATCAATTGGTGACATATGACCCATCCTTCCTCACACTAGCAGAGAAGTAACTCTTTTTGCTACAGCTTGCTTTTAATTTCACCATAAAGCTTCCAACTTGCTTGATGTGTGGTTTTGGAAATTTACAGTCATCCAATTTAGTTTAAAGGCTTTGTTTCCTAGATACTTGGCCCTGATCAGTCAGGCTATGTGAGCCTTCTGAGGCAAGGTATTTGAGAAACAAATTGAAATATTGGGTCCAGATTATCTCATGCAATGTTTTACTATACCCATCTATTTAAGAAGGCATTTGATGATTATCTGAATAAATATAATGTGCAAGTGTATGAATTAAAAAAGAACCCACCTCTTTTACTTTTCAGAACAGGACCATGGTTTAACCAGTTGTCAGCCAAAGTTTGGAATGTGGATAATGAGATGCCACCAGTATAAAGATAACCAACTCTTCTGTCTTCTTCAGTTTTGCTTCATTCTTGTAATTGAGGCAGATCACTCCTTGCGTCGCTCAAATAAGGTGATCATAACAACTATACTCAGCCTCTAGTGACTGATTATTTAAAAATCAAGACAATCACCTCAGTAACACCCACCTCAACTCTTGAGTTCAGCTCATTTCTCCATATTTGTAATGAAGTCATATACTGAGTAGCCATTGTGCATCATTAAGCAGGTTATTGTTAAGAGCTGCTTCTAGTATTGTAACATTTTCCAACACTTTGCTCAGGATTAAGAGTAGACCTAATTGAGCAATAATAGTCAGGTTTGATTTGTCCTGCTTTTTATCGACAGATCATACTGTACCGATTTCGATGTTGTCATGTGAATGCTAGTCTTGTAACTGTCCTGGAGCAGCTTGATTTAGGCTTATAAGATCCTGAATATAAGTCTTCTGTGGCATTGCTAAAATGCTGTCAGGACCTACAGATTTTGCAGTATGCCTTTTCCAGGCATCATAAGGAGTGATTTGAAATAGCTGAAGACTGCCATCTCAATTGCTGGAAACTTCAGATGGAGGCCGAGGTGAATCATTTATTTGGCACTTCAGATTTATTGTCCATCATCATTCACCACTGGAAGTGACAGGAGTGGAGAGTTTAGATCTGATTCATTGATGAAGTACGAATTAGTGCTGTCCATCATATGTTGCTTACACTATTTGCCATGAAATTAATTGGTGTTTTGTATTGTAGCCTCGCCAGGGTGACACTTCATTTTCATGTTTGCATTGATGGTAATGGTGCTAAGTTTATTAAAATTATGTAAGGTACTAGTCAGACCACAGCTGGAATGCTGAGTTTTGGGCTCCTTACCTAAGGAAAGATAAACTTGCATTGGAGGTAGTCCCAGGAAAGTTCACTCGGCTGATACGAGGTACGGTGGGACTGTTTTGTGAGGATAGGTGAATTAGATTGAGCCTTCACTCACTGGGGTTTAAAAAAATGAGAGGTGACATTTCTAAAATGTACTAGGTTCTTAGATGATTTTACAGGGTAGATGTGGAAAAATTGTTTCTCTTTGAGGGAGAGCTTAGGGGCTCAGAATAACGGGTTGCACATTTAAGACAGAGATGAGGAGGGATTTCTTCTCTCACACAGTAATGAATCTGTGGAATTCTTTACCACAGAAAGCTGCTGAGGCTGTTTTTTTATAGTATATTCAAGGCTGAGACAGTCTTAATAAGTAAGGGAATCAAGGATTATGAGGAAAAGGCAGGAAAAATGAAGTTGAGGATTATCAGATCAATCATGATTTCATTGAATGTTGGAGCAGACTCAAAGGGCTGAATGGCCTACTTCTGATCCTATGTCTTATGGCCTTAACATAATTTGAGACCATGTGAAGATGGAGGTTCATCTCTACAGGACTGTACAGAGGGGACTCCCACTCGTCCTATCATGGGAAGGTGTATCTGCTGCAGATGGATTGGCAAGGATGGAGTCATGAGGTGCACAATTCCCTCTTGTTGCTTGTTTACCACCTATCAAAATCCCCATCTAGCAGTTATGTTACTTACTACTTAACCAGCTTGGTCACTGTTATTGTCAGCCAGTTGGTGTTGGTGGTGCACATTGAAGTCCCACTCAGAACACATGGTGTAACTTTGGCCATCCTCACTGCTTCATTCAATTGGCACTTACATGAAGAACATCCCAAACTGGGGTGCTGGTTTTCATTCACAGTTCTACTTTGGGACTGAAACATGTGTTGAGTTTGTGAAAGAGGCAAAAGTGGCAAGATTTTATTTTTGTTCGAAATGTAGTATTGTATTTGGCAGCCTGCACCAAAATCACAAGGCAAGCAATCTGAAACCAAATTGAGCGAAAGACTGAGAGATGTCAACAGCTCCATTGCAGCAAGCTGTCACAAAGTGAGAGATTGTGAGATGTGGCACATGGAATAGACTTTTTAAAATTTATTTTGATATTTTAAGGTGTTTACTTCATTCACCTGTTTCACATTAAATAAATTTTAGGCTCTTAGAGTCATCGACATGCAGAACAAGGCCACTCAACCCATCAAGTTCTTTTTGGAATCTGTTGTCTGTTAATTTATAGTTAGCGCCTACTAGGAATTGATAATTAATCAGAATATTGAAGAAAAACATGTGACATAGGAGCATGCAATTATCCTTAGGACCCTAAATAGAGTACAAGTGGTTTCTTTTCAGTTCCTGGTACACAAATTTAAGTATTGGATTAATAATGACTTCTTTTCCTTCTCAGCTTCCATGTATAGGAGTGATTGTTGTAACCAAAAAAAGGTAAAATTAATATAGCAATCCCTGAGATGTAAGTTACATATTTCTATTTGGAATATCTGCTTCTCCAGGTACTTTTGCAAAGGGACTTGTGTCTTGGGTGGAGCTGGTGAGTTTGCATTGGGCTCATGGTTCTCATATTCTCACCGTACAAGCTGCCCCTGATTTCTGACCTCTAGGATGGTAGAATGGAATGGTGAGTACTAAGGCTTGTTCGATTCGTGGCAGAGAGGAAAATCCCATCAATATATTTTAATTGATTTACCGTGACCTAATGGGGAGCCTATTTTAAACCAGATTGCTATTTGAGTGCTGTTCGTTCCCACTGACCGCCCCCTCAAAGGTGTTGGACTTTACAAAGCTCATTCTCCAGCTGGTACATGCTGTATTCATTTTTACAAGAGAATCCCAAACTAAAGAAGGCACATTGTTAAAGTGATAGCAAGAACTGCAGATGCTGGGTCAGAGCTAACACAGTGTGGAGCTGGAGGAACACAGCAGGCCAGGCAGCATCAGAGGAGCGGGAAAGTTGACGTCCTGGATTGGGACCCTTCTTCTGACCTGAAATGTCAACTTTCCTGTTCCCCTGATGCAGCCAGGCCTGCTGTGTTCCTCCAGCTCCATACTGTGTTATCCATGTTGTTAAAGTGTTCATCATTGCTTGGGAGACGACGATTCCTTAAGAGTGTCCTCAAAGCATCCCTGAAGAGATTAAACATCCCCACCAACTCAGTGAAATACCTGACATGAAGAGAGATATCTTGCAAGGGTAAAACACTCTTCATTACACCCTTTCTCCTCCAACAGTTGGTGCTGGTCACATTTCCTCCTGTTATTCTTCCTTCAGATTCCAATAGTTCCCCAAGCACTTACTTCAGGACCAAACATTTCCTCCTTCCTGGTGATTCCTGTAATGTGGAGTAAGTCAGCATCTTTTTTCTTTCTCAGTGAAGTTCTTAGATTTGAAGAAAGAAAATGCAGCTCAAATGTTAGGAAAGCCTCGTAAAAAAAAAAATTTCCAGGGCCTAGTTTTTTTTTGAGAAACGACAATCACAATCACTTTTCCACTCCACTCCTGTCTCTTTCCCATTAGTTTTCAGCTTCCTATTTCTAGCTGGCAATCCTGATCTTGCCTGCCTCGGAAGTATGGAGCATATCTGAATCACCAGAGCTCCCATTTTAGAGCAGGATAGTCAGGAAAGTCAAACCATACATCCTTTTGGAGAAGCCAGTATGTCCATGCTTTGAGGTTTAAAAATTCAGCAGTCTTACTAGCGACTCTGAAAGAATAAGAATTTAAGTATGGGGTTACAGTGATTGTTTGTTATGGAGTTAAGATGCCCGGTGGGTAGTGTATCATGAGGGTAGAGTGTTAAGTGGGTAGAGTTCTACGTGGAAAATGCGCTAGGGCGTGATGCCAAGTAAATGAAGGGCCAGTGTGGCAATTGTGTAGGGTGCTAGGTTAATAAAATGCCAGGTTTGTAAGATGCTAGGTGGATAAGATGCCAGGTAAGTTGTTGTATGTTTCATGTAAGTTAGAGTGACAGTGGTGTACCAGGACTGGCAGCAGCAGTGGTGATGGTAGGGAGGAATTTCGAGGCTTGAAAGGGTGGACGGATGGGTGTTTGGTCTCGGCAGATAAGGAGATGTCTGGGCTGCTGATGGAGGGGTTTGATGTTAAGAATGGTACTAGGGCCAAAGGGTAAAGGGCTATTGGAGCCAATGGGCAGGTGAGATGTCAGAACTGGCAGGTGTGGTGTAATGGCAGGCAAGGTTGAGTTGGGAAGATCCTGTTGACAGTTGCCAAGATCCAAGGGTAGAAGGGGTCAGGGGAAATGTAGTTAAAGGTGTGTGTTTTACGATGGAGTATCAGGGGGAGACGTGGTGTTCAATTTAATATTCACCCAGCAGTTGGTGAGGTATTTAATTGTCTAACTTTTCTTGTGTGGTTATTAACTTAACAGAAGCAGAAACCTCCAAATTTTCCAATTTAATGTTGTTCATTTTAGAGTTTCTTGCATGGGAGTCACCCATCAGAGTCCTCAACTTCTTGGGCAATTCCTGTAGAATCAACTGCGAGGGGGCTCCATGTAGTCCCAAAGTGCAACCATAGTCCATTCTGCTCCACAGCCCTTTGGCAATCAAAACATTCAGACCCAGAAGTCATGTTGTTCACCTTTAAACACCCTCTGTGTGTTGAAGTGTGTGGAAGTCATTGTCCTGCCCACTCCAAGTACAGTCACAGTCATTTTCTTACCGCTGTGCACCTTCGATTTCTAACATGACAGAAGGTGACAGTGAGCATTCCTGCTCTAGCATCCCCCAGCCTCAGCCTGAACGTGTCAATGAGGCCCCAAATATCCACATCCCCTTCCTGTGGTCCATCCCCTCAACAACATTCAAACTTACCCAAGTCCCTGCCACCCTGTCTACATTCATCTATACCTGCCTATGCTGCCCACCTAAACCCTGGCATATGAGGTGAAAGTGCCTGGAGTGGTCATTTTTTAATCCCCTTGAAACCAGTATGGTCTTGATTGTGGACAACCCCCGATACTCACTACAGCCTTCTCAGCCAGGGGTTATATCTTTCTAAATCTTGCTGCACACCTCCGCCCCCCCACCCCCACTTCATTATAGCACTGCACTCTTGCCAAGAGGCTGCAGCCCTCAGTACAGAAGTCTGAACTATCAAGGATCAGTGCAATGGCTGGAGCTACAATTTCACTTCAGGATGGTCGAGATTGGCTGACAGTTAGAGGAGCCAATGTCCCTGAAGGAATATTGACCATGGCTAGTACCCTTGCTGGTGTACCTCCCTGTATCCTACTCCCTCTGGATCTTGTGTTGTTTGCATCTTGGCTTGTTTTAATCAATTTGCATGAAGGTTGCACTCTGCATGAATCACCCATGGTTATTGATTCTATGAATTGTTTGTTAGCAGTGTGACTGTTATCATGCCCTTTAGGTGTTGTAACACCATTCTCTATTTCCCAGCACTCTCAGGAAATAAGTATTATCAAGTAAATCACGGCATACATAATTTGCATGGCTTGAGCACACTAATGATACTAATATTTCTACTGGAACAACGTCACCTTCCATGTCTGCAGCACGTTCAGTGGAAACAATGATAGTTCTCACCTACCTTCGTTTGTTCAATTCATAACAATAGCATGTACCATTACTGAAATTGTAAAAAAACCAACAAGTTCATTACTAATGCCAGAAAGACAGTAAATGTAAATTTAGTAATCTTAGAAGGTATAAATCCAGTAATTGAAAATAATACAGTGCAAGGCAAAGTAAATGAATTAAATTTTTGAACAAGTACACTATCATGGGTCATCTTGACAGGCTCAGTGCTAGTACTTGTTAATTATAATGTTATGATTTAACTATTTGAAGGAACTAAATTACATTGTGTCGTTTCTAAATGTGCCCTTGCCGTAAACTTGCCAATTCAATTAATTGGAATATGTTTCAAAAACTATTAACGTTAATATCATGCATAATCCTATCACATAAAATTGATATATGCAAGTGAATATACAACTAGGCTTTGTCAGAAGTTCAGGGGTGAAATGGCATGAATATCATCTTTCGTTTCATCTCAGGCTGAAGATCATGCTTTGAATGTATAAATTGAATGATTATGCAATATGTTCCAGTTCAAAGCCATAGTGTAAAGCCTTGCAATGTCGGAGTTTCACACAAAAATAAATGAACAACAATTACAGTTTCAAAATTGCAGTTGTGTCCCTTGTGCGGTGAATGATTGGTTCATCAGAAGTGTACCAAGTCCTCTGTCCATCGTTTGTAACTGTTGATCTTGATGTGAGAATTACAAGTCGTCTCACACTGTGCCATGCTTTTGTGTGATTCCAGCAATCTCATTCAATGCCTTTCAATGTTCTGCCCGCAAAATGTGAGCAGAATTTAACAGGAGGAGCTCAATATTATTCTGTTCCAGCCCGGTCAAATTTATGGCTTGGCTGTTTTCTGAGCAGGAAAGACAGTGGCGGGGAGATTTGGGAAGGGGGTAGTGATAGGGGTGGGGTCAACCCTGGAGTGGTAACCTTGGCAGATGGAGCTAGGGAAGGCTGTTTATCAGAGCTGGAGAGTGGAGGTAGGCAGTTGGAATTTGAGAGGAATGATTGGAAATTGGAGCAGGAGGCAAAGGTTGCTCATTTGAACTTGAGGGTAAATGTTGTGATAAGAGTGATAGAGGGGAAGCTGAAGGTTTCCTTGAAGGACTGAGAGTGGGACAATGGTAAAGAATGAGTCCTTCTGCTCTTCCTGGAGCACAAGCAGTGCTGCTAAAAGTATTTTATCTTGCACAGTCAGCAGTCCTCACTTCTTTTTCAATACTGCACTTCCCAAACAGTAAGACATTCCTGGACATTCTCTGATTTTGCAATCTATCACATGCTACCTCTTTTTCCATGCCTCTTACCCTCTGCTGTCTATTGCAGTGTATTCATATCATATCAATTGGCTTGAGGTCTCCAATTACACCGTTATAACTTGATATTTGAAAAAAACATTTGAGAGATCAAGGAATTTTTAACAATGAGCCATGAGGAACAAGTATTTCTCAGCTAAATATAGTTTGAAAAATATTCTGATTGTTTAGCAGGACTTTCATTTTTTTTTGTTCTTAACTTTTCCAGATATTGGAGAATGAATTGAATGGATGGCACTTTTTTTTAGAGCAGTGAAACACATCCAAGAGGGACTTCATTCAATGGCAATGTTGTAGAACATGCAATGCATTTGTACTTATGTTAACTTACATACAGCACTATACTTCAACAGTGCATAAGTATAAACTATTACTATAAGTGACATTCAAAACCATTTATGACAGCACACAAAGCAATTAAATTCCTTGGCAATATTACTGGGACATTAGGAACTGCTTTTAGAATCATTCACAACTAACTGCTAGAATGCTCAGTGCTGAGTTAGAAATCTCCAACAAAAATAAAGGTAAGTTTACTTCAAGCTTGTCCAGAGCAAAGGACTGAAATTCTGAGAGTGTCTGTATGCTCTCCTTCCTGACTCTTCATACTTCAAGCACTCTCTGCTTCTCCAATTCTAGTCTCCCCACAGTTCCCCAATTTTCTTCATCTTTCCATGGTGGGCATGCCCAAATCCTGAACTCTGTAATTCTCTTGTTCAACCTTGCTCACTGCCTTTTAAGACAGTTCTTAAAACCTATCTTTTTGATCAAGCTTTTGATCATTTACCCTGAAAGGTCCTTATTGTGGTTGGATGTCAACTCTCAGCAGGTAATATTCCCATGTAGATTCTCGGGACATTTTCTGACACTAATCATACTCTATATATGACCTTACTATTGGGCATGTTACCAATTATAGGCAATGCCTGTTTTTGAAAGGCCCTGCCAGTAGAGTTGAACCTCAGACAACTTACCCCAACTACATGATTTGACATTAAACTTACAGTTTAACAGCACTGAACATATAGGAGGTATCTTCCAAATCTGTAGCTCAGTGGGTACCCAGAAAACTCAAAATCTTAGCTGATACTTCTATTGCAATATTATTGAAGTATGTGCTATTTGAGATGTTTTTTTTCAGATGAAATGTTAAACTATGATCCTTCTTACCCTCACTGGTAGCTATAAAAGTTTCAATGGGTTTGCTTGTGGTAAAGCAGAGAAAGTCTTTCCGCGCAGATATTAAAATTTCGCTTCCATGTTGGCTATAGAGAAGCAATGTATTTTAAACTTCAATGCAAGCATTCATGTATGTCCTTAGTTTGCAGTTCATTAACTGAAGATGACCCAAAGACTAGAATATCTTCCAAAATCTGAAATTCTGGTTGCAAGGCAATTGGACTATATTTAAAGCTGTGTTAGTTAGATACTGCATTCGGAGGCAAGGATTGTCTTGTTGGGCAATATGTAGCATTCCTGCCTCTAAACCTGAAGGTCCAGGTTCAAATCCTACTCCAGAAATTAATATAGTTGGGTAACTTGTCTGAGGCTCAACTCAACCAGCAGGGCCTTGCAAAAACAGGCATTACATATAATTGGCAACATGCCCAACAGTAAGGTATATTTATACAGCATGATTAGTGTCAGACAATGTCTCGAGAATCTTCATAATTTGGCCAAAAATAGATGAATATGTTAATCATTCCAACATAAGCCTATAGCAGGAAGTAAGAATGAGAGACAGTGGCACAGTGGTTAGTTAGCTGCCCCACAGTGCCAGGGGCCTGGGTTCAATTCCACCCTCGGGTGACTGTCTGTATGGAATTTGCACATTTTCCCTGTGTCTCCTTGGGTTTCTTCCGGGTGCTCTGGTTTTCCCTCTACAGTCCAAAGATGTGCAGGCTAGGTGGATTGGCCATGCTAAATTGCTCTTAATGTTCAGGGATGTATGTGTAGATCAAGTGGGTTATTGAGGGATGGGTCTGGATGGAATGCTCTGAGGGTCAGTGTGGAATTGTTGGGCTGAGGGGTCTGTTTCCACACTGTAGAGATTCTATAAAGTCTATAAAGATATCCCTGATGGAAAGAAATTGGAGCCACTCCATCAATATCCATTGGTCCAGGCTACAACATGCCTGTAAAAGAGTATGCTGCTGGTTGGCTGGTTTTTGGATATCCGACATGGGTCAGATTAGTGCCAACTGCACAGAGTTTGATCCCTATTCTGAATGGGTGGATTCCAGACCTGCCTCCTGTCCAACCCATGCTGGAGATTGTGGTGTTGTGGCTCAGACCTGCATATGGACGGAGAACTCAAGAAGAAAGGAATCAAAAGATATAGAGAGCAGATAGGAAAATAGAGTCCATAAATATAATGGCCATAATGTTGTCAAATTGCAGGTGGAAGGGTCTGACTGGTCTTCTGCTTCTAATTTGTGTGTTTTTATGCAGGAATGTACTGCTTTGAAAATACATTCACTACCTGTTATCTCTCTTTGAGAGAATGGTAACCTTTGCAGTTCAGGTCAGTTGAGTTTGCAAACAAAAGTGGTAGCAGTAGGGATGAATTGTTGGTCCCAAAAGTTTTACAATTTAACCTAATTCTGAAAATGTTGTCTTTCTGACTCAGAATAACTAATGCTCATCTTTGAACTTGGTGCACTGCATTACCAATAGACCACAGGGAGACTATGTGAGCTAATTCACCTACATTTTGTCAAAAAGTCTGGATCTTATCCTTGACATGTAACAATGAGTTATAAGAGGGCACACAATAAAGTGCGTGCACCCTTGAGGAACTTTTTAGTTAAAACAACGAAACACTCCAGTTTTTTTTATGTTAGATCCCATGTTGGCTAAATCTTTCAGGCTTAGTTCATTTTCCAGTGCAGGCAGAAAATAATCTTCTCCACTAAAACCAATGGGTGTTCCCTATGCCTTGTACCAATTCAGTACTAATTAAGTTGTGTTGTCCTTTTTCATGCCAGGAGACATGCGATTTTTCAGTAAAACGTCTGCAATCCGACTATCTTGAGTAGAAACCCTCCCTGTGTAGTTTCCTTCAAATCATTTATAAATGCAGAACCATCAATAAGCAGTGGTGATGGTGGGAGTTGCAGAACAGTTCCAACAGTGACGCTGAGTGATTAGGGATGGCTTATCCCCTGCTGAATGCTGAGTCACAGCGTACTTGTGATGATTGTATCCACCTACAACAACATGCGTGATTGAGATTTACTTGTTGTCACACTGGCCTAAATGGTTGGAGACATTCATCATCCAGATTCCCATTGCAAACACTTTTGCCATTATCCAGGAAATCTACTGAGATCAACAGAGACTTCAATTTTCTTTTTAAGTTTCAAAGTGATTCACAGTTAATTAAGTAAGGCCATTTTTAAAGATTGCTCTCAGGGCACAACATGCTGCAGGGCCTCGAATTAACAGCAATCAAACAAAACGTTTGCTTCAACAAATTTATGCCTTTCTAAGTGAAGAACAGTGGTCCTAAATCTATCTGCTGGTACATGAAGTTCTTATATCATATCATTCCTTTAGTCACCTAGCATGTTAGATGTTGTTGTGGCCTGTGCATTAAATATTAACTTCAGTTGCAGTTGTCATAACCTCTCAAAACCTCTGCAAAAAAAAAAATGTCCTGTTCTTTGTCCTGACTTTGTTCCATTTATTCTGAAATTTATGTTGCTGGCTTGCACTTGACCCATTCATTGCTGGAAAAATCTGTTTCTGACTCTGTAACAACCCTTCTTAAATTTAATCAGCTCCATAAAATCAGCCCTTCATCTCCTCTGCTCCAATGAAAACAGCCTCAGGTTTTCAATTCAGTTGTTCCTTTTATTTTTATGTGTTTAGTGGTGAACCAATAAATTTGTGCACGCGTGTGCACTTGTGTGTGTGTCTGTATGTGTGTGTGTGTGTGTCTGTCTGTATGTGTGTGTGTGTGTGTGTGTGTCCGTGCTGTGAATTTAAAGCTAGAGTGAGCTTAGTTTGCAGTTTGTTTTAAGTGTCTCAAAAAGAGAGAAGAGTTGAAGAAAAAGCATCTAATGAACGGACAGAAATTCACCAGAACAAAGCTGGTTGCTGCTGTGCCCACCTGTGCAGTGTCATAAATTGTGATTTGTTTATATTTATACTATAACTTATTTTAAATTTGGGTTTTGCACTTTTGGTTAATAATATATGAATTTGTGCTATACGTAAATTGATTGGTTTAATTCTATTTTATCTCAATTTTTTTTTTGCTTAATAAATTTCCATGTTGTTGTTAAAACAAAACATACAAAATTGCATACTTTGACCCTGCTGTTAGTTAACTGAATTTTTGCCCCCTGACTAACTATATTCCTGCCCCTACTCTTCTGAAAGTTCCAGCTGGGCTGAGAAAATTGCACCCTTTAACTTTGCTTCTGTCTCCTGAGATGATCACAAAACTGCTGAAGATTTGCAGCATTTCTGTACTTGTTTCAGATTGCCACTTTTCACAGTATTTTGCTTTTGCTTTAATTATTATCTAATTCCTTTCAGAGAATAGACTGGCCCTTTTTCCTTACCCTTTTCCAGCTATTCTTTGTCAGTAGGGATGAGGTGAAGACTAAGTATTTGCATTGTTTAGTCATTTTGAGTATCGTAATATTTTAATACTGTAATACTGTCACATAATCACTGAGCATCTTCCTGTTAATGAGATTTTCTCCTTGAAGATATGTTTCAGTGAAATTCCCCAACTAATCTTTCCGCATAATTATGTTTTACTTATAATTAGGTTGGCTGGACCTAGCCCAATTTAAAGAATGGAGTAGTGCTGGAAAAAAAATATATAACACAGCATAGAAACTGGCTACTTACCCCAAATGATTTTGCCGGTGTTAATGCTCCAGATGACCAAATTTCCGTTTAATTTGTCTTGTCCTGTCATAGCACTCCATCTCAGAACTGCAGAATTTTTTTCAGCATAGAATGTAGCTGTCCTGCTCCCCTGAATGAACACAACACCTAATGCTTTTCCTTGGTTTCCTTACCATAAACTGCATGTTCTGTATTTACATTCCTCTAGAACACCTTTGAACTTGCCTCTGCTACACTCCTTCACAAGTATTCCAAATGTTTGTAACTTAATGCATGGATTGCATTACTTATTTTTGGTAGTTGTTTTAAATGTGTGACTTCTCATTCTCAATCTTTCCATGTGTAGTGATGGTTTATCAAAATCTACTCTGCCCAGACCTCTGTCGACAACATACCTAATAAATCTATCAAGCCCTTCCCCTCCTTTCTTAGAATTCTGATGTTTATTGCGTCTACTGAGCAAACCCTTGGATTTTAGAAGATGCAGCCATTGGAATAGTACTGTTATCTTATTAAAATTCTCCAAGGAGCTTCACAGGAATGTTACGAAGTAAAACTAGATGTAAGTGATGTAAGGCAATATTCAGGCAAATGTTACAGAGATGGTAGGAACTGCCGATGCTGGAGAATCCGAGATAACAAGGTGTAGAGCCGAATGAACACAGCAGGCCAAGCAGCATCAGAGGAGCAGGAAAGCTGACGTTTCGGGTCGAGACCCTTCTTCAGAAATCTACACCTTGTTAATTCAGGCAAATGGCTGAAAGGCTGATCAAAGTGATAGGTGTCAAGGACCATCTTCGATGAAGAAAGATAACTTAAAAGATGGGGATATTTTCAGAGCAAATTCCAGGGTATATGTCTTCAGCAGCTAAAGGTGCAAAAACAAAATGATGGAGCTAATAAAATTGGAGACACTTAAGAGGCCAGAATTAGATGAGGACAGGTATCTCGAAAGTAAGTTGATTACAAAGAAAGAGAGTAGAGAGGCCATCATGATTTCTCTTTCACGAAGACACATTGACTCTGCTTAATCATATTAGGATTTTTTGAGTGCCCTTTCACTGTGCCCTGTTTTAAAATAAATGCCATTTCTGAAAAACTGTGACTAAATATAGCAATGCTTTATTGAACTTTATTTTGCTTCAATTTTGAATGCATTTTGCTGTGCTTGTAACATTGAGTGCGTTAACTTGAAGCTAATGTCTCTGCACTATACTTAGCAGAGATATGCTGTCCAATTTTTTTTACAATAAAATCTAATTTACATGAATTAATTAATTCACCATTTCTAAGGTACTAGGACAGGCAGGAACAACTAGTTCTTTAAATTAGTTCAGGGGCCAGTAGTGTATTCCTAACTGGGTAAAAGTTATGAAATCAGAACTGTCGCTCTGACTAAAAGAGATTGAAAGTAGGCAAAGTAATCTCTTATCTTGTATTGGTGTATAATTGTCTATTATAGATAAGCCCCTCAGAGCACTGAAAGCACAGAGGAAAATATTGGACAGAACTGTAAGAACAAAAATAGTCAACATTGACTAAAATAATAATGGAGAACTGATCTGCTAACATAAATTAGTCCAAGAATTGTGCAACACTTCCCTAAAGGATTTATTTAAAGAAGGTGAAGGACGAAATAGATTTGAAGGTAATATCTGACTAAATGGATGCTAGTCACGGCTAACTTGGTAGGACTCTTGGTTTTGAATTTAGAAGGATTAATGGGTTCAATCCCATTTTAGAGATTTGAGCACATGTTCCAGGCTGACACTCCCAGTGCAGCACTGAGGGAGTGTTGCACTATAGGAAGTGTTATCTTTGAAATGAGACATTAGATGAGCCATGACTGTTCAGATTATTGTCAAATATTCCACGGCACAATTTTGTACAAGTGTTCTCCTTCATGTCCTGGCCAAGATTTATCATTGAAACAAAATATTTGATCGTCATTGCATTTCTGTCATTGGAACTTGACCCAATGGGATTTGCTTCCAATATTACAAGTTTGAAGTACTTAATTGCTTGGAAAGTGCTTCATTTTGGAGGACCTGAAGTCATGAAAGATGCTATATAAATGCAAGTTCTTTCCTTGTCCGGAATATTTTGAAGTTGTCATCCTGCATGAATTTAATACCACGTTTAAAAAAATGAAAGATTACCTGCCTATGCCCAAAGAATACTTGTCCAGAGATATACTGGTTATGACCACAAGTGGTAGAGATTCACATAATCAGCAAAAATCATTTGACACAAAGAAAAGTCAGAGAAGACCAGCGTGGCGAAATGTTTCCTCTGGTCACTGTTTTCATTATTGCTGAACAGCATTAAGATTTTTCGTCATTTTACTTGGAGGTCATTACTTTATACCTTCTATCAATAATGTTATTGGATCCTTTTGGTGTTCAGATACCTTGAAAATTCATGACGCAAGGTTACATTGTTACTCTGGGATTATGTTTGCTGATTTCCTCCAGTGCCAACCTGGCTAGCAAATGCAGAGTTAATGGAAAAGCATTTCCTTTCTATGAGATTAGTGCCTGCAATATTTTGGGCACATTTCCCATACCCAGATGTGCAGCCAGCATCTATTTAGCTTCGTACAATGAGACCTTCCACCCCCTTCCACACATTCCTACATGTATGGAATTGCTGGGGTAAAGAAGAACATGACAAGATTTTGATGCAGGCATTCAATGCAATGAAGTACTAAAATAGGATTAAGTAAAGAAAACTGTTTCCATTGTCTGAATGTGCAATAACCAGAGGATGCTGATGTAGGCAATCAAAAGAGACTCAGAGGTATCATGAGGGAATTAATTTATATGCAACAAGTGATTAGGGATTTAGAATTCACTTCCTGACAGGTTTGTAGAGGAAGATTCATGAGAAGATTTCTGAAGGGAAGTTAAGCACTGGAAAGAGGAAAAAATGCAGGGATGTAGAGGAGAAACAAAGGAGTCTGACTGACTGACTGACTGTCAGTATGAGTATTGACTATTTAATAAAAGACAGAGAGTTGGAATAATTGTGTCACTTTCAGGGTGGAGACCTATAACCAATGGAGCGACACAGGGATCAGTATTAGATGCAAAATTATTTACAATGTATATTAATGACTTGGTTGAGGAAAATGAATGTACTATCACCAAGTTTGCCGATGACCAAAAAAAAAGTGTGATGGCAGTTGGTGAGGATGACACAACAAATCTGCAGAGGAATGCAAGCAGGTTAAGCGACTGTTCAGATATCATAGCAGCTGGTACATAATGTGGGAAAACATGAGGTTATGTACTTGGCTAGGAACAGTAGATGAGCTGAGCATTATCTGAATGGAGAAAGACAATAGGAAGCTGCAGCTTGAGAGTTCTTTTACAAAAATCACAAAAGCAGTAGAAATACCCAGCAGGTAATAGGGAAAGCAAATGGAATGATGGACTTTATTTCAAGGGGAGTGAAGTAGAAAAATAGTGAAGTCTTCCTGAAACTATGCAAGGCACTATTTAGACCACTGCTAGAAAACAGTGAATAATTTTGGTCCCCCTATGAAGGAAAGACTTATTGGCATTGGACACAGTCCAAAGAAGGTTCCCGATGTTGATCCCAGTTGTGGACCTATTCTCTTACAGAATAGTTTGAAGAGGTTGGACCTATACTCATTGGAACATAAAGGAATGAAACATGACATTATTGAAATATAAAATTTGTAGGTGGCTTGACAGGGTACATGTGGAGAGGATGTTTACTATTATGGAAGACCTTAGTACCAGAGGGCATAATCTCTGAGAAAGGAGTTATCCATTTAGAACAGAGATAAGAAGGAATTTCTTCCCTCAATAGATAAGCAATCTGGAATTCTTTATGGCGGACGGGTATAGAGGTTGTTTCATTAAGTATATTCAAGGCTGAGATATACAGATTTTTAATCAGTAACAAAATCTAGGTTTATGACGAAAAGGCAAGAAAGTTAAAGTTAAGGATTATAGGATCAACCATAATCTCATTGAATGGCAGAGCAGAATCAATGGGTTGAATGGCCTATTTCTGCTCCTATTTCTTATGGTTCTATAGTTAAATGATTTGGGATTGTTCTTTGAAAGAACTGGTGCAGATTTGATTGGTACAGTGGCTTTCTTCTGTGCTATACCATTCAGTGATCCTTTGTTTGCAGTTCTGCATTCTTAAATTGCCAATAGATTTGTTGACTCTAGCTCATGTCAAGTGCTGTTGCGGAAGTGATAAACCCTTGGTTGAATTTAATCCCGGTACGGAAGGAGCTGAATTAGTAATATCACTGTTACATTTAGATAAGAAGCAGGAAAAACTACAGATTAAGAGAATTTCTGTAGCAAAAAATCACTGACATGCAACAGTCTGGCTCATGATAATTCATGTATACTTCTTAAGAAGGAAGCTTTGCGTGTTAGAAAGAGTGATATAGACTTAAACATGTAACAGTCCCAAAACACAATCAATTATCTGGTTAGCACTGTTGCCTCACAGCGCCAGGGACCCAGGTTCGATTCCAGCCTCAGGCGACTGTCTGTGTGGAGTTTGCGCATTCTCCCCGTGTCTGCGTGGGTTTCCTCCGGGTGCTCTGGTTTCCTCCCACAGTCTAAAGATGTGCAGGTTAAGTTGAATTGGCCATGCTAAATTGCCTATAGTGTTCAGGGAGGTGTAGATTAGGGGGGATGGGTCTGGGTGGGATGCTCTGAGGTTTGGTGTGGACTTGTTGGGCCGAAGTGCCTGTTTCCACACTGTAGGGATTCTATGATTCTATGATTCTATTATCTGTCAACTGCAATTTTCCTTTTGCCAACCCAGCAGCTATTTAAGTTGCATAGGCTTATACTTTAACATTGAATCAAAAAATGCATTGAGTACAATGGACATGACTACCATATCCTTTCCATGAGTCAAATGTACAGAAAGCTGTGTGTTTCAGTTCGTCTTTCTTGTGATTACTCATCAACATATAAGCACTGTGTCATTCATATCCTTCTCCTTCTAGTTCTGGTGCTAACGTGATCTATAGAAAGTTTGTCACTTGTAAGCCTTTAAGATGTCTGTTAAGAATGGTGGCTTGGTGGCACAGCGGTTAACACTGCTGCCTCACAGCACCATGGACCTGGGTTCGATTTCACCTTCACGTGCCTGTCTGTGTGGAGTTTGCATATTCTCCCTGTGTCTGCTTGGGTTTCTGATGGGTGCTCCAGTTCCCTCCCACAGTCCAAGGATGCGCAGGTTCGGTGGACTGGTCAAGGATGGGGTACTCTGACGGTTGGTGTGGACTTGTTGGGTCAAAGGGCTTGTTTCCACACTTTCGAGATTCTACACGTAAAAAAAAATAAGCAGCACCTCTATGATGGAGGAATGGTAAACAACAAGTTCTATTTAGGCACTAAATAAAAAAACGAAAGAAGTGTGGATGCTGTAAATCAGGAATTAAAACAGAAATTGCTGGAAAAGCTCAGCAGCTCTGGCAGCATCTGTGAAGAAAAAAATCAGAGTTAGCGTTTCGGGTCCGGTGACAATTCCGACCAGAATGTCATGAATGATTTTGCCCAGGTATCCCAGAAAACTGGACCGGTCAAATCATTACAAACCCAATCCAGTACCAAAAATGCAAAACAGTTCCAACTTTATCCGGAAACAAGTTACAATAGCCTTTACTACAAAACAATGCTATCTCTAATCCTATTCAGCCTCTTAAACTTACATTAATTCCTGAGTCTCTTGTAGATTCGCGCAGCTTCTCTCTCTCTCTCTTTCTCTGTGTCTCGGTGGGACTGTGAAGATGCTTTCTCTCTTCCTCTCTCCCTCCGGACAATTGGGGGTCTCTGCCTTTTGCCATGCCAGTCTCCTCAGAAGATCCAAGAGATCAGTCTGCAGGAACTTCCTATAGTTCTGGCCAATGAGAGAGACTCGCTTAATAGTTTGAAGCATTGTCAATCATTTGGATGGCTTGTTACTGTTTGTTTCTTTGCGTAGCAGGACCAAGTGCCTTTCTGTCTGGGCCTTCATTTATTTAGTGGATAATTTGGTGTGGATATGTCTGTCCAGGATAACTGTTGCCTTTTAAAGTATGCTAATATCATTGGCACCGGGCTGCTGTACTGTGACTGGTGTCTAGGCTTTGTGACTTCAAATGTTTTACTTGGCCAGTGTACCCAGCATCCCTTGCTGTTTGGCCAAGTTAGCAATCTATCTGTGTTTTAGCAGCCAGGAGACTACTGCAGCACTTTCTAATGTAGTAAATATGTCCCAAGTGTTTCAGACTGAGCAATAGCTTGGTCAAGAGTCATATGGCACAGAGAGGCCCTTCAGCCCATCATGTCTGTACTGATCAATCTACACAAACCCATTTTCCAGCACTTGGCTCACAACCTTAAATGTTATGGTATTTCAAGTGCTCGTTGACATACTTTCTCAAAAGTTGTGAGGTTTCCTGCCTCTACTACCCTTCCACTATCTTTACTGAAGGGACAACAGACTGTATGTCTTCTTGACTTATTTGACACACTGTTCATTTGAAGAAATTAACAAGCTAAGTTTCCTTTCCATAATAACAACAATACTGAGAGGTCACCCAGAGTTATTTAGAATTATGGCAGGTATAAGATAGGCACAGAGAAGATTTTCCACTTGTACAGACGTCTAAAACTAGAGACCTTTAAACTTATGGATACCATAGAATCCCTACAATATGGAAGTAGGCCATTCAGCCCATGCAGTCCACATTTACTGTCCAAACAGCATCCCACCCAGACCGACTCCCCCGGCCCTGCCTTATCTTCATAACCCTGCATTTCCCATGACTAATTGCCTAGCCTGGACACCTCTGGACACTATGGGCAATTTAGTATGGCCAATCCAACTAACCTGCACGTCTTTGGACTGTGGGAGGAAAATTGAACACCCAGAGGAAAGCCATGCAGACACAGCGAGAACTTGCAAACTCCACACAGACAGTGGCCCCAAAGCTACAATCAAACCGGGGTCTCTGGCACTGTAAGGCAGCAGTGCTGACCACTCAGTCACTGTGCCACTCCGTGTTTCTGATGCTGTATGCCACTGGTATATTTAATATTCTGCTTAGTGGGCCTATACCATAAAACAGTATTCTGACTTCTCACTTGTATGGAAGCAAGAGATGCTTTATCATGTTGACTAGAATTGTCCAAGAAATGCTTCAGCTTCTTAAGTGTGGATGCATATGTGTGTTTCATTGGTCATAAAAGTTGATTTCCATACTGTGCTGGCATGGAATCAACTTCAAAAATATGCATTGCTGTTCTAACTGAGCAACCTTGAACTAACATCAGGATAGAATCCTTTTCCTTACCCTATCTGACAGCAACATGAATATCTATGAGTTATGTGTTTTGGAATTGTTTGAATTACACATTAAAGCACTGCAATTGAATTGACATGATTGATGGAACTTTGAAAGCTCATTTTAAACTCCAAGTTGTCCCCCTGAACTTTAGAAATTCCTAATTCATTGTGCTCCAAACTATACTGTCAAGGTCTGGGTGACAAAATGTCCTAATTTTACTGACAGTTGGACAGTGTGGCCTTTGGATAGAGTAAAGCAACCTCCTCTGGTGTTATGAATTGAAACCAATATCCCACGCAGTTTCTCAAACAATTGAAAATGGAGAATGCTGTCATGATGAATCAGTGAAATGCTTTACATGCACAATGTTCTTTTATAAAAAGGTGACAGCTTTGTTGGTGTTTGCACACAGTGTCCTAATTCTCCAATCGCAAGGTGCTGAGGTTAATTCCCCTAAGCCACTTCACACATTCTGCTAATGCCATTAACAGCCCTTCAGCTCCATACTCCCTGGGAGCCGAAAGAATGATGAGTTTCATGACAGTTTTATGAGCAAAGGTTGTGCCCTGCTGATGACTTTGACTGAAAGAAACGAAGTAGCTCCATAGAGAAATGGCACACCTCTTAGAGTGTGCATCAGGGGAAAGCATTCCATTCCCTCATCCTATTGAAAATAAATGTAGTTCTTCGCTAAAAGTGTCCATGAATGTCAGGCCTGTTACATATCGCTCATGAACCCAAAAATATTTAACATCACATTAATCATAAGGGTGACAAAACAGAATCAAAGCAATTAACTTTGAGACCTTCCTGTCATTTCTACATACACTTCTTTATCATCCTCAAATCAGTGAATAGAATCCCTAATTCAAAATGAATTTATAGCATCCCTTTCAGTAATTAGTGAAAAAACTAGTAACCTATCAATTGCCTATCATGAAGTTCTTACTTTCTGTAACTTCTATTATCTGAAATAAATGGTTGATACTGGCATTTGGCATCCATTGTATTGGTGTGCAATTACAGCTAAATCTATATGTATTACATCTTGGAGCATAAAAATGCCTTGGCAAGGGGATATGAGGCAGCATAAGGGTAGAAAAAGGGGAATAGAGGGAGCATGGGAGAAGGAAGGGCATTGATGGAGTGTTTTGGGGGCATAGCGACAGTGTGAGGAATATAGGTGTGTATGAATGGTAGCTTGTGGGGTTGGTGGGGAGTTAGGTGGCAGAGGAGAAGGGAGAGGATTTGAAAGCCTAGTATTCATGATTAAAGCTGTTTTAGATATCTTAGTAAACAGGAGAAGGAAATCTAGCCACCTGACCAGCTGAGAATTTCTAGCATTTTCTGTTTTCATTTCAAGTTTCCAGCATAAGTAGCATTTTGCTTTGGCTTTAAACAAGCGGCTGGTGCATTGGTCAGTATAGTAGTCATTGCCTTACATACAAACATAGGAGATCAGTACAGGAACGGATCTCTTCGGACTGCTCTGTCTCTCACTATGATCAAGGTTGATCTCATTACTCCATATTCCCATCTAGTAAAATAACATTTCAACACTTCATATTATCGAGAATCTCTGCCTTAAAAAAATCAAGGACTCTTTTCAGGAAGGGACTTCAAAGATTCATAACCCTCTGTGAGAAACAATATGTCACCCTCTCTGTCTTAAATGAATGATCCTGTTTTTTAAACACTGACCCCGCCACCGCGCCCCCCACCCTAGTTTTATACTCTCCCAAAAAATAAAACATCCGCTTGACCTTGGCCCCATCAAGCCACCTCAGGATCTTATATGTTTCAATCAAGCTACCTCTTACTTTCTAAACTCCAGCAGATACAAAATTAGCCAGTTCAACTTTTCCTCATAAGATCGTCTGCCTATATCAGGTATTAGCCAAGTAATCCTTCTCTGAATGGCTTCCAAATGCATTTACATTCTCCCTGAAATAAGTCCAATACTGTAAGCAGTACTCTAGATACATTCTCACTAATGTTCAGTATAACTGAAGCATAAACTCTCTACTTTTGTAATCAATTGTCCTCAAAAATTAAACATCTGTTAGCCTTCAAATTATTTGCTGTACCTAGACGCTAACATTTTGTGATCTCTGCACCAGGACAACCTGATCGTTGTGCAACTCAGAGCTTTATAATCTCTCGCTAATTAGATAATAGTTTTCTCAAATTTTCCCATGTTATTCTCTATTTGCCAGATCTTTGCCCACTTACTTAATTTAGCTTTACCTTTTGGTAGCCTTCTTTTGTCCTCTTCAGAATTTACTTTTCTACCGATCGTTATGGCAAATTTAGCAACTGTACTCTTGGCCTCTTCATCCAAGTCATTTATATAAGTTGTAAATAGTTGAAGCCCCAGCACTGATCACTATGTTATATACACACATTGCCAGCTCTCTCGTCAGCCAGAAAATAACTGATTGTCAGCTAGCCAATCTTCAATTCATATCACTATGCTATCCCAAACATACTTGTTTTTCAAATCACGATGGAATGTCTTCTCCAATTCATTAATGATGATTTTTGCTTCTCTTTTGCCCTCTCATGTTTGTATTCTCGTGCCTTCCCTCAAGTTCCAACTTTACTTCTATCTTAGATAAAAGGTACTGCAGATGCTGGAGAATCCGAGATAACAAGCATGGGGCTGGATGAACACAGCAGGTCAAGCAGCATCATAGGAGCAGGAAAACTCGACGTTTCGGGCCTAAACCCTTCATCAGAAATTTTCTGATGAAGGGT
>JAHRHZ010000009.1:20017926-20044980 GCA_024137785.1 Ginglymostoma cirratum | reverse complement strand
TACTACTGCTCAAGTTCGGCATCCTGTAATTTATGGAGGATGCTTAATTTACTTTTCATTTTATCTATTAAGAATAACTCCGAAATGGAAAATCAATATCAAATTGTGTTTATGTTACATGCGCAAAAATTAAGTCTTCAAACCAAGTCTTTATTTACTTAAAGATGCTAGTGACACAATCAGGGATTTTGTTTCCTTTTGGATGGCTCTTGTTGAGATTTCCTTAAGGCTACTTTTGTTATTCAGGGACTAGTGTTTCATTCTGCTTAATTGATTTAACAAGTGATGCCATCATGTAATAACAAAACTTTCTTTATTTTTGTTCACACATGGGGTATTTAAACTCACACCAAAGAGGAATTAGACTTATTCATCAATATCCAAACACTTATCAACCTCCATTAAACTTTCAGTCACATCAAGCATTAATTTCCGCAACACAAAATAAAAACCAAAAAACCCTGCAGATGCTGTAAATCAGGAAGAAAAACAGAATTTGCTGGAAAAGCTCAGCAGGTCTGACAGTATCGTTACTCAAATGTTAACTCTGATTTTTTCTTCTCAGATGTTACCAGACCTGCTGAGCTTTTCCAGCAACTTCAGTTTTAATTTGGCCAATACTACCTTTTTTTAACATTTCTTCAAGCTAATAGCATAATTTAACAAAAGGCTTTTTTTCAAATAAATGACACACATTTGATGCATATGAATCCATCAATCTAAATACGACTTATGCAGATTGGTGAGGTCACAGCTAATACATTTCCAACACACTTGCACAAACAGGAACATTTTAACCAGATATTATAACATACTTATTCCATCTTGGATCGTAGTCTCAGGTTTAACCTATCAATTGTGATAGTGTTCACTTAAGTAGGATGCATTACATTTTTCTCAGTATAATATCTTTTGAAATTATCTAGCCATAAACTAGATAGTCCACATTTATTTGCAAGGAATTTATTGCCTAAGTGATTTAAAGTTTTATTGAATACCATTCACTGATTTTTATTTATTGACAGAATTAACACTGTTCTCTTCTTTGCAGCTTCCCTTCCGCAGATTAATCCCAACCCCAAAACTACCATCTTCCCTTGCATACCTCTTGCAGTCTCCTTCTTTCATCCCGTCATCTTCCAGTCTGCTTCTCACAGTTAGACCCTTGCAGCCTCTTTCTCCCATCTCAAACTACCTGCAGCCTCCTTTGACCCTCCCAGTCGCCCCTAGAAACCCCCTCCTTCTTCCCTATCCCCTTTTGCAACCCCAAACACTCCTCCCTCTTGCAGCCTTCTACCCCTTCCCTGAAACAGCCTGCAGCCAGCTCCCCCCTACCCACTTCGCCTCACTTTGCCCCCAGTAGATGTAGCTTCTGATGTGGCAAAAGATCCTTCAGACTTAGCAAAGGCCACTCCAGCAAAATGCTCATCCGCCAAAACCAAACGCTGTTCTCAGCAAACACCAACCCCCACACCACCCACCTTCCTTCCTACATTTCAGTTCTTAAGCCCTAGCTGTCCATTCCCAGCCCTTGGATCTCAACTCTCAGTCATTCCCACCAATTCTGGCTCCTGGATATACGCGTTCAGCTTCCAGGATTTGTAGGATTTTGTGTTCAAATTGACTGCTATGTTTTCTAGATTGCAGTAATGATTAGACTTTAAAAGCAGTTCATTGACTGTAAAATATTTTGGAATACACTTGGGTCAAGAATGGCACTATCTAAATGCAAACCTTTATTTCATTAATCCTTTGCAGCATGGATAATAGTAAAATTGATTAAATTTTATTGCATTATTTTCTAGAAAAGAAACAACATTTTTTTTTAACCAAGGAGAGTCAAACATCTTCAGTTCAGTATTACATGACTGACTTGTTTTCACAAGCATGCAAGTCATTTTGGTCCCATCTCAGGTGAGAAAATAGATAGATTGATATTACAGTGTGAAAATAAGTGGATTGTCAGCATTCTATCACATCTGATAAAAAGACATCTAGGGCACCCTGGGACTTGTAGGAAAGGGAAAAAAATGCCATCTAGCAGTCAGTAAAATAAATAGGTATCATGATTACTGCAACAAAGCTTCAATTTACAATATTACTTTCTCTGACTCAACTTGCTGATTCAAATCTAGAAAATGAACTACATGACACCAGAAAGATACAAGACATCCCACTGGTGGAGGGCAGGTTATCTATCGCCACTGTTGCAAAGAAAACAATATGACTGCTGATGCTCCTGGGTCTATGCTTATCTACTGATGAGTATCTAGAAAATGCAAGGATAGCTAAAGCCACTTTTTTTCATTTCACTGCTTGCTGAAGGGTGGCATTTCAAAAGCTAGTGAAAAAAGTCACTTGGAAATAATGAATGAGGTTTTATTATGTACCTGCACCTCTAGATGTCCATAATGGGCACTTTCAATGGAGTTTTTTGGCACTAGATAATGAAGATTGACATCCATCAGCTGGGAACAGATTGAAAATGCACCAGGAGATTGTGGATTGTTTTTAAGACTCCATCCTTTTTTGAGGAAGTAGTTGCTGGATATTGTTTTTGTTGTATAAGGCAACAGATCTGAAAGGTTAAACCATAATCTCATCCAAATCTCTGCCGGTGGTGATAAATAACACAATCAGGTGGCACATTGGGTAGGTCAAGTTAGATGGAACAAAAACAAAGTTGCTGGAGAAGCTCTGCAGGTCTGGCAGCATCTGTGAAGGAAAAAACAGAGTTAACGTTTCGGGTCCAGTGACTCTTCCTCAGAACTGATGATGGCTGGGAAAACATCAGTTTATATGCAGAAAATAGGGAGTTTGGTAGGGTAGGGAGTAAATTATAGGATAGAGCCCAAAGAGAGAGAAAGGAGTTGCTACCGATCAGGCTGGGAAGGTGAATATTTGTTAAAGGGGACCCTTAGTGACTAACAACAGGGGGTGTGTAATGGCAGACTATGTGGTAACAAGGCCTGGTGTGTGGGGTAGGGGGCTGGGACATGGGAGAGTTTAGGCCCTAAAATTATTAAACTCAAGATTGACCCCAGAGGGCTGTAGGGTCCCCAAGCAGAAAATGAGGTGTTGTTCCTCCAGCTTGCGTTGAGCTTCACTGGAACACTGCAGCAAGCCAGAGACAGAGATAGTGCCCAGGGAACAGGGTGGTGTGTTGAAGTGTCAGGCAACAGGTAGTTCAGGGTCTTTTTTATGAGCAGAACATAGATATTCTGTGAAGCGGTCACCAAGTCTACGTTTTGTTTCCCCAGTGTAGAGGAGACCACATTGTGAGCAGCGAATGCAGTAGACTAGATTCTTGGAAGTGCAGGTGAAATGTTGCTTCACCTGTAAGGTATGTTTGGGCCCTTGGATACTGGGGAGGGAGGTGGTAAATGGGCAGGTGTTGCACCTTCGTCGGTTACAGGGGACGGTGCCATAGGGCTGTGGGGAGGTGTTGGGGATGAAGGAAGTGTGGACCAGGGTGTCCCAGAGGGAACGGTCCCTGAGGAAGGTGGACAAGTTAGATGGAGTCTGGCACAGACTCATGACGGATACATACATATCTTACCAATCACTTGTTTTTAATAGTTAATGTGCCTAATAGTCACAGAGTCATACAACATGGCAACAGACCCTTCAGACCAATTAGTCCATGTCGATCATGTTCCCAAACTGAACTAGTCACACCTGCCTGTGTTTGGCCGATAATCCTCTAAGCCTTTCCTATTCATTGCTTATCCAAATGTCTTTTAAATGTGGTAACTGTACCTGCGTACACCACTTCCTCTTGCGGTTCATTCCACACACTAACCACACTCTGTGCGAAAAAAGTTGCTCCTCATGTGCTTTTTAAATTTTTCTCCTCTCACCTTAAAGATATGCCTCCTAGTTTTGAACCACACCCCACTTTAGGGAAATGATCTTTGATATTCACCTTATCTAGGCCCCTCATGATTTTATTAACCTCAATAAGGTCACCCTCAACTTCCCACTCTCCAGTGAAAAAAATTTCAGCCTAATCAGCCTATTTTTTAACTCAAATCCTCCATTCCCAGCAGCATCCTGGTATTTTTTTCTGAATCCTCTCCAGTTTAGTAATATTGCTTCTATAACAGGGTGAACGGAACTGCACACAGTACTCCAGAAGAATCTTCACCAACGTCCTGTACTTCAATATCAATGTGATGTCCCAACTACCATACTCAAAGATCTGAGCAATGAAGGCAAGCATGCTGAACACCTTCTGAACCACCCTGTCTACTTATGAAGCAAAACAGTACAGAACTCCAAAAGAATATTATGAAGTTGGTAGAGTGGCAGTTTATCTGATTAGCAGAAATAATATTGGATTGTAAAATCAACAGGTAAGATCACCAATAAAGCTACCATGGAACAATTAATTTCCGTCAAAGTGCAATCTTACATTAAATGTCATTGACTACTGACAAATTGCACTCCTGACATCGATGACAGCAATCTTTAGATTAAAGGACTTAACTTTCTAGAGAATTCTCAGTATCAGAAAGTCATATTCTCTGCAGATATAGCAGCCTGCCATCAGGCTACTTGATAAAGTTAAAAGTGCTGGTCTGGGTTCATTCCCAGTCCTCAATGAAAATAGTGAATTTCCACAACTCACTTAGAACAGTGGCAAGAAAGGAATTATCTAAGGAAAAACAGAGGATAGCTATCAGAAGTATATGAGTTAGTGCTGCTCTTCTACACTGAAGACATATTTGTGTTGCAAATTAACAACTGCACTGCTCTTTAAATGAGAGGAAGAGAGCAACAGAAATTGTTTGCTATTCGCCCAATTCCTAATGGAGAAATTGTAAAGATGATTAGCCCCATTCAAAAAAATCTTAAAAATAGTATTAATAATTACTGTAAAAAATGGAAGATTTACATTTATATACATTTACTTGGAAATATTCTGAAGCACTTTACAGTCAATGAAATATTTTTGTAATGCAGGAAGCTTGGCATCAATACAGCGAACACCAACAAATGTCAATGTAGAGTTACACTGATCTAACTCCCTTGCACATCTGCAAATAGTGAAACAGCATCTATTATGCCTACCTGAGAAGGCAGACAATAGATTTTTTTTGAACATCCCATTACTTAGCAACTAAGGTGCACTTTCTCCATACTGCACCTGGATCAGCCTACATTTTGCAATCAAGTGTCTGGGGTAGGATCCTGAACTTACAATGTTCGGACTTGGAGACTGAAGGGTTTACCAATAGTGGCAATTGGCAGGACAAAAGAAAAATAAGATAAAAATGTTGCTGAAGCATTAAAGTGACTAATGCAAAACGACACATTGACACACTCAGAGGTAGTAGGAACTGCCGATGCTAGAGTCTGAGATAACACAGTGTGGAGCTGGATGAACGCAGCAGGGGCCAGGCAGCATCAGAGAAGCAGGAAAGCTAACGTTTCAGGTCTGGACCCTTCTTCAGAAACATATTGATACATGTTGGCCATATGCCAATGTGAGATATATATGCATCTTAGAAACGACTATAAACTTCCTACCGTATTACATGTTGAATGTAAGCAAGAAAGTCAAAGGTCCCACTATAAATAGCTGTATCATCTGCCAATATATAAATTCAGAGGTGTTAATTCATGTCTTCCTAACATTATAGTGATCAATGTCTAATGTCATTTTTAGAAATAATTTCTGTAATATTTATACAACTTTTTTACTTTAATCAATATCATTAAAACAGAGAATCTGGCTTGCTCTACCTTACTAGATAATACTAGATAATTGGACATCAAGCTCTGCTATTCCCAGAATCATCACAAGAGTTAATGAGTTTCAAAAAAAAAACACTGAGAATACTCCTACTTACTTGCCATTCCAATCTAGGTTGACAGAAGGCAAGGGCGAGATTTCAGTACTTAATAAGAATGAATATTTATTACAAATAAATAGATTCCAGTTACAGGAAAACTATGATGGATCATTGATCTATAACGCTACTAGCTAAAACTCGACACCCTTATACCACCACACTTCTAACACACATACAGACAGGCACAGACAGATGCAAAAGTAACTTGTGTGTTATAAAAGGAGGAAAAGACCGGGAAGGCAATTCAGTGATCATTGTCGATAGTGTTTGCTAATACAGTTCTTTTGCTGATTTTAGAGTATTGTATCTCATTCTTCCTGCTCTGGGTATTTCGACTTGTTTGCAGGAGGCACAAGATGACCGGCTTACACTTATAAAGGCCACTGACTTGTTAACTAAAAAGTCAAAGATTATAGCAACTGATGAGTGAAAATACCTGGCTATATTTGGCTGGAGATGTTTTTTAACTGAAGAGAGGGAAACAGCTCCTTCCTTACCAGAGATCCAATAGCTTCTGACCCAAACATTCATAGGCCCAAGTTATCCAGCTACGTGGGAGTCAATCATATAGTAGTTAGAACATAAAAACATAAGAAATAGGAGAAGGAGTAGGCCATTTGGCCCCTGAAGCCTGCTCCATCATTCAATAAAGTTGTGGTTGATCTTTTCATGGACTCAGGTCCACTTACCTGCCTGCACACCATAACCTCTAATTCCTTTACTGTTCAAAAATCTATCTATCTTTGCCTTAAAAACATTCAACAAGGTAGCCTCAACTGCTTCACTGGGCAGGGAATTCCACAGATTCACAACCCTTTGGGTGAAGAAGTTCCTCTTCAACTCAGTCCTAAATCTGCTCCCCCTTATTTTGAGGCTATGCCCCCTAGTTCTAGTTTCATCTGCCAGTGGAAACGACTTCCCTGCTTCTATCTTATCTCTTCCTATTGTATATATTTCTGTAAGATCCCCCCCTCATTCTTCTAAATTCAAATGAGTATAGCCCCAGTCTACACAACTTCTTCTCATAAGCCAACCCTTTCAACTCTAGAATCAACCAAATTAACCTCCTCTGTACCCCTCCAATGCCAGTACATCCTTTCTCAAGTAAGGAGGCCAGAACTGTACACAGTTCTCCAGGTGTGGCCTCACCAGCACCCTATACGGCTGCAGCATAACCTCTCTGCTTATGAACTCGATCCCTCTGGCAATGTTGGGAGACAGGAGGCCATTGACATTGATAAGTTGAGAATTTTAGATTAGCCGTGATCATAATGAATGATAAAGTAGATTCAAAGGGCTGCATGACCAATTCCTGCTCTTATTTTACACTGTTAACTAGTCACTATTTCAGAGATCAATCAGCTACTTGCTGCTTGTCAAATCTCCATTTGTAAACAGCTTGCTGGCTCCAACAGACTTGTAACCAGGCTTTCCTGTTGTTTGAACAACAGCTGCTTAAACTGCACTTTGCAATGATTGTCAAGCAACTTGCTTTTACCAAGGGCAGTCATCCTACGTAAGTCCTTCCTACTTAATATAGTTATTTTCCCAATTTAGTCTGCAATTAATGATACAGAAAAAAAAATGGTCTTTTACAGATTCTTACACTGCACTATTTGCAGGGCCTTACTGTGTGTGAGATAACAAGGTGTGGAGCTGGATGAACACAGCAGGCCAAGCAGCATCATAGGAGCAGGAAAGCTTGACATTTCAGGCCTAGACCCTTCATCAGAAAAATTTTTCTGATTTTTGGATTTTCTGATGAAGGGTCGAGGCCCGAAACGTCAAGTTTTCCTGCTCCTATGATGCTGCTTGGCCTGCTGTGTTCATTCAGCTCCACACCTTGTTATCTCGGATTCTCCAGCATCTGCAGTAGCTATTATCTCCTTATTGTGTGTGATTTATCTGCTTTGTTTGCTGTATTACCAGAGTGGCTGCTCTTCATAAAGTACAGTATTAACTGCAAAGTACATTGATACATACTAAGATGCTGCACAAATGAAAATTCTTTCCTTTTTTAAAACAATGTTAAAAATGTGCATTGGCATGATCTTTAACAGAGACTTGCTTTTAAGGTTCTGCTGTGCTGGATCTTTTTGTAGCAGAATGAAACACCTTAGATTTTCTTCCACAATAAATGCTCTCCCAATACGTAACATTTCACCAGTATGATTATGTCTTTATTTCCACCACAGAAGTAACATAAGAAGCATTCTAAACTGCAAAAGGCATTATGAGACTGAACATGGAGTATTGCATACAGTCTTGGTTCCCTTACTCAAGGAAGGATGCAGCTGCATTGGTGGAACTTCAGGGGAGATTCAATTGACTTATTTCAGAGACGTGGGTTTGTCTGATGAGGAGAGATTAAGCTGTTCAGACATATACTGTCTGGAGTTTAGAAGAATGATTGACAGTCTATTCAGGCATATAAGATGCTAAAGGGTTTTGCCAAAGTAGACATAGAGAGGCCATTTCCACTTGTGGGACAATCTAGACAGAGAGGCCATAGTTGTAGGATGAGGTATACCAGATTTAAAACAGGGATGAGGAGAAATATTTCTGTCAAAGGGTCATGAATCTATTATCCAAAAGTATGGTGGATGCTGGGACACTAGATAAATTTATGGAGGAGATAGACCAATTTCTTAACTAGTAACGGATTGAAGGGTTATAGAGAGTGGACCGGAAAGTGGAGTTGGGGCTGTGATGGGATCAGCCATGATCATATCAAATGGTGAAGCAGGGTCAAGAGTCTGAATTGACTGCTCCTGCTCCTAGTTCTTACATTCCTATATGATCAGGAGTAGAGTATTTGTCCCCTTCAGCCTGTTATATATAGTTTGGTTCTGAATGGATTAATGTTAGGAACTGAATTAGACTCCACCTAATCCGATTCTGACACATAATCAGGTGGAGAAAGGGATGTCTAGCTTGAGATTCTAAGATGTTACTTCTCTGGCTCCTGTTTAACTAGTTAAACATAATTGCTAAGTCTGTGCAAATTTTAAGCATTGCTATCATGTAATCATCTACATCTTGTTATTAGTTTAATGCCTTCTTGTAAGGACACCCTTGAGGTTCATCCTCAACAAATTTGATCCATGCAATTGAACATTGTGATCTCAGGGGTTCTTATCACCTTTTATTTGTTTTCAAATGCAAGAGTTCTGCCTACATTTATAGAAGGCTAGATACTCCTGCCACACTCATTCTATACAGAAAATACTAAATATGATATACTGAACGAATTCAGTTTCAAAGAGTACCCTGATTTCCAACATAAACAAGTCAAAGTATCTGGGTGAAGGGGAATCAAAAAGCAACGGGTTCTGATAAGCCAAAAGGGCTACCTCAGTAAACACTGTGAACAGGCACCATTGAGTTGCCTCCTTCCTTCTGCTATGTTCCTTGTCCTGCCTGTGCCTGTATCTATGTGTGAGAGGGGGTTTATAAGATGTGTTAGTTAACTGTGGATGGTTCATAATTGTTTATCTGTGGTAGAATCAAAGTCTTTCACAGAATCATATAATCTCTACAGTGTAGAATCAGGGTATTTGTCCCATCGAGTCCACTCTGACACTCTGAAGAAAATCCCACCCAGACCCAGATCCTATCCCCATAGCCCTGCATTTCCCATGGCTTATCCACTAGCCTGCACTTCCCTGGACACTATGGGCAATTTAGCACAGCCAATCCACCTAACCTGCACTTCTTCGGACTGTGGGAGGAAACTGGAGCACCCAGAAGAAACCCACACAGACATGGAGAGAATGTCCAAACTCCACACAGACAGTCACTCAAGGGTAGAATTGAACCTGGGTCTCTGGCACAGTGAGGCAGCAGTGTTAACCACCGGGCCACCATGCCACCCCTAATTATGGAATTCAAATACTACCATCTGCCATGGGACATTTGAAGCTGGGTCCCCAGAACATTTGCTGAGTTTCTGTATTAATAGTCCAGTGGTGATACCACCAGGCCAACACCTGTCCTACTAAACTGATGAAATGGAAACGGTGAAAGCTTCATTCCTGGGTGGTCTCAAACCACCAACCCTTCGGTTAACAGCCGAGCAACCTGAATAATTGCGCCACAGAGACTTCTTAGCAATAAATAGTTTGTTTTGAAAGTATAGAAACCTGATCAGTGCTTTCTGTCACCCTAAGTCTAAGAGATTTGTATATTGGGGAATTTTGTGTAGTTTTGTAAAGTTAGGAACCTTTGTTATGACTCTGGGAACAGCAGATCTTCATATCCAGCATACTGTTTTCCTGGCACGGGGGAGCCCATGTATTGGGTAACCCAGTGAGATGTAACATTGCTCTGTCAAGCCCCTTTAGAATTTTATGTATTTCAATCAGTTGACCTTCATTCTTCTAAACTTCAGGAACTATAAGGCTTGCCACCTTAATCTCTGCCCTATGAGTGTGAAATTGTGATGTTTTCAACACACTGAAAATGATAATGAAAATTGTGCTGAGGGATGTTTTCACTGAAATTGAAGCTGATTTAAACTGAAGGTTGTGATTATTGCATAACGTAATTGTTTTGTATTTGAGAATGTTCTTGTGAACACGCATTAAAATTTGAACTCAAAACAATGCGTTGTCAGTGGTATTAATTACTCTTTCTTCATGCATTCTCCAGATAAAAAGATATTTGAAATCCCCTCCTGCCCCATTAACACCAAAGAGGAATTATATGATAATGCTGAAAAGCATAAAAAAAGTCTCATAACAGACATTATAACTGTTACTAACTTTGTCATTCTGAAAAATTGCAACCTAAGCATGGCGGAAATCAAAGAAACTTTTGTTTAAATTACTTTGTGACTGTGATTTGCTCTTATGCTGAGTTAGTTTCCCTAAAGGGCTTGAATACCTATGAATTCAAATTTTTTTTGGTATCTGAGCAACATCAGTCCTAGAAGCAGATAGTTCATGAAACTTTAATCTCTGTATTCTTGTTGATAGACCTAAGATTATGTTATTGTTTCTTATTGCTGTCTCTGCCATTGCAACCGGACATGATCTTTAAATATTTCTTGATATCTTTGCAAACATTGTGATAGGATTGACTAACTTTCCATCAGTTTTCACAAATCTTTATAGAATTTGCAAAGAAAATGCTGCAAAGAAGCTGGCTATTCATCTGTGAGTGGGACTATGTCAGTGCTTGAGCTTCATATGAGTCTCCAATGTACCTCTTTATTTAACCCAATCAGCTTAATCTTTTTTGTCTCTTTTCTTCCTCACATTTATCTACTTTCTGCTTTACTTGCAATTAAAGTGTGATATGCGATCATGCATGTTTCAGAGGGAATTGTGGACAGCTTCTGAATAATAATTAGAGGAGGACAGAATAAAGAAATATATTTTGCTAATAATCAAACAGCACTTTGCACTATGTTGCCAAGGCAACACTGACCATAAAGGGATGGTCAACAGATGCGTTATTGGAACCAATAAACAGAACTGTCAACTGTGGACATATCCTTGCCTGAGATTTTCAGCCATGAGTCAGCTCTGCACCCAAGGCAATGCCTCGAGCCAAAAACATAAGCTTGGTAAAAGTGACATGTTGTGTCCATCATATGAGACACAAGGGACTACCTGTCTTTTCCTGAAGCCAAGTTCACTGTCTTATCATTGATGATGCAGCTGCTCCATGTTGTTAATTGAATTCACTTCTAATTAGCGTAGCTGAATTGCAATGCCTGGTATCATCAGGGAGAAACATTTTGAGCCAATTCATCTTTAGGAAATTACTTGGAAGAGATTGACTCACAGTCTATAGGTAGGGGTGTCAGGAAAGTGCTTTGGAACAAGTTGACTATTAGGCCTTGGGTGAAGTTGGGGCTGAAGGTAGAGGAAAAGAAAGGTATAATTGACAGAAGGCAGAACAAATGTGTCCTTGAAGATGTGCGGAAGAGGCAGTGTTCGTGGAACAGTCTTGATCCTACTAGCTTTGAAGAGACCTGGGGAAAACACTTACTTTGTGGAGCTGGTAGCTTCCACTTCACTGTTCCTGTCACTTCTCCTGGTACTGGGAAGCCCATGTGAGTGAATGAATTTGCAATGAGATCATGACTGAAATTTGGTCATGGAGATCCCACTTCTCCATAGTAGGACAGTCAGAACTCCTGTAACATTTGCCACAAAAAAGGCACATCAGTGACATTTCGGGAATACATTCCCACATCTAGACCTTTACTCCCTCCCTTTCCACATCTTGATGCCTCTAGCACATTATGGGATGATTAATATTGCCATCTATGATTCTGGTGTATTACTATTCACACTTTAAGACTGTAAATAATTGGTTAGATTGTCAGCCGCTTGTGATAATTTAAGGAAATTGTGTTAGCAGTAAGTAGCCAGGTGACAATGCTCCTTGAAGGAAAATAAGCATTTTACCCCCAAACCACGTCCTCATCCACCAAACTAACATTTAGACATTCGTTTGCACGTTAAAGTATACCTTGGTGTTGGGCATTAAGACATTTTACTATAACTTTCTTTTGTCTTTACTTACTGTACTTTCCAACAACAATCAAGAAGCTTGATACCATTCGTGGCAAAGCAGTTCACTTGATTGGCAGCCCATACATCATCCCATCAAATATTTACTCCTTTGACCATTGGCACAAAGTGGCCATAGTGGGTACCATCTACAAGATGTACTCAAACAACTTAATAAATTACCTTCAACTTTCCAAATTTGCAAGCTTCAGCAATTAGGTTGGACAAAGGTAGCAGATACATAGAAATGTTATATCCTGCAAGTTCCCCTCCGAAGTTACGCTATCTTAAAATGGAACTCTGTTGTTGTTCTTTCACTCTTAGAACTCTTTTCCTATCAGCACTATGAGTTTACCTACACCACAAGGATCGCAACAATTCAAGAAGGTAGATTACTACCATTTTCTTAATGGCAGTTGCAGTTGAGCAATCAACATTGGCTTTGCTAGTGACACTCATATCCCATGAAAGAATTAAAAATAAAACTATGATTTTGTTGCAGTACGAGTGATGTGGAGCCTGGACTACTAATCCAGAAACATAAATTCAAACCCCTTCATGGCAGTCTCTTGATTGAATTTAGCTAATTAAATAAAATAAATCTGGAACAAATTAAATAAATTTGGAATAAAACAAACAATCAGGAAGCAAACAGGTTGTTGTAAAACCCAATCTAATTCATTAATGCTCTTTAGCTATTGATATCTGACATCGTCGCTAGGACTGGTCTGTAAGTGACACTGGTCTGCAGCAGTATGATTGACTCTTAGCTGCATTCTAAATTTGGTAAATCACAAGTAGCTCATCATCATCTTCTTAAATGCAGTAAATGCTACCCCTGTCATGGATAACTGCATTCTGTGAATAAGTTAAAATAAAATGACCTTGCTTTGGTTGTTTTTAATATTAATTTCTGTGCTTCATATAATTGCCTCATTTTTGTATTTTTCACTTTCATTCTGCAGCTCTGGTGTAAGGCCTTTGAAGTTAAGATTCAGCATTATAATCAAGAACTGGGATATTTTAATGAGCCTCTATTTGATTTTCTGAGAGTTGAAAAATTGCTTCAGGAATCACTAATTATTTAAATTGAAGTAGCCCTGGCCAGAGGTTATACCCTGCAGACCAACCATACTAAACTTTCAATTACTCGCCCTAAACTTCTTTGTTTGGTTTGGTGTCGAATTTTGTGAGATGAAACTCCTCTGTTTTACATGTTAAAAGTGCAATATAAATGCCTAGCTTTTATTACTGTCACTCATCATTTATGAACATTATACATTATAGACTCTTTGGGAATGTTGGATGTAACAGAGGTGACTGGTATTAACCACCTTGGATTAGAAAACTATTTTTCAGAGACTAATCTTACATCCCCTTCATCACTTGGTGGTGTAGTGGACAGTGAAGGAGATTATCTCAAAGTATAACAGGACCTTGATCAGATGGACTAATGGGCCGAAGAGTGGCAAATGTGAAGTGTTGCATTTTAGTAAGGCAAACCAGGGCAAGACTTATACAGTTAGTAACAGGGCATCCCTACATCATCCAATCAAATCTGGAGATCCAGTGGGATCTGAGGTGTGTCACTGAACAAAGAGATCTCAGGGCACAGGTTCCTTGAAAGTGGAGTTGCAGGTAGACAGGGTAGTGAAGGAAGTGTTGGGCATGCTTGTCTTTATTGATAAGTGCATTGAGTATAGGAGTTGTGATGCTATGTTGCAGCTGTCCAGGACATTGGTGAGACCACTTTTAGAGTACTGCATGCAATTCTGGTTGCCCTGTTATAGAAAATATGTTGTTAAAGTTCAGAAGGTGCAGAAAAGATTTACAAGGACATTGCCGGAACTGGAGGGTTTAAGTTAAAAGGAGAGGCTGACTAAGCTGGGGCTTTTTTTCTTGGAGTGTCAGAGGCTGAGGGGTGACCTTATAAAAGTTTATAAAATCATGAGAGGCGTAAAAAGCCAAAGTTTTTTTTCCTCTAGGATGGTAGAGTTCAAAACTAGAGAGCATAGGTTTAAGGTGAGAGGTGAAAGATTTAAAAAGGACGTAGCGGGTAACTGTTTTACACAGATGGTGGTGCATGCATAGAACTAGCTGCCAGATGAAGTGGTGGAGTCTGGTGCAATTACAACATTTAAGAGAAATCTGGATGGGTATATGAATAGGAAGTTTAGAGGGATATGGATCAAATGTTAGAAAATGGTACTAGGTCAGATTGGGATGTCTGGTTGGCGTGGATGAGCTGGACCAAAGGGTCTGTTTCTGTGCCGTATGACTCAATAATTGAATAGCTTTCAATTTCCTAAAACTGTGCTCAATATAGTTGCATCTTGGGCAATGAGTGTGAACTTGAATAATTTCTTTGTTGGTATTTACATGTTAGCAGATATTTGAAAGAGCAGAAAACCCTTTCTGTTGTAAAAGTGAAGGGCTGCCTACAGATAACTGAATGATGGTATAAACGTAATTGACCAATTTTGCAGCTTGGGCAATATCACCCAACTGACAAAAGCCTCTTTGGCTCTTCAGCTGGTGTTAGTGAATGATGGGTGCTAACCAACGTTCCTTCCAAGATATGTACATGTCCAGTCTCCCATCAAGATAAAGATTTTATTACAAGGAAATACAACAGGACAGCTGTTCACAGTAAAGAGAGATTAAAAGGGACGTCAGTACTGACACATGTTGGAACAGGTCATTTCATAGCCGAGCAATGAAGTGGAGCACTGGGCACTGCTAATCTAAGTAAATTCCCCCATCAGTGGCCAGAAATACTCACTGTTGTACAAGTTGATTGCCATGTTCACTTCATTCCAATAAGATATTGTGCTTTGAAAGTAGTTTTTTTTCCAAGAACTAACAAAATAAGTCCAGTGTGAACATCTTTTAACTCTGCATCACCCCAGAATCAATGATCAAAGTGAATGTTAGTAGTGCACGTGCTAACTTGGGCAGTACAGAGTCTGAAAGGACTGTTTCTAGGCCCTCAAAGCGCTAGTACAAGTCTTGCCCTCTCATAAGGTACTTGGTTCTAAATCCATGCTACTATGCTCACTGAAGGACTATTATTTGGCTAGGTGGGTTAATCATACTCTTGCCTTGCTCGCCAGCAGAACCTGCTTGCTTTTGTGGCGCTCTGTTGCCAGTTTCAATTGTAGAAAATGATTGAAAGTTGAGAGTCAAATAAATCCTGAGTAAATTTGAATGTTCCATGTTAAATACTATTCAAAAAGCACTTAACAACTAAAAAATTCATTAACACTGGGTCAGTTGCTAATGTATTTTACACTTGCTCATTCCCAGGAGCAATTTTAGAAACATGAGCAAAAAGGCTTCTCTATTTAAGCTAACTAAATAACTGCATAATTATTGCTCATGTCTGTTCAAACCTCACAGCAAGTTTAACCCCTGGAACCCAAAGTCCAATTTATTTTCTATGCCCACTGTATTTGCCCTCTAACTCTATGTATCATTTCTTAAAATCGTGTTCTGCCTTCAAGTGATAATATGGGATTAAAACACAGCAGGAAGTCGGATCCTACAGGTGAGCTACAGAGAAATGTATATCTCTTAACTCCTACTGAACCTACCTTGCCGGATTGCTTTTGAGGTGCAGGAATGTCAACTTTTTGTGGTGAAATCCTTCGGCAAGACTGACAAAGGGTTTTGGCCCAAAACGTTGGCTTTCCTGCTCCTCGGATGCTGTCTGTGCAGCTGTGTTTTTCCAGCTCCACATTTATTGACTCTAGCCTCCAGCATCTGCAGTCCTTACCGTCTCCAAGTTGCCAGATCTCTTGTCCAGCATCATGGCCTGGATGTGCAATTTTCCTCCAAGTAAACAAAAATATGTCCTAAAGTTTATGATCTGAATTTTGCTGCCAGTGATGGTACACACTACTGACCTTGCATAAAGCTATAAACGAAGATCAAGAAATCTCTGCAGCACATTTTTCATCTTTTCTGATGTTACGTTCATTCTGACTTACAGCATCAATGATGCCATCAAGGAGATTAATCAGACAATCACACATAAAGATTGGACATATACATGTAACTAAAGTAGGAACATTCAAATATTCTTGTTTTTTTTTTCATCTTAGCAGGGCAATTTGAGATTCTACAGATATAAAATTAGTTTTCTGGTTCAGAGGGCTTATTCACAAGTAATTATGATCTTTGTATGCTGTTAAAACCCATGTGCATGTCATGCAAGAAGAAATAACTTTTTAAAGCAGTTTTTTACAATGGGGTTAATCGTGAGAAATTGGATTCCACACGAATCCAATTGGCTCCTAAATAATCTATCCCAAAGGACTATAGTTTGCAGTGTGTACAGGAGGAGGGAATCACTGACTGCATTTCAATGTTTAACTACATACCCAAATATCTGGGATTGCTCCCAGTTTCTCAGTTAGAATGGTGATAGATGCTCACAATTTCATTATCATTCTGACAGCAAAACCTGGACCATTGTCTTAGGTCTCACCGTAAACTCTGTTCCCTTGCCACTGACTCCAGTCGCCTCACTGCTACAATATTAAGCTAAAGCAATCAATCCACAACTTTGACACATTCAACTTAAGCTAGAGCTCAACTTTCCACTGCATACTCTCTCCATCATATGAGTGCCCATTGTTTGACTTCCTGCTAGGTCATTTGTTACTTGGAAGATGCTAATCGAGGTGGGATAAAGGAATAACAGCATTTCAGAAACAAATGTATGAACCACTACAAGTTCCACTACGATTTAGTGAGGCCAAGCACTAAGTTTCATTTCTAGGGTGATATAATATTGTATCAAATTTTGTTTAAGTGACATTTGGAATATTGTATACTTTTCAGGCTGCCACATTAAGTGAAGGATGTAATGACACTTAGGAGGATACAGAGAAGATTTGCAAAAATGGTACAAGAAATGTATTGTGTATATATTAGGACAGGATGAAAAGGTTGAATATCATTTTTCTAGAAAAGGAAAGCTGAGAGGTGGTCTTTAAAATGATGAAGTATTTTAACAAAGTGAATGTTTTCTCTCATGGAGTAAAATGTAGCTAAATAGCATTGATATAAGATAGACCCCAAGAAATCCAATGGAAATTCAGAGAAGCATTCTTTATCCAAGGAGTTGTCAGCATGCAGAACTCACTGCCAAGCGAGTTTTGAAGGGAATTACACAGAGGCAGTCGAGGGGAAGCTAGAAAACCACAAAGAGGGAAAAGATTGTTACAACGGTAAATTTAGATGAGGAAATATGGGAGCAGGCTTAACTTTCAATTAAGCTCTATTATGGGCAGGTTGGGCTGAATGGAATGGGCTATTTAGAGCCATATATCCTGTGTAATCTGAAGCTCAGGGCTGACATTAGAAGTGTAACTGCATTTACAACAGAGGATTTATCACACGGAAACAGACTAAGCAGCCCACCTGGTTTACATTCAGCTTACATTTATGCTCGACAGAAACTTTTTTTTATCTGACTTCATCAATTTCGTTAGGCATGTCCTTCCATCATTTGCACGTACTTCCTGGGTTTCACCTCAAATGGGTCTATATTATTTGTTTCAACTTCTCCTAGCAGTAGAAGGATCTACATCCCACCCACTGTCCGGGTACAACACTTTCTTCTGAATATATTTGCAATTTATTCAGTAAACAAAGCAAGAATGAATTCTTGTAATAATTATTTGTTTTGTTAGTTCAAGGATTCTTTCAGCCTTTGTTGTCTGAATGGGCACATAATAACTTGAATCTCCAACAATCATTGAGTTTTCCAATCAACTTTGACTAACATCACAGGGATAACAATAAAATATTGGCTTTACAATAGAAAACAACTGAATACAAAACACAGAGGAATTCCATGAAATAGGCTCTGAAGTGAGCCCTTTTATTGAAAGGAATGCAAAGCCTTTATACAGTCATAACACATAGTTTGAGAAGTGCAACATAGAAAACGAAACAGGCATATTGAACATTAAATATCATTTCTGAATTAGTTTTCGAGGCATTGAGATTTTCAGCATGGAAAAAAAAATCTCTTCAGCCTATCAGGTCAGTGCCTGTCATCAATCATCCATCTATTCTAATATCATTTTCCAGCACTTAGCCCATTGTCTCCTTTGCTATTGTGTATCAGGTACTTATCTAAATACCTCTTAAATGTCTTGAGGTTCCTGCTTTTAATACCCTTTTAAGCAAAGAGTTCCAGATACCCACCACCCTCTGGTTAAAAAAAAATCCTCAAATCTCCTCCAAACGTCCTGCTCCTTACCTTAAAAGTGTCACCACTGGTTATTGACCCTGTACTAAGGGGAAATATTTCTCCCTATCTACAGTATCAATGCCCCTCATAACTTCATACACTTCAATCAGATTGCCCTCTAACCTTCTCTCCTCTAAGGAAAACAATCCCAGCCTACCAGTCTCTCTTCAGGGCTGAATTGTAACAAAGATGAGTGTGAAATAAATAGTCAGCAACCAATTTCCTAACTATTCTGACACACAGGCCAATCTTCTTCAAAGAATAAAAGAATAATAGAGATACAAGACAAGTGAGCAAATAGGAAATTATCAAAACTGAGCATTGGGCTGATAGTGTGAGTGAAAAATGCGAATGCAAGTATGAATAAAAATATAGATATAAATATAAATATTTGGATACCCGCAAAGGTTTCTGAAATATGCAAACAGCTCAGAGCATATGAAGTCATGACCAATCTTGGTGCCACATTGTGAAGAAACAGAAGCCAGTGTAGGCCAATGTGTAGCATACCACTCATGTAAGACAGGAGTGCAGAAGAACGCTCTGATAATGATGGTTATGCAGTAATAAGTGACAACAAGTAACAACATGGCAATCACATAATCGAACAAGTGCAACAGAGAACAATGTAGAGACAACCCTCTCCAGATGGGTATATGATCACCAGATCAGGTCAATTTGTCAAACCTCCAAATCATTATATCAAAGTTAGTAATTTTTGATATTCTATTTTTGTCTGTTTGCATAATTATTCAACTGACAACATATGCCTATATGCAACCATTTATATCTGTTTGATATTATTTTAACCGTTAGTAAACGGATCTTCTGTGATATGTTTCACAGTCAGTATGTCTGCAAAGCTCTAAGATCATGCTCTGTATCATAGCATGTGACCTGAGGCTACATAGGTCACATATGCCATCTCACTTGAGATCATATTAAACACACGCTGCAAGAGGTATACTGCACTGTAACTTAAGAGCTTAATGTTAGTCTAGCATCTATTTGTCTGTGAATGCAGTGTTTGTTGATAATAGGTGATTGTAATAACTCTCAGCAGATTCTTCACTAATTCTTTGCAATAACCACACTGAGTTTCTTAACATTACGAGAGATAAGCAACACCACATCAGGCAAGATACCCTTGTGGCATGAAATCTATATTATCTCCCAATCTGAACAAGAATTTTCTGTCGTCTTAATGTGTCCTCTTGTAGTTAATGGCCAAATTTTGTTTGATGTTAGATCTTAAAAGAGCATTGAGATGTTTTGTAGCATTAAATACTGTGTATTTAAATTGTGCCTTTGACATAATGAGAGATGACATATCAGTGTAAATTGCTTTAAGCTAAATGTGATTTCTGGTGGGGTCATTGTCAAGTGCCCCATTGCATTGGGTGATGGGACATGCTACTTAGGTTGAATTAGAAAAGCAGAACCGATATATTGGAATCATCGCTGCAAACTCATAACATGTTGGTGGTAATTCATAGTTGTTTCTTTTCTCACTCACATTTGTTTCAAGTCCAGGGAGATGAAATGTAAATAATGAAAAGACTTGTTATGTTCCATTGACAATTGATAAAAACTGTTGATTCAGTGTATCAACCATTAGCATCATTACTTAGCATGCAGTGCTCACAATCATTAATGTTCAGCTTCACCATGTTTAGCTCTTGCTAGCTCCTGGTGAAAGAAAGCACTGTGAACAGCTATGTTGTGCTTTTGCTTGAACCTTCGAATTGCTGACATCTGTCGAGTCTGTCGGGCAGGAACTGCATTGTCTCAGGAATTGTTTGAAGATTAGTCTTGGTATGCATAACATTTCTATAAAGATTTTAAAGAAGTTTCCTTACATTACGTAGGAATTGAATTTATTGAGGAATTAGTCACTTCTCGAGACTAATTTGTTCATCAATGCTCTGAAATCTGAAAAACAAATTGGCTTCACATCATACCTTAATAGCAATTATTTTGATTCAAAATCACACAGTTCCCCTGTGCATATAGTAAGGGTTCACATTGTACCTCATAAAGTTGATAGGATATTTTACATCAGGAGTTCAGTTAAACAAATAAACCATTTGACACAAAACTTATAAATTTATTAGGGATATTTTATGAAGTGATTCGGCTGCTTAGTAGGATGGTAAACGTAAGCATTGACAACTTCTTTTTATTAATGTGGTGAATACTTGTGTTTGGATTCTCATGATGAGTGGCAGGAGAAGGAAAAACTTTCATTCAACAATAAGAATTTATGCTGTGTATTTTTATATCTAGCACGTTTGACATCAGCATCTGCAGCTACAGGTCACTGCCAATTATTTTATATTTCCATAAGTGTTCTCCTCATTCAGTCTGCCAAGAAAAGAACCATTGTTAATTTGTCGCAACATAATCTCAACCTAAACAAGTTTTTAAAAAGCAGCTTCAGCGATGCTTCATTAGCAATCAATTCACTGTTTTTTTGTCTTGTCACTCACAGTCAAAACTTTTTAATGAACATTGGTTGTAGCTCAGCCGGTAACACTCTGTTATGAGTCAGAAAGTGTTGCTTCCTAATTCATGATGGAGCCTGCATACACATCCTGGGTTGCTTCTATAGAGCAGTGCTGAGCAAAAGCTACAATGTCAGATTGATTGGGTCTCTGTCTTTTTATTTAGATGGGGATAAAAGATCACCCTGTACTATTTGAAGATGAACATGTTATTGCCAAGGCTATCTGATTAAGTCAACCAACAGCACCAAAAAGAAAGTCATGAACCATTCCAGCTCACTAATATTTCCAATGAGACATGATATGTTGGAATAATTTTGCTTAAATATCATATGCAGTTTCACTTGGTCATTAAAGTGTTGTAAATATAATGCGTAGTAAGGAAGTCAGACTAGAGCGAGTGTTGTCCTCAATGTTGGCACCACATTTTAATAGACAAAAGAAAGTAAATACTTTTTTTTTAATCAACCTGTTCAGATATGTTATGATGCATGTCCAGTACAGGGGCCTTAAACCGAAAGGCTTGGAGGTAGGGACAACACTAATGTGACACAAGGTACAATAATCACTGATTCTTTCTTTTTTACTCGTTTGGGAAGTTGAAGGTATAATAATCCATTGCTCACTTGGCCTGTGTTTGATTATGTGAGTCTGCTAAGTGATTAATTCTCATTGTTCTCAATTGATTAAGTTTACGTGTTGCCACGGGATTAAGTAAACAGACACCACAGAGACTATGAGAAGCTGATCTGCCAACGTTTGAGTGTAGACATTTTGTGATTGCAGAGGTATTTTAAATTCCTTGTAAACAGGCTTGTTGCACATTTAAAAACTAGTGTCATGCCTGCATTATTCTGAGATATATAGAATACACTACAGAATGGACTCAGATGTTACTATTTGAGGTGCAGTGAATGGGTTTCAGAGGAATGTAAGTCCATGAACTTCCACTATAAAGTGTCCTACAAGTAATTTAGACCCTCGAGGTGACATGGTTTTCAGACAAAAACTGTTCAACTTGTTTACAGGAGGCTGTGTGCCTACATATTCATAGTTTTACCTTAATCTTTAACGGATATTGGCTTGGCTTTTCAGGGCTTGGACATCCTAAAAGGTGAAAGGGAATCAGTAAAATGGCAGTATTAAAGGGAGGTGTTGGCTTTATTTGAAATGATACTGGGTGAATAATCCAGACTCCCAAGTTATTTTTCTGAGAACAGGACTTAAAATTTCACCACAATAATGATGAAGTTGAATTTAGCTAATAAATCTGAAATATAAAGTGAGAGTACTGGTGACCAAGAAAACATTGTTTATCTTAAAAAGATATCTGGTTCACTAATGTCCTATAGGGAGGCAAAGCTACTGTCCTTATGTAGTCTGGCCTACATGAGAATTCAGAGCCACTGCAATAAATTATCCTCATGAATTGACTCTGAAATGACCTGGCAAGCTATACAGAGATAACAAGGTGTGGAGCTGGATGAACACAGCAGGCCTAGCAGCATCATAGGAGCAGGAGAACTTGACGTTTCAGGCCTAGACCCTTCATCAGAAATGCCCGAAACATCAAGCTTTCCTGCTCCTATGATGCTGCTTGGCCTGTTGTGTTCATCCAGCTCCACACCTTGTTATCTCGGATTCTCCAGCATCTGCAGTACCTATTATCTCTGGCAAGCTATACAGTTGTATTAACTGACTGCAAATCCTAAGAAAAGGAATGAACTTGGTCGTATCACTAAGTCTCAAAGTAGGCGCTAGAAAACAATGACAAACAATGTTCGGTCAACTTTGCGAATTCTTACAGACATATATCTGCCAGAATTGGGAGAACTGTGGCACAGACTGGTCAAGCAACAGCTATGTAGCTATACCCGTGGACTAGTACTTTATACTCACCTACCTTACAATCTCTCAAAAATAACACCATCATCATGCCTGATTATGTCTCCCATCACTGGCAGGATAGACCCATCACAGGTAGCAGCAGAGTGGTATACACTCGAGGGGGAGTTTCCCTCAAGTCCTCATTCTGACTCTGAACCCCATAAAGTCTCATTTCATCATGTCAGCTATGGGCAAAGAAACCTCCTGTTGATTACCACCAAACCCCCACCCTTGAGTAATAAGTTATTACTCCATCAAGTTGAACAAAACTTGGAAAAAGAAGTAAAGAAGGCTGAAAGAGCTCAGAATGTACTCTAGGTGGAGTGGTTTAATATCCATCACCAGACGTGTCTCAGTATTTCCACTATTGCCTGAGGTGGCCAAATCCTAAGGGACATAGCAACTAGACTGAGTATGTTTCAGATGTTGAGGGAACTAATAAGGGCACAAAATCTTTTATCCTTACCTATATACCTGTTTCAGTGGCATCTGTTCATACAAGTATTGGTATGAGTGACTGCTGTATTATTCCTTTGGAGATAATGTTCCATCCTCACACTGAGGACATGTACCATTATATTGTTTGAAAAAAACCTCTGTACTAAATGGGATAGATTTTGAACTGATCTAGCAACTCAGAACTGGGCATCTATGAATCAATGTGGGGCCATCAACAACAGCAGATTTGCATTCAATCACAATCTATAACTCATGGTCCCTCATTTCCCAACTCACTAATTGGCCTAAGGACCAACCTTGGTTCAATGAAGAGTACAGGAGTGCATGCCAACATGGCACCAAACATATCTAAAAATTAGGTTTCACCCCGGTGAAGCTTACAAATCAGGACTACTTGCATGCCAAACAGTATAAGGAACAAGTGACAGAGCTGAGTGATTCCAATAACTAAAAGATCCGATCTAAGATCTGCAGTTCTGATCCTTCCAGTCATGAGTGGTGGTGGACAAATAATTACCACACCAGAGGTGGGGGCTTCTCAAATATCCCCTTCCTTAATAATGGTGAAATTCAGTGCATCAGGACAAAAGATAAAGCTGAAGCATATAGAACAATCTTCAGTCAGAATTGTTGTGGACAGTTACTCAAATGTTACTTTGAATAATGTTCTTTTCCAGGAGAGGTTGTATTTGCTTCGGATGTCAGCTTTGAACTTCTCAAAAACTTTTCAATCACTGGGCTTTCTGAACCTAAAATCAATCCTTGATTATTCAAAACCAAAAGAGGGCTAATGTCTTGCAATGATTTCTCTATCCTGTCATGAACCTCCACAATATAGTCGAACTTCCATTCACTCCCCAGGGGTCCCTGTAACCATCTGATCCTCAGCACACTGTGGTTTAAATATCCTGGTTGTGGAAAGACTGTGATCCTCAGCATGTCTGTAAAGTCTCTTACCAATTTTTGTAGATGCACCAAAGAAAGCATTTCATCCAGATGCATCATGACTTGGTATGGCAACTGCTCTGACCAGGACCATAGGAAACTACAGAGAGTTGTGAACACAGCTTGGTCCATCATGCAAGCCAACATTTCATCCATTGACTCCATCTACAGCTCTCACTGTCTCAGAAAGGCAGCCAACATAATCAAAGACCCCTCCCATCTCGGTTATAATTTCTTCCAACCCCTTCCATCAGGCAAAAGATACAAAAGCTTAAACACATGTACCAACAGATTCAAGAACAGCTTCTTCCCCACTGTTATTTGACCTCTGAATGGAGCTCTCAAATTTTAAATTTAATGAGGATCTCACTCTTTGTGCATCTTCTCTGCAGCCATAACATTGTATTCCTCGCGTTGCTCTGTTACCCTTATGCACTTTGTTTGCTATGATCTGCCTGTACTGTATGCAAAACAGGACCTTTCACTGTACCTAAGTACATGTGGCAATAATAAATCAAATGAAATCAAGACTGATCTAGTTAGTTTGTAAACTCCTTTACAAAAATAAACCAACAGTCTTCTGGCGCTAGTTTAAAATCAAAGTCTAAAAAAATGATGATATATTTTTAGATTTCTAAACACATGCCTTTGACCACAGTTATGTCCTCCAGTGATTTCTGATTCTTCCCCCATTCTCAGTTTCCCCCTGACAAGCTTCTGTCAATTGAATTAACTATTAATTGGGGAGAAGAAAAACATTAAAAAGGCATCTGGGAAAGATGTAGCTCTGGGTTTTCCAATCAGTAATTCTACCATCATCTCCCTCCATCTCCACCCCATTCTGTTACTACCACCCATCCAGCTCCAACTCTCTGCCTAGGCCCTGATTAAATAGTGAGATCATAAAAACACATGAAGATGCAAAAGGTAATTAATCCACAGGCTTACAATAGGGACCAAGAGGATATTCTGTGCCTTTGCACAGATATTGATTTCAAGGAATCAGGTTGAAAACTATTTTGAACTTACTGAAGAGACCATTTATCCCCACTTTAGCCCCATGTTGATGATAATGCTGTTATGTTATTGTGTAGATCCCACAAAGGCAGTGTATCTTTAAGAAAGTTAAATGTCTTTACAGCCTGTGGCATTCCTTGGGTCCTTTCCTGACTCAGCACTATCTGTATCTCTGTCTTTCAGTGTAATGGAGTCATTGCAGTGCGTAGTCATGGCAGTCAGCTGTGTGCGATGTTTCAGTTACATAATATAACCCTAATGTTTATATGCAGCGAGCACAGGCTACGTATAAGCCTGAGATATTAGAGCATCCAAAGTAGTGTTATTAAACTTCAAGATATATGTGTCAACAAGATCCCAGTCTTTAGTGGTATATATTATGAGCTAACATATATGCAGTACTCAAACCAGTTCATACTGCAGTTGTGGATAATCCAAGAAACCACAACAAATTCTCCACAACTGCCTCTTCACACTTTGTTTTAGCCTATCAGTGTAACCGTCTTTACCCTTCTCCTTCATGTACTGAATGAGGCCATGATAAAGATGCTTTATTTTCTTACAATCAGGAGCGACACTCAATGAGGCCCTTTGAAATATTGTTCCTATCTACTTGGCTTAGCTGATGCTGCTTTTCTGAATTAAATCACCTTGGAAGGTGAAGAACTGAAGTAGAAAGAATTGATATCTTTCAATGGATCAATCTGTATGAATTAGTCTCTGTCGTGCAATATTGTTACCTGCATCAACATTGATTTTTTTTTATTGTAAGTAAAGTTAAGCATTTCTGTTGCCAAGTGGATTCAGATTACTTCTGTGCATCACTGAAACCGAATAACTTTAGACGTGTTAAAAATGGCATTGGAACCATTGAGAACAAAAGAAAAGTTTTAAATAAAATAGGGTAGCTCATCAATTATACAGTGTCACCCAATGTGTGGAGGGAGGGTAAGACTCATGGAAAATAGTCTATTTTACTGTGCTCAAGGTCATTTAAAATGACTTTCTGAATTACAGCAAACAGTACTTGCGAACAAAACTATAACAAATTCTCCTGGTAAAAGCAGACTCCAACAAATTGCAATTACTGGAGGATAGTTACATAGAAACGCTGTGTACAATCAATTCTAGTGATTTAAAGCAGTACAAGTCTCCAAAGGTGACAAACAGGGTAATATCCAATTACCTTCATTCTGCTTTGGATTAGCGGTACCACTAAACTCAGTTTAAACTAAGCTATTCAAATTTCCAGTAGGCAAGAGAAAGAGTCAGAGGACAGCACAAACAACTAGCATGAAAGTGAAAGCCTAGCGTGCTGTTGGCAAAAGCTGTTCCATTGTTCTGAAATCTTAAGAATCAGGCAAAACTAAACAAAAAGGATAAACTGATTTCCATACAGGTTACAAGGTGAAATTTAGAATTTTCCAACCTTCAGGTAATGGCTGAGCTAAAAAACAAACGAAACTTCTCAGGATTTTACCAAGGTTGGCAAGTGACAAGGAAATCATGCAACTTTGAGTGATAAAGCAGTGTATACTGCTTTTGTATCAGAGATAAAAGGTACTGCAGATGCTGGAGAATCCGAGATAACAAGC
>JAHRHZ010000009.1:19933775-20017526 GCA_024137785.1 Ginglymostoma cirratum | reverse complement strand
CATCAGAAAACCCTTCATCGGAAAATTTTCTGATGAAGGGTTTAGGCCCGAAACGTCAAGTTTTCCTGCTCCTATGATGCTGCTTGACCTGCTGTGTTCATCCAGCCCCAAGCTTGTTATACTGCTTTTGTATCAGTCAGAGTTTGGTGGACATTTTGCCAACAAAAGAAAAGTATATTTTAATGTAAGAGCTTTTACAACTGAAAATACCAAAGCCCTGAACAATTGATTTGATGTGATTAGTGCAAGTTGCACTATCCATATCTTTGGTCAAATGTGAGGATGAGAACAAGTAGAGTGTCATTCATAGAATCATACGAGACAGAAACAGACCCTGTGGTCCAATAAGCCCATGCCAAACATAATCCACAAGTGAATTTTTGCTGATGGCAAAAACAGGAAAGCTACCTAACAGTAGCATAGCAAGAGCTACTCAAATTCAGATTAAACGTAAAAGAAAATATCACCAATATTAGAAAAGTATTACAAAGGAAAATGACTGATCTTTAAATTAATTTTATATTTGCTTACAATTGGAGATGGAAGCATTAGAAGGTCATGAAGATTGTATTGAATATCATTGTCTACCACACAAATTCCAGCTTTCAGTCCAGTTTCAACACACAATCAACTGTCGTGACAATGAGAATAGCGCATCAACATGCACACATCATTGGAGGCAGTGTTTATTAAACTGCACTTTGGAGGAAAGAAACGAGTTACCACCCAAAAATATTTTAAAATCCCAAGTGGTAATCCATGACATGGAAATGATTTTTATTAAGATGCTTGAATAGAACTAGGCCTGGTAACATGACTATGAAGATACACTATGATGTTATTTGTGAACACACTCAAAAAGTATACCAATGTAACCCATCAAAGTAATTGTTTCCATGCTGAATGGACATGGAAATCAAGAGAAAATCTGTAAATACTACAAGCAAACACAACAGCGTGAAGGATATCCTGAAAAGGATCATTATTTGTCTATGGAATCTTTGCAGATTGATGAAAGACAACTTTAATTCAATATTTGGTCGATCCTAACTTGAATGAGACTTGCAAAGAACATTCAAAAGATGCTAGTTTACAGCCATGCACTATCTGTAATGTTGTAAGTTTAACTTGCCAAATATTTGATCAGAAACATTACACAACATCGAATAGCTGTTAATCTGTGGCTGTTAGTAAAATGTGTGGAAACAACTACACTTTTTCTGTTCCTGAAGTAAGATGGAATGAATATTTTCACCAGCACAGAAGCAATGATTTGAATGACTTCGCAGTCATAGACTGAGTCTTATGAATTTTTGGTTAAGTTTGAGATATATTGAGTGTTTTGAATGGATTTTGGCCATGGGGCTTAACCAGTTCTATTGCTATTGCTTATCAAAGTCTGCTCAATTCCTGATATTTGCCTTGGAAGTAAGGGAAAATTGGCATCTAACTGTGCAGGCAGAAATCTGAAGTTCCTGCTTGTTGAGGTGGTACAGATGTGTATGTCCTCTTTGCTCAGGGCCAGAAGTGGAGGCCACAACACTAGACTATGCCAGCCTGGACAAAGGTTGCACCAAGGTCAGTGCACCTTCAGCCATCTGAAAGAATGCACGACATCATAGCAAGAAGGTCAATAACCTTCTCTACTCCACAAAGATAGCTGCTACCATCTTCTGTCCAACATCTCATACCCATTGTCTCTCTGCTACTGTGCGTACCTCCCACCAATGCTCTACCTATGTTAATACACAACCCCAAAACCATGGGCTGTTGCCTTATTAAGTAGCCTTATGTTGGGACCATATCCAATGTTTTTGGAAATCCAAATCTATTACATCTACTAGTTTGTCTTTATCTATCTTGCTTGATACCTCCTCAAAGAATTTTAATAAATTTGTCAGAGGTGATTTCCCCTTCATGAAACTATACGGATTCTGTTTGATTTGTTTGTATTTTTGAATGTTCTATCATTACATCCTTTATTAAACTCTTACAGCTTTCTTAATTACAGATGTTAAACTAAGTGGCTGATAATTGTTTGCTCATTGTCTTCCTCAATTTTTGAATAGTGTGTTACATTGGCAATTTTTCAATGCTCTGTGATTTTTTTAGAATCTAAGGATTCTTTGAGGATTACGACAATTGCATTCCGTATCTCTGTGGCAACTTCTTTTAATATTGCAGGATGCAAGCCAACCAGTCCAGGGGCTGCATCAGCCTTTAGCACCATTATTTTCCCTAGTAATTTTTTTTTTCTAGTGATAGTTATTCTATCTGTTGCCTCTTCACTTTTGCCAAGCTCACTTTTTAAAGGGGCTATACTTACTTTGTCCAAGTATGGCATTAAGGAGTCATCACCAAACTGGGGTCAATGAGAATCAAAGAAAAGACCAGCCACTGATTTGAATCATGCTAAGCACAAAGGAAGATAACGGTGATTATTGAAAGTCAGTCATTTCAGTCTCAGGTTATTTCTGCAGGAATTCCTCAAGGGTATGTTCTAAGTCAAACCATCTTGAGCTGCTTCATTAGTTACTTTGCCTCCATCACGAGGCCATAAATGGATGTTTGCTGATGATTGTACAATGTTCAGCACCATTCACCATTTCTCAGGTACTGAAGCAAACTGCGTCCAAATTGCAGCAACACCTGGACAATGGACTGAAAAGTGGTAAGTAACATTTGCGCCACACAAATGCCAGGCAATGATTATCTCCAAGAAAGAAATCAGAAGTGTAAGTAAAATTTGTATTGTCCAGAGGACCATCGGTTGCTCTCTCATCAGGGAGAATTTAATTTAACCGAATAGTTACCAAGCCCAGATGAGGGTTGAGATTGAGAAGATGGAACCTTCATAGTGACGTCATCTGTTTTGGGAATTAATTTTACATTGTTGGCATCACTTTGCATGATAAACCAGCCATCCATTCAACTGAGGGTTTGAAACCATCAAGCCTTCACATTCAATATCATTAACATTGTTGAATTTACCATACCAATATCCTGGGGTTACGATTGATTAGTAACTGAACTGGACCAACCATGTAATTATTGCGGCTCAGAAAGCAGGTCAGGGGCTCAGAGCTCTGTGGAAAATAACTCATCTGCTGTCTCCCCAACGCCTGTCCTCCACTTGTAAGATCCCGGCCAAGAGTGCATTTAAATACTTTCCTTTTCCCTGGTTGAGTAGAGTTTCACTAACATTCAAGAAGCTTAGCACATATCCAGGGTAATCCACTTGATTGACAGCTCATCCACCACCTTCAACATTTATTCCTTTAACAAGCAATGCACAGTGGCAACTGCTTGTACCATTTACAAGGTACTCTGCAATAACTCACCAAGATCCTTCGGAAGTGCGTTGCAAGCCTGCAACCTCTGCCATATAGAAGGACAAAGTCAGCAGATGCATGGGAACTTGCAAACTCCCTTCCAAGCTAAACACCATCCTGATGTAGAAATATATCACCATTACTTTGCTGTTGCTGGTCCAAAATCCTATAATCCCTTCCTAACAGCACTGTCTGTGTACCTACACCCATGCGCTGCAACTGTTCAAGCAGGCAACTTAACACTATTTTCTTTTTTTCCAGGCAATTAGAGATGGGCATTAAATACTGCTTTCTTCAGCAACACTCACATTCTATGAATGAATAAAAAAAAATCACTGCATGCTTTCTTTCCGATATGACCTTATTATGCATTATTCATATAAACAAAGCTCTGAGATGGTAAACAAAGCCCTTTCACGTATGATAAGCCTTGTTTCAACGACACCTTGAGTGCAGTGAGCAGTTATACATCTTCCAATTCCATGTTAGTATGGATAGGAGTGAAGCTTAGATTTACTACAATGATACATACTCAAAGGGTTATATTTTTTGGATAGATTACTCAACGCAAGGTTGGATTCCCTAAATTTTAAGAAGTCAAAATGGTGAATTATTTTAAATTCTCAGGTTGTTAAGAACGCTGAATTAATTGAAATTTCTTCACCAGAGAGTGGTGAGCCTGTGACATTCACTACCAAACAACGTAGTTGAGGCCAAAACTTTGAATGTTTTCAAGAAGGTGATAGATTTAGCTCTTGTGGCCAAAACAATCAAGGGATATGAGGGGAGGGTGGGGTCAAGCCATGGTCGTATTGAATGGTAGATCTGTCTCAAGAAGTCAAGTGGCCTACTCCTGCTCCACTCTTCTATATGTCTATAATAGAGAGAACCCTTTTTTTGGTTGAAATGTCTTGGGCTATAGGGCATAAACTAAAAGTTAGAACCAGACCATTGACCAATGAAGTCTTTGGAATGCTTTTGAGCAAATGGCAGCTCATGCCAGATTAATTATTAATTTTATACCTGGTATCGATTGGCATTAATCAACCAAACATTAAGGGATATAGGACAGACAAGTGTGTAGTTTTTAGTTGATCATGAGATGTGAGTGTTACTGGCAATGCAATTATTGCCTAGAAAATAGTTAAGAGTCAATTACATTGCTGTGGGTCTGGAGTCACATGTCAGCTCAATCATGTAAGTATGACAGAGTTCTTTCCCTAAAGGGCATTAGTGAACGTAATGGAATTTTACAACAGGGAGCAGTGCTTACAAGGTCTCCATTAGGACAGCTTTTAATTTGAGATTTTACTGAGTTAAATTTCACAATCTGCTATTATGTCCCTCGAACATTAGCCCTGGATTCTGAATTACTAATCAAGGGATATGAGCACACTGCTACTGTCTCCCTTACGGAGTGCGATTTCAGACTACCCAGACTGGGGGTGCCAGTTCAAAGTGCTCAAAAAGAGATACTCCTGTCCCTTATATAATTCCAAAGAGACTTTTAACCTTGGGCATTTAATTTTTGCAAAGTGTACACATACAGTAATGTATCCATCCTAAAGAAAAATAGACTTGCCTTAAAAGGATTATAAAGAGATTTAACAATTGTATTGCGTCAAATACATCTTGCACTGGGTCATTGTTGGAATTTTCCAGTCCTTGGAAAATTTTGGCTTTATGTCTAATTCAGTTGGTAATGACTGAGAAGGAAAAGAGTGGCATTAACTATTTGTATTACATCCTACGGACTCATTACAGATATTTGGTGGTCCTGCAAGATACAGTCAAGAAGTTTATTTTATGCTAAGGTCTTTGACTCTTGAACATATCACAATGTCTTCATATGATCTGTATGAAACATTCCTTTGCTTCTGCTTTGTAACATTCTTCAATTGGAAGGCATTGTCGATTGTCTGCATATTGCCATAACCTATTCCTTTTCGGAAGGTTTCAGCAATTGTGTTAATTGCAAACAATGAGCATCCAGTGTCCCTCAAGCTAAATAATATAGGTCTGAATCAAAACAACATGCTGTAAGAAAGTTGAGGTCTGGTGAAGAAACACTAGTGAACATTCAAAATAGCATTTTAAACCTCAAGCACATTCAACATATATTTCTTGATAAAGTCTGCACATTTCCATTCAATTGTGAGGTGAACATTGTTTTTCTAAAATTATTTTAAGTGATCATCTCATTTATTTTGATTCGTGCCACCATTCTCCTCATCCCATCCTCACATTTAGAGTTCCGAGAGTTTTTGAAATGATGAGGAGTGTCCTATCAGTGCAAAAACACTTCTTCCATTTCAATTCACATTGCCCTTCTTTGAAAGAAGGCTACTATTAAAACAAAAACAAATGCTGCCTTTCTGGGAGAAGAAAATGTTGATTTTTTAAAATAAATATTCCTATTAAATACACTACTATCTGTAATTCTAATGCTGCTTGGTCTAAAAACAGATCTAACACACCTACATCAATTTGTAATTGCTGCCCCACAGAGCTCCATCCAGTGCTCAACTACTTGTCAGCATATTCAATAAAAATTACATAATAGCTCAGAATTTTCTGGTAAAACAAGGGTTACATTAAAGGCAAAAACTGGTTTTTAGTGCACAATTAACTCAGCAATTTGTGGTGAGGCAGAGATAACTCTCAGTAAGCAACACAAGTTGTTGGATGATTTGTGTCACTCCTGTTGATCGCTTCACAAAAATGGCCCACCTATAAATTTCCCTGTGAATATCAAATAACTGACATATTTACGTTGTTTAAACAAATTACATATGCCTTTGATGGTTCGGTTTGGTACTGAAAGGAGCAAGGGTTTTTTTTTAAAATTAGATAAGTTATGTTCTTGTATTGCCACACGACCTCTTTAACTAGAATGGAAAACATAAAGAACTGTGGAGTTACTTTTTTGCCAGGAGGAAATTCCTTTTGAGACTTTTTAATTTTTAATGTTCTCTTTCTGAGCCTTTGTTCTCTTTTTTTTATCTGATCTTTCTAACCTCTTTGTTTTCTTTTCCCCCTTCTATGTCTAATTTGACTCATATCTCTGTGGATTCCCCATCTCTTACAAGTGGAATGATATGTTGCTAAGCAGTGGAAAATTCTCTGTTGGTTGGAGACAATCTCGGCTCACAGAAGGATGGTTGTGCTCTATGGAGGTCAGTCACTCCAACCCCAGAACATTGCCACAAGAGTTCCTCAGGGCAGTGTCCCAGGCCCAAACATCTTCAGCTGCTTTAGCATTAATGTTACCATCATCATAAGTTCAGAAGTTGAAATGTTCACTGGTAATTGCATAATGTTTAGCTTCATTTGTAAATCCTCAGATAATGAGGCAGCCCATGTCCAGCTGTAAGAAGACCAGGCTTGGGACGATAAATGACAAACAAGATTAGAATCACACTGATGACGGGCAATGAACATCTCTAAGACAGAGTCTAACAATCTCTCCTCAACATTCAATGGCACAAACATTGTTGAACCTCACCAAAAACATCCTAAGGGTTACTATAGACCAGAAGGTAAACTGCGCCAGCCATATAAATACTGTGTTTCTAAGAGCAAGTCAGAGACTAGGAATTCTGCAATGAAGGATACCACTTGTGACTCTCAAAGACCTTCCACCATGAACAAGGCACAAAGCAGCAGTGTGGTGGAATATTTTCCACTCACCTGGATGAATGCAGATCAAAACACTCAATTGCTCAATGTTGTCTAAGACAACGTAGTTCAGTTGATTGGCATGGTGGCTCAGTGGTTAGCACTGCTGCCTCACAGCGCCAGAGACCCGGGTTCAATTCCACCCTCTGGCAACTGTCTATGTGGAGTTTGCACCTTCTCCCCGTGTCTGCGTGGGTTTCCTCCGGGTGCTCCGGTTTCCTCCCACAGTCCAAAGATGTGCATGCTAAGTGGATTGACCATGCTAAATAACCCGTAGTGTTCAGGGATGTGTAGGTTAGGTGGGTTATAGTGGGGTTGGTCTGGATGGGATGCTTTGAGGTTTGGTGTGGACTGGTTGGGCTGAAGGGCCTGTTTCCACACTATAGGGATTTTATCTTCTATCTGCCACCTGGGAAATTCATTCTTTCACCACTGGGGCAGAGTGGCATCAATATGTACTCTCTACAAGATGTACTGCAGCAACTCACCAAACATCTTTCATCAGCGCCTTGAAAGCTCATAGCCTCTACAGCCTAGAAGGGGCAGTAAGGAAATGGAAATATTGTCACATACAAGATTACTTCTCTGTTGCATGTAGTCTTTGTCAATCACCAATTCCTGATTAATGTCGGACCCAAATCATAATGTGCCTGTAATATTTCTGAGAATGTATCCTCACCAGATGGATTGCTGTAGTTCAAAAAGGCAGCCCACAATGATCTCCTCAAACAATTATCGATGGGTTTAAATTTTAACCCTGCCAACAAAGCCTACATCCCATTAATGAATGTTAGTTGTCACTTGTCATTGAGGCCTAGATATTGCCCAGTCTTGCTGTATTTGGAGATGGACTGCTTCAGTATCTGAGGAGTCGTAAATGGTGCCGAACATTGTGCAACCATCAGTGAAAGATTCCACTTCTGACCTGATGATTGAGGGAAGGTCATTGATGAATCAGTGAAGATGGTTGGGACTAGCATGCACTGAACCAGGAATGCCATCTTTTGATACCAATCCTTAGGTAGACAGCACATGTTGTGTGCACTATAGGTAATGGGTATATGCTATGTCAACAATACCTGCAGTGTTAAATTGACAAACAACTACAATGTCTTTTAGGTAGATCTTTTTTAGCAGATCAAGATGAACTGCTTTGTCTTGTCTGGAATAAATTAGATTACACGTACAATAAGGTCACTTAAAACCAATTTGGAGGCAGTTTTAACCCAGACTCACCAGGTAAGAAATCCATAGGATCAGGTGGAACACTGAATTTACACCCATCCAATGGAAGTAATCCAGTGGCAATGGGAGCACCCAACCCTCCCGTCAGAAAACTAGTGGTATTGGCTTGTTGTAGGGGTAGGCGAGAAATTGATAGAGGAACCCAGGAGAACAGTTAGCAATCACTTATTTCATGCACACTTGGAGAGAAGTGTTAACACAGGGATCAAAACTTGATCTGCTGAATTGCAGAAATCCCCCAAGCTTTGTACAGATTGTCACAATCATAATTCCCACATTTCAATATCCATGTTATTCCTGTTTCCGAAAGTCCTTGTAAGCACTGTCTGTTCCTAAACTTTTGCGGACTACTAACCTTAACAGCTTAGATATCGTGCTTTATTAATTACCAAGTATGTTCAAGTCAGTGTTATCTGGTACCCCTTGTCTGGATTTCTCATGCAACTGGCAATCGATGGGTGCTTTTCTTCTTCGTCGTTTTCTTCTTCTTCGAAGTTAATGAATACTATCGGACCTGATCCTGTGAACTTCCTACTTGGGGAGTTAAGTTCAAATAACCACCATTTCTTCAGCAGACAAGTTGTTAATCTATGGAGAAGGATGAAGTGAGAAGTGTTGGAAGAAGACTGTCTTCATTCAAATACAGATCTAAACACTTTCTTTCAGAAGTCAATATTTTTGGATTGGGTTTCAACACAAGAGTTATAGCGTAGCATGCTGGGGGAAGAATAGCTGACTGAAGAATCATAAAGCTTTGAGCTTCTGAACATTATACCCACTTCAAGTTTGGATCTGTTGCAGATCATTTGATCACGTTTGATGGATATGATTAAGTATATTCTTTGTCATTATCTACAGACCCTCAATTTGAGGATCATGTCTTTCAAGGCTGTGTATTACTGCCATGGGTCTTCATGTGACTGATGTGAAATTTGTGACTTACAGTCCTTTGGGTGAGATGTCCCATGAAGTACTGAGATCCAGAATGCAGGTTTTGTTTCTTTTGCTTTACTGCCAACAGCGTCAATGCTGAAATGCTTCAAGGACAGCTTCTGAGTGCCTTTGAAGTATTTGCTTTCTCCATCCCTGGAAGACTTGCTTTTCTGGAATAACCCCATTCTCATTGTTATTACCAGGATGGTAAGCTGAAGCTACACTAGATGAATCTTGATCTTTCATTGTCTAGAAATTCCCATATTTGTTCTCAAATGTGCTAAAATCAAGTGTTAATTTCAGACGCATCTGCAAAAGTTCAGAATGCTCAAACATATAACTTGTTAAAATATTGCATAAAGTAGCAAATAGGTGACTAGGTCAAGCTCCAAGATAAAGCTCCTTCACAAAATCTGGTAGATGGCTTGTACTCATTGTAATATACATATAGGAAGAGGCAACCGCGTTATTATCTCACCCAGTTTTAGAACTGTATATTGTGGAGTGAGCCATCACTTCACTCACATCTCTAGCTGTGATATTTGACAAATAGACTCACAAGAAGCTTGCACTTCCAGGTATTTGTGAATGTGTAAATATCAAAAGAGTAGATGCCCACTATTTTACAATACGACTCAGAATCATCAGTATTTAAAGAAATCTCCCAACATCCAGTGACATCATTGGTAGAACTATACCCAAGGATTTAACTCATTTTTTATGCAAAAGCACAAACTTTATTGTATATAAAACAAATTAAACAAAGTAAAAGCAAATGAGTTAACATTATAGCTCATGCCGATGTTTGTCATGCACATAGTGTGATGAAAACTATATGATTTATATGTAGCACTTTTAAAAAGAGTTTTGGGTATTTAAATAATGGTATATGATATTGGTCTGTTCCTATGAAGTAGTTTAAGAATGAACTATGTCCAATCTATCCAGAACCATGAATTTAATTCAAGGCAATTCAATGCATAGATGACTTGGTTTAGAATAATCAAGGATTGATTTTAGTTTAGAAAAACCTAGAAGTTAGAAAGCAGTTTGATGGAAAATTGACAAGAGGCCAGAAACAAGTACAGCATCTTCTGAAAAAAACAGGACCTTTTTCAGAGAAGTTAAGGAAATAACTAACTTCAGGGAAAGGATATAGTTTCTGAAACTTCTAGACCAGGAGTGTTTGGTCAGAAATCTGCACTGATTAGTCAAAGTTGAGAAAGTGTAAAATCTTAGTTGCATGAATGGTGAAGGTAAAATGCCTTACGGTTCATAGGTCTGGAACTGAGAAGAAATAGTTGTATCAAACCTATAGATTTGATTGGGAAGGAATTTCTCAGAATTTTAACAGCAATGGCATTGGGGAATAGATGGGATGTTGTTTTGCCATGAGTTTTAAAACATTGCAAACAGTGATATATTTGGATAGCTTGGTTTGTTTTGTTCACTTCTCTTTCTTTTTTGTGATCTTCTTGGGTTTTATTACTAAAACCAAATCTATGGCTTTAGGTGCTTAAGTTCAAAGAAAGGCAGCCTCATTTAAAGAGTACAAAATATGATCTACAAGCCAGATTTCATTCTTGGATCTGACTTGTCCAGTAGCAAATCAGCTGGGACCATAATAATTGGGTTGCTTCTTACTTCCTTCAAGAACGCCATTCAATGTTACAAATTCTAAATGTTATTTATTTCTGTGGAGACTACCTAAAAGGATGCAATAATCCTCTGGAAATTACTTAATTTTCTTCAGTTGTAGCTAATCTCCAGGGTTAGGCTTTCGCTTCCTACCTCTTGACCGAAAATGCCTGAGTCCCTAGTTCTAGTGTTCTTTTTAATACTTCTGGCTCTTATCTGCAAGGAGCTATATTTTTACCACTAGGAACAATAAGGATCACTGTAGATATTTCCTTTAGCTTCAGGCTAAAGAATCTTTCAGCGTTTTTCATTTCCTTAATGAAATTAACTTGAAATTAAACATACCCACATTCCGCGTAACAAATGATGATTTTGCTTTTTCTCTGCTTTCAGTACAGGCTTAACTCATTGTCATTTACTTAGGCCACCTTCTGTCAGTCAGCTGCACCACGTATGAAATATTTAAGATACATTGTTAATGGTTGTCCTATCTTTACCCATTGGCAATGTCAATCTATCCAGTCCAACTAATTATTAGCCTGAAACCTCAAATGAGAGAAAGTTTGGACCACTTAAGGAACTTAATCAGCATTACAAGCTATAGACTGGGTGAAGCAATTAAATGTCCCTTCCCCTCGGAGTTTCCAAACAAGTATGGAGAAACAACTTGTCAAAGATTACCCAATATCAACATACAAAGATCCTGACTGAAGAGTTCTGGGATATAGTTATCTTTTTACAGGTTCATTTGGGTTTACTTACGAGGCTGCAAACTTTGAATTTTTGCTTATGAATATTTATTACATTTTAGCTATAAATATTCTATCAGAGAGCATGTTGTAGCTAAACGTAATTAAAACTGACAATTCTACTTTAAAATTGCATGTGATTTTTAAATCCAGATTAATAAACAATTGAATATTCAAACAAATACATGTGATAAAATTATACACACAATTACGTGCAATTTCTTAATAGTATGGAATGCCTTTGACTCAACATTTAATGATAATTCTTTCAGAACTCAACCCATTTTTTGCGTCCAACCTGCATATGCTTCCTTAAGAAATTGTCATGCAAGTGAGATGCTATTGTGCATTATTCAAATATAGGATCCTTGAGGTTCATAATAGACCCTTCTATCAAGAGGTCTAATTTAGAACAAAACAATACACAAGTATAAGATTATCAAGGATTAGGAAGGTTATTTCACACTTCTTCCTCTCTGCAGTTCTACCTGAAAAGAGGCAATTAGCCTTCATACTGTACAAATGTCAGACATTGACCATCGTCAATAAGGGACAATCTAACAACTGCCTCTTGACATTCAATATTGTTACCATCACTGAGCTTGCCACTAACAACATCCTGGGGGCTATCATTGACCAGAAACTCAACTGATTCATCATGTTGTACATAACAGTGCTACAAGTGCAGGTCAGAGGCTAAGAATGCTGTGATGAGTAACTCACCTCCTGACTCTCCAAATCCTGTTCATATTCTACACAGCACCAGTCAAGAGTGTGATGGAATACTCTCCATTTGCCTGGATGGGTACAGCTCCAGCAACACCCAAGAAGCTTGAAACCATTTAGGACAAAGCAACCTGCTTGATTGGCACCACAGCCACAAGCATCCATTCTCTCCACCGCTGACGCTTAGTAGCAGCAGAGTTTGGTACCTAAAGATACACTGCAGAAATTGACCAAAGATACTGAGACAGCACCTTTCAAAACCACAATCACTTCCATGTTGAAGGGTAAGTGCAGCAGACATATGGGAACACCTGCAATTTCCCCTCCAAGTCACCCATCATCCTGACTTCGAAATATATTGCCATTCCTTCAGTGTCATTGAGTCAAAATCTTGGAATTCCTACCCTAAAGGTATTGTGGGTCTATCAACAGCACATGGACTGCATTGGTTAAAGAAGGTAACTCACCACACCTTTTTCAAGTGTAACGAGGTGTGGGCAATAAATATTGGACAGCTAGTGATGCTTATGTCCCGTAAGTGAATTTAAAAAACAAAGCATTTCTGTGTGGAATTCTAAGTATGGACAATAAAGTGGAAGTGATTATCAAATTGCTCTTTTTGTAGATTCTTGCTTTGTGCAGATCGATTATTGAGTTTCCTACATTGCAGGAGTAAATACACTTCAAAACTGGCTGTAAGGTGTGCTTTGTGACATGCTGAGATCTTGAAAGTCTCTATATAACTTCAAGTCTTGCCTTTGGTAAAATTTAACCGTTGCAGGGAAGTGAAAGTTACACAATGGAAAAGACAAGCGCAAGACACTGAATATTTTATATGCAGAGATAATAGGTACTGCAGATGCTGGAGAATCCGAGATAACAAGGTGTGGAGCTGGATGAACAAGCCAAGCAGCATCATAAGAGCAGGAAAGCTTGACGTTTCGGGCCTAGACCCTTCATCAGAAATGGGGGAGGGGAAGAGGGTTCTGGAATAAATAGGGAGAGAGGGGGAGGTGGATAGAAGATGGATGGAGCTTCAAAATCTCCCCACCGGCAATGGCATCCCAAAAGCAGCCCAGCTCGTCCCCACCTCCCTAACCTGTTCTTCCTCTCACCTATCCCCTCCTCCTACCTCAAGTCGCACCTCCATCTCCTATCTACTAACCTCATCCCGCCCCCTTGACCTGTCCATCCTCCCTGGACTGACCTATCTCCTCCCTACCTCCCCACCTACACTCACTTTTACTGGCTCCATCCCCACCTCTTTGACTTGTCTGTCTCCTCTCTACCTGTCCTCTCCTCCATCCATCTTCTATCCGCCTCCCTCTCTCTCCATATTTTATATGCATATCGGTTGATTATGTGTGGTGTCTCACGTGGAGAAACAATATTTATGTCTTGTACGGCCTAATCTTCATGTTTGCAAATAATACGGTGGCAAACTATCCTAAAATAGAAATTGTGACTATAAAGATCTAGACATTAAATACTAGTTGAATAAAATGCAAATCCTTACACTAATACATCATTGTGGAATTTTTGCAATATACAATTTCACGTGGAAAGCCCAGCCACTGTGGAAACCAACATACTAAAAGCATTGTGTTTCATGATGACAGCTAAAGGATTCAGAATAACACTTCAGCAAACATAGACCCTATTACTAAATTCATGAATTAACAGAAGGATCATATGCAATCAATAAATTAGGCAAACACCATCAGCAAACTAACCATTAAGAGGCGTGAAAGTGGATTGAAAAATTTATGGATTAGTAGGCACCAATAGGTTATTACATTAACACAAATATTTAAATATAATGGCCAAATAAGTTGAAAAAAAAACAGAAGCTTCAAATTTATGAACTAAAAGTGAGACATTTGACCAGGGAAAGCTCATGAACAGTCACTGTAGCAGCATTTTTGTGCTTTAGTAATTGAAAGCATGTTGAAAAAATTCTGACTTTTAAAAATTCAGTATTGACTTACACAAAGGTGACTGAGAAAAATATTCTCAGGAAGGGGACATGTAGGTATGTGTTTGTTTTTTTGATAGGTTTGACAATCTTTCAAAATTGTTCTGGAGACTCCAGGATTTAAAGACTGATCTCCCAGTCACCGCTGAGAGAAAAATTCAGCAATAATATTCTGGAGAATTAATAATGTCGATATTACTGTTCCCCCACACATTTTTGAAAACTTTTTTGGCAGGGATGTGGGTGTTGAAGACAAGGTGATATGAGGCCATGCGTTGGGAACAGGGAAACTAAGATGGAGGAGCTAAAGAAAAGCACAATATCATCACGGAAACCAAGCAGCTTGATAAAGAATGACTATCCAGAGAGGAAAGTAAATAGATCAGTATGAAACCCACACAAAACAAAATCCAAATCTACTGGTGGATACTGGCTTTGACCTATTCAGTACTGAAAATGACTACAATGACATTCAAGATAACAAGCATGGGGCTGGATGAACACAGCAGGTCAAGCAGCATCATAGGAGCAGGAAAACTCGACGTTTCGGTCCTAAACCCTTCATCAGAAATGGGGGAGGGGAAGAGGGTTCTGAAATAAATAGGGAGAGAAGGGGAGGTGGATAGAGGATGGATAGAGGAGAGGATAGGTGGAGAGGAGGCAGACAAGTCGAAGAGGCGGGGATGGAGCCAGTAAAGGTGAGTGTAGGTAGGGGGGTAGGGAGGAGAAAGGTCAGTCCAGGGAGGACGGACAGGTCAAGGGGGCGGGATGATGTTAGTAGATAGGAGATGAGGGTGTAGCTTGAGGTGAGAGGGAAAACAGGTTAGGGAGGTGGAGATGAGCTAGGCTGGTTTTGGGATGCGGTTGTGGGAGGGGAGATTTTGAAGCTTGTGAAATCCACATTGATGCCATTGGGCTGTGTTCATCCAGCCCCATGCTTGTTATCTCGGATTCTCCAGCATCTGCAGTACCTTTTATCTCTGATACAATGACATTCATTCTGCTGGTCTAAAATCTGGCACCATTTAATTTCATAACATTTTAGTACAGGCTGAAATGACTCTACATAAAACACTACACCATCTCTTTGTATCATTGCACATGCTCATATATAAATTCTATTTGAGTGCCATGTTCAACACCTGGTCTTTTTTTTTCTTTCAGACACCTCCTGCCCACTCACACAGCCCCTGTCCCCTGCCAGAAAACCCATTCACACAGCCTATCCATCAGCATACGCGTACTCAAAACTCCAGTACACCCCACATCCTCACCACCTTCACAGCTTCCATGGCCTCCATCCACACCCTTCACAGTTCCCACCCTCAACTCCTGAAACTCTCCAACCTTTCATCTCAGTCTCTGGTGTGACAAATCCTGCTCCACCAAACCTCTGTTCTCTCCTCCTTTTTGATTGCAATGATAAATTTGAAGTGAAAATACATCTGAGCTGCAGGTACATTGTGGTTTTTGTTTTTCTTATTATCACAGCATGAAGAGTTGAGGAATCATACTCAATGACAACTAAAGCTTCCGTGCATGATAGGGAAGGTGCCAAAAGATAACTGTCTTATCTACACCCAGCACTGTCATTTTAGGATTCCAGGTAAGATATAAAACATCTTTGGCAAAATACAGCCTTTGTTGTGGGTTAGGAAAAATGTAGGGGAATGGTTATATCAACTTTCACTTGCTTCCATTGCAGCATTTTTAAGCCAGAAGTTGTAATTTCAGTGACAGATGCTAAACAGCTGATCCTGCTGTTTTAGTTTCAAAAGCTGAATCTCTATACGGGTCCTGGGATGCCTAGATGCTGGGGATCCTCCCTCTGTTTTTCTCCTTGCAAAGTCATTCCATAGTTTCTAGACCCCTGATGGAATCATGCCATACTCACACTTGGATCCTGAGCAGTTTTCACAGAAAGAGAGAAAGAACAAGAAAGAAAGAGAGAGAGAGTGTTGTCTATTATTAGCAAGAACTGCCGATGCTGGAGTCAGAGACTACAAAGTCTGTAGCTGGAGGAACACAGCAGGCCAGACAGTATCAGTGGAACAGGAAAGCTAGATGTTTTGGGTTGGGACCCTTACTTAGAAATGGGCAGAGGGAGGGGAGACATCAGACATGGGTTCACCTGCACATCCATCAACTTGGTCTACTGCATCCGCTGCACCTGATGTAGCCTCCTTTACATCAATGAGGCCAAGCAGAGACTCGGAGACCATTTTGTCAAACATCTGTGCATTGTACATGACAAATGACAATACCTTCAGGTGGCAAAATATTTTAACTCCCCCTCCCACTCCCTGGATGACATGTCCATCCTGGGCCTCTTCCAGTGTCACAATGACACCACCTGCAAACTGGAGGAGCAGCATCTCATATTCTGCCTTGGAAGCCTGCAACCCGATGGCCTGAAGGTGGACTTTACCAGTTTCAAAAATCTCCCCAGCCCCTGCCTCATCCCACGACCAACCCTCCCCCATCCCCGCCCCCTTGACCTGACACAACCTATGCATCTTCTTTCCCACCTGTCTGCCCAACACATCCCACTGTCCCATCCGCACGACTCCCTACCTGCACTCACCTATCACCATCCCACCTACCTTCCCCAGCCCCACCCCTCCTCTCTCTATTTATTTCTGAGCTCACCTCCCCCTCCCCATTTCTGAAGAAGGGTGCTGACCCGTCAGCTTTCCTGTTCCTCTGATGCTGCCTGGCCTGCTGTGTTCCTCCAGCTCCACACTTTGTTGTCTATCATATTGGCCGTGCACTTTCATTTTCATTTTAAGTAAAATGTCTTACAAATTCTTAAACAGTGCCATATGCATCCTCATTAACACAAACACTCACCTATATAAACTTTTACATCGAGTTAGTTAGACTCCAAAAGAACCATAGAGAATCCATCTTTTGGTAGCACCTGCTCATAACACCACAGAGCATACCACTAACTGCGTATACGCTGGTGCCATTGTGTGTATTTCCAGCACATTGCATAACGACAGCCAGCTTGACCTATATGACTGACACTATGACCAGTATTACTGGCTCCGTAACCAGTTCTGGCTCCAAGACCAATATCACTTGTGCCATAACCAGTGTCACTGATTTCAGGACCACTATTACCTACTGGTCTCAATTTTCATTTAATGGTCCAGTAGTATTGGGTTTTTTTTACCCTCTGGGCAGGCCAAGTCCTGAAAAAGCAGATGTCAGATAAGGTTTCAAATTTGATCAATGGTGCAAGGCATACTATCAGTTTTCTCAAGTTTATAAGTTTTCACCTGATAAATGAAGAAGAAAAGTTAAAATTTATGTGAAACTGAAGCAACTGGATTTTGCATTTTGCATCATTTTTGTTTCTGATGAAGGGTCTAGGCCCGAAACGTCAAGCTTTCCTGCTCCTATGATGCTGCTTGGCCTGCTGTGTTCATCCAGCTCCACTCCTTGTTATCTTGGATTCTCCAGCATCTGCAGTACCTATTATTTCTGGATTTTGCATAATCTGCATTTATGAGTCAAAGACAGTGGGAGGGCTATAAAGATAGTGTGGCCAGTACATAGGTTCCTGTACAATTTTTAATATGAATATTTAATTTATTTTAAAGTCATCAATTATTTACATTAGCCCTCTGATTGCTCAACACCTTGCTGTGAGATTGAGGTAAGGAATGCCTTTCGATCTCTCATTGATTGTGAGGACAAAAGAAGCAGGAATTCCCTTTGTACTCCCCACAGAAATACATGCCCCAACACTCCGTCTTGTCTTGTTTGGAACTGCCAACCCTCTGTCAGCCATAGGCTGCTGCAAGGCAGTGTGCAAATCTTGGTTGGAGACGTGCAAATGATTCTCATATCTGCAGATGGCTTGAAACACACATCAGTATAAACTATCTTTTGCTGCCCATTTTACAGTGAATGGTAAAAATGCCCTCAACTTTTCAAAGTAAGGTATGGCAAATCCAATTACATAACTTTGAATCCAATTACATAACTTTGGTCGGGCTCGAGGTCCTAGACTCATAGTTGTGAAGGGCAGTTGGGAACAGATGCCAGCAAGTATTGTCTTCACATAGAGCATGTTTCACAGTTGGAATGAGCTCTCAGGGAACATTGGTTGAGACCAAGACATTGAGTCATTCAGGAAATAGTGAAATGTAGTGTCGGCAGCACTTTTAGAATCAGATCAAAAGGACAGCAAGAACATCTTTCATCCAAAGTTAAAACTGAAAGAACTACGAATGCTGTAAATAAGGAACAAAAACAGAAGTTGCTGGAAAAGCTCAGCAAGTCTCGCAGCATCTGTGAAGAATGGCCTGCAGCCAAAACGTTAACTCTGATTTCTTTTTCACACATGCTGCTAGACCTGCTGAGCTTTTCCAGCAACTTCTGTTTTTGTTTCTTCTGAAGTTGCCTGATTGGCTTATTTTGTTATCTAACATTGAACATTGGAATCATTAACGAAATAGAGAAAAATCTTCCTATTTGTTCCGTTGTATTTAAGAACAATGAATGGTAATGCTATTTAGCAAAATAAAGTAAAGGATATAAATACATTCATGTTTTCTTGCAGTAATTATGATTTAATCTTGTTTTTGGCAGCTTGTATAAAAATATGAAGTATCTAACCCAAAACTGGGTCTTTTGTATAATATTGTATCAGAGATAAAAGTGCCTTGTTTGTGGTACACTGACACACAGGGCAGGTAAGTGCAGGTATGGCTGAAATTAATCTGTCATAAATACAGCATTTAATAGGCTCGAGCAAAATTTCTAAAATTGAATAAAATACATTACACATTGTAATTAAATTCATGATCCATTGCAAACTTTACTTAATAACAGACAAAAATGTACATTAACGTGGAACTGCAGTTGAAGAAATGTAAACCATTTTAAAAATATGGCTATAAAATAACAGTTGAATTTTATGACACTTCTCCTTTATCTATAGTCAAGCCATAAATATTTGAAGAGAGAATTATGATGCACCTTAATAATACAGAAAAGAAGATTAAAGAGGTTTGATCTTCTGAAAATAGCAGTTTTGCAGAACTCGTACTAAATGTTTGATTCAACCAATGTTGGAACTGAGACTGTTACAAGGTACAACAATATAATCTAAATATGATAAATAGGTTGTAGTTTGCCTAACAATCAAAAGTAGAAAAGCTGGCTAGCAGATGGGCATTTAGCTAAGCATTGCAAACTGCAGTCAAAAGTTTAAGAACTTTTCCACCATTTTTTAACCAAAGATATTCTATGATTATTTTGAATTTATGGTGCAGAAACAGGAGATTCAGCCCACTAGGCTTATGTCAATCTTGATGTTCCATATGACCTCTTTTCACCCTGCTCCATTTAATTTTGTTAGCATATCCTTATAGTTCTTTCTCGCTTATGTCTCTATATATCTTTAACAATGCAATCAACATAAATTACGCCATGTAATCGTGAGGTCCATGTTCTAAACGCTCTTCAGGTAAAGAAGTTCCTCCTGTATTACAGATATAAGAGATAAAAGGTACTGCAGATGCTGGAGAATCCGAGATAACAAGCATGGGGCTGGATGAACACAGCAGGTCAAGCAGCATCATAGGAGCAGGAAAACTTGACGTTTCGGGCCTAAACCCTTCATCAGAAATGGGGGAGGGGAAGAGGGTTCTGAAATAAATAGGGAGAGAGGGGGAGGCGGATAGAGGATGGATAGAGGAGAGGATAGGTGGAGAGGAGGCAGACAAGTCGAAGAGGCGGGGATGGAGCCAGTAAAGGTGAGTGTAGGTAGCGGGGTAGGGAGGAGATAGGTCAGTCCAGGGAGGATGGACAGGTCAAGGGGGCGGGATGATGTTAGTAGATAGGAGATGGGGGTGTGGCTTGAGGTGAGAGGAAGAACAGGTTAGGGAGGTTGAGATGAGCTGGGCTGGTTTTGGGATGCGGTTGGGGGAGGGGAGATTTTGAAGCTTGTGAAATCCACATTGATGCCATTAGGCTGCAGGGTTCCCAGGCTGAATATGATTTGCTGTTCCTGCAGCCTTCGGGTGGCATCACTGTGGCATTGCAGGAGGCCAAGGATGGACATGTCATCTGAGGAATGGGAGGGGGAGTTGAAATGGTTCGCGACTGGGAGGTGCATTACATATTGGGTTTGTTAGTCTCCTTCACATACTTATACTCCCTAGTTTTGGAAAGGAAATATATGTTTTATAACTCTGTGTTGAACCTTTTCATCACTTTGAATGTCTCAGCTATTTGGTCAACCTTCAGTCTTTTTCTTTTCCAGAGAAAATAAAATAGCCTCGGCCTATTCAGTATTTCTAGATGGTTAGAACTTCTGATAGCATCCTTGTGAATCTTGCTTGTAACTTTGTCCATAATATGAAGACCAGAAGTAAATGCACTGACATCTTTACTTAAAACTAAATCAGCAATAGACTTTCAGCTATTAAACAATAAATTGGCCAAGGGTTTTCCTTAAACCAAACAAACTCATTGAATAAAATCCCATTTCTAGTGAAAGAAATTATCATAAGCTGGATATCTGCTGACCAAGGTAACTTTTGTCATCACCTTTCCCTTACAGATTCAGGAATTATGTCAATTCAGAAAAAAAGGAGTTTTTTTTCATTAAATATTGATTTTTTTCCCCCAAATATTAGCATTCAGTACCATGGAAAAATATCAATGGGTAAAATGTGATCTCATTAAAGCTGAGGGTAGTGGATCACGCAACCTGATATCTCCATCGCATTCACACAACCTGAATATTCCTGTTCTGTTTCCTACCAGGTTGCAAGTCAGTGAAATATCTCTTTTTCCTCTGGTAAATATTTATTTTTAAATATATATATATATATATATAATACCCATCAATGTGAAAGCAGCTGATACTGGAAAGCAGAAGTTAATTTTTGTTGCTATCTTTCATTGAGTGCGAATCTTGATCAGGCTGAAGGATAACACATGTAAATGCAGAGAGAAGATCTGTTCATAATGGATCAATTTTTGCTTTCCAACCAACCCTCAATGTGTTCTAGAGATGGGAGGAACTGCAGATGCTGGAGAATCTGAGATAACAAGGTGTAGAGCTGGATGAACACAGCAGGCCAAGCAGCGTCAGAGGAGCAGGAAGGCTGACGTTTCGGGCCTAGACCCTTCTTCAGAAATGGGAGAGTGGAAGGGGGTTCTGAAATAAATAGGGGGAGACGGGGAGTGGGATAGAAGATGGATAGAGGAGAAGATAGGTGGCGGGGAGACAGACAGTTCAAAGAGGCGGGGATGGAACCAGTAAAGGTGAGAGTAGTTGGAGAGGTAGGGAGGAGATAGGTCAGTCCAGGGAGGACGGACAGGTCAAGGGGTGGGATGAGGTTAGTAGATAGGAGATGGGGGTGGGGCTTGAGGTGGGAGGTGGGGATGGGTGGGAGGAAGGACAGGTTAGGGAGGCGGGGACGAGCTGGGTTGGTTTTGGGATGTGGTAGGGGGAGGGGAGATTTTGAAGCTTGTGAAGTCCACATTGATACCATTGGGCTGCAGGGTTCCCAAGTGGAATATGAGTTGCTGTTCCTGCAACCTTCGGGTAGCATCATTGTGGCACTGCAGGAGGCCCAGGATGGACATGTTGTCTGAGGAATGGGAGGGGGAGTTGAAATGGTTCACTACTGGGAGGTGCAGTTGTTTAGTGCGAACCGAGCGTAGGTGTCCTGCAAAGCGATCCCCAAGCCTCTGCTTGGTTTCCCCGATGTAGACGGGGCCACAACGGGAACAGTGGATGCAGTATACCACATTAGCAGATGTGCAGGTGAACATCTGCTTGATGTGGAAAGTCTTCTTGGGGCCAGGGATGGGGGTGAGGGGTAGGTGTCGGGGCAGGTGTAGCGCTTCCTGCAGTTGCAGGGAAAAGTGCCGGGTGTGGTGGGGCTGGAGGGGATTATGGAGCGGACAAGGGAGTCACGGAGAGAGTGGTCCCTCCGGAAAGCAGATAAGGGTGGGGAGGGAAAAATGTCTTTGGTGGTGGGATCGGATTGCAGATGGCGGAAGTGTCAGAGGACGATGCGTTGGATCAGGAGGTTGGTGGGGTGGTACGTGAGGATGAGGGGGATTCTGTTTTGGTAGTTATTGCCGGGAGGTGGTGTGATGGATGAGTTGCGGGAAATGCGAGAGACATGGTCGAGGGCGTTCTCGACCACTGAGGGGAGGAAGTTGCGGTCCTTGACAAACGAGGACATCTGAGATGTATGGGAGTGGAATGCCTCATCCTGGGTGCAGATGCGGTGGAGGCAAAGGAATTGGGAATAGGGGATGGCATTTTTGCAGGAAGGTGGGTGGGAGGAGGTGTCTTCTTGGTAGCTGTGGGAGTCAGTGGGCTTGAAATGCATCTCCCAGTTGCGAATCATTTCAACTCCCCCACCCATTCCTCAGATGACATGTCCATCTTGGGCCTCCTGCAGTGCCACAACGATGCTACCCAAAAGTTGCAGAAACAGCAACTCATATTCCGTTTGGGAACCCTGCAGCCCAATGGTATCAATGTGGACTTCACCAGCTTCAAAATCTCCCCACCCCCTACCGCATCCTAAAACCAGCCCAACTCATCCCCACCACCCTAACCTGTTCTCCCTCCTACCTATCCCCTCCTCCCACCTCAAGCCCCACACCCATCTCCTACCTACTGACTTCATCCCAACCCCTTGACCTGTCTGACCTCCCTGGACTGACCTGTCTCCCCCCTACCTCCCCATCTGCACCCACCTTTACTGGCTCCATCCCAGCCTCTTTGACCTGTCTGTCTCCTCTCCACCTATCTTTTCCTCTATCCATCTTCTATCCACCTCCCCCTCTCTCCCTATTTATTTCAGAACCCCCTTCCCCTCCTTCAATGTGTTCTATTTGCTTTCTAGGCAGAACATTTCAGTTTCTCACAGCAGGCATCCTTGTGTCCTTTGTCCTTTCGGCTGTTGTCAATCCGTGGGGAAGTGTAGGCAGATTTATGTGATAGGATTTCAATTGGAACAATCTCGAGACTCATCCAAATCTATTTCATTTGAATTCTTTCAGAGGAAATGACAAATCTACGCCCAAGTTAGAATCAGAACTGGATTCTAAAGGTCGTGGTATTAAGGTGATGTAGAGAATTAGTAACAAGTGTTATATGTAAGAGAATATTACCACTCAATGAATTAAAATACCATGTCAATCTTTTCAAGAAGTCTGCAGAGGTCCCTTTTTTCTCTCTCTTTCAGGAGCTAATTGACAAAATGACTCAAAGGGACCAGCCAAGAATCTAATTTGGGTTTATATGAATATTTGGGGAAGTTCTCTCTCTGTTCTGTTGAGAATTTAGAAGGAGGAGTACTAAGAGAGAGAAATTAGGTCATATAATTATAATATAAACTTCAATTAATTATAACTGCAAGAAATGATATCTTGATAGACCAGTTAACCTTGGAAATAAATAATTATCAGCGCATTGATTAGATTGAAGCATTTGAAAATGAAGCTTAGAGTGCCAGGTAATTCAGCAGAACACATTAAATGGGAAGGAAGGTGAGAGAACACAGAAGTTCTTTCAAAGGATGTGAATATGGGGCTAACAAGCAGCACAACATAAATCAGTGGAATGGCCATTTGACATTCTTGTTCTTCCGTCTTAAATTTTTCAACTGCACACATTGGAAAAATTGTGGCTTTTTCATTATCATTGAGATTAATGTAACACCTTGTTTGAAGCGACGATGATAACTGATTTCAGAAAAGGTTGAGCTGAGGACCCACTGCTTCCAGAAGGGTTCATAGAATTTGTAGTGATAGCAATGCGGTCAGCCAGGTGAACTTCAGGTGAACATGAGTTCCCTGATTGGGGCTGTTAGTCTGGTCCAATCTGGGAGCCCTGGATGATGACATAAAAATGAGCGTCAGAAATTCTATTCACCCTGAGAGCTGAGTTTAAGGAAGCCAGAGCAGTGTCAAGTACTATGCCCGTATAAATAAAGGGTGACTTGGTGAAGGGATACCGGCCTCTGTGGTGTTATTTGGGAATTATTGAAACTAACTGCACAACAGGAGATTATTCGGTCCCTGGTGTCTCTGCTGGCTCTTTGAAAAGCTCAATGTGCAAAGCACATCTCACTTTGACTTTGACTTTTTAAGTTCCATATTCTCAAGTCTCTTTCAAAAATATCTGTGAAAGCAGTTTTCACCATTATTTCAGGTGGATTGCAGATCCGAGCGTATCTCTGCGTGGAAAACGTCTCATCTTCTAACAAAATACTGAGCTGATCATTCAAACCTAATAATCTATCAAACTGTTTCTAATCTATACTCAAAGAGTAAACATTCATAGCCCTCTGAATAGAGAATATTAAGGGCTCTCAATACTTTATTATCACGTGGGATGCAACTTAGAAATCTATAGCCTATGGTAAGTCGAAGTTACTGCCCTTGGTAGTCAAATCTCTCTCTTCTTTCCAAGCAAAGATAAAGTTTAACTAATGTCATCTGGTGCTGGAAGAAATTGCACATTCACTCCAGCAACAACACCCATTGACTACACTACATTATTCTCCAACTTGAGCTGCTGAATTTACCCCATGCATGTTGCCACCAAAGAGACCACAAATCACACATTGCATAGTATTTTCCAAACATTTATGAGTGTATTGACATTTTTAAATTTTAAATTAGACATTCTATTCATTTTTTTTCATTGATTGGAAGCAAATGTTTAATTGGTATCCTTCAGAAGATCAAGAGTTGAATCTTACCAGTAATCAGGTGTGTCAATTTTTCTGAATTTCATTCTCCCTGTGATCTAGTGAGTATTCTCACATTATCTTCCAAAATTTTGTTATTACCAATGCACCGTATCCCTGTGAACCCTGCTTTTCTTATCTTCCATCTCACTAGACCTATAAGTACTCACTATTGTTGCAACCTTCTGGGATTCCTGGCACCATTGCCACATTTAAAATGTAGTTGTGCACCAGGAGCTTGTTAGTCTGGAGCTGCCCTACTTGGTTTATGTGAATTGCACAGGTCGGGATGGACATGGGAAAATTAGCCCCCACTTGGACCTGGAAGTCCTGGCAGATTACGTGATGCAGAGGAGGGCTGTCCTCCTCCTTTGGACTGGTAGAGGAGAGCACACCATCACATCTTGCCAGCGATTGAAGTTTGCCATCCAGGTCAGTGTTATTTCCATGATCTGAAGGAATGCCTAGGAATGCAGGAAGAAGATCAATGACCTTCTATGTTCTGTGAGTGTATGCCCCACCATCTTCTCTCAGCTACTCTCATGTCGTCTCTGCTACGGCATTCACTTCCCACCAAGGCTCATGCCCTAACACTCTTACAACGTCTTCCCTCACTTTCTTTCACCCATCCCAAACACCCCATACCACTAACCCAGCTTCCTTCTCATTCACCTGGGACAGCTACCCACCTTCACCCAACTGCACTCGTGATAAGAACTGTGCTAACCATTTTGATCTCACTCAATCCCTCACTGTCTCATTCCAGGAGAAAATCGTCCACAATGGGTCACAAAGGCCAAGACAGGTAGCAAGTTGCCTCACATTCTTCAGCCTCATGAAGACAGGGTGCTGGCCCTGGTCAGTAAGGACAGTGGTTGTTCCTGTAATAGTGCTAAAACCTTCATGTTCAGGCAACTAAGGAAGAGGCATTGTTCATCCAGCTGTATACCTTGTTATCTTGTTCATTATTGCGCTGTGCTTGTATTACTGCCACTATGAACATCCTTTTAACTTCTATCATTTTCTCATAACATATTCTCTGTTTTGTCTCCTGCAAGTACCAATGGAATGTGAGTAGTCTCTGTAGCCAAGAAGGAACTTAGCAAAATACCCTCTCCTCCACCACTGAAAATGAAGCCATAGATCCCTCAAATGAAACACAGGCAAGGCCGCCTCCTGCACCCTCCACCAGCTCAGATACTGACACTTTGTTGGGTATATCAGCTAGAGTCAAGTTGGGAGTACACGCTCCTGAACGTATCACTGCCTTGTCTCTGCAGCTGCTCAAGGAAGAAACACTCAACATTGCTGGCACTTGCAGGACTGCTGGAGAGCAGGAACTTGTTCAGCCTGAGGCACGAGCCGATCCCATGGTGTAAACCATGTCTTCATAGACATACATAAACAGACTTTGGGAAAGCAAAGAATTCTACCAGAAGTAGAGGGTGGCACAGTGGTTCAGTGGTTAGCAATGTTGTGTCACAGTGCCAGGGACCCAGGTTCAATTCCACCCTTGAGCGACTGTCTATGTGGAGTTTGCACATTCTCTCTGTGTCTGTGTGGGTTTCCTCCAGGTGCTCTGGTTTCCTCCCACAGTCCAAAGGTGCGCAGGTTAGGTGGGTTGGCCATATTAAATTGCCCATAGTGTTCAGGGATCTGTAGATTAGATTGTTTTATAGGGGGATGAGTCTGGGTGGGGTGCTCTGTGGGTTGGTACAACTTGTTGGGCCGAAGGGCCTGTTTCCACATTGTGGGGATTCTATGATCTGTGAAGTAATTGTCAAGCTGGTTTGAAAGTTGGGAAGTTCAGCTCAGGCTGGTTGATGACGTTGCCTCTGGACGTGTGACTATCTGGCTACATCCATGGACAGAATAATGGCTGCTGTGAGAGTCAAGTCCAACCCTGTCGGTTAAAAGTGAAATATCCTGGAAATCTGATATAAAAACAGAAAATGCTGGAGAAACTCAGCATGTTTGGCAGCAATCCAAAATCTTTTCTTCCGAGTTCCCCGCAATTGAGCTCATAAGCTTACCACCCCCCCCCCCCGCCCCCCACCCCCGACAGCAGCACCCTCTAGTAAACCCCCACTTGATTTTTAGTGAACACACACCCAGGCCTGACTGTGGCAATCCCCTTGACTGGCTGGGATGGATAGCCCAGACCTGATGGGCGAAGGGCCAAAGCACAAAATATCAAGGCGGGCAAAGCAGAGATATTGTGAGCGTTGAAAGAGGCACAAAGTGAAAGAGATCAAGCAAAGAGCTTTGAGATGCACCCTGAGCACAAAGATTCCTGGCAGCAACATACCAATGAATACTCCAGAGTCCAGCACTAAAATGCAGAATCATATTGCGTGTGAATCAGAAATGTGTCATGAGGAGACGATTGTGTGTATCCGATGCAAACATCTGAGGAGCATGCAGTCACTGCTCAAGGATTGTGCACTGAAATGTTGATGACTTGTGTCCAAGACAGGGGGCCAGAGGAGCAAGGGGTAAGCTGGCCCTGCCTTTCATGTTAGAAATTATCATCCTCTAATTTCTATTGAGTGACTGAAAGAACAGGAAACTGCATAACAATCAGATGAGATTAATTTATACGAGATGTTGATAGCAAATAGGTCTGTTGCTGGTCAATCATGAGAATCTTATGTTTACAGTTTAACACTTGATCGAAGACTTGGTTATTTTGCTGTTGACATCAAGAAACTCATTCCTGTCAATCCCACCGATTTTCCCAACTTTCTTGCCAATGTCCACAGCATTCAGGATCTGGAAAGATTCTGCCTGAAACATTTTTCAAGCTCAGGGAGAGCTAAAGCAACAAAAAGGGCATAAAATCTAAACCTGCAGCAAATGAATTACGCAACCAAACCAGAAAAATAAATCAATTTAATTCATTTTCTATGAGGTACGATCATTCAGATTTAACTCTACTTACAAGAAAAGGGCAACAAAATATATTTATAATTTATTCAATAATAATAAGTGATCTTTATTTTTCAGGATAGTGTACCTAAAAAGAAGCATAAATGTCAAGTTAAATGCAATTATGAATTTTTAATATTTTTCTTAAAAGTAATATATTTCAAAGATTTGCTGCAGTGCAGGATAATGGTAGAATCTGATACAAAATTCTACAACTTATTTTTGGGTAATTCTCACAAAGCTTTCTTCAATTGAAGAGAAAACTACTTTACAAAGTATATCCCTTACTTTATTGAAAATTTAGTCACGATGTCACCTCACACTCTTCAGCAAATCCAAAGCTGTACTTTATACCTGTTGTTTGTGCTTTGGACACTTCAATCAGTTTATGTATTAAAACCACTTCACCAAAATGCTCTTGTTGGTGATTCAAGCAAAGAGATAGTGAATTCAGTTTGTGGTTCAACTCAATTTCATTAATAAAATATTCCTTATTAAAAATGCCATGTAAGAATTTCCCAAATTCCCAAAATATTTATTCTCTATCCCGCTCTATCCAACTGAGAAAAGATATTATCTCCTGATGTACAGCTGGCTCTTTTCCATGAAGCTGGATCTTGCAGATCAGGATGGACCTTCTCCTGGAGCTTCTTGGGTTACTACATGATCTCCTGTCTTAAGTCCTGCTGTGTGTCTTCACTGACATCCTGGCTTCCAGGTATGTGTTCTTACCCTTCCCTCTCCCTGACCTTCCAGAATGTTCGATGGCCTTGGCCAGTGAGGTCATGAGCAACGTTCAAAGCATCCGATGGGGTCATGCTAATACCCTTCGCTGTTGCCATGCCAAGAAGGTGTAAAGTGCATGTACTCAGGCATTAGGTGGAAGTCAAGGTGCCAGGAAGTCTGATCAATACTTCTCCGATGCGTAACACTGGGGCTGATTGTAACTGGTTCTCCCGAACCTTTGTGATCTCTTTGACCTTGGTTTCCCATGTTCTCTGTTGCTGATACCTGCTGTTTAATAGCGTTTACCCAATTTTCTGTCGGGCCTCCGACTGTGATTAATTTCGAATTCCCCTTTGCCTGTCTCACCACTTAACTCCCCTGAGTTAAAAAGGGTGACTGGAAACTGGCCAAGATTAGTCAGGGTACATTGTTTAAATGTTACAACAGCTTAGACTATCAACCCACACAGCTTCTTGGTAAATCTTTTTCTATCTATCTCTGGAATAATCACATCCTTCAAAAAATGTGATGACGGAAATTGCATGCAATTCTTCAGTTTGCAGGTGTTTTAATACAGTTGCAGCATGACTTTTCTACTTGTGTCTTCTATGCCTCAGCTAATAGGGTCAAGTATACCTTATACATTTTAACCACCTTATCTATCTGTTCTCCTACCTTCAGAAATCTGTTGATGTGTACAGCAAGATCCCTCTGATCTTCAGTATTTTCCAGGGTCATACCATTCAATGTGTAACCCTTTCCCTTGTCAGTCTTCACAGGCGTACTGCCTTGCACTTTTCCAGGTTAAATTCCATTTGCCACTAGACTGCCGACCAGTCTATTGATATCCTCCTGCAGTTTATGTCTATTCTCATATCCACAAGCTTCTTGATCATATCCGCTACATATAAATCCAACTCATCAGTGGACATCATGCTTTTAATGTAGAGTTGTAGGTGCATTAGAGAGGCTATTAAGAACACAGGCTGAGTTGTCAATAATTTACATTCTGTTTTCTTTTCATTGTGAAAAGTTTTAGCAATTGTCATGTTTTCATTACTCATTGCTGCCAATGAATATAGTGAAGGTATGAGTTTTTCTATCTATTTGTTCATGGAATGTATGTGTTGCCATTTGTAACCATCTGTAATTTCCCTTAAACGGTATAGCTTGCTCGGCCATTTCAGACAGAAATGTACAATTAACCACATTGCTGTTTTTCTAAAGTCCAGACTGATGCATTGGCAAACTAGATGGGCCTTTATCATAATTGATGGCAATTTTATAAGGCTGAATTTCCTGATGTCTTGAGTATTATGAACAATGGTAAGAAAGTGTGGAAGATACAGTGAGAATGGAAAAAATCAGATGTCTGATGTTTAAAATAAGTTTCTGATTTTCCCCATAAATGGTGAGTTCTGGACCTCTCTCATGAGTGACAGTTATCTTATTTCCACATATTATGATTTATCAGATAACCCCACATTATTTCTAAGCAGCTTCCAATTCTCCTCCCCCCCTCCCTCTCCCACCTTTTCCCAAGAAACTAGACAGTGCCAGTTCCTGATGTGAAAGTCAGAGATGTTGTCTTGTAGTATTGTTTGTTTCTGAAGACCTTTATTCAGTTCGATCATCCATTTCTTTGCATTGTTCATGGACTCTGTCCTCTTCCTCTCTTTCTCCAAGTAAGTGGGTATTACCAAACCACTAGCCTCACCATATCATTATGTTTTTCGGACAACTCACACACCACTTCAGCCCTTCAAATCTTCACTTTAGTGGCTAGGTACACTTATGACTTGCAGGCTACGTCAAGTTCTTTTGGTTGCAGGGACACACACATATTTCATATAACTTTATGAGATGCATCTTATGTCTGTTAACTTATTTACCTAATGCTCACTCAATTTGTGCCCACTTGGAGGCTCCATTGCTTTTTAACACAGGATCATCAGACAGAACATACACTTTGCCTGCTCTCTGGCTTGCAATACTGCTTAGCATAGAGTTGAGCAAGGCAGCCTGTTACAGTTCTGAGCACATAACTATAAGTATGCAATTATAATATTTGCCATCTTCAAGGGTGGCTTTTGTTCGGGAGAGACAGCAAATATGGTGGAGAAGTGTCTGAATTCATCTCTCACACTACAGCATTAACCTGTTGGTTCTGCAATATACATCTGCATTGGGTTATATAATTCAGAGATTCATATCAAGGTATGTCATCGTCCTTGTGAAGGTGAAGCCTCTAAGCTGCAGTATGTGAGGGTATAACATGAAAGGTCATTATGATTGATATGAAGGCTCAGGAATAGCATTACCGAAATAACATTTCTGAAATTCCTCAGAGATTATCTGATCACTCCTCTGAGGTGGAATTAGCCCCTGTGCCTTTGATAAACGTCACATGACAGTGTCAAAGAAGACAATAGTTACAATGTCATCACCAAGCCCAGCAAAAGCAGAAAGCTGCGGCAGTTTCTGCACAAACCAACAGCTTGAAGATCCCCCAATGCCCAAGGTGTGGAGAAGAATGACCAGATCCGAACTGGCCTTACTGTCATATCTACAGCTCTCAGAGTACCAGTGCAGTCAGAGACCAAGGATACCCTGGGCCATTATCACTGAACTGTGTCATCTACTATAGCAGGAATTGCATTTAGAAGGGTTGTTTCATTATCCTCTTGGTGTGCATCAAGATTGCAGCTGCTCCAAAGGGCCCAGATCTATCAAGGGTGAGCTGCCCAGATGCAGGCTTACCTCCTCAGCCTAGACTTCTGCAGGTTTTGAGAGCAGAGAGAGGGCAGAGGCCTGACACCTCTGGAATGTTTTGAGACCAGACTTCTGACGTTCCTGTGTGTGGCCTCAGGACCAAGAGACACCTGTAGTATGGTGAGTTCCCCATTGATGCTGAACACAAATGGCTCGAGCTATTTATTCCATATCCACACTAAGTGTGTGGAACCTCCATTATCCAGTCTGTGTAGGCAACCTGATGCACTCATGCCAGAGCTAGCATGGAACTGATAATTTTGTGGACTCCTCTATTCTTCCATTCCATTTACTGACTGGTCTGACAAACCTGCCTACCATTGTTGAACCTTGTTATGGATTAGACCGAACCAACCACCCTCAAAATATATTAAGAAGAAAGTCTAGACCCTAACTTTCTTATTTTAAAGGTAAATATAAGGCATATTCCAGCTGCAATTTGATTGGTCAAACTACTCGACATTAAGCAAAACATGCTTTATTTTTACACTTCAGTTAAAATACAGACAAAATGAACATAAAAGAATTGGCTTAACTGCGACTCTTTCGAAACATATAACAAAATAATGTATACAGTGGCAGACCGAGCTAAGTTGTGGTGACCTTGTGAGTGTCAGGTAGCAGAGTGAATGCAATGGTAAGGGTAACCCTGTGGAGAACAGAATGTCTTTAAGCCTCTTTCAACAAGCCTATATATTTGATGCTGGAAACAGCTCATGCTGCTGTCTTATCCAGACTGCCTGGGTCTGTTGGCATGGCCTCCATTGCCAATCTGGAGAAAACAGCATAGCTCTTCTCTTCACTATCCAGTCCACCAGCACCGCCACGCCCCACTTAGAGAAACGCACTGCCAGCTTCCCTGACTCACCACATCTGAAGTGCTGAGTAGCTGGGGTTTAAATATGGTACCAGTGTCATGAACATAGTAATGTCCTGGTAGAAATGAACACGTTTGCCTCTGCTGCTCTACACCCTATAAGCCAGATGCTGTCAGGCCGATTGCATAATTAATGAGCTGGACTGAATGATTGTATGAGAGAGGTCCACATGGACTGTGGCGAATCACCCACTGTGAAACTCATGGAGTAAACACTTGACTGAAAAATACAAAAAATCAAATCTAGATATTACTTCCAAATATTATAGCCACATGAAAATTGAAATAAACTCAAATGAGGTTTAGAGATAACAAGGCGTGGGGCTGGATGAACACAGCAGGCCAAGCAGCATCATAGGAGCAGGAAAACTTGACGTTTCGGGCCTAGACCCTTCATCACGTCAAGTTTTCCTGCTCCAATGATGCTGCTTGGCCTGCTGTGTTCATCCACCCCCACACCTTGTTATCTCGGATTCTCCAGCATCTGCAGTACCTTTTATCTCAAATGAGGTTTAGATTGTGTTGCTAGTCTAGAGACATGATCATTATGCCACCTTCTTCCCTTATGATGATATAGCACATAGATGCTTTATTGCATTGTAAAATTATTGTAATAAAATGCTACCTTCCAAAGTTAAATTTACCTTGCTAATTTCATTAGTCATAGTTTTTATTTCTACCCACTTAGCTGATAGCCTCTACTTTTTAATACATCCATTCGAATCCAGCCTTCAACACATGCAGTGGAAGTGTTTCACATGAACACCATTCAATCCCTGTTTGTGCATTTTAACTGTTGGCTGAAAATGACTACTGATCAATTTGGAATAAAATATGAAGTGCAATATGCAACAGTGGTACATTGTCACACAGGATAGTGGAATGCAGACACCATTTCCCTCACTCTGTGAGTCTGTTGGAAATACTCTTGCACAGAATCAGACAGTTTCAAGGTCCACTTCAAACTCAAAACCTAGACTGACATACACAGTACAGTACATGGCTGACCTTCAACTGAGACCTTACACTAATATTTACTCTCTTGGATGGATGTAAAACATCCCAGGCACCATTTGAGGAAAATCAAACGAATTGTCTGTGGTCTGCAGGCAATCCCTCAACCAACGTCACTAAAGCAGGTTTCTATGATCTTGTTGCTTTTCATGTGGGTTCATTACGTGTTCGGATTCACTACTTTATAACCATAACTGCACATTATTAATTTCAAAGTGCACTGAAACAATCTGGGATCACAAATGGCACTTCATTAGCGATTGTTTTTACATTTTACATGGAGCCATTGAAGTGTGTTCTGGATGAAGGTGTTCCACTGTACTTCATTTGAAGGTAGGTCTGTTGAATTGTCTATCTGGCAGTCCTCCTGCATTAGATCCAGATCTGGAGTGTTGTGTGTCTCTCTCTCTCTCTCTCTCTCTCTCAACTACCCACTTTAGACTCTGGAAGGTTTATTGCCTTAATCTCATTGTAATTGGGCACTATTAATGGTTATGTGTCTCATATGATTATTGTCTAATGCATCATCCAATCACATAGGTTTGAATGAGGTTACAAGGGGGTAACCTGTTGACAAAGAAGTAGAAGGGCTTTGGAGGACTAAAGAGGTGATCGTGTGCGGGACCATGAGTCTACACTATTATGAGAGATACACAAACAACAATGAAATACTGATTCCCCATCGTCATTGCATAAACATTTTCATGACAGCATACATATTTGATGTGGTAAAACTGTGTGTTACCATGAAATGAACTTGAATATTATTAAAACAGAATCCCATTTTCTGCACCTCCTTGTCAAACTAATTGATATAATTGCCATCAGTATGTAGCAAAAATAGTTTCCATGGTAACTGCCAATTTCTCGAGCATGTTAGAAAAGTGTTGGTACAGATGAAAAGTTTTGATATGATTGAACTGTCTGTTGCAAATGGGAGTGTTTGTCCTTAAGATAACCTTATGATTGAGGAAACATTGTAATTCCGTCATACACCACTTCAAATTCAAGGTTAGATTTCACTGTGCTTTAGTGTGCTAGGTTGCCTTCAACAACAATCCCTTAAGTAGTTTGGTGTATGGGATGTGCTTTTGCATGTACTGATCTGATCATGAGGCTCTATTTCCACATGGGAACCTTCCACTTATCTCCTGCGAGCTCGACATTGACAATTGAATGCCTTCATATTTGTGGGCATTAAGTTAATTCTGTGGATCAATTCTCTCTTAAGCCTTTGCTACTGTATAACTTTGTTGAACAGTTCAAGAATGATTGGGAGAACAAAAATATGTAGCTTTCATTTCAAAAGAATAATTATTGTCTACGGAGAAGAAAGTAAGATAACGAGCTTTTTTTTCTGATTTCCTTTCTTCTAAAGTGGTGATTCACGATGGATCATAATTTCACTTTTACAAGCATTCAAATGTCCATCCTCCTTCTGGGAGCTTAAACAGTAAGAAGTTGATTTAATCATTTAATAAAACATTGTTCTCAGAGAGGACTTCACTTACTTGGAGTGTGGCAATGCAAATAGTGAAACTGCAAGAAGATTCCCCAAAACTGCTCAAGCTGTAGTATTAATTATCATGGTGACTTTCTGATCTACATTTGGGTGCTACAGGACTCTTTGCCAAAGCAGCATTTGTAAATTCAGCTGTTTGTTGGTAAAGGCTTTTTATAGTTTGTTGAAATGGGCATCATTTGCAAAGCTAGAATTTATTGCCCTTCTGTAGTTACCCAGTTGGAGGGAGATTGTTGCGATGCTGACTCACGTGAATACAACTGAGTGGCTTCTCAGGCCACTTTAGAGACAAGGGCATAATGGTAGCTCTGCAATCACATGCAGGCCACACCATGAGTAAATTTCTTTCTTAAAAGCACATTTGCGAACCTGGCAGTTATTTTTACAACAATTCTATGATTTCTTTTTCACCTCTGTGGTGAATTTTGTACTGACATTTCCAAATAATTAGTGTAGGTCTCAGAATTGTTGGTCAAATAACATAACCACGAAGCTACCTCACCCTTATTTTTCAGCATTTAAAATAAATACTTTGCAGTACTATGTTCTGTACCGAAATTTGCACTGTGTTTTGTCCAGTTGAGGCTTGCAGACCTGTACCAGCTAAGAAACTAAGGAGAGATAATAAAGGATCCAGGTTTTAAAAGTTCATTGAGTTCTAATTCTAAACCTGTCTGGTTGAATATATAACATCTCCTGTCACAAAAAGGTCATGTAGTCCTAATCATATCCTCATTTGATGTTCATTTGTTCTTCCCAAGGGATGGGAAGTGGTTTAATGAATTGCAATCAGGAGCAGAATACTGATTGATTGATTGGTTTTCACCACTTTTGCTTCATTTATGCAATACCTAAGGAATTAAAGAAGAAAGTTCTTGTGATTTCATATTGCTTCCCTATATCTTCTGCACATTCCAACGAGTTTATCCCCCATGGAATCACCCTTATTGCAGTGATTGACAGATTAAGCAGCCAGTCTGCACGCTTCACAGTCCAAGAACAAGGCAAGGAAATGACCCCAGCCACCACCAGACCCCACCACCAAAGACATTTTTCCCTCCCCACCCTTATCTGCCTTCCGGAGGGACCACTCCCTCCGTGACTCCCTTGTCCGCTCCACACTCCCCTCCAGCCCCACCACACCCGGCACTTTTCCTTGTAACCGCAGGAAGTGCTACACCTGCCCCCACACCTCCTCCCTCACCCTAATCCCAGGCCCCAAGAAGACTTTCCACATCAGGCAGATGTTCACCTGAACATCTGCCAATGTGGTATACTGCATCCACTGTACCTGTTGTGGCTTCCTCTACATCGGGGAAACCAAGCGGAGGCTTGGGGAGCACTTTGCAGAACACCTGCGCTCAGTTCGCAACAAACAACTGCACCTCCCAGTTGCAAACCATTTCAACTCCCCCTCCCATTCCTCAGATGACATGTCCATCCTTGGCCTCCTGCAATGCCACAGTGATGCCACCCGAAGGCTGCAGGAACAGCAAATCATATTCAGCCTGGGAACCCTGCAGCCCAATGGCATCAATGTGGATTTCACAAGCTTCAAAATCTCCCCTCCCACAACCGCATCCCAAAACCAGCCTAGCTCATCTCCACCTCCCTAACCTGTTTTTCCTCTCACCTCAAGCCACACCCCCATCTCCTATCTACTAACATCATCCCGCCCCCTTGACCTGTCCGTCCTCCCTGGACTGACCTATCTCCTCCCTACCCCGCTACCTACACTCACCTTTACTGGCTCCATCCCCGCCTCTTCGACTTGTCTGCCTCCTCTCCACCTATCCTCTCCTCTATCCATCCTCTATCCGCCTCCCCCTCTCTCCCTATTTATTTCAGAACCCTCTTCCCCTCCCCCATTTCTGATGAAGGGTTTAGGCCCGAAACGTCAAGTTTTCCTGCTCCTATGATGCTGCTTGACCTGCTGTGTTCATCCAGCCCCATGCTTGTTATCAATGAAATGACCAGCTGGTTAATTTATTTTTGTTTAAAGGAGAAATATTGACCTGGTCATCAGGACAATGCCCTGCTCGTCTTCAAATTGTGCCATGGGATACATTGCACAAGAAGAGGAAGAAAGGTTTTAATTTAAACTAATGTCCAACACAAAATCTTCCAGTGCTGCAACCTCTCACTGGTGTGGTATGCCAGCCTAAGTTACAAACTCAAGTCACGACCAAACTGCAGTTTCTGGAGTTTTCTGGCATTTCACAAATATATATTCTTTATAAACTTTGTTATACTCTGCCCTCCGATTTCTTCAATATACGCTCATTAGGATTGCTTTGCTAGATGCAAATTAATTTTTATAATGTGTTGTATGCTGTAATTATGTTCATTACATCGGTGCCTCTTTAGAAGAAACTACATCTAATAATCTAATCAGATTGTAATTTTCTGAAGAGCATTAATTCTTTAAAGTATTTTAAGACTAAAGATTGCATCAAGAATTCAACTTACTCATCCCATGCAATGTTACGATATAAGTTGTGAGAAAGTATTCACATAAGACTTTGATGTCACAGTCGGTACATATGCCATTGCCATCTGTGTTGAGGGTAACAACATCATCACATGCTGATCATTTAAAGATAAGTTTCACTTCAGTAAGTGAGTAATAATTGACGCCTCTTAAAAAGAATGTCACAGATCTGATATTAAAAATTCTGTTTGTTTGTATATTAATAAAACAAAATATTATACACCAACTGCACCTCACTTCATTACACTAAAAGAATTAGGACCTCATATTTTCAATTGGAAAATATATTTTTGAATCAAATTACCAAGTCATACATCATTCTATTCAAGAGATTGTAAAAGTTTCACTGAAAGTAAGCTCGTATACATGAAACTACCTTTGGGACCAGTCATCCCAAAGCAATTTACACACAACCACGTTCTTTTTGAAAGTTTAGTCATTGTTTTAATGTGGGAAACATAGTGGCTAATTTGCAAATGGCAAGTTTCCACAATCAAGAAAGTGATAATGACCAGATAATCTGTTTTTTTTTGTAATGTTGTGCAAAAAAAACCTTTCCTGTGTCTAAAGGTTTTGGCCCAGATTGCAATAACACAAAAAATTGGATGCAGTTCCAGGACCTTATTATGGATTTTGTACTCCATCTCCGCACGACTACATTGACAGCTGAATCAGCGAGTGGAAGGATTAATCTGCGGCAGGAGGGCCACACAGCAGGAGGGCTGCACAGCATAAGGGAGTGGGGAAGGCTAAGCAACAGGCTGAAGAGGGTCCAGACCTGAAACAACAGCTTTCCTGCTCCTCTGATGTTGCTTGGCCTGCTGTGTTCATCCAGCTCTACACCTTGTTATCTCAGATTCTCCAGCATCAGCAGTTCCTACTATCTCAAGCTGAAGAGAAAGACTTTCGCAGGGAGTCAGGATAGTGGTGGAGGGTGGAGACAGAGGCTGCAGCCTGCAAAGACAAGACTGAAGATTTCCTTATTGGATGTCAGGGTAATATGTCTCTCCTGCCGGGTGCATCGCTTAGTGGAAATGAAATGTACCATGTGGAAGCAACATGTCCTACCTCGCCTCTCTGATGGGTTTCCAGAGGACTGGGAAAACCTGCAACGGAGAGAATTTTAAGTGGGCTCCCTATGAAACTGTGGAGATAAATAATGATGTGACAACAGGGTCCCAAAAAGAAAATTGTGGGAGCTTTCGTGACATACTGGGAATGTGTTCTCCATATTGAAGTCATTATCACCCCTGTCTGAAATCCCTGTCCACCTAATGTGAGTGGCTTAATGTTGGGGAGATTTAATTAGAGTGCAATTTTAATTATCTGCGGAACTGTGCAATATTACTTGATGCTAGCTATAATTTATAGCTTCTAACATCCAAACAGTTGATTTTCAGGATGCTAGAGACTGGATTAAATGAATATTCTTGTACAATTTATAGCAGAAAGCATGAGAGAAAATACTTAAACACCAATCAGTTGACATATCTATCCTTGTGTTAGTGACACATTATTTTCTAAGTGAACTGTAATGTCTTTTGGGGACCTGCATTGATCATTTTCCTAAAGTAGGATACTTACTATTTCAATCAACCAGTTGTATGTGTTTCTCAATGACGTAGGAATTTTTTTTTCTCAGTTTAACATAATCCTGTCAGCTGTGAGTACTGTGACACCTTAAATGATGTTCAACTGAGATAAATGAGATCATTGGTTCAAGGGCAATGTTATTGCATTGATAGATCACTGAACAAATTTCTGGAATTATGCTGGTAATGTTACAATGTCACTTTAAGAAAGTGCGCTGAATCTTACGTTTTGTTGTCAGTTGTGTCAAGTTTGTTGGAGGGTTTCTCATCACAAGCCCCAACAAGATTTCTCTCTGTATTTTCCCAAACTCACCTCATTAACTACCAGATCCCTCTCTATGGCATCACTGTCATCTGATTCTAGCCACGTCTTATCATGTACCATTCCCTAAAGATGTCGCCACACCACAGATGCCTGAGGAATGACTGGCATTTCTGGCACCTGTGCCATCTTTTAAAGACTGCTATGCACTCGGACAAGCATTGGCAATTTGGTGTTGCTCCTTACTGGCAAATTAGTGGCACAACAGCCAGAAGGCCATGCATCAGGCTGACACTCTATCACATCTACACAACCATTCTCTCACCCTTGCTGCAGTTTAAACACTAGACCACATGCTTTACCTGTCTATAGATAGACCCTGACCGAACAGCCTCTCTAAGTCACTGCTACTCCAGCCCCAGTGCCTATTGAACATCCAATGCTGATCATTGTCCAGTAGGTAAACATCACATACAGGCAAACAATTGGCCAGTTCTAAACATTTACCTTTAATTTAGAGCCAACAGAAGCAAACGTAAGTGAAAAAAAAAGAGGCTGCGGTTTTCCTCCTCTCAAAAATCACATGCTGGCATGATCTTCAATGACCATTTAACATTCCATGATGATCTGCTGCACCCAGTCCTCATCTACTCGAACTGGGTGTCAATCAAGTCCTGTATGGCTTGTAGCACCTCAAGCAGCTGAGCTCTGAAACTCACAAAGAGAGATTCCTCCTCTCCAATGTCTCATCCTCTTCTTTGAAAGAGAGTTTTTGTTCGCCTACTTCCTCAGCATACAGCGCATCTTCTCATTGTCTGTTCCAGTTGTGCAGCATACACCATGCTCGTACGTTGTGGCACACACTGTCCAGACTATACTGGAGGACCTCACAAAACCCATTCAAGTAGTGAGACCTGTCTATCAAGATGTGCTTCAGTACAGTCCTGGTTGGATCATGTTCCTCAATTTTGGTGAAGGTGTCAGGCCAGCTGAGTAATCAACACATTACTTCAAAAATGGAATTCCTGCTGTGGTGCGACCCCTTTCCCATTCCTAGCCCACCTCAATCATTCCACTTTTCATTGCATTCAGTAGAATCTATCTTCGTACTTACATAACAAACGATGATGTGTTGTACCTTTTCTCCTACAGCATGTGTGGAAGTTTCACAAGTGATGGGCCACTTTTGGCCAGGTTTTGCATCTTTTGAAGTCAATGCCACTAACTGCTGCATTACTAAGATGAAAGTGTTAGATTTTCAAGCATCAGTAGAATAGTGTAAATTATTTTTGATCAGTATTTGAACCATAAGAACCTTCACTCTGCATATATTGCAACTGGACGAAGACATTATTGCAAAGGAAATGTAACTGGAATTTATAAACTCATGCTTCATGTATTTGCCCATTCAATGTCCTAATGGCCAGCAGATGCACATCCCATCAAACCAGCACTGACTCTGCTCATTCTCGCTATTGTCTCTGCTATTTTCTAGTTCTGTTTCACATCTAGAGAATGGCAAATGATGGTAGAGGATGCAGCTTGTGGTAGACACCATCAGCTACATCCCCTTTCTGGTTGCCAGGTCCCTGTCCAGAATCTCCATGTCCCCTTTTAACATGTTCTGCCTCAATAGCACATCTCCACAGTAAGACTTGTGACTTTTTTATTTTTTTGGTATTTTTCAAAACTGGGGAAAGAAATGAGGTGAAATGTTTTTTTCTAAAAGTAAGTATTTGAAAGAATGGCTGCAATTTTGAAAGTAATCATGTAAACAACTGATGGAACAAGCAGTTATTAAAATTAGGATTGCTGACCATCTGAACCCAAGGGTATGTACGGATGCTGCTCTTGTTGGGAATGAGATATTGATTGGTCTGTGGGCTCATGACTGTTATTGATGATAGATACTTTTTGCTTACCAAAAACTTTGCAATTCATTCTCGAGTGATGAGCAACTTGGAACTGGAAACAAGCTACAGAGATAGAGAAAAAGATGACAAAGAAGTGTAAGATCTTCTTTCAGCCTCAAAGCTGCCTGTTCACTACAGTCAAACAATCAGTTTAAACCTGAAGGAAACCAGTTACCTGTCCTGCAGCAGTTTCTGTGAGCTGTGACGTATGAATTGATAAATCAGCAACATTTTCTTAGTGTATCTGTTGCTTTGTATGTCATACAAACTACTTTAAGCTTTTAAAGAAATATATCTAAACAACAAGCCTTCTGCTTTGCAGAGGAAAGATCATCTCAACATCAGAATTGGGAAATATAGGCCGCTGAACTGATGTTCCAGTTTTCTATCTCTCCCAATAATCTATTTTTCCCATTTGTCTAGCTCTGTGTGGATGAGCAGGAATTTATAAGGGGATTAGAGTTTTAGTTTGTAGTGTTATGTCCCAAAGGTTTGTATCTGTTTATTTGTAACTATAGTATAACTATTGGTTATAAATTATAATTCTTGTTCAGTACAGAAACCTGGTGTGTGCTTTCTATTAACCTTGGTCTGAAAGTCAGGTAAATTGGGATACTGTGGTATATTTAAAAAATAAACGTTAATATCTGGTACAACTCAGAGAAACTGAGGCTCGATTTATATCATGATCCCCCAGTAATTCAAAACATCCAGCCATCCTCATGTAGAAACCCACCACATTGAATTTTGCCTTCAAGAGTCCTATCTACCCTTGAACTCTGTTATTGCCTCCTAACAACGCCCACCATGCTCCACTATGCTCCTCCTGTGGAGGCCATGGCGATGGTGACTGCTGTAGCCGACTGTGTCATCTAATTGTGTTCTCCCTAAAATTCCATATATATTGACATCCCCCTGTCACTGTCCTTGTCTCCACCTTAACATATGCCTCTGTTATTCCACCCCCCCGCAGGCTTGACACTTCCCTCACCTCTTGCCAGTGATCCTCTCTCTCCCTACAGGAAACCCTTGCACGATCAACAATCAATGTATAGACCCCTAGCATTGTACTCACCCTCTGACCTCTGACTGACTTTGACAATCAACACTTTGATGTGACTGACTGGACACTTGAATGCTGTCTTTGCAGCTCTCTGACTGATGGTATGTGATTCTCCTGACTGCTTGTGATGACCAGCCTGGACTGACCATTGCCGTCCCCCAGTTGGTAGTCGGAGAGATCCCCTGAGCAGATGTTTGATAGCGGCCAGGCCTGTGGACTGTGTGCAGCCTGCACCTGTGATTGATGGTAACAATACCCCCAGACCCATATTGGCCTGGCCCGATCCTTGACTGGATCAAGAATTAGTTTCCAATATAGTTATTTGTTTGAATAAATCTGCAGTGTGTTTGTCGGGTGGGCAGCTGGCATTTGCCAAAGCTGTTAGATTGATGTCTTAGTGAGCTACACATCAAATGTTGCCCTCCACCTCCACACTCCCCAGACACATCACGACTGGAAAACAGACTGTCAGTGTGTCTGTGCAACTCAGCAGTACTGATAGTCCAACAGGCGTGGCAAGGCAAACAAGGTAAGGCCACAGCTGCTGTGCAAGTGCAGGTCGCAAGTAGCCCTGAGGTACAGCCATGACCAATCCATGTGCTGCATGTTTGGCACTGCACATAAAATGTCCTTGCAGCAGCATTCCAATGTTAGTAGCTGGTGCAGCCAACTATACAGCTGTGTTTCCTCTGCATCGGACAAGTGGATCAGGAAATGCCATGAGGATCATGAAGGGTTGACAAATCTCAGATGCCAATATCCATGGATGATGGTTGCATGCATCTGGTGCCCATAGGTTGTGCCCTGAGAAGCTGTTTGGGGTTGTATGTTGGGTCGAACACGCCAGATGCCTGCTCTGACTTCTTTGTTGAGAATTCTTAATGTTTAGATTGTTCACTAGGTTTGGTAAGAAAGTGGAAACAGTGTACTACTGAGGCAAGATGTACTGTTCTTAAGGCTAATGACAAGCACTAATCTCCATTAACAGGCAACTTGCTGATACCTAATGAGAAACTCGAATCAACCCCCAACAGATGTGTAAATAATGCAGCGAATTGCTCCTGATGTTCAGATAGACCTTGATGGGCTGCTCATACCATTCTGCCTCAAATCACTCAGCCCATGTCAGTCAGCCCCCCATGTGATTCTCCCCAGTGTTCTAAAGAATAAAACTTAAATTTAATTAATGAGAGAACTGATCTCATAACTTACTGGTTTTGTGGTTTACCTCCAGGTTAGCTGATGCAAAAGTGGAACTTTACCACTTGCAGATGCCTTGTAGGCCTCGACCTATTTGGCCATTCCTTTAGATGGCGGCTAATTTGTATCTTATCCCCACACAACTACTTTCCATGTTTCTGAATCCATTTGTTTCTACCTCAAAAGGATCACAATGTTTTGACGTTTTCAATTGACCCTCTTGGACTGTGTGCATGGCTTATGTGTGTGTGTTGGGGAGGCAAGAGTTGCTGAGGGTGTGGGGGTCCAGGGTGTTTCAGGTGATGGGAGAGAGACATTTCCAGGTTCCCACCTGCCTCTGTGTGAAGGAATAGCTGATGGATATGGCCAAAGGAAATCAAGCCCCATTTCATCTGCACTTAGATAACAAAGTGTAGGGCTGGATGAACACAGCAGGCCAAGCAGCATCAGAGGAACAGGAAAGCTGACGTTTCAGGTCTGGACCCTTCTTCAGAAGAAGGGTCCAGACCCGAAACGTTAGCTTTCCTGCTCCTCTGAATCTGCTTGGCTTGCTGTGTTCATCCAGCTCTACGCCTTGTTATCTCAGATTCTCCAGCATTGGCAGTTCCTACTATCTCATCTGCACTTAGTTGTTTTCAAGATAAAAATCAAGTAATCAGCAGTTTGTTGTTTGTAGAATTGAGATAATTTAACACACACAACTCTGTTCCCTCTCCGCATCCTCAGAAACAAATGCTAAACTAACAAATATGGCTCTTTCAATTGTTTTCTTCCTTTTGACAAATTAGGAGTCAAATATATAAATATTCAGAAATCAATAACTAATATAGTTTTTAACTGAATGGAAAATTTAGAATATGAGTTCTAATGGGACTTGAAGGCAAAATACATTCTTAAAGCCTGATAAAATCAAATGACAAACTGCTTTTGTGTTTCTCGATATTAATAGTCTTGAAACCAGCTAACTTGCAAACAAAATTATTTGTGTAACTTAATTTAACCACACATTACCAGAAATGAAAAGCAGCATCTGAAGCTATTACAAGTGTCTGTTCCTCAACCTGTCAATTTACCTTGTACAGTTCACACTTCTCGGAAAATTACCCAGCTTTTCTTTTTGAAGAGGGACAACTGACAGTAATTATTTCCCATGTGTTGCATGGCAATTGTTTTGTCATTTATAATTATTTGTGACACAGGCTTTTTGAAGAAGTATAGAATGACTGATTTAACATTTGACAGAAGTAGACCTCAGGATCATCACTCCAGAGAAAACAAATCTAATGAACTAAGTTGTAGAATACCAATCGACAGTGAGTACCTTGGAACATGTAATGAAAAAACTCATTGCTAAAAAGCCTGGGGAATGTTTCGTGCTGGTGGAAAAGCTGCAAAGTATTTAACAAATCAATTAAATTATGTTTTATACCACTTTTGGAAACGTATGTTTATCATGCAGTAATCTATAATGAGTTTAGTAAACTAAGTTTCAAAGTGCTCTCTATTTTCCCCTGTGGGACTGTCTTGTTATACCAAAAATGGTTTGCAGTGGTTATGTCACTCACAAAATGACAAAATTACGGCCAATCAATGTTCTTTGAAAGTCAGGTAAGCATAGATCACAAATGATTCTCATTATTTTTTATTTCCCTCTTGTTCTACTGATGCAGTATATTTTTAGTGCAGCATAAAGGCACCTCCAAATGGCCCGTGTACAAAAATGAGTTCTATTCAGTGGAACAATATCAGCAACCCTCCACTTCACTGATCACTTCCCCACTTCCCCACTCTATGCACCACCAGGGATCCTGTTAGCTCAGAGGTTTTATCTAATTAGGCAGGACAAGATGAGTTTTAAATTGCAATATAACAAAATACAATTCTATGGCTTCTGGAAAACTTAAACGACTACAACAAATGCAACAGCAATCACCAGGCTGACAACATCTGAGGAATAAGTTACCAAGTAATCAAATGTAGACAAGGGCTGGAATATAATGCTTTATTTAGGAGGAGTCTGATCAGGCAGAGGATGGAGGAAGATTCATAAGGTCAGGTTGGAAGGCAGATGGTAGAATTTGATTTCAATATAAATCTGGAGTTAAGAATCTAATGATCCATGTTGCCACAGTTGATTGTCTGATAAACCCATATGGTTGACGCTGCTCTTTAGAGAAGGAATCTGCTATCCTTACCTGGTCCGGCCTTTATATGATGCCAGACCAACAGCAATGTGGTTGATGCTTGTGATGCCTACATTCTATGAATTAATAAAAAAAAAGTGAAGAATGCTGCGCCCATTGCAGTTCTAACCCAGTGGCTGTTGCAAGGCTGTGACTTTCACTGAGGAACCTTTAGCTGGCAGCTGTCTGAGCCTGCCTGGCACAAAGCATGAAATGGGAAAATTACTTTAAGATGATTTCCCGCAGTCTGAAATGGTAGGGTAGGCTTAATGGGCTGAATGGCCAATTCCCATTCCTGTGGAACTCATGACCTCTATCTAAAATTTCATTACAGCCTGAAGATGTTCAGTGACTTCTGTTCATATTGTGCTGAAAACTGAGGCACGGCTCACCAGTTAGTGATGACAGCTGGCCCATTCATGCCTGAAATAGTTCCACAGAGGTTGGTATCCTGTCACCAAGTCACCCTTTAATTACACATGGAATGTTATTGATCCTGATCCAACTTCCTCAGTATTAGCTCTCAGAGTGAACAGAACTTCTGATGCTCCTGTTTATTATATCTGTCAGCCAGGACTCCCCGATTGGACCAGATTTACAACCCCAATCAGGGAAGTCATATTCTGAGACTCACCTGGGTTGACCTCATTACAATCACTGCAGTGCTATCACAGAGTTGGCCATCATTTCAAAAAGATAGGAATGAGCTTCAAGGTTTGTGTGATATCTGTGCCAAGCTAGTACAAGATTCTTCCATGCTCCTTGACCTGACAAATATGCATTGTATTAGTGAACCCTGTTGTTAGGTTCGTTTTCGGACACCCTCACGGACTTGATGCAATAACAAGACACTGACCTGTTTAGAAAAACACAAATCCTTTATTACAAAGCAAGTACAAACTGTGGAGGATCACTCTTCTCAACCCGGCACAGAGTGCAGAGTCTCGTAAGCGATTCTCCCCAAGCAGTGGACAGTCCCTGCTTTTTATACCTTATCGAGTGCATAATACATAAAGCAATTTTACATCTCACAATGGCATGTTACATGAAACAATCACTACATCGGACAATGACATGATAATACAAATAATTACTACATCGAAAACATAAAGAATGCAGGATACACTATCGATCGTTCGCAAAGTGACTGCTAACGGCAGGAGGCGATTTCAAGTTGCCGAAGTGACAGAATGTAATTTCAAGCTGCCAAAGTGTCTGGCTTGAACAAAGGTCAATGTCCTGGCCCCTTTAGCAGAAACAGAAGTTACGTTCTTTACGGGATTTCAGAAGTGTCACACCTTTACAAATGTTGCCACCCAATCTTATTTGAGACAGCTTCCACATACCCCTGTGCAGGAAAATAAAGATTTACAAAGGTTATACCTAATTCTATTCAGGCAGGAAGCTTAAGGCAGTGTCTTTTCCACTTGTGTATAGGAAGATAAGGATTTACAAAGTTTTACACCTAATTCTAGTCGGGCGGGAAGTTTTAGGCAGTGCCTGCGTACCTCTGTGTAAGCAGATAAAGAGCATTAATTTATAGAGAATATAGAAATCAATGGGATGTTATCCCAATAACATCTCACTGTATACCAGTCTATCAAACCATCATAAGAGTTCTCTGCAGCAGAACTCGTCTGTTACTTCGTCTTTTGGGGAGTTGGGGATGGTGTATGAGCTCAGTGCACCAGCACACAAACTGGTGCGCTGAGCTCATACACCATCCCTCCTCTTAGCTGCAGTCCTCCCGTACCCAGTGACTCTGTAGTGGCCTCTAAATTGAGTACAGAGGAATATCTGAGCTTGCGGCTGCACATGTCAAATCAAGTGATGCGCTTCCCCTCCCCCATTTCTGATGAAGGGTTTAGGCCCGAAACGTCAAGTTTTCCTGCTCCTATGATGCTGCTTGACCTGCTGTGTTCATCCAGCCCCATGCTTGTTATCTCGGATGCTGCCGTTAACCTGTCAAATGGTGTTTCTCTTTCTCGCTCTCTGTCTTCTTGCTTGGACAAATCTGAGATGGCTAAAACATAAAATCAGAAGGAGAAGGAGAATGAGGTCCATGGTCATACCACTTTTAGCTTGTGCATAATGCCAAATAATCGGTAGGAGGATGAGAGGAAACTGGGAAGTGACATATAGTCATAAATCAAAACCCCTCTACCCAAAATTGGGAGCAGATTAATTTATGACCAGACATTCACCTTTCATTTTTCCCTTTAGTAGCTCTCTCTCCCCTAAACCAAGTCTTTCTTTACCTCTTTTTTCTTCTCCTATACACTTGATTTGACATCAAATTCTCCCACTCTAATTGACATTCTCTAATTTGATTTGCTAAGGAGACAATTATTTTTTCTGTTTACTAATGGTCCCAGATACCACCCAGAGGGCACTCTGTCCTTTTCATTTAACAGCAATTGCAGCGCAACCTAAGATATAGATTAAACAGTCACGGGAAAGTCTAACTAATGATGGGAGCCAGTTATTGACAGGTTACAACAAATTCTAAGCCAAAATTTCTGAAGAACACATTGGCTGTGTTTCTTAAACTATGCATTTTGGAAATTGCCGTTATAATGGCAACAATGGAGCATACAACAGAATAAAGCTTTTGAAGATTACAACAAAGTACATTATTGGTTTTGACTGACACTAAACAATCATAACAGAAAAACTCAATCAATACAAACTGCATGCTTGACTGGCCAGTCACAGTAACACGCTGCTACTAACAAACAGGTTATCCATGTAACACGCCACTAGACTTCGGTCCCAGTCGTGGGCTGCAGAAACTAATGCCGTTGAATTACACGCATGCCTCCAGTCACATTGTAAGTAAGGAAGTACATTTTGTTACTGTAAAGAGAATTATTGGAAAGCACAAAGTCCAAATTAAGAAGAAAGCCAAGGGATGTTACAGATAATTATACAGTATCACATCAAGACTGAAACGAAGAAATATTGTCTGTAAATTCATGGAGTGACAGTGAGTGGAACAACAGGAAGACATTTTGAAATATGTAGAACAGTGGTGACTAGAGAATTGATTCAGGGTACAAGCAAAGAAAAATAAATTGCAGAAAAGTAAGAATTTGGGGAGTGGAATACTGACGAGAAAAAAAATGAGGTTTGACATTAAGAGTCAGGTGAACAGAACATTAAGTGTCAGGTAAACAGTAGTGCATTCAGACATTGATATTTCAGGGAGTGAAGTAGAAATATGAATGAGTGGAACAATTTTCTTTCATGGTGTTGCATGCTGCACATTAAAGGAGATGGTTTTTGTGTAACTGTTTCCAGAGTCTTCCTGTTGATGTTTACCTCTTCCTGTCTGTGTGATTTCCTTCTCTTTCAGTGCAGTTTCTTCCCTTCTTTTTTGCAAGCCCATCTAGGCTCTGACACTTCCTGCTTCTTACCCTTTTATTTGTTAAGATAATTTGTTTTGAATTCAAATTCATCCATAGTTTTATCCCTCTTTACCCCTCCAGCCAAACAATCCTTTGGGATTTCTGTGTTCCATAAGTTCTGGCAGCTGTACAACTCCAACTTAACATGCTCCACTATTGGTGGCCATGCCTTAAGCTGTTTGGCTGTATATTCTGAGAGTTTCTCCTGATCCTCTCTGCTTCTCAGCTTCATTGTCCTTCTGTTACGCATTCCTTCAAATGTTGTTTTTCCTTATATATCACAATAAGTTAATAACACTCAAGAACCTTCACACTATTCAGGAAACGGCAGCTCGTTTGATTGGAAGCCCATCCACCACATTCAAGTTACAGTCGCAGCAGTATGTACCATCCACAAGATAATGTGCAGCAACTAACCAAGATTCCTTCACTAGCATCTTCCAACCTGTGACCTCTACCACCTAGAAAGACAAGGGCTGTAGATGCAAGGGAACACAACTATCTGCAAATACCCTTTCAAGTCACATACCATCCAGACATAGAATTGTATTGTTATTTTCTCATTGTTACAGGATCAAAATCCTGTACCTCCCTCCATAATAGTTCTGTGGCTTTACCACTTCTCAAGAGCTGCAGTGGTTCAAAAAGGCAACTCACGACTACCTTCTCCAGGGATAATTATGGATGAGCAATAAATGTTGACCCAGCCAGTGATGCCGACATTATGTGAACAAAAAAATTCCTTACTAGTTATCAAATTTTGTTTGTTCGCTGTTATCTGAAGTATCTTGGGACATTTGACATTGTTAAAGCTGCTGTATAAATATAATTTGTACTTGTTTGCTGTCATGTGGTCTCAATTTACTAAAATTTGAATTTATGAGAGAGAGAAAGTACATTCTGTTTGCCCATTGCAGTTAAAATTCAGCATGGCTTCTTCATATCCAGGTGTAATAAATCTTTGCATCACTATTATTCTTATTCTTTCACTTGGCAATTGAAGACATTCAGTAGTTGCATTTTGAGGAGAACCATTTGTGGGAGAAAATAATTTAAGATTGACATTTTAGTGAAGGATTGCCAGAAAAACCTGGTGAAATTGCTCCTGGACAGAATTTAGAAGAACCAAATTTTGATGAGCATTGTTGGTCAATAGGTGCTGCCCTTTGTACTGCTGTCAGAAATTCACTGGCCACTGTTGAACTAGCCAGAAAGAAAATTAGACCTATGTGCCTTTTAAAGTGTTTGTCTGTGTCAATGTGTAACTGTGTGTGTGTGTGCGTGACATACAGTATAAAACAATTCTTGATTTATTTGCTGTTAACGTTGCCATTCTGAGTCCTGACTTCACCGTTATCCATGGAAGTCATTATCCAAACTTGTTACTGTTTAAGGGCAGCATTTGCCACTGGAGGGATTCCTTCTCACTATTGCTAGAGGGGTTGCAACTACATCTGTGATGAGCACAGGTAGGTAATTTCCATGTTAAATGTAGTCACAGAAATTTATAACACAACAGATAAATTCCTTCATATACACAAATCTATCCATATCTAAGGTTTTGGAGTAGATTTGTAGCTTGGGTTGTCGGTGTTGAGGTTGGTTGGCTCGCCGAGCTGGTTGAGCCAACCAACCTCAACACCCACAACCTGAGCTACAAATCTACTCCAAAACCTTCGAGACCTATGGGCATAACACGCTCAAATTGGCATGAAAATGGGAAAACTACTCCAAATGAGGTGAGCGTAACCCGCGAAAAACTCTACTTCCTACATGGATGCCTCAGGAACCAGGTATTACCATGCAGTGTGAGATACAAACCACCCATTGACAACCCACAAGCCCGCAAAACAGCAGAACAAAATGGCAGCAAGATGGTAAGGGTAATGATAAACGACGCACACAACTGCACCCGCAGATACAACAGAGAAATTACGCGCCAAAAAACTTTAGTCCTGAAAAACCAACTCGGCGAGACAACCAACCTCAAAATCTATCCATATCTTTCTCTAACATACTCAGTGACTGCACTTCACCAACTCTCTGGGCTTGAGAAACTCAAAGGTTCACAACCCACTGGATGAAGATGTTTCACCTCAGCTTGAACTTGAATGGCTGACCCTTAATTCTGATTGTGATTCTGTGTTAAAAATTTCCATTAAGGAAAACAGAGGTATCAAGTTTGAAGGCCGTAAGCACATTGAATTAGGCAGGAGGTGATGTGCCCAAACCTCATTGCCTTCCCATTTCCACCAGAATTTAGTTTAGGGTGGAAAAGTTCATGGTCATTCTTCCCCCTTTACCGCCATCCTTAAGTGGGCAATTGAGGACGAGAAGAGGGGCTTAGCAGCCACTGTTGGTATTAGCTCTATGAAAAATCCAGAACCAGGAGTCAGAGTTTAAGTTTAGGGGATAAATATTTTAGGACAGAGATGAAGAGAAATGTTTTCACCCTGAGAGTGGTGAGCCTGAGGAATTCATTACCCTAGATAGTGGTTCAGATCAAAACATGTTTTCAACAGGGAGTTAAATATAGCTCTAGTGGCTAAAGGGGTCAAAGAATATATGGAGAGGACAGGATTAAGGTATTGAGCATGATGGTCAGCCATGATCATATTCGATGGCGGAATAAGTCTGAGAGATCAATGGCCCATTACTGTTTCTATATTCATTGTTTCTATGTTTCTGTAAGCACGCCTGTTGCCATACGGTGTGCCTGACAAGTCAACTTGTACAGACAGCTTTTTGCACTGGGGTTTGTTGGTGAGAGTCGATGCCCTGTATCAATCAAAGGCTCTCAGTGCTTGCAGAGGGACAGGACATCAGGCAGAGTATCTCCTCTGAGGACTATCCCATGCTCTTGCTTCAGTTTCCCTTATTCTTTCTCCATAAGATTCATTGCCCAAGAAGACCAATCCTCATCCCTCTTACACAAATCACTCAATGTTTTCCTAGTTCCTCTACATTCTGAGGATTCCTGGCACGCCTTCTTTCAGCAGGCATGGCCTCCACCGCGATACTGCTTAACATCAGAGCAAACAACTTGTGCTTGATCAGCTATTCTCACTGGGCAAGACTTCCATCCCCAAAGCCTTGTTCCAGGCAAAAGCTAAAGTGTAGCCTCAACGCAGCCTGATTGACCTATGGTTCAGTGAGCCTTCCCTGGAAAAAGTAGTATGGGTCTCTAGAATCTGATAACATAGAAGACGTCCAGTGTCTCCACAAGATTCCACCCAGAGCAGCATCTGTGATTCAAACTCCACAAGAATTTTCTGGTTTTCAACTAAATCATTTCTCATTCTTCCTCTGGGGACATATAAGTCTAGTCTACTCAATTTCAGTCCTGAAAGTGTGGTACTTTCTGTTTACTTCAAATTGTCCAGAAATTATGCAGAGGAGCGATTGAATTGAACTTGACATCATGCTGATTTGGAATGGTCTGTCCATTGTACAATATGTGATTATTACTTGTATTTCAAAATGTATTTTCTGGATTTTGAAATCAAAGGAACATATTGTTACAGGTCATTAATCATTCATTTTATGTATTCTCAATATAAAAGATTCACAACCTTTTGAAAGAAGAATGTTCTCTTCATCTCAGTCCTTATTTCCTATGGTCATGTCATAAATGGCCAACTAACGCTTTGATAAAAATCTTGTGTCTACATAAATTTCATGTCTGCATAACCTTACCTGAGATTTCTCTTTATCATATTTTTGAATCAAAGTCTTTTTTCAATTACAATTTTTAAATCTCCAAATCGAAAGTGTATTTTTTTTCCATTTAAGTACATCATTGTGGTTGAGCAATCTTATCCGTAGTTTCACACAAGGCACCTTTGTTATGATAGTCCTGGGTTAGTGGGTAGCATTCTTGCTTATGAGGTTATAAGGATCCAGGTTCAAAAACCTCTTCAGAGATGAAGCACAAAAGTCTGAGGTGGCAACACAGACGGTACATTGCTCTGCTGGAGGAGTCAACTTTCAGCAAAGATATTGAACTGAGTGTTTGGGGGGTGCAAAATATCACATCATAGATGTTTATAATTAACCTGCTCAAACATGTTACAACACACCTCCAGCACAGGTGGGGCTTAAATCCAAGCCTTCTAGCCTAGAAGAGGGGGCACTACCACTGCAACACAAAAGCCCTATAACATGCCATCGCAATATTTCAAAAAAGAATGGTGGATTTACTTCTAGTGTCCTGGCTAATCAAGCCACTAAAACAGATTATCTCATTGTTAGCACATAACTAATTGCAAGTGTTGCTGAGCACAAAGTACTTTTGACATTTCCTGCACTATACCAGTGACTTAAATTCAACAGTACTGAATTGCCTTTAAATGATATGTGGGGTGGAGGGAGAAGCTGGAAGAGATTACAATGATACCAAAACAATCTTCAAAACTCACTGATGAAGAGCCATGAGGCTCGAAAAATTAACTCTGTTTTCTCCTCACAGATGACCCCAGACCTGGTAAGTTCCAAACCTCACTTCCCTGCCTCACACCAGGTGCATTATGTTTTATGAGTCACTGAAAGACATGTAAGAAATGCATGGCACTTCATTCAGGTCATCCTTGGTAGTCTACTCATGCACAGGCCCGATTAGGATTCAAATTCAACTTTCTTGATAAACACCACATCAAATAGTGCTTATCCAGTCATTATCACAACAAGACAGAATATTTACAGAAAAGTAAATAAGAATTGGAACTTGAAATACAAACAGATACAAAAAAAGGAAACAAAAATTGTTAAAAATATTGAAGAGCAAATGTTCCCATTTAACAATGAATGAAAGAAATGCAGATTCACATCTTGAATGCTCCACAAAACTACTTGTCTTAAAACAAGCATAAGAAAATACCTTTCACTCCAATGAAACGGATGGTTCTGGAAATCTGCCTCTGCCAAGTTAAAAGTCTGGTTTGAGATTTCTTTTACAGTTTATATTGCCATCTAACCAAGCTCCAAATCCACTCAGTGATAAGGTTTTTACCTCAGGCAGAATAATTTGCCTGATGCAGCAATGTTTATTGCTTATAACATAAAAAGATCAGTGGCAAATATTGTTAAAGAAGCCAACAGGTAATTATTATTCCTTACTACAATATATAAACTTTATATTGCTCATACACCGAAAAGCATAGGTTAATATTAAGGTGCACAGAATACCAAGAGCATGAAAAATCAATTCCTTCAAGTCACATGCTATGATGCAGTGATGATACAATTAGCACATTTTCATGGAATGATAGAATCCCTACAGTGTGGAAGCAGGCCATTTGGCCCATCGAGTCCACACTGCCCCTCTGAACAGCATCCCACTCAGCCTTGCACCACCCCATTTCCCCCCAACCCCCACCAACTCTTCTTTGGAACCCTGCATTTCCAATGGTCAATCTACCTAACATGCACATCTTTGGACTGTAGGAGGAAACCCACGTTGACAAGGGAGAAGGTGCAAACTCCACACAGACAGTCACCCGAGACTGAAGTTGAACCCCGGTCCCGGTGAGGCAGTGGTGCTAACCAAGGTACACTGACTTAGTGACTGTGAATCATAACATGACACCCCAATTCCACAGATAAATAAGCTTAGCCCAAACAAATAGGCCTTGGTGTACATATGCAAATGTTGTCATTTCAATAATTATACAAACAAGAAAAAAAGAGTTCAGAGAATTATCATTTCAAAGTTCAACATCACACTTTGGAAGTCTGACAACTCATCTGGCGATCACATTCGCTAAGTATATTTCTGTAAGGCCAAAATGAATGAATCATCTCAGATACCTCCTTAAAACTGTCAAGCCGTGACTGGATAATGATCTTTTGCGACTTTTGATCATCTTCAGCTGTTGCCAATTGTGACTGTACACATTGACTTCAGTCAAATGGTAACAGATAAAGCTTATGAACATCTTCAACGTCATGGCCATTGACTAATTCGGTTTTGGACATCCTGCTCAGGGAAAAGACCTTGCTTGCTTACCCTGTCGATGCCCCTCATGATTTTATAAACCTCTATAAGGTCACCCCTCAGCCTCCGAAGCTCCAGGGAAAATAGCCCCAGTCTGTTCAGCCTCTCCCTATAGCTCAAGCCCTCCAAACCTAGCAACATCCTTGTAAATCTTTTCTGAACCCTTTCTAGTTTCACAACATTCCTCCATTAGGAGAGAGACAAATTGCACACAATATTCCCAAAGTGGCCGAATCAACATCCTGTACAGCCACAACATGACCTCCCAACTCCTGTATTCAATAAACTGACCAATAAAGGCAAGCCTACTAAATGCCTTCTTCACCATCCTATCTACCTACAACTCCACTTCTAAGGAATTATGAACCTACATTCCAAACTCTCTTTCTTGGCTCATCTGCAATCTTAGCAATAATTCCTGCAGTTCCTTTGTCCATATTGGCACGACAGTGTGCATCTGCCAATGTACAGTATTGGCGATATGTTGTACACTGTGAGACAGTGCCTTGTAGTTTGTACCATGAACACCAATTACTGAGAAAGTTATCTGTCAGGATGCTTGGTCCGCATTGGAGCAAACATGTATTGGAGGAGAATGCATTTACCATATATTTAAATCAGTTGGCTATGATGGGCACTTTTTTTTACAAGTTTGATCTTGTATATATCTCTGTGTTTTTTTTTACCCACTTCTGCCAGGGCCCCAGGACCTGAAAATGTCCCTTTAAAAATCTCTTCCTTTCTATCCACCTTTAAAAGCTCCTTATACTTTTACCTTTTTAACCAAGCTTTTGATCACCTTTCCTAATACATCTGGAGCTAGCTGAATGTTATATATTTTTCCAATAATGATCTTGAAGAGCATCATAATGAGATGGAGTATTGTATTGCAGGTGTTAAATAAATGCAGTTGGTTGCTGCGGTTAAAGAATATTAACTGTTCGTCAGCGATTGTGGCTAAAGCTAATGTATCCTTAACAGGAATTTTAAACAATCTACTGTTTCAGGATTTAACTTTATAATTAGTTTCTGGATTGAACTCTGACAAAATTCTGGTGGTGGTGCTAACACTGTTACACAGTTAGGAACATTCCTCTATTTATTCAGAAGACAGGTAATGGAGAGTTATACACATTAACTCTGACACCGTGTATGTCAGCTGTATAGAACAGTGTGGTAGGAATAATGGGAATGCCTTGAAATGCTCCAGTAATGAATCGCATCCCCAAATGAAGACCAACTTGTGACGGTCGCACACTATCAATCCCAGGCTTTTCAGGCTTGTAACAGGCTAATTAAGTACTAAATATAAGGTGGCTTTGTAGAGCAGTGTGTTGTTCACTGTAGATTAGGTTGGAACTGTTGAGACTCAATTTATCTGTGACCTTTCAAAGATGATGGATTTGAGCCTAGGTCTCTGGAGGTGAAGAGCAATAGGTGAGATTAATGGCTTAACCAGCTATTAGGTCCATCTCTCACAGTAAGGGCTCAAGATATATTGATAAGCTTCCCCCATTTGTATTTCTTTGGCCTTATCCAGAACAAGAAGAACAGGGCATATAATGTGCAAGGAAATAAACTTGGCTTGTGCAGCTGTTGCTTGTGTTTTTAAGAGAACTACAGATGTTTGCTAAAGCTGTTCTGAAGGCTGTGTTATAATTGCATGTTTTGAGGTTATGAGGTAAAATTAAGACTAAAAGGAGACACTTTAGATGAACAAAAGTCGATGGACTCTCCATAAGCAATCTATTTTGCACAACTCTAAAGGGAACATTTTCTTTCTGTTTTCCACCGGTGAGATTGCTAATAAGCAGAGCTCAAGATAGATGAATAGGAGAAACAACAGCATTTGCTATAAGTGTACTCATGGCTGTATCCAGCATAGGGAAGTTGAAATATGAATGTTTTTTGGGACTTATGATGCAAGGAATCCTCAGTTTCCCTTCTTCAATTTTACTACATTTTCATCAGCAACAAATTTCATTAATATAGACCTTTAATTCAGTGAGGTGTGGTTAATATATTCAAATATAGTTAATATAGTTAATATAGTGCACAAAGTCAAATTTATTTCCTCCAAGGTATACTATAGGAATGATAGTAAAGAAAAACAGATTCTGAGTCACATAATTGGAAAGTAAGATGAATCACCAGTAGTTTGGACAATGGAGAGGTATTATAGGATATCTTGAATTAAGACAACTGAAAAGATTTAGGGAAGGAATTCCAGTTCTACTGCCCTAATGGCTGAAGGTCAGGCTGCCAGTGGTGGAACAAAGAAAATTGAAGATGCTTAAGAGGCCAGTGTTGGAAGAGCATAGGAGTGTTAAAGAGTTATAAGGCTCAAGGAGGTTAGAGAGACAGGGAGGAGCAAGGCTTTGGAGAAATTAAAAAACAATTCTAAAACTTTTCGAAAAACCAAAATAAACACAGATGTTGGAAATCAGAAATAAAAACAGAAATTGCTGGTAAAGCTTAGCAGGTCTGGCAGCTTCTGTGGAGAGAAATCAGACTTAAGGTTTCAGGAGATCGCAGAACACCTACATTCTGTCCACAAAAAAGACCCTGAGCTTCCAGGTCAACACACCACTGTGTTCCCTGGCCAACATCTCTGTCTCTGGCTTGCTGCAGTGCTCCAGCGAAGCTCAGTACAGGAAGAACAACACCTCATTTTCTGCTTGTGAATGCTTACAGCCTTCTGGACTCAATATTGAGTTCAATAACTTTAGGGCTTGAGCTCTCCCATGTCTTGACTCCAACTCCCACACACCAGGCCTTGTTATCACATCATCTGCTGTTATGCGTAATCCATTGTTAGCCACTAAATTTCCACAATAATATCAATTCACCCTCCCAGCCTGATTGTTATCCACTCTTTTGTCTGTCCAACTGTTCTTCTCACTATTTGGGTTCTATCTCCACCTATTGGTTACTCCATACCCCCTTCATCATGCTATCTTCAGCTTAAGAATTGACATTTTCCGAACTACCATCAGTTCTGAGGAAGGGTCACTGCACCCAAAACAATAACTCTGATTTCTCTCCACTGACGCTGCCAGACCTGCTATGCTTTTCTGATAATTTCTATTCTGGTTTCTAAAACTGTTCCACTTGGAAATAATCAAGCAGCTCTAAAATTTTTTAATGAAATATTTTGAAACATATTTAATGCATTTATTTAAAATGTAATGTAAATAAAATATTAATATAATATTTATAATAGTTAACGCAATCAAAATTCATAGAATGGTGCAAAAGATTAAGTTTAATTAGTCGTCTCTGTAAAACTGGCAAAGTCATAGATAACAAGGTGTGGAGCTGGATGAACACAGCAGGCCAAGCTGCATAATAGGAGCAGGAAAGCTTGACGTTTCGGGCCTAGACCCTTCATCAGAACGTGAAACAATCCCTCTTCTGTACCTACACTGGCCCTAAACCCCACCTCTTCCTCCGTTACATTGATGACTGTATCAGCGCCACCTCATGCTCCCACGAGGAGCTCGAACAGTTCATCCACTTCACCAACACCATCTCTAACACCTCTCTCCCCTTCCTGGACCTCTCTGTCTCTAACTCCAGCAACCACCTAGAAACCGATATCCATTTCAAGCCCACTGACTCCCACAGCTAACTAGAATACACCTCCTCCCACCCACCATCTTGCAAAAATGCCATCCCCTATTCCCAATTCCTTCGCCTCTGCCGCATCTGCTCCCAGGATGAGGCATTCTACTCCGTACATCTCAGATGTCCTCATTCTTCAAGGATCGCAAGCTCCCCCCGTCAGTGGTCAAGAACGCCCTCGACAGTGTCTCCCGCATTTCCCACAACTCATCCCTCATACTCCGTCCCCGCAATAACAACCAAAAAAGAATCCCCCTCGTCCTCACGTACAACCCCACCAACCTCGGATCCAACGCATCATCCTCCGACACTTCCGCCATCTGCAATCTGACCTCACCACCAAAGACATTTTTCCCTCCCCACCCTTATCTGCTTTCTGGAGGGACCACGCTCTCCATGACTCCCTTGTCCGCTCTACACTCCCCTCCAGTCCCACCACACCCGGCACTTTTCCTGCAACCGCAGGAAGTGCTACACCTGCCCCCACACCTCCCCCCTCACCCCCATCCCAGGCCCCAAGAAGACTTTCCACATCAAGCAGATGTTCACCTGCACATCTGCCAATGTGGTATACTGCATCCGCTGTCCCCGCTGTGGCTTCGTCTACATCGGGGAAACCAAGTGGAGGCTTGGGGACCGCTTTGTAGAACACCTGCGCTCAGTTCGCAACAAACAACTGCACCTCCCAGTCGCGAACCATTTCAACTCCCCCTCCCATTCCTCAGACGACACGTCCATCCTGGGCCTCCTACAGTGCCACAATGATGCCACCCAAAGGCGTCAGGAACAGCAAATCATATTTAGCCTGGGAACCCTGCAGCCCAATGGTATCAATGTGGATTTCACAAGCTTCAAAATCTCCCCTCCCCCAACCGCATCCGAAAACCAACCCAGCTCGTCCCTGCCTCCCGAACCTGTTCTTCCTCTCACCTATCCCCTCCTCCCACCTCAAGCCGCACCCCCATCTCCTATCTACTAACCTCATCCTGCCCCCTTGACCTGCCGTCCTCCCTGGACTGACCTATATCCTCCCTACCTCCCCACCTGCACTCACCTTTACTGGCTCCATCCCCGCCTCTTTGACTTGTCTGCCCCCTCTCCACCTATCCATCTTCTATCCGCCTCCCCTTCTCTCCCTATTTATTTCAGAACCCTCTTCCCCTCCCCCATTTCTGATGAAGGGTCTAGGCCCGAAACGTCAAGCCTTCCTGCTCCTATAATGCTGCTTGGCCTGTGTGTTCATCTAGCTCCACACCTTGTTATTTCGGATTCTCCAGCATCTGCAGTACCTTTTATCTCTGGCAAAGTCATAATAGGATGATTGGCCCCCTTCTGAACTAATTGATTGTAAGATTACACTTGTGGAGGATAAAAAAGTTCATACAATAGATTGTTTTATGAAACAAGCAGCACTGGATTTTTACACTATGTTAATAATTAATAATTGAATCCGTTGTTTGTTTTCTCCTATCTTTGAATTCTCAACAAGCAAGCCCTGACTTTCATTCCCAGTTTGGGTGCATAGACACAGAAAAATTCCTGGCTTCACAAATCTGACTTCTAAAAATCCAATTTTAGTGGAGGCAGCTGATCACATAAATTGTCATTTGCTTTTGTGGAACACCAGTTGGTGAACTATTGATTGTTTTCAAGCCTGTCCCTGTGAGAATGAGACATAATGTTCACAGTGATGGGTCTTGGGATTCCGGACATATTTTGTCATTTTAACCATGATGGTGAGGCTCTGGGCTGGGCTTGAGTCCACCGAGAAAGCATATCAAAAATCTGGATGTCTGTGACATTTTTAATGCTGGATCAATGTGAATTTGTTATTTTGTGCTGTTAGAGAAGATATTGCAAATTAGGAAAGAATTTAAAAAGGTCTGGAATTGTGATGCTTGTTCACTTGTGCATTGAAAATAAATCTGATTTGTTATCAATCTTGCTTCACCATTTCCACCACTCGAGTGCATAAAGGGTAGTATGTGTGGCTCAGTGGATCACATGCTTTCCCCTGAGACTGAAAGATATGAGTTCAAGATGTACTCCAGGGACTCACGATAACATTCAACTTGATTCCCCAATGTGGGGAATGCTGCGCTGGGAGTTGTCATCTTTTGGATGCTGCATTAATCTAGAGCCCCATCTATCCTTTCATGCAGCTATAAAAGATTCCATGGCATAATTTAAAGAAGAACAGCGAAGTTACCTTGATGTCTTGGCCAATCTATTAGCCAACACCTAAAGCAAATTATCTCGTCATTACTTAATTGTTGTTTGTGGGAGATTGCTGCCTGCAAATTTGTTGGTCTAGGCCCAAAACATCAGCCTTCCTGCTACTCTGATGCTGCTTGGCCTGCTGTGTTCATCCAGCTCTACACCTTGCAAATTTGTTGTTGTGTTTCATGTAGTACTTACACATCAAAAGTACTTTGTTGACTTTGCAGCACGGTGGCTCAGTGGTTAGCAGTGCAGCCTCACAGCACTAGGGTCCTGGGTTTGATTCCAGCCCCAGGTGACTGTCTGTGCAGAGTTTGCACGTTCTCCCTGTGTCTGCGTGGGTTTCCTCCCACAGTCCAAAGATGTGCAGGCTAGGTGGATTGGCCATGCTAAATTGCCCATAGTGTTCAGGGGTGTGTGGGTTATAGGGGGATGGGTCTGGGTGGGATGCTCCAAGGGTCGGTGTGGACTTGTTGGGCCGAAGGGCCTGATTCCACACTGTAGGGATTCTAATTCTACTTTGTGACAGAGCTCTTGAGGTGTACTATAGGATTGTAAATTCATAGAATGCTTTCTTCCTGTCAAAAGGATTTAGTGGTAGACTATTGGACATGTTCCTATTGGAAATGACAGAAGAAATTAATCAAATGCGACTTCAAATTTGTAACATATGTCATATTGAGCTAACTAATAAGTCCCTTTGACAAAGCCCATTTAGTGTAAAGAAGAATTGATGCACGTCACATGTACATAGACTTTCATAAGACATTAAATAAGATTTTACACAGAAATAAAGTTATTGTTGTCAGCTCTCTTATCAGAGAGACAACTGGTGATGAGGTAAACCTGAGGGTCACCACATCTGAGGCAAAGGGCATGGTGGAGAAAGCAGAACCTTCATGATAACCTCAGCCACAACAGGAGTTAAACCTGCACAGTTGGTATCACTCTGTCAATATAAACCAGCTATCCAGCCGAGCGAGCTAAATGACCCTATGGCACAGAGGACTATGAGCTAAGATGAAATCTGTGTAATTTGATAAAAGTTTTCAGAGATAAGAAATTAGTTGGGAGCTGGGAAGCAGAAAATTGCTAAAAAACGGGAGATGATAAGAACCTTAAGCATTGCAAGTGGTGCTCCTTGGGAACTGCAGCTTTCGTGCAGTTTTGTTCTCATTCTCTCTCATACTAATATAGAAGGTTTGTTGTAAATATTCATCTATGCAAAAGCCAGTGCTGCTGTTCTCAATGCCAAAAGCATGGCAGAAAAATGAACACACAATCAGTCACCCTGATTATTAATGACGTGACTGGTAATTACCATTGATGTCTAAATTATCAATTTCAAATCTTTAACATGCTAAGATATGAAATGGTAGTATTGGTGTTAAATATTTGTTTAAGTGTATTATCAAGATGGCAGGAGGCTGTGTAAGACTTTTTACCATGTGTAGAATGATATATTTTAGAATGAGAAATGTGACGTGTTCAAAATTGAAGGAAATAAATGTAGAATGGAATATAATTGAAATAGACAAACATGCAGATTGGGAAAGTGATAGATGATCATTCTTATTCTTTCATGGAGACAAAGATGAGCATTGGTATGGTTCTGAAGATAGGTAGCTGGTAAGATTGATTTGTGCCCAAAGGTTTCTGTCAATAAATGTAATCTAGAAGATGATTTTGAAGTATGTGTTCGGGACAATATTTTTGAGCAACAAGTTCTAGATTCAATCAGAAAGCAGTCTATACAAACCTGTTCATATTTAGTGAGACAAGAAAAATTAATGACCTCACAGGAAAGGCACTCCTCGATAGTAGTAGTCATAATATGATTGAATTTTGCTTTCACTTTGATGAAGAGTCATTCTAAATCTAGTGTTTTAAATGTGAATAAGGGCAATTATAAAGCAGTGCTTCTAAAGTGGACTGGGAAATTATGTTAAGTGATAGGTCAGCAGAGAAGCAGAAGCGGGCATTTAACAATTAGCAAAAAAAAAATTCCAACCACAGAGAAAAAAGTCTACAAAAAGATACCTCTCAAGGGAAGTTAAAGATAATATCAAACTGAACGAAAATGCATACAATTCTAGAAAGTGTTGTCTGTCAACAGGTGAGACAGCGTATCCATAAAATGTAAACATTTAATAGAAAAATAATGGGGAAGAAAACAGAGTATGAAAAACGCTAGCCAGAAATATAAAAGCGTTTAGAGTATTTACAGGGATTTAAAAAGGAAGAAAGTAACTAATCTGAGCATTGGTTCTATAGAAATTAAAACAGGAAACGAAACAATGGAAAATAAGAAAATGCGAGTAAACTGAACAAATATTTTGCATCTGTATTCACTGGAGAAGACACAAGCAACATTTCAGAAGTAATAGTAAATCTAGAGGTGGAAGGGAGGGAGAAAGTTAAAACAATTACAATCATCATTGAAAGAGTACCGAGAAAATGAATGAAACCGAAGGCCGACAAATAACCAGTTCCTGACTGATTTCATCCTAGGGTCTTAAAAGAACTGGTTACTGAGATAGTAGATACAGATCGTAGATTGGCTTTAATTTTACAATATATCTGACAATCTGTAAAGGATGTTTCTTCTTGTATGTCAGTCTAGGAGTGGTGATACTGCTTTAACATGAGGGTATTTTTGGGGACAGAGATGAGGAAACATTTTTTTTGTCAGAGGGCTGTGTGACTCCAGAACTCTTTGCCTCAGAAGGTGGACAATGCATGACTATTAAGTTTATTTAAGGCAACAGTAGATAGATTCTTGTTAGGCAAAAAAATCAAAGATTATTGGGATAGATGGGAGTCTTAAATTCAGTAATCAGTAAGGGAATCAGGCAGGGAGGTGGAGTTGAGAATTATCAGATCAGCCATGATCTCATTGAATGGCAGGACAAACCTCATGGGCAAAGTGACCTATTTCCGCTCCTATATCTTATGGCTGGACACTTCCTGTGGACAGGTTCTGGATGTTTCTTCCACTTTGCTGTTCTTGACACTTAATATCTTTTTTTTTAATTCTCTGCAGCTCAACCAATCCAAGGTCTGCTACAAGGTTATGAACCCTAGGGAGAACCTTTCCCTCCCAGCTGTGTTGTATGATGTCAGTGGGACAGGACGTAACTTGTGATGGTGATAAAGGAGTCTGGGGTACCAGCTGAAAGTTGTGATGTTGTGAGTGAATCTGTCCTTAGATCACCTCTTCCAATTTTAGCTTAAGACCCGAGTGGTGAGTGAAGAGTCAACTGTCCGAGTCTGCATTTGTCGTATCCAAATCTGGCACTACTCTTCCTATACTTCCATTACTCTTGGATGTAACTGCTGTCATTTCCTCTTATCTAACGTGCACAGATCTTTGTACCTTCTGTGAGCTCATGGGTAATTTCTCAATTCTTTCCTTCAGGTTATTGGCAAAGATTGCATACAGTAATGGCCCTAACATTGATTTCTCTGGAACTCCATTAGTAACTAGTTCTGTATAGTAACACTAAACAAACGAGTGTTCCTTGTTCCATGTGCACTACAAAATGAAACACATGTTACACTTTATATATATTTTCTGTGTTCTTATGTGAAGATAATGACATCTGATGATTTTATTTCCTTTTATCTTTCAGTTTGATGCTGGTTTCTATAGTAATTATGAACTCTGCCATATAACGTGACTGTAATATAAGATCAGTTGCTTGATTTATTTTATAGGAAAAATGGTTTAACTTGTAGTAAATACACGGACATGTGTTCGGCACATCTTTGTTGCTGAGCTTATTTAACATCCTGGAGTGATACTTGGAGCTGGGCAGTGTGTGTTGCCAAACAAACATTTGTTAAGTTATCCACAGCCAGCACCTTGATGAAACTGACAGTAAGTTTAAGCTTACAACTGCAAGCCAAGCCTCTCAAATATTGGATCATCTTATTAACTGTATTGCAAGAAACGTGAAAGAGGACAGACTCAACATAAATAAGAACATTTTAAATTCATTTTTGTTGTTCATCAGCAATGTACTCTGAAAGTTAAGCAAGACAGTACCTTAAATGCTTTCCCAATCAATAACCACTCCCCAAAACCCATTGCACTGGGTTAGGGCAAAACAGGAGTGTCATAGTGACCTTCAAGCACATTTCCTTATTATCATTTTGGCATCTGCAGTCCCCTGCAAAATATAACCTTTGTGTTATGCACCTAATTGATTATCTATTTAATAATATCAGTTGACATTTACCATTTTGAAGTGCTCTGTTATTCAAATTTTGATTCTCTGAACAGTGATTCTTGCAATAGTCTGCCAAGAGTTCTGAAATAGTAATATTTCATAATGGAAGGGTCTTGAAACTGTCGTAAAGGTTCGTTCTAATGACAGTCTTGCATTTTGAATTAACTATAATATCATTTGTTTTGTATTTAAGTTAACTGCATATCCTGATGAATAGGTGACTGTAATCTGCTGTAACTTTTATTTTTTGCAAGATTTATTGGATTGAAAATGTAATTCAATTTGGCACAGATGTACTGTGTATTATTAAACTATTCACTTGAATATAGAAAATGTAAAGGACTTTATCAGAAATCCCTAAACACTTTATTACTTAGATTCTACAATGGAATGTTACTCATAAGACTCCAAAGACTGATGCATTACTTGAATTAATCTAGGTTGAACAGCATCTTTTCAAAGCCAGATTGCCATGACAGGCTAATTGGTTTGAAACAGGATGGATGCTTTCAAGCTAAAAATCTTATTGTTGTTTATAAGATGCTACAATGGAGAACTGAGCATTTTATACCTTGGGGTTATTCAGTCAGAAAGTATTGCAGTTGCAACCGTTGATATGACATGTGAAGGTTCAACGCTGCATCTTAAGGTACTTCACTGCCATAGGGCAAGATTCCCCTTTCAGTTCGAGTCCATGATAAGGACTTTAAAAAAGATGAGAAAATATTTCACAGAAATCAGTATAATATACATTAGAGGATTATCACACAATTGATTCTGACCCACATTTATGATGAAACAATAGAATGTATTAACCTTTTGCTTTTTTCTTTGAATTTATGTTTGACTGAGAAAGTAAAAAGGGTTATAATCAAAGTTGTCTGTATCTGCATTTGTTTTATTTTCATTGATAATAATGGTTACAAGATGCTGCTAATCTGTTGGTATTTTGTGGGATATCCCATGCATTTATCCATCCATTTACCTTCAAGAATAGATGTGCTTATTTATAAGTTCCTCATCTAAACAATAAAGTTCATAGCATAGACTGTCAGAAGCTAATAGATTCATTAAGCATACATAAATAATTATTGAAACTTAGAAAATATGTACTTAACATTAACACTCATGACAAAACCATCCAGTTTTTATTCAGAGAATCTAAGCCCAATCACTGGTTGGCAAATCATTGAAGGCCAAACCATTTGACCTATAAGGCATTATTTATACAGCCACTGTAACAACTCTGCTACTTTACAATTAGTATTATCTGTTTTATTATATAATAGTTATAATTCAACGCTGACTTCATGGCCCATTTGCAAATCCATAACTTCTTAATGCATTTTACTCCCTAACTTTTTCATCTGGGTTTTTTTATATTTTAAATTAAGAAAAACATGCAACTTCAAAAGAACATGGGGACAAGAGTTGACCACTTAGTCCCACAAGCCTGTTCCATCACTCAATTAGATCATGGCTAGCTTTTACCCAATGTACCCACCTCAGTTCCTTAAGCCTTTATATACTTACCTAATAAAGATCTACTTTTCCCATTTGGGAAATTTATAATTAATCCACATCTTCAACAGTTTTCAAGAGAAAACAGTTCCAGTTAAGAAGGATCTGGATGAGTATTTAAAATGCAAGGGCATTGTAGGCTATGGACCAAGTCATGTTAGTGTAGTTTGGTGTTTGTTAGCTGTCAGGACTCTTACCAATTTCTATAGATATACCATAGAAAGCATTATATCTGGATGCAGCACAGCATAGTTTGGTAACTGCTCTTCCTAAGACCGCAAGAAAGCACAGAAAGTCATGAACACAGCCCAATCCAACACGTAAACTAGCCCTCCATTCATTGACTCCATCTATACTTCCGACTGCCTTGGAAAAGCAACCAGGTTAATCAAAAGCTACTCCCACTCAATCTATGCTCTCTTCCACTCTCTTCTGTTGGGTGGCTGATATAAAAGTTTGTACATACTGAAGAATAGGTTCAAAAACAACTTCTTTCCCGCTGTTATTAGGCTTCTGAATGGACCTCTCAAATTTTAAATTTAATGTTGATTTTGCTGTCTGTGCACTTTCGCTGCAGCTGTGACATTGTATTCCTCACTCTGTTCTATTACCCGAATGCACTTTGTATAGTATGATTTGCCTGTACTGCATGCAAAACAAAACTTTTCACTGTACCTAGGTACATGTGACAATAATCAAATCAAATCAAACAAGCATGGTGAACTGAAGTATCTGTTTCCATGCTGTTTGACTCTCTATGGCTAGATTTCCCCTGCCTTTTGTTTGAAAAAGTGTTTTCTGATGTTTCCATTATGCAAAAACATGGCTCTAATTTTAAGTGAAAACAATAAATGCTGGAGATCATAGCAGGTCAGACAACATCCATGGAGAGAGCACGAGCTAATGTTTCGAGTCTAGATGACTCTTCATCAGAAATATTTGCTTGCTGTCTCTCCATGGATGCTGACCGACCTGCTATGATCTCCAGCATTTGTTGTTTTCAGTACAGATTCCAGCATCTGCAGTAATTTGCTCCTAATTTTAAGGCTATGCCCTTGTGCTGTAAAACCCTGTGTCCAGATGAAATTGTTTCTATCAACTTTAAATCCTGTAGTCATTTAGTTTTCTAAAGGATTCCCATTCAATAGTCGAAAAATTGAAGTTAATGTACAGAGGTATCAATGGCAATGCAATATTAGTGGATTTTGAGATGGTCTGAATAAGCTTCTACTTACATTGCATATGAAGATAATAGAGAAGGCTTGTTACTTGATAAATATTTGTAGATTTGCAAACTTGTGAACACTCTACACCCACATACAGCTTTTGCTGTCCTTCAGAATTGCTCTTCTGTACCAAATACAGTTGGTATCATTCATAATAGATGCATTTTTGTAACTGCTCAATTTCTAGAATTTTCAATGTAACTCTCATGCTTTAGAGCCAACAGTTGCACTGTTTTAACCAGGCAATTAGCAGCTATATAGGACACCATTCTCTCTTTATATTACTCTTCATATATGAATTAGAGGTGAATTATATCACAACCACTGTGAACCACTCTAGATTCTGTATTACATGTGCAATGATCCCATTTTGTAGAATGACTGGACTGAAGAAAGTACCCTCATTGTGCAATACACTGGAGATTATCCTGTACAATGTGGAAATGTTGTAAGGTGAAAACTGCCACATATACTGGACTATACCCAAAATTAAAATTTGTGTGTTCATGTGTGTGAGGTACAGTATGTTAAAACTGGAGACTGTAATTAACCAATGTTGAATATCATATACGGGTGCATACAGTCAAGACAAAATAAGAACACCAATATTCTATATACAGTGCTCTTTTGGCACAACAAAGCATCCAAAAGCACTTCATAGGAGCATTTTCAATAGTATTTGATATTGAACCATATGATGTGATACTGGAAAAGGTAGCTAGGCATTAGATTTCAAGGAACAACTTTAAGAAGAAGAGACATATAGAAATGAGGAAAGGTTTAGGGAGAAAGCCCAAGAACTCTAAATCTAGACACCTGAAGACCAGCAACCCGTAGGTGGGAAAAGAGCAACCAAGATGTACAAGAGGCCAGAACTGAATAAACTCAGAGGTCTCAGCAAGGATGGTAGGAGGCTTTGCATGACTGGGCAATGTTCCCAAGGTAGGGAAAGACAAGGGCATAGAAGAATTTGAACACAAAGATGAGAATTTTTGAGTCAGATCAGGACTCACTCTGGAGTAAAATGAAAAGTAATGTCCACATACTCTGCTTGACAAAGAACTTGCATCACCAACTCAGTGAAATAATATAAGTACCACCAGTGACCCATTACTGTCAGTCAGGCTAAAACTGGAATTGTTTCAGGTACAATGGCAAATTTCATGAATGTGACAAAGAAATTTTGAAAGCCTTCAAGTAAATTAGAAAAGAGAAATGTAAGACCTGCTTTCCTAAAATGCCTTTCACAATTTCAGGAGGTTGAAAGTCATATACAATCAATTTCATACTTTTGAAGTGCAGTCACTGTTATAACATCAAAAAATGTGCACACAGCAAGACCTTACAAGCAGCAATGTAATTATGACTAGATAATCTGTTCTAACAATTTTGATTGATTTAATTTGCATCATATTTTAAGGAAATATCTACAATGTATAAGCAAAATCAATTAATGTTTTGTTGACTCATCTGACTCATACAGTGCTTATTTCTAATCTGCAATAAATAATAGATCAAACATTTTAAAACTTAATTAATTATCAGTTAGTAAACCAGTGTAACATTCTAAGACATTTTGGATTGTTGAACTTGTTCTGTGTTATTAAGCAAAAACATCTGCTAGTTTGGTAATGGTGTGATATGAACTTTAACCTGTTTTGGTTATATCATATCACTGATCTCACGAAACTTTGTTGAACTGACTAGAAATTGCTGAGAGAAATTAACATCACCACATAAAGTTTCTCGATCATGGCATTTTTTTCATTTTTACCTGTTGCTTTGCCAACCAACTTCTCCACTCGTATGTGCCCCTAAGTTGGGTCTTACATTTTTTCCTTAGTTTCTGATATTTGTTTTAGATATGGCAGACAACGGAAAATAAGAGCACCATCTTATGATTAGGAACCAGGAGATGCTAGTGGATGGAATGGTGAAAAGGAAGGACGTCTTCATCCCAAAAATGGCCAGCAATCATTTCCTTCTTCACCAATTTTCCTCTATCCCCCATTCGCAGACCTTTATGCATCAGCCTGATATCCTGACCATTGTGCACTGAAGGCTGAGTAAAGGTAGGTCATTAAATGTAGTTGCTCACGATGTTATAATAATTGACAGTGTTGTTTTGTCTTGCTCAAGAAACTCACAAATCTACAGCACAGATAGAGGCCACTCAGCCCATCTGCCATCATGGAAAGAACAATGCATTCAGTCCTATACCACTGCTCTTTCCCTCTAGCCCTTCATTTTCATGATTGCCCTTCATTTTTTCCCCTTGTAATACCTTTACCAAATTTCTTTGAGGAAGTTACAATTGAATCCGCTGTAATTGCCCTTTAAGGCCTTGCATTCAAGATCATCACAGCTCACTGATTAAAATTCTCCTCCCCTCCCCTCTGATTCTTTAGCCAATTACTTTACACTCTGCCTTCTGGTCACCATCCCTTCTGTCAGTGAGAAAAAAACTATTTATTCCAACAAAACCCTTCGTAAGTTTGAACACTTCTTTAAATATTAACTATTGTATTTAATTATATCCTTAGCCTTAACCTTAAAAAAAACACTTCCAGTTTCTCATCACCTTTCTTTCAATGAATGTCAATCGTGCATTAAATTATGGAGGAAGCCTTGAGGTTCTACCCAGTTCTGTTTTATTCAGCATTTGTGCAAGTACTCTTCTATCAAGAACTCATAGATAGTAATCAGCGGTGAAAATTTTGGATGATTTTTCACTGTCCCTGATTAAGGATTTTCAGGCAAAGTGTTGCATTCATACTGGTACAGTGGCTGATATTAGCTGACTGAGCTCATTGTGGAGACTGTGTAAGACCAAACAGACAGCACTTTCAAGGGACTGGCAGGTGTACAATGGGCCATATGGTCTCGTTCTATGCCGTATACTTCTGTGATTCTCCGTCACTAACAGTTATGGGAGAGGTAAATTAATATTTTGTTACTGGCACTAGCACACAGATTTTGTTCCCACTGCTAAAGAGAAATTATAATGGAACCTATTATTTGTAATAACTGGGATCATGCTTTCCATGCTATCTAGCAGCAGGATTCATTAATCAAATGTAGTTCATCTCTATGCAAGCCTAATAAGATATTGTACAAATTGATCATTTCACATTGAAATGGATAGAAAAGCCACCTGAGAAAAGAACATAGCTTACATATTCGCCATTCTGCCTCTAGCTGCAGTTTGCTTTATGTGGTTATTGCTTTTGCAGAGGGCTCATCTTTGAAAGTCACAAATCATCCTTGTTCAGCCATTTGCGCTGTTGTGATATTAACTCCACTGGGTGTTCAACATCTCTTGAGTAAATGCACTCACTTACTCTTTTACTTTATATTCTATTATTTTCAAGGACTGTTTTCTCATTTCTATTTTTGGTGACAGTTATTTCCCTGTGTTAAATCACAGTGCAGCACTTCACTCACATTCTTGTTTTTCCAAGTGCTTTTTCTACACATCATGACTGATGGCACTCACAGTTGCTCTTAATGTTCTTTTAAGCATTTCTGTCAGAGTAATTGGCTTGCATTCATATATCACCTAATATTAGCATAGTGTCTTTAATATGAAAAAGTGGTGCATTTGTTAGCAAGTTCACTCTGGTCAGGCATTGTTGTGGCAAATATATCAGGGAATTTTTGACTCCACGTTTTTGTTAAATTTTTTAAAAAGGTGAAAATGTTTGGACTAGTTCCTTAAAACTGTAGAGGACATATCCTTGCATAATAATGTATAATCTTTTCTTAATTCACTCATCAGATGTTGAACACACTGGCTGAGCTAACATTTGTTGTTCACCCTAGTTGTCCTTGAGAAAGTGGCATCAGCATCAGAGGAGTCATGAGTGTGCTAAATATGTGTAATCATCAATGAATGTCCCATTTCTGACGTTGTCATAGAGGGAAAATCATTGATGAAGCAGCTTAAGATGTATCATCTAGGAGGCATGTGTGAGACCAGCTGAAAATTTTGAATTAACTTTTAGCATAATAACATTGACAAACTTTTTTCACAGCAGGGCTAGCCAAGACAAAATGATACTGAGCCACAAAAGGAGATATTAGGACAGGAAACCAAAACATTGTTCAAAGAGGAAGTTATGAGGTAATTCTTATATGAGAGATAATTTGAGGCATTTTGCATTGAAGTTCCAGAGAATAATGCCAAAACAGCTGAAGGCATGGCTGCCAATGGTGGAGCAATGAAAATCATGGAATGGAAAAAGATCAGATTTGGAGGAGTGCAGAGACCTTGACGGGTTATGTGGCTTCAAGATGGTCACAGAGGTGACAGTAAGTGAAGGAATCACTTTGGTTGTCAAGCATTCTGAGGAATACTACATGTAGTTATAAGTTCTGTTCTTTTGTCCATGATGGTGGTCCTTTCTCTTGCCAGGTCCCATCACAAATGACAACAGCAGCTCACTTCGATAGCCATAGTGGCACCCTATAGCTCTGATAACTAATTAAAAAGTACTCCTGTATTTTCTCTTGAAACAGAGGTTTTCTTCTGGGGTCAACCAGTTAGATCTCTATGCCTCACTTTGGCACTTGTAGGTCTCAGGTATCTACCATGAATGTTAGGGCAATTATAATGTGAAAAACTGGAAATTCAACCTGAAGCATCTCATGAAATACTGATCTTATTGCTTTACTCAAATAGAGTAATAGTCAAAGTACTGCCCCACTTTTTGCCCAAGCCAGCAGATGGGAATTCATCAAATCTCTCATCTCTGCACAATATTGGGATAACTTGCCAAGAGGATCCCTTATATCTGACCATACAAATCAAATCCAGCTATGATATACTCCATGGTAGAAAAACACTCTGCTACTTTTTTTTTAAGCTTACAGCGTAAATTGTTCAGTTGGACAATATGCTGAAAGTTGTCCAATTGTACCGGGCTTAAATAAGCACCACTGAAAAACGAGAGGGGATAATGTGAAGCTCAACTGAGAAAACACATTTTTGAAATGCCTTGAGATCAAGTAATGGTGAATTCAGTTGCGTTGTTTTCTTACATAATGAAGTTTATGTGTCTCTCTGAATTCAAGCAACTATGTATTAATATGGTTCATGGTCAAAGCAGTTACAAAGAACTGGGAAGCGATATCAAATGAAAGAGGAATGATAGTGCAGAGACAATTAATATGTTTACATTTGATTAGAGAAGTGTAATTTGCTTTATTTCATCTTTATAATTCATTAATGAAAATAATCAGTATTAAGAGTTTTCACTGTGGAACTGTGTACTTATACTTTAAAGAAATTGAAGCTCTGATGGTCTAGAAAATGTGTATAGAAAAAAAAACAAAGAAAATAACAGCTTAGGAACAGGCCCTTTGGCCCTCCAAGCCTGATCTGACATGCTGCCCGTTACAACCAAAACCTCATACTCTTCCAGGGACCGTACCTCTCTATTCCCATCCTATTCATGTATCTATCAAGATGCCCTTTAAAAGTCACTATATTATCTGCTCCCACTACTTTCCTTTGGCAGCAAGTTCCAGGCACCCACCACCCTCTGTGTAAAAAACTTGCCTCATACATCACCTTTAAACCTTGCCCCTCGCACCTTAAACCCATGGCCCCTGGTAACTGACTCTTCCACCCTGGGAAAAAGCTTCTGACTGCCCATGTTCTTCATAATCTTGCAGACCTCTTTCAGGTCACCCCTCAACCTCCATCGTTCCAGTGAGAACAACCCAAGTTTTTCCAACCTCTCCTCATAGCTCATGCCCTCCATACCAGGCAACTTCCTGGTAAATCTTTTCTGTACCCTCTCCAAAGCCACCACATCCTTCTGCCAGTGTGGTCATCCCCCCACAACAGTATTCCAAATGGTATACTTGTTAGAGGTGGGGTGGGGGGAGGCAACCATAGGGGATTCCTGCACTGACTGACTGCCCTTTCTAGTGGTCACCCATCTATCTGCCTGCACCCTGGGTGTCACCACATCTCTAAAACTATTGTCTATGACACTTTCCACTACCCTCATGCTCCTAAGTACATCCAAATGCAGCTCCAACCCATCCGTGCATTCCGTGAGGAGCTGCAATTGGGTGCACTTCCTGTAGATGTAGTCATCCGAGACACTGGAAGCATCATGGATCTCCCACATCTCACAAGTGCAGCGCTCAACCCCACTGACTGACATTTCTATCCCCAATCAAGCTGTTTAAGGAAAATTTATTAAACACTTACCCTTACTTATCGCTGCAAATACCCAAGGTAGGTCTTCCCTCACTCATCATCCGAGGATGGTCCCTGGATCTCTCCCTTAACCTTTGCTTCTGGTCCTCACAGCAGTGTCTGTGTGCTCTTTTTTTTTTTTTTTTGGCTGGAGGAGGAGATTGGGGAGGGAAGCACTGAGGAAGCGTTTGGGGTTGAACTGTCACTTGACAACAGCCCCTTCCCAAACCACCTTCTAGAAGCAGTGACTACAGTGATGCAGATCTTCCCCACATTAGCCAATCAGCATCACCAGTCTGCTGCCCTCTTCCGGGTCAAATGAGTAGAAGGCAGAGATAGAGGATTTTCATATTTGCCGCAAAATAATAAAAGTGCATGAAGAACACATTTATTATTGAAAAATTTTCACTGGTGCTTAAAAATATGATTTAATTTTAATAAAATAAATATTTAATATTTTTATGACTTTGATGGAAAGAGTGCTGATATAAACAAGCCCCACAATGCAATGAGCGATACCAAAAGTGTAAATATTTTATTTAATTGTCAAAATTGCTAATTAATTTTTCTTCGGTACTACTATCCATAATGAAACAGGTGTCTACTAAACTTTGATAATCCATTCAAAAAAACTTGTTTCTTAGAAACAAACTTATTTATAATATAAGTGCAAAATGATTTAACAACTAAATCACTATGCATAATTAAAACATATCCCCTTCATCCAAACCACATACTTTTAAATGACTGATGAAACAATACTACTCTACAGAGATATGTGGATTTTTTTTTAAATTAGAAGGGAGAAAAGCTCCTTGGTGAGTAAAGAGTCCTAATTTAAATGATATAAGTGAGAAGGCATCTCACAGCCCCATCAATTTTGTTGTTGATGAGAATGAGATACTGAACAACTGCAGAATTGATGATATTTTCAAAATTGTGTTCAGTTAAAATTCTGTCATAAATCCAAATATTTAACTTTATCATAGTCTTGCAATATTTAGCTGAATCAAGAGATAGATCCTTGCAACTGATTCCACTTTACGGCATTGTCATGATTTTCCAAGGGAGTCAGGGTCTGGCTGGGAGGTCTTTGTTTAACTGACTCTCAAACAGTTATGCTGGAAAACATAGTTGTTGTATTTCAGAGGCTGTTGATAGGCAATATTTGGCATAGACCCTCTTCCAAACCACATCGTCTAGCAATTAAAACAATAAAATCCATCACTTATCTCACTTAACACGTCTCTCCAACTTGTTTCCACAAAATTATCTGATATTTTGAAAATAATAAGTGAACCACATTATACTTTAAACTTTGATGTTTCAATTTCAAGAAATCACATATCAAAAGTTCTTCAACCCCAAAAATATCCAAATACTTCAATTTCTTCTACTTTTCTTCACATTGTTATTTTAAGGACTCTGTATTCCGAACAATAGTTTTTAAAAGATGTCAGGTGTAATTCCCTGGGCACCACTCTTGCTTCCCTGACAGAAAATTGTGTACTTAAGTCCTGTTAGGGGTTGAGTGAAAAAATTGAAATAGCCCTCTCAATGTAGCACTTTGCTCTTTTTTGAAAGAAACGTGAAAACCAGGTCCCATCTGCTCCCTCAGAGGGATTTAAAAATATTTTCAAAACTATATTGAATAAGAACTGAGGAGCTGTTCTTGGTTCCGTGGCCGGTATTCATCCTCCAATCACCACATAAAACAGATTATCTAGCTGCCATGATTCTACTGTTAACCCTAAGCAAGGTCAATTTTATCAGTCAAACATACTGTTACTCTAAATCCCCAACTGGGTCTGATTCTAAATTATTATAGGAACTGAGTCCACTTTACCAACTATCCATTTATTCCAAAAATAAGATAACCTCACTCATAGGAGTTTCCAGACTAACAAAATCAAAAGTTAACAAGAAAGAAAAATCAAGAAAAGTTCAAAAAGTCAATAAGACAAAGATAAGTGAACTTTACCTGCATGCACGCAATATTCACAACAATGTAAATGATACAAAAAGGCATAAGTGGAGGTAAACAAGTACAACATAATTGCCATGACAGAAACATGCAACTAGGCTGTGAATTGAGTATCCAAGGATACTTAACATTTAGGAAGGGCAGACAAGAAGGAAAAGGCAGTGTAAGTGTGCTAATAATGAAAGATGGGCCCAGGTATTACTAAGGAAAACTTGGATTGGAAAAGAAATGTTTGGAATTTGTTTTAGTGAACCTAAGAAACAGCAAATATTGGTGGGAGTTATTTACAGGCCACCAAATAGTGGTGGTAACGTGGGGATTGTTTTAATCAGGAGATGACGAAAAATGTAGCATTATGGTAATTACGAGTGGATTCAATCTGCATATCGACTGTGTAAATAAATTAAGCGCTATAGCTGTGGAAGACAAGTTTCCAGACTGTGTCAGGGGTAGTACTCCAAAGAAATATATGAGTAACCACAATATGATAGAATTTTGCATTATGTGAAGCTTTAAAATATGAAGCAATGGGGTCAAATTTGAATAAGGTAAATTATGAAGGCAAGAGGCACAAACTGATTAAAGTGGATGGAGAAATTACATTAAAAGGCATGACAATACATAGGCAATGGATAACTGTTAAGTATCTGTGAAATGGCAACAGCAACTATATATTCTTCCGAGGTGCAAAACTCAATAAAGGTCAGTCAAGAATTGCTGTCAACGGAAGTTAAATATTGTATGAGATTAAAAAAAAAGCACATTTACCAAGTTGCCAGCAATCACAGTAAACCAAAGGTTTGAACTATTTTACAAATGCATCAAAGGAGGACCAAAAACTGCTAAAGAGTGGGAGAATAGAATAAGAATACAAACTAGAAAGAAAACTCATAAAAATAGACTATAAATGTATCTGTCGGTACATGAAAGGAAATGATGGGGAGGACAAATGTTGCAGGGAGAGGCAGAAGAACTTATAATGGGAAATAAATAAATAGCAGAGAAACTAAATGATTATTTTGTGTCTGTTTTAATTGAGGAGACTACAATAAATCTCCAAGTGACTAGGGAGAATGAGGAGTTGAAGGAAAGTAGTTTTAGTAAGAGGCTTGTATTGAAGACATGATAGGGTAAAAAGTTAATTTGTCTTTGGGACCTTATATCCTGAAGTCCAGAGCATTGAAAGAAGTGGCAACAGAGATAGATGATGCATTGATGATCATGTTCTCAAATTCTGTAGATTCTGAAATGATTCATAGAAATGTAGAAAATAAGGGAAGAAATAGGCCATTTGGCTCTTTGAACCTGCTCCACCAGTCTTGGGTGATCACCAATTTGTGCCTGTTGCCTACATAATTTGCCTTATTCAAATTTGACACGATTTATTTGAATTTAATTGCCTCACTTCCAAATATGGTGCAAAATTCTACCATTTAGTGGTCACTTTTATTTCTTTATAAATACCATCCCTAACACATTCATTTCCACATCCTTTGACCCCTTTCGCCCTGTGCTATAACCAACTCCTCCTTGAAATTATACACTGTTTTGGCCTTGACAGCTTTCTATGATATCAGATTGGAAGCCAGATTGAAATGTCACCGCAACGCTCACAAAGGGAACAAGAAAGAATATCGAGTAACTGCAGACCTTACATCAGTATGAGGAAACCACTAGAATACTTGTAATAAATGTGCACTTGGATAATAATGGTCTGATCGGGCACAGTCAACACGGATTTGTCAATGGAAAATCATGTTTGACAATTTTTAAGAGTTTTTTTTGTAGATTCTACTGATAAAATTGATAAAGGAGTGTTGATGACATAATATATTTGGATTTTCAGAAGACTTTTCATAAGGTCCCCCAAAGAAGAAGTTGGTAAGAAAAATTAAAGCAAATGGGTAGGAGATAATATACTGGAGTGGATTAAGGATTGACAAACAGGCAAAAAAAAGAGAGTAGGAATAAATGTTGCAGGCTGTGACTTACGTGGAACTGTAAGGATCAGTACTTGTGCCCCTTTTATTCGGAATGTATCTATCGTTGATTTAGATGTGTGGCTAAAAGTAATATTTCCAAATCTATGGATGAAGTTGGACAAAGATAAACAGGAATGTGAATTGTCAGGACATTAAGAATTAGCTTCAGGAGGATTTGCACAGCTTAGTGAGTGAGTAAGAACATGACAGATACCATACAACAGTACAAGAGGAAAAATGTGATGTTATCGACTTTAGTCGGAAAAAAAAATGTGCAGAGTACTTCTCAAATGATGAACAGTTTAAAAGTATAGATGTGCAAAGGGACTTAGCTGTCCTTGTTAATAAGTTGATTAAGGCTAACATGCAGTGCAAAAAACTATTAGGAAAATAAATTAAATGTTAGCCTTTATTGCAAAAGGATTTGCATACAGCAGTAGTGAAGTTTTGTTTCAATGGAATAAGAGCTTGGTTAGATTGCATCTGGACTACTACAACAATTTTGGTCTCCTTATCTCGGGAAGAATATTAATGCCATTGAGACAGTGTAATGAGAATTCATCAGACTTGTTTCTGGGATGGTGGAACAGTCTTACGGACAGAGATCAGAACAATTGGGCCTGTATTCTCTCGAATTTCAAAGAATTGTAGATAACTTGATTGGATAAATATGGAGAGTTGTTCCCACTTGTGTCTACAAGGTATAATCTCAGAATAGGGATTCAGCTATTTTCAGGGCTTAGACAAGGAGAAAACTTTTCACTCAGAGAGTTGGAACTGTCTACTCCAGAAGTCTTGTTTAAAGCAGAGATTGATAGATTTCTAATTACCAGCGGTTTACAGAGTTATGGAGATAATGTAGATTGAAGACATTGAAGTGTTGCATCAGCCATTAAATGGTAGAGCATGATTGCTGGGCTGAATGACTTACCTCCTCTTCCAATGTTCCTATGTTCCAAAGCTATCCCAGAATGAAATAAAGCAATTTTGATGTATCATAGCAGAGACAGCTCAGCTGAGTTAGCCAATCTCAGTGAATACAATTCCTCACAGAATCACAGAGATCTGTGGCACAGAAAAAGACCCTTCTGCGCATTGTGTCCATGCCAGTCAAAAACAACATCTAGCTATTCTAAGATAACAAGCATGGGGCTGGATGAACACAGCAGGTCGAGCAGCATTACAGGAGCAGGAAAACTTGTATTCCTTGAAATCACAAGTACACATCTAAATACTTCTTAAATGTTATGTGTATTTCTATCTCTACCACTCTTATAGGTAATGAGTTCCAGATTCCACCACCGTCTGGGTCAAACATTTATCCTCACATCTCCACAAAACCTTCTTCACCTTAACCTTAAGTCTATGTCCCCTGGACATTGATCCCTCCATCAAAGGAAAATGTTTCTTCTTGTCTGCCCTAGCTATTCCCCTCATAATTTTATACATCTCAATCATCTCACCTTTCAAACTCCTCTACTCAAAGGAAAATGCCCCTAGTCTGTCCAACCTCTCATCATAACTAAAACTGTCCAGCCCAGGCAACATTCTGGCAAATCTCCTCTGTACCCTCCTCCAATGTAGTCACTTCCCTTCTGTAATGTGGGTTCCAGAACTGTGCACAATACTCAAGCTGTGGCCTAACAAGCATACCCTCCCTGGTTTTAAACTCTATGCTTTGTCTAACAAAGGCATGTATACCATCTGCCTGTTTAACAATCTTATCCACCTAACCTGATAACTTAAGGGACTGGTGTACACACATACCAAGGTGCCTCTGATCATCTGTGCTTCCTAGAGTTCTACCATTCATCATGCATTCCCTTGCCTTGTTTGTCCTGCCAAAGTACATGAACTCATTTATCAAGATTGAATTCCATTTGCCACTGATCAACTCATCTGACACGTCCACTTACCTCCTCTTGTAGCTTAAGGCGATCCTCCTCACTGTTTACTACCTCAATAATCTTTGCATTATCAGTGAAATTACTGATCAACCATCTTATATTCAAATCTAAATCAGCCAAATAAACTACAAACACCAAGGGACCCAATAGTAACCCCTGTGGGAACTCACTGGATGTAGATGTCCAGTCAGAAAAACACACCTCAACCTTCAGCCATTGCTTCCTACCACTCAGCCAATTGTGGCTCCAATTTCCAAAATCTCCTTAGATCCCACGGACTCTTAACTCTACTCTCAGTCTCATTTTAGAAACTAAGAGCAGTTTTGTTTTTTTGGGGTCTTTGTGGCATTATATGTGGGACTAAAACTGTTATAGTGATTACTTAGTATTTTGTTATAAAAATCAATCTTAGATTACATTAGAGTAATGTTTACCATAGCAAAATAAAACAGAAATTGCTGGAAAAGCTCAGCAGTCTGCCATCCTCTGTGGAGAGCAATCAGAGTGAATGTTTCAGATCTGATATGTTAACTTTGGCTTCTCTCCACAGAGGATGCCAGCCCTGCTGAGCTTTTCCAGCAATTTCTGTTCTTGTTTCTGATTTCCAGCATTTGTAGTTCTTTTGGCTTTTATTTAATGTTTACAATAGGATGTTTTGGATGACACATATGAAGGTCCCAGCTTATGTCTAAAAAAAACTTTACCCAAGTATCCTTGCCAGTGCAGCAGTCAAAGGGACGTAGAATTCAGTTTGCAGTTCAACTCGATTTTATTAACAAAATATTCTTAAAACACTGCGTGAGCATTTCCCAAAGTCCCACAATTTTTACTATCTAGCTGTATCCATCTGAGAAAGAATATTACCTGCAATGAACCACATATTTGAGCTGGGCCATTAAAATTTCATTCCTCTCCAATGTAGGACTGGCTCTCTTTCAGATGGTGGGTCTCGCTGGTCAGGGTGGATCTTCTCCTGTGTCTTCTTGGATTACTGCATGGTCTTCTGTCACAAGTCTTGCTGTGATTCTTCCCTGGCATGAGTCTCTCTGAGTCTTCACTGCAGGGGTAATGTTCCAGGTATGAGTGCCCATACCATCCCAGACCTTCCAGGATGTTCTGTGACCTTTGGCCAATGGTGTCATGAGTTGGGTTCAAATCATCCAATGGAGTCATGCCAATATGCTTCACTATTGCCATGCTGGGAGGTGTAAAGTGCACTTATTCAGGCAGTCAAGATGCCAGAATGCCTGATTGACATTTCTCCAATGCACAAAGCGAAGGTGGGTTGTAGCTGGTTCCCCTCAAATCTTTGTGATCTTGGTTTCCACTGTTCTCTGTAGTTGACAGCTACTGGCTGCTGTTTAATTTAGTTTGACCAATTTTCTGTCAAGCTCGATTTCTCTGGCTGTAGGTCAGTTTAGAATGTCCAATTTTAGGTCCGTTGTCACTTGACCATAGAAATAATGTCAAATAATTACAGTCATCAATTCAACCTTCATATAACAACAAATTACTTAGAAGGAAAAGTTGAGAAATGCATCCATTTATAAATAAAATTGAAGCTACAAATCCACCCAAAAAAATAAATTCAGGATTTGCAAACAAATAATGCTCATAAATCCTAAAATTAATTTGTAGATTTAATCTCATTTTATCTTAAGAGGAATTGTTTTTCTATGAGTACTCAATTCTGTATCTATCAAAGATGGCATGTCTGCCTAGTGCTTATCCACCAGACTTATTTTTGAGGTGAACGCATACAGTTGTGGGTCTGGAAAAAATGTCAGTTGTTTATTGTAATGGCTCCTTTGAAAGACAAACATTATGATGGGTCAAAATAATCTAAAGCAATCTTGTTTATCACAGTTGTTTTTATTCACTGTCCGGAGTTTCGGAGTGAGCAGGTACAAGACCATCTGTATCTCCCCACATTGCGTGCTAGATTGGTGATGACTTTGCTTTAGCAAAGTTTCAAAGTCTGCACCAATGATTTTTTAACATGATAACTCTGTTTTTAGACCTTTAATAACAATTCTAATGCTGTTTATCACCTCATTAGTTTGGCTATTTCTTTTGCTTGGTTACTTTCACACTGCTCCTGATTGGAGACTGCAGTGCTAAAGGTGCTTTCCATATCATCTAACATTGGATACACTTCAAAATATACTCAATTAGAAATCTGTGGAATGTTCAGAAATTGTGAAAGACATGATATCAGGGCAAAGCCTTTGATTTCTGTTCTCACTCAAGGTTATGAATTTAAGGATGTATTGCGAGTTAAAAATCTGTCAGGAATGTCATATTAGTAACAAAAAATTTTCATACAGAAGCAGGTGAGAGAACTTTCAAGGGGAAAGAAATGTTCCTTTGCTCCACTTTAGCTTCTTTCAGTTGCTTATAGCCGCTTGCACAGCTCTGAACATTCTTGTGTCTCTCTGTCGGTAACTGTGCTTGGTCACAGCTCTTCAACACTCAGTCTGAGAACGACTTCTTATTCAATGTTCCGAATTCTCAGAACTGATCTGTACTCTGACTTCATTTAAACTGAAATGTTAGATATTGTTTACATTTCTTCCATTTGTCTTGACAAATTGAAGTATTGCAAACTTATACGGCTGAATCTGCTGGCCTTCCAGTGCAGGAAGTAAAGAATTGGGACTTGTGTTTGTGACGCCGAACCCATTGTGATTCTGACTTTTTATGTAGTCTAGTTTTCAATGCAGGATTCTTACTCCTAAATTCAATTCAGCTAGGGCTAGGGTAAAAGATGCCGACAGTGCAATAGCTCTAATGCTGCTGTAGCACCAGAAAAAGACATGAAAGCATCAAGGAGCTCCAGAAACAGAATAAGACTGAATTCTTTCATCCTGTTACTTTGAGTCCTTTTGTCTGCCAATGTAAAGATTGCCTCCCTTCTCCCAATTTTCCCAAGGAACAGAGGTAATGGGCTTGGACATGAGGAAAATTCAAAGGAAGTTTCCCTTTTCACAGCCACTTACAAGTTGGGAAGAGGGGAACGGCTGGTCACTGGAAGTAGGGCAAAAACAAAATGCTTTTATATGATATCTTCCATGACCACCAGACATCTTAAAGCACTTTATAGCAAATGAAGCAAAAGCACTTTTAAAGGGTTTCAACTCCATAGAATCCGTACAGCATGGAAGCAGGCCATTCAGCCCATCAAGTCCAGCACTAACATTTTGAAGAGCATCTAACCCAGCCCCACCCCCTTACCTTATCCCCATAACCCTGCATTTCCCATGGCTAATCCAGCTAGCCTGCACCTCCCTAGATGTTATGGGCAATTTGACTTGGCCAATCCACATATCCTGCACATTTGGACTGTGTGGGAAACCAGACCATGCAGAGGAAACTCATGCATACACAAGGAGAATGTACAACCTCCACACAGATAGCCATGCAACAGTGGAAGCAAACCCGGGTCTCTGGTGCTGTGAGGCAGCAATGCTAACTACTGAGCCACCATGCCGCCCCCTTGTTATTCCTTTTTATTTGCAATTTGGTTCTATCCTCCCACTGAAGAATTTGGGTTCAAGACAAACCAATCAAGGAGAAAGCAAGGTCAAATACAGTCTTTAGGCATAGGGGGCGGCACAGTGGCACAGTGGCACAGTGGTTAGCACTGCTGGCGGACAGCACCAGGGACCCAGGTTTGATTCCAGCCTCGGGCAATTGTCTGTGTGGAGTTTGCACATTCTCCCCATGTCTGCGTGGGTTTCCTCCAGGTGCTCTGGTTCCCACCCACAGTCCAAAGATGTTCAGGTTAGGTGGATTGGCCATGTTAAATTGCCCATAGTGTTCAGGGAGGTTTAGATTAGGTGGGTTATAGGGGGATGGGTCTAGGTGGGATGCTCTGAGGT
>JAHRHZ010000009.1:19854370-19928775 GCA_024137785.1 Ginglymostoma cirratum | reverse complement strand
AAAAGGGTCTAGGCCCGAAACGTCAAGTTTTCCTGCTCCTATAATGCTGCTTGGCCTGCTGTGCTCATCCAGCCCCACGCCTTGTTATCTCGGATTCTTCAGCATCTGCAGCACCTTTTATCGCATCATAAGCATTGGTGAATTTATGCCATTACTGTGCATTCGCAATAATTTTCTGTGTAAATAGTTCTATCCATAATTCAGAATATTAATAATTCCTCTTTGTAGAAATTCAGTGAGCTAGCAATGAAAGGAAACTGAACTGGAAGTCTTATATTTGGTTAAAATCTGATTAATCTGCCAGCCAACTTCCTTTCTTTTCTCTAATATATCCTTATTCTTCCTTCCCTCACTTTAAGCCTCCTATTATTTGAGTCATTTGCCCCAGAAAAAAAGAATGTGAATACAACGTGGTCTGATGGGGAGATCAATTGCAAAGACAATTTTGCCATTGTATTAGTGCTGATTGTGAGAGTTTGCTCTGTTGAAATTAGCCAATTCATACATCACAAAATCTCATGTTGTTTCTATTGCTTTACTGTTACCAACACTGAATTACTTCTTGAAATAAGTTCAACATGCTATATATTAACCATATTGAAACCTATCATTTAGTTAATCAGGCAAACAAGAGAAAAAAATAGAAAGACTTGCACTTGTATACTGCTGTTCAGACACAGAACATTTCAAACCATTTTACAGTCAATCAAGTACTTATTGAGGTGTAGTCACTGTTGTAGTATTTGAAACAAGGCTGCTTATATGCACTCAATGTACTCCTACAAACTGCAATGTCAAAGTATCAAGATCATCCTATCTTTTTCATGATGCTAGGTATGGGATAAATATCTGCCAGGAAAGCAACTGAGCAAACAGATGGGGCCTCATCTGAAAAATGACACCTCCAACAGCGTAGCACTCTTTCAGTACTGCAGTGAAATGTCAGCATTTGAACTTTTTGCTCACATCCCTGAAGTGGGACTTGAGCATACAACCTTGTGACTCAGAAGCAAACGTGCTCAGGAAACAGAAAGAAGCAAAAGGAGAAACTAAAATACAGGAGACTTACTTTTCATTTCCTTTCAGTTGACTGTCACCTTTTAATTTCCTATTTTTACTCCATATCTTTTCTACGATTCTATAGTTTCCATTCTCTTTAGTCCTTCCTTTTATTTATTTCTATCTGCTGTATCTTTTTTTTTGTAATCTGTCTTTCTCTCCTTCTGTATTTCGCTTATTTTTATCAGCATAATACTAAACTAAAGAGACCCATACAACCACTTGTAATGTTTGAGAGTCTTGTACTCAAGACCATTCAGAAATTCCTGAACAAACATGCAGAAGCAATTGCTGACAAAAATCCTGTGCTATTATCAGTCAGAGTATATTTCTGTTTCATTGCTCTGTTGATTTGTGCATTAGGGCCTTGAAAATATGTCTTCAACATATAATTTTCTGTTGATTTTGTTCTCCTTCTTTGACTTTTTCCATATCCGAATGTGATAGTGTAAACTTCAGAACTTAAATAACTGTTCATAGATTAAAACAAGCAGCAATAGCATTAACTGTTAAATGACAAGGACAAACCTATACAGGAATTGCAAACAATTAGCCGTGCCTGTGAGAAGAAAGAGTTAAAGCTACATAAATATAATTGCTTTAACAGCTGCTTGATACATTGTTACTTTACGCCATAAGGACAAAGGATTGTCCTGCAGAAAATTTCAAGGAGTTAATCACAAGAAGGCCGTATCTTCAAACAGGCAGTCAATGCAAAATGTAACAAGGAACAAGGAAGCTACTTCTGATAAGAAGGCAAGCTGCAGCCTTGCAATATTTTGGGTGAAAGAAATTAAATGATTATTAATACTGTCACACCGCAAACTTGAAGAATGGAAAATTATATCGTAGTTTAACTCCAGGTTTCCTTGGGAGCAGAATCTTGAAGAACAACACTGCACAAGGATCAAACCCTGGACATCAGAGACAGACATTGCTGGTTGAAATCATAGCTAAATTCCACCATTAACTGGGTAATAGCTAAGTTGAGTTGTGAGGCTTAATTTTCTTACTTGAGGGGTCTTATTTGGTTGTTATATGCAATAAAGTTTAAATCATTGTTTTAGTACTTGATTGTCTGTGAGATTTATTCATAAGTAACTAACTTAAAGGTTACTTGTTGTGATTTACCCAAAACACTATCCTTACTTTTATCTTTATTGTTGGATTCCTTCTGCACCAAAATAATGGTCTGAATTTTAGCACGCCCTGAACAAAGTGACCCCTCAGCTGTTTAGTCAATTGGGAAAATATGTTGAGATTGGAAAACTGAGATTCTGGTCAATGAGAAGCTAATATCCAATTTCAACCCAAGGCTTAAAGGGTGTCACAAAATTCTCAGTAGTAAGCACAAGGGGGCTTGCCGACTGCACCAACAACTCATCTCACCTCTTTTAAATGCAGCTTGCTATACTCCCAAGTGGCGGAGGAAAACAAGATGGCAACAATTACTGCCATGAAGATCAGAGCAGGTACCTGGTGGCTCCAGTTTGATTCACCAGGCATCTATTTTGGACAGCAGCTCCAACATTCTTCATCCACAGAAATTGGCATCAGACATGCACTGGCCACACCACATCATCACAGACATTTCCGACACTACAATGCTGAACAATGGATCAAGCAGCTCCTTTTATTACAATGCTTTGGCTGGACCACATTGTGCGCATGAAGAGGCACCAATCGCATGCATCAAAGCAGAGTGCTTATAAGGACTTTTAACTTCCTTATTTAATACTCTCTCACTTTATGCGTACTTAGATTATCAAAGCACTTTTGATGTTCTTTATCTTACCATTTTGTGCTTTGTTGCCTCTTTCAGAAGTTACACAATGGCTCTGTCTCCCCAGCTATTTAGCACAGACACGAAGCCAGGAAACTTGTCACGTTGGACAGTAATGAGCAGTCAAGAAGATAGACATTTTGTTGTATTGCAACATGATCCATCAATCTCACACCTGTAGCATGAGCCAACAGTTTGCCTGGAAGACAGGCTGCATGTGTTTCAACCAAAGAGCAATATCTCAAAGTCTAAGGGAAGTAAGTCCAAGTGGACTGTCATCAGCCAGAAGCCACTGGCACAGTAAGTCAGGGCATTGTCTAACATCCGCCCAGGGGTTTGGACAGGTTCAGATGGCACCTGGGCCAATCACAGTCAGGGGTCCACATTGCTACTGTCAGGGGAGTGGGCTATGATATGTCCTGCAGGTCCAGTGCAACCAGTATGGGGCATATCAGCATGTCAGTCAGGAAGCCGCATAAAGATCAGTCGAGATCATACAAGAGTTTGGGCAATAGTGAATCTCAGTCAGTAAATTATCAGGGGTCCACAAGTTTTTGGGGACACTGGCAACGTCGATTGTGGGGATTGGAAGAAGCATGCTGGGATGGACAGGGGCTAAGAATTGTAAAGAAAACAATTCATAAGACTGGGGGTCATTGGAGCTTGATAGAGCACAGAGTACCATGGGAAGGTGGTGATAATTGGTGACCACCAAGTAGTGTTCAATAAGGAGACAAAGTATAACCACGTTTGGCATTAATAGGCCATAGGTCTAGGGCTCAGCGTGTAAATTGGGGAGATAAATGGTTAAATAAAAATGTTGGGTTGGAACATTGGGAAGATCAAAACTGATGGAGTTGACATGGAGGGCAATGAAGAAAAGAAGACGAAGGTTTAAAGGTTCTCTTATACTGAGAGGCTTGTAACTCATTTTGCGAAACACTATCTGTGTTATTTTTTCCATCCTCACCCAATTTTTAAGTGCACAATCAAAATGGAAAATGGCTGCCAACACTCCTGGGGTAGGATGTATGAGTGTTTCTTTTTTCCTTTCAGGCAGTGGGCTCAATTTTGTGTGATGTGAAACTCTTCAAAGGGGAATACTGTTAAAGAGACAATCACACATTACTGGCTTTAATCATCCATTAAATTGTAATTTTATATAAGTACCTCGCACAATGACTAATTGTGTCAACTGAAAATTCAGGCCACAAGTTATCCTGACAATATTATTTAACATTACAAATTAATCCTACTAAGACCATGAAGCATAAGTAATGTCATGGAAGGTTTAAAGATTTGCCTTAGTTCTAAACTTCGTAATCACCTTCCAAAATTCCATTGACCTCCACAAGTTGCAGGAGCAGCTCACATCATACCTTGGAGTGTAAAATGTCCACATTGATACCCTAAATACAATGCTGCTCTTGTTGGTGAAAGTGGGAGTTTGGGGTTGGGGGATGGAAGGCGAGTTGATTGCCACTACATGTTCAAACTCCTACACTATATGTGCCAACAAGCTTGAGCCACATACATGTGAATCAGGTTAATGATGTGCAATATTCATGTTGAGATGTATCTTAGACCTCCCTATCAGAGGCTCCAACTCCCAATGTTTTGAGGATGTTGTGTCATTGATCATTCAATGTGTGCTGTGGTGGATTACTTATCTAACAGGATCACATTTAGCAGATCTAACTGTGAACAGAAGCTGCTTTGTTTCTGAAATTTCCTACATTGGCTCATTGGGACTATCTGTAAATGATCCAGGCACAAAAGCTGTAGTAGTCTAATGTTTTAGCCAAGATCTGTAGTAGTCTCTGTCGCTAATCCACTAAAAGCGTCCACAAGAATGGATAAGAAACACATATGTCTGGAAGTAGCATCAAGTTCCCATGATGTGTCTTAATGTCCTAATATGAAATTTCTAATAAAAGGTGCCCTCAAGATGTGGCAATGATTCTAGGAGCCAGTTATTCCTCTCCCTGGAATGCAATGTGGAGGAGAGGATAATGACACTGCATTCTGCTTGGAAGCAGTTGTCAGAACAATGTGTCATGAAGTCTAACTATCTGCAACCCCACCCCGTCTTCCTTTGGGGCAATGAGGCCCATGCCTCCTCCATATTTGGTTTCCATGCAGGTCATATCTGGGGGTCCATTGCTACACTGCACGGAGGATGCTCGTTCATTCTTGAGTTATCTGCTCCAACTGGAGATAACCAAATCCATGTGCTGAACAATGAAGATCCATGAGGGCTGCAGCATTCTGCCAAGTAAAAAACATGTGGATTTTCTTCAGAAAGAATAGCACCTCAGCATCCAACAATGCTGCACTATCAGCCAAAACACATGGGACTGATTCAGCGGAATTGAATTCTGTGAAATCATGGTTCACTGACTGTCAAATTGTAATACTACTGATCTCAGTACCACTAGTTGAATCTGAACTGCTAATACAATTTTCCACTTTGATCTTTTTATGCTGCTTCTGGATTTTAATTAAAGTCAAGGTTACAAAGTGACAGAAGCCTTCACAATATCTGATGCTCTCTCATTCAATCATGACAGTTTCATGTTAGCATGAGGGCCATTGAAAGGATAGTTATCATCAGGCAAGGTGTGTTCATAGTGCAATGCTTAAGGATGGCTACTTTCTGTATCTTCATTCCTGTAGCTGCAGTTAAAATGATATTCATTCACAGAGCTGGTGACGGGAAACCCTCCATTAACCTTGCCAATATAGCCGATTTTGAGTAAAATTCTGCCCATTTGTCTTTTCCTACCTCATTCTAAAACAATTTATTTTTACATTTTTTTCACATTACAGGCCCCCTTTGTTTGGCCTCCCATGAGTTGTATTTTGTCCTGAACTCAACTGGATTCTACTTTGACAGAAAACCTCACCAATATGCAACTTCTTTGCTTGCTGAGCTCCCCTTGTTCCTCACTCCTCAGTGCAGTCGCTGTGAAATCTATATCTATGATTCACTCAATGATCTTACACTGTTCTGTCTCTAAACCTTTCTCCTTTCTTATATCTTTTCTCAGGTTTTGCTCTGTAATCAATTTCAGAGCCTTTTACCACCTGACTGCTGCTCATTCATGATTTTGTGCTTTTTTTTATGAACCTTGTTATATTTCTCCTTAGTCTCAAAAATCTACTTAAACCTATTCCTTGTTATGTCAGTTTCTGTTACATTTACCTCTCTGTTGATAGTTCTTTCATTCTTTTCATTTTCCTTCATTATGGATATTCTTTTATCTACTTTATCATTCTTTTTATTAATTCACAGGGCATGAGCATTGCTGGCTGGCCCACCTATATTGCCCATCCCTCACTGCCATTGAGAAGATGATGGTGAGCTACTTTCCTGAACTGTTGCCTCCATGAGCTGTAGGTTGACCCACAATGACATTAGGGAGGGAATTCCAGGATTTTGATCCAGCAACAGTGAAAAAGCAGCAATATATTTCCAAGTCAAGATGATGAGTGGCTTGGAGGGGAACTTGGAGGTGGTGATGTTTTCATGTACCTGCTGCCCTTGTCCTTCTAGTTGGAAGATGTTGCGAGGTTGGAAGGTGCTGTTCAAAGACTTGTGTTGAATTTCTGCTGTGTATCTTGTAGATAGCACGCACTGCTACTAGTGAGCATCAGTGGTAGAGGGAGTGGATGCTGGTGGATGTGGTACCAATCAAGTGGACTGCTTTGTCCTAAATGGTGTCAAACTTCTTGAGTGTTGTTGGAACTGCACCCACCCAAACAAGTAGAGAGTATTCCATCACACTCCTGACTTGTGCCTTGTAGATGGTAGACAGGCTTTGGCAAATCACAAGCTGAGTTACTTTGCACACAGTATTCCTAACCACCGACCTGCTCTTGTAGCCGCTGTGTTTACGTGGCAAGTTGATATTTTTGTCGATGGTAATTCCAAGGTTGTTGATCATGGGGAAATCAGTGATGGTAATAGCATTGAATGTCAATGGACATTGGTTAGATTATCTCTTATTGAAGATGGTCATTGTCTGACATTTGTGTGACATGAATGTTACTTGCCACTTGTCAGACCAAGCTTGGATGTTGTCCAGGTCTTTTTGCATTTGAACATGGACTGTTTCAGTGTCTGAGGAATCCTGAATAGTGCTTAACATTGTGCAATCATCAGTGAACATCCTGACTTCTAAAGTTATGATGGAGGGAATCTATGATAAAACAGTTGAAGATGGTTGGGTCTAGGACACTATCCTGAGGAAGCCTGAAGTAACATGACACCGAATTATAGGCCAACAGGTTTGTTTGAAATCACAAGCTTTTGGAGAACTGCTTCTTCATCAGGTGAAGTGCTCCAAAAGCCAGTGATTTCAAATAAACCTGTTGGACTATAACCTGGTGTCATGTGACTTATGACTTTGTCCACCCCAGTCCAACACCAGGAACTCCACATCTGAGAAAGTCCTGCAGAGATGCCCTGGTACTTGAGATAACTGACCTTCAACAACTACAGTCATCTTTCCATGTGTCTGGTATGACTCCAAGCAGCAGGGAGTTTGCCCCAATACCAGCTGATTCCAGTTTTGCTGAGACTTCTTGATGCCACACTTGGTTGAATGCAGCCTTGATGTCAAGGGTTGTCACTTGTACCACAACTCGGGAATTCAATACTTTTATCCATGTTTGAACTAGGGCTGTAATGAGATCAGGAACTAAATGGCCCTGGTGGGACTCAAACTGAGCATCAATGAGCAAGTTATTGCTGAGCAGGTGATGCTTGATAGCACTGCTGATGACACCGTCCATCACTTCACTTTGTTCAAGAAGGGACCGATGGGGCTGTAATTGGGTAGGTTGGATTTGTCCTACTTTCTGTGTACAAAATATACCTGAGCAGTATTCCAAATTGTCAGGAAGATGCCAGTGTTGTAACTGTACTGTAACAGCTTGGTTAGGGGAGCACAAGTTCTGGAGAACGAGTCTTCAGTACCATTACTGGAATGTTGTCAGAGCTCATAGCCTTTGCAGTCTCCAGCACCTCCAACCATTTCATGATATATCATGGAGTGAATTGAATTGGTTGAAGACTGGTATCTGTGATGCTGGGCACCACTGAAAGAGGAACATCCACTCGGCACTTCAGGCTGAAGATTGTTGCAAATGTTTCACCTTTATCGTTTTACTCTGATGCTTTGGGCTCTTCCACCATTGAGAATAAATGTGGAATAACATTAATGTGGAAATAACATACAAATTAGGAACAGAGTTATGTCACTCACACCTTAATGCCTGATCTGCTACTCCATAAAATGATTGCTCACCTGTTACTCTATTTTTCCATCTACCCTGATAATCTTTTACCCCCTTGCTTAACAAGAATCTCTCTACCTCTGGCTTAAAAATATCCAAAGACTGCCTTTTGTAGAAGATAGTTCCAAAATCTCATGATGCACTGTGAAAGTAATTGTTTTTTCTTTGTCAGAAATGGACAACTCTTTATTTTTAAACAGTGACCACTAATTCTTGATTCACCCACAACAGGAAACATCCTCACCACACTTACCCTGTCAAGACTTCTCAGGATCTTGTATACTTCAATCAAGTTGCCTCTTACTCTTCTAAATTCCAGTAGATATAAGCCTAGCCTTTCCTCAGAAGACAACCTGCCCATTCCAGACATTATTCTTGTAAGCTTCCTCTGTAGTCTTTCCAATACAATTTCATCCTTCCTTTAACAACGAGGACAAGACAAAACACAATACTTCAAATGTAGTCTCACCAATACAAAGTTTAAGTGAAGAATAACCAGCCTGATTTTGTAAACAATTCACTTCACAATAAACGATAACATTCCATTGGGTTTCCAAATTTCTTGCCGCACTTGCAATCTAACATTTTCTATTTCATGTATGAGCTAACAGGTCTCATAGTTCCTGCTTTCTGTCTCCATCCCTTTCTAAATAAAGGACTAACATTCACTATTTTGTATACAAATGGGGCCTTCCTGGAACTTAGAGAATTTTGGAAATTTGAAACAGATACATCAACTGTTTCACCAAACCCATCTTTTCAAACCCTAGAATAAAGCCCACCAGGGTGCAAGCATTTGTCACATAGTTAGAACAAATAGCTCTAACACTTTGTTCAGTACCATATCCGAGGTGATTGTAAATTCCTCGAGTCCATCCCTACTGTTTCCTGATTTACAGATATTTCTGGGATTTTACTTGCATCTTCTACAGTAAAGGCCAATGCAAGATATCTGTTCAGTTCATCTGCCGTCTCCTTAATTTCCACTATTAATTTTCCGGACACCCTTTCTTTCAGGCCAATATTCGTTTGTTAAATGTTTTCCTTTTTAAATACTTATATAAATTCTTCTACTTGCTTTATATCTCTAGGTAACTTTCTCACACACATCAATATTTTTGGTCTAATTGCACTTAAATTGAATAGCTTTCTAAGACATTCCTGAGGTATTTCAGGGAGTCAACCATATTGCCGTGGGCCAGGAGTCACATGTAGGCCAGACAAAGAGAGTATATTACCTGTCTTAAAGAACACTATTGAATCAGATAGGCTTTTACAACAAGCAATGGCAGCTTCAAAGCACCATTACTGAGAAGAGTGTGTCCAAAGACTAGTACTTTAAACTTGAATCAGGACGAGTATGAGGACTTGAAGGCAGAGCTAACTGAAGTGAATTAGCAAATTAGGTTAAAGGATAGATCCATAGAAAAGGAGGGGCAGACATTTGAGGGGAAATTTCAGAATGCACAAAACGGATACATGCCAATCAGGAAGAAAAGTTCCAAGGGCAGGATCTACCATCCACAATTGACTAAAAACATAAAGATTATATCAGTGTTAAAGAAAAAAAAAACATATAATTACACAAAGATTGGTGGCACAGAATACATATTCTTTCAACAAAAAAACTAAATTTGACTAATAGATTAAGGAGGAAAAAAATTTGAAAACAAAACAAAAGAGCTGTGGCTGCCGGAAATCAGAAACAAAAGCAGAAATTGCTGGTAAATCACAAGTTCTGAAGGAGGATCACTGGACCCAGAATATTAACCCTGATTTCTCTAATTTCTGTTTTTGTTTGTGTACACACTGGTGCTACTCAGCATTGGTGGTGGAAGGAGTGGATATTTGTCCTATTTAGTGCAGTGAGATTTCCACACAGCATGATGGAGAATGTTCTCAATGTGAAGGTGGGACTTTGGCTCCACAAGGTTTGTGCTAATACTGTCTTAGACATTTACGTCTGTAGCCAGCGTATTGGTGAGGATGAGGTCAAGTACATTCTTCCCTTTTATTGATTCCTCACCACTTGTCGCTGACCCAGTCAAGCAGCTATGTCCTTTAGGACCTGACCAGCTCGATCAGTAGTACTGCTACTGAGCCACTCTTGGTGCTGCAAACTGAAACTTCCCACCCAGGGTACATTTTGCACCTGTGCCACACTCAGTGCTTTTTCCAAGTGTTCTTCAACTTTGAACAGTACTGATTCATCAGCTGAGGAGGACGGTACAAGGTAATCTGCAGGAGGTTTCCTTGCCCCCATGTTTAGCCATGAAACTTCAGGGGATCCGGAATCAATGTTGAGGACTCTCAGGGCAACTCCCTCAAGGCTATACTACCATTCCACCACCTCTGCTGGGTCTGTCCTGCAGGTGGGGCAGGACATATCTGGGAATGGTTTTGGTGATGTCTACAACATTGTCTGTAAGTGATAATTTGTGAGTATGACTATGTCAGGTTGTTGCTTGACTAGTTTGTGAAAAGTCTCTCCTAATTTTGGTACTAGCCCCCAGATGTTAGTAAGGATGACTTTATAGGGTCATCAGGGCTATTTGCCTTTATCTTTTCCTGTGCTTTGGTCGATGCCAGATGGTCCGTCCGATTTCATTTCTTTGTTGAGGCTTTGTAGTGATTGGTACAACTGAGTGAAAAGTAAATTCATTTGTGCTTCTCAAAAGGGAGTTGGATGAGCATGTTAAGGTAAAGCCTCCCACAGTCTCACAGAATTGTTATGATGCAGAAGGAGGCTATTTATCCTATCGTTCCTGAACTAGGTCTTCAAATGTGCATCATTACTTGTTGGCAATCTCATGATCTTTTTCTTTGCACACTATTCCTATCCAAATAACTATCCAATGCCTTCTTGAACGTCTCAATTGACCCTGCCTCCATCAGTTCTTCAGGTACTGCATTCCAAACAACTTACAGGGTAAAGAATTTTTTTTTCTCACATCACCCTTGTTTCTTTTGCAAATTGTTTTAAATCTGTACCCTCTTTATAAATAGGAACAGCTTCTCCATATTTACTTTATCCAGCCACTCATGATTTTGAATGCAATCAAATCGCCTCTCAATTTTCTTCTCTTCAAGAAGAATTGCTCCAGCTTCTGTAATCTATCCTCATAACTGAAGTTTCTTATTCCTGGAACCATTCTTGCAAATTGCCTCCATATTCTTTTCAGGGCAATTGGCTATATGTGGGGGCAGGGGACTCTGAGCTACTCTTACAAAGAGGCAATACAGACACAATGGGCTCCTTCTGTGCTGTAGCAATTCTCTGACTCCAACTTAAAGATCTTTCCTGGTGGCTTTGAAAGAATGGAGAGCTCATCCTCTTCAGTCTCAAGAAATTGTCGCAAGTATGCATTAATTGCCAATTAATCTCACCACAGGAAGTGGAGGTTAGTATTTAAAGCGATGTGAGGACACTTAATTAGGAGATTTCTGTTCCTGTAATATCACCCAAACTCTCTCACCTAGAAAAGGAATCATCCAATCCATGAAGTTCCTTATCTATAAGTGGTAATTTCAACTTGGAGATTTTAAAATTTGTTTTATTTCTTTTACTTTACCTTTCTGATTCAATTTATCTCTCTCTCTCTGTTAATCTATTCCATCCTTCCCTCTCTTTATTTCAATTCCTGTACCTAATTTGACTATAATTCATCCAGATTCTTTCTTTGTCCTTCCTGTTTCTTTCTCAATCCTAAAGTACGATTGATTTGGGCACTCAGTTGTTGGTTCTGTCACTTAGCTGCAGTGTACCCCATCTACAATATGCATTGCTGCAATTCACCATTCATCCTTTGAGTGTACTTCTCAAATGTGTAACCTCAAAACACCTGGAAGAGAAAGGGCAGCAGACACATGATCTTCAAGTCCCCGCCAAGCCACACAATATTAGCTGCCACAGTGCTACAGTGTCCCTCAGTAGATCTACAACAATGAAAATTTTGCTCAGAGATGCCTCTGAAAATAGAGTAATATTTGACTATTTGGAGAGACTGAATCTACTACTGACAGAGTAGGATGGAACTTAACCCTAAAAGAAAAAAAAATGAAGGGAGAGGAAAACTAACCATATTTGGAACAGCATAACTAATCTCAGCAGTAGCTGTACGCTCCTGAGCAAGGATAAAATTCAGCTGCTGCCACAGTTATATGAAATACAGAAAATAGCAAACCACTCCATCAGAATCCCCCCTTTCACGCTTCACAAAGGCTCACTTACTCGCAAAACTAACATTTAAACTTGTGATAGATTGGTAATCAAATGTAATATGACAATGTAATGTAATACAATGGAATGTAATATTACAACCTACAAACAATGGTACACCTCACATTATCACTGAGAGACATCTACACTAAAGTTTTGATAAACATCTTCGTTCATCAATACACTTTCGCCACAGTCCCTGATATTGTTCAAGCCAGAAATTTATTTGAATTAAACCAAGAAGAAAAATAATCTGACACGAACCAGAAACCTTCAAAAGTATTACACCGTTCAAATTCTAACTATAGTCTCTTTTCCTCAAGTTGTGAAACATTTGAAAATGATGACACTTATAGGTGACAGTCATCGTATTTTATTCAGTATAACTACTACTTGACATGTTACCATTATGGCTGAGGTCAGACATACAATCTCTATTAGCTACTACACGGTCATACCCCAGGGACATTTTGCTTCAGCGTCAGAACTTTCCAAAAATCACCAAGTCATAACGCGGCTGGTGGTGAGAAGGGCACTGTAGTCTGATCCTTCATGTATGTCAGGTCTCTGTGCGCCATTGTATGCTTCTCTTGCAGCTGTGGAAGGGGGAAAGATTGTCACACATCTCCACCTGAAATGTGCCTTTGCAAAGGACGTCTGGAGAATGTGAGATTGCATTCAAAGAACCAGATGACTAGGGTCAGTGAGTGGCGAAAATACCCTCTTTATTGCACCTCCACAGTAGCACGGTGTAAGGCGAAATAGAATCCCCAAAATCATAGCTCAAAAGCAACCATTTTATACAGAATTCATGCATACATTAACATTCTAACACTTGAGTGTTAAGCAGTAGACATTGTACAAAAACTGTTTTGCAGGAAATCAGAGATGGTTTAAACATGTGCTAAATGTTACCAGTTATTGTTGAGTGTTAATAGTTATTTTAATGAGAGTAGAGTGCCTTGCATAATTCAAAAGGTGTTAGTCTTGTTATTTTCAAGGTTAGAATTTTAAAGTTAGAAACAGTCATCTTGTGTTTTTAATAAAAGTCTTGAGTTCCCAACAATTTTGATTGTCTGTGGTTTTTATTTACTATCGCTTATTTAGTTAGTTTCATGGTTGCGTCCATCTGTGGGTTCTGTTTACTATCGTTCATTCATTCATTCCGTTTCGTGGTCGCACCTGTTGAAGTAATGCCGTCAGTTTCATTCATTCATTCATTCAAGGTCGCGCAGGTCTGGACATAGCGCCGTTAGTTTTATTTCTAAGCAAAAGGTTGCTTGCATACACTGCATAACGTTTGTTAGTTTTATTAGTGGGGTAAAGTTTTATATACATGTTGAATAAAGACTTGGGACAAGTACCTGGCTACACAATATACAGGAAAAGACTGCAGGGCTATCCAATTATCACCTTTGACTGATACTTGGAGTTACTTTTGCTGGAGGGAGAAGATAAACAACTTGGTAATAGCAGCTGAGATAACAAGGTGTGGAGCTGGATGAACACACCAGGCCAAGCAGCATCAGATGAGCAGGAAGGCTGACGTTTCGGGCCTAGACCCTTCTTCAGAAAATCTGCTTGGCCTGCTGTGTTCATCCAGCTCTACACCTTGTTATCTCAGATTCTCCAGCATCTGCAGTTCCTATTATCTCTGGTAATAGCAGCTATTCAGTTGGATTTTAATATCAAATAACACTGTTTTTGGTGTGGGGGTGCAGAAAGGTTCCATCCTGTAGTGTCTGTGCAGTTTTGTTAGCCATCATGCCTGACTGCACCTTTGGATAGAATGTCGATCTTGGTTAATGGGGTTGTTTACATAGCGTGTTAGGCATGAGTGCACTTTCAAGTGGGGTGTAACCACAAATTGAAGTGGTTGTAATCTGATATGGTAGCAAACCCCTGAATTAGTTTGAATGGGGGCTGGCTAGTACATGGAAATCTACGGTTAATATCATAACCACGAATTAGTTGGGTTAATGGATTAATAGAAATGATTTATGGAGTTATATTAAAAGTTGTTAACACCTTTGAATTCTGACATATCCAGAAAGATGCAGTGGTTGTTCTCTACGGTCTGTTCCCCGGGACGCACACCGAGACAAACATCAACTGCACCTGGAGGGCCATCAACTCAGTGGAAGACTCTCTTTGATCTGCCTGAAATCTGTTGGTCTTCCAGAGCAAGGATTTGACCTCGACCGAGTATAGCAGACTGGCACATGCTAAGAATCAAGACTATGTGTTGAGGAATGCACTGAAGCTTGGGGCAGCTGCCGCCAAGGTGCAGTAGAGAAAGACCACCATTTAAGTTCTTTTAGCCAAGGTACAATAGGGGTCTGTTCAGTTATCGAACACCCCCACCCTACCCCCAATGCCTCAAATATATACAAATAGTGTTTTGCTTAAGTAAGAAATACGTTAGGCTTTTTGGAGCTGTTGGGAGAGTTAAACACCAGTTTTTGTTTGTTCTCAATATATTAAGACTGTACAGAAAAAAGCTTTTCGAGTGACTATGTAAATATATAAAGATTTTTTTGAATTAAGTATACTTTTGAAATAAAAAGAGGTACAGTTGAGTTAGTCAATGCGACATGTATTACAATACCTGTGCACAGGATTTCCTTCTTCCACTTTTTACACAGCAAAGTCTATGGAGACCAATTTACTATCATCATTATTGATTTATCTTGTGCTGTAAGCCAAAACTGTTATCTGTGCTTTGAGATATCTGTCTGACGTATCTTGGGCTGTGAGTGTCTGTATATATAAGACATAAGACCATAAGACATGGAGCAGAATAAGGTGATTTGGCATATTGAATCTGCTCCACCATTTGATCATGGCTGATATGCTTCTCAACCCTATTCTCCTGCCTTCTCTCCGTAGCCCTTGATCCCCTTACTAATCAAGAACCTATCTATCTTTTTCTTACATAAATGTGATGACTTAGCCTCCACAGTCCTCTGCAGCAATAAGTTCCATAGATTCACCATCCTCTGGCTGGAGAAATTTCTCCTTATCTCAGTTGTAAAAGATTCTCCCTTCATTTTGAAGCTTTGCCCTCGAATCCTAGTCTCTCCTACCAATGAAAACATCTTCTTCATGTTCACTCTATCCAGGCCTTTCAGTGTTCTGTAAGTGTCAATGAGATCTCTGCTTATCCTTATAAAGTCCATTGAGTACAGATCCAGGGCCCTTAGCTGCTCCTCATATGCCAATTCTCTGAAATGCTCGATGATATAGTGTCCCTGAGGGTGTTTGCTCCTTACCTCTAAGTAAAGATCATTAATTCTTTTTGTACTCTAACACACCTTTACACTTACGCATGGTAGGGTATCAAATACAGTTCTCTAACGTCATGCCGAAGACAGGTTTACAGCATTCTCTTCACAAGATTTTCCAGAGTAGTATTTTCTCTTTTGCTAATGTTAAAGTCATGTAATTACATATGTCAACATGATTTATATGAATCTAATAATATCAAAACTATTACTCGAATGGTCAGTTATGAAAGTTGTCATTGAACCATTTATCGACTCAAGAACCAAGGTCAAACTTCTGACATCTCTGACTTCCTCCAGCTCTGATATTTATCAGCACATAAATTCTTCAAAGTTACTGCCTGGTCAAAGCAAGCACAACATGGTTGCCTTGCCAGTCAGTCATTTTATCTTGGCTCCAACTCACATCTGGGCTTCTGAGATCTCGCAGAGGTATTTAGTTCCTCATTTCACACAGCAAGATGTCTGTTTTCACACTTGGATAGATTTCAGCTGAAGTTTGCTTTGTGACCATTTCATACCTTTTATACCTTTTGAGCCAATGAAACATTTGATCAATGAAAGCCCAAACCAGTTTCCAAACATATCAGAGATAATAGGTACTGCAGATGCTGGAGAATCCGAGATAACAAAGTGTGGAGCTGGATGAACACAGCAGGCCAAGCAGTATCATAGGAGCAGGAAAGCTTGACGTTTTGGGCCTAGACCCTTCATCAGAAATGGGGGAGGGGAAGAGGGTTCTGAAATAAATAGGGAGAGAGGGGGAGGCGGATAGAAGATGGATAGAGGAGAGGATAGGTGGAGAGGAGGCAGACAAGTCGAAGAGGTGGGGATGGAGCCAGTAAAGGTGAGTGTAGGTAGTGGGGTAGGGAGGAGATAGGTCAGTCCAAGGAGGACGGACAGGTCAAGGGGGCGGGAAGAGGTTAGTAGATAGGAAATGGGGGTGGGGCTTGAGGTGGGAGGAGGGGAAAGGTGAGAGGAAGGACAGGATATATCACCTCTCAGCTGCTTTCATAACAGTGTATCACAAGCAGAATTAAGGATCTAGTTCAGTATAAGGTTCAGAATAACAACTAAACTAATTGTACAGTTAGTCATAGTATTTTAGTATTTAGTAGGAAAACGATTCTACTGAAGGAAATTCCCAGGATTCACAAAGGATGTATAGAATAATGAGCTGAAGCAGAAGATGATCAGCAGTAGTAGGCAAATCCTTGTGTCTTAATAGCATACTGTATATGGACATGAGAAAAATCAACCTGAATTCATACAGTGTCTTTTATACGTCCCAGCGCATTTCACAGAAGAATCATCAGACAAAACTCAACACCTGTTCAGAATGGGTGATATTGAGAGGATTGGATGAAAGGTTGGGTTTTAAAGAGAATAAAGTTTAACTAGGGATTTCCAGGACCAAGATGATTCAGGACATAGTCACCATAGATGGGGGTAAATGAAACGCACAGAAGACTATGTTGGAAGAATGCAGAGTTCACAGAGATTGTTAGACTAGGGGAGGTTGCAGATGTAGGGTTGCAAATCCCATGAAGTGACTTGAACATGAGGTTGGAATTTTAAATTTAATGCATTGAGGACTTAGAGCCATTGTAGGTCCATGAGCACTGGGCTGATGGTTGAGTGGGGCCATGTGCAGGGTAAAGTATTGGCAGCAGAATTTTGAATGAAGTCAGGTTGAGTGGGAGGCTAATCAGAAGGGTCTTGGGATAGTTCAGGCTGGAGCTGACAATGAAGATAACACCATGCATGGCCTCAGGACATCTCAGCTAATGAAATACTTCTAAAATGCAGTCACTGTTTTAGTGGAAGAAAGATAGCAGCCAATTTGTACACAATAATGGCCAAATATGGCCATTTCTGATGAAGGGTCTAGGCCCGAAACGTCAAGCTTTCCTGCTCCTATGATGCTGCTTGGCCTGCTGTGTTCATCCAGCTCCACACCTTGTTATCTCGGATTCTCCAGCATCTGCAGTTCCTATTATCTCTGCCCAAATAATCTGCTTTTTTTAATTTGCTTGAAGGAAAATGGTGTCCAGGAGGCACTGGTTCTTTTGAAAACATCACAGATAGATCTTTTATATCACTCTGATGGCTTTGGTTTTATGACGTGTCTGAAAGACGGAACCTTTCTTAGTGGGGCACTCTCTCAGTATTGTACTGGGAGTGTCAGTGTGTACGTTGTGCTAATATTTTGAAATGGGACTTGAACTTTCTGACTCAAATGTGAAAATTATGATGAACATTTGTAAAGCATCAGTTGAGCCTGAGTTGGTGCATTGTGTCTAATTCTGGGCTGTACAATTCAGGAAGCATGCAAAGAATTTAAACGGGTTGCAGAAATAATTGACAAGTAAAGTTTCAAGTGTAAGACCAAAAACAAAGGTTGCTGGAAAACCTCAGCAGGTCTAGCAGCATCTGTGCAGAGAAAATCAGAGTTAACATTTTGGTACCGTGACCCTTCCTCAGAACTGAGGACCAGACCTGAAACTTTAACTCCGATTTCTCTCCACAGATGCTGCCAGACCTTCTGAGCTATTCCAGCAATTTCTGTTTTTGTTCCTGATTTACAGCATCCGCAGTTCCTTTGTTTTCCAAATATAAGAGGTTTTGTAGACAGACTGGAGAATTTGGAGCTGTTCCTTAAGCAGACTTTCTGCCCAGGTTTAAAGTTAATAGAGTTTTTGCCTCGATTCTGGACTTATAAAACGTCTCTACTTTTTGTGGTGAATTTTCTCCAATTGTTTTAATTTCTTGCGGTCATGAGTGGTTTTACTTGGCCCGATGTTGTGGTCTAGAACCAGTATATTTGTTTTTAACTTCTTGCTATTTAACATTCCACTGGTGAGTACTCATTACTGTATGTTAGATAACAATGTGTAGAGCTGGATGAACACAGCAGGCCAAGCAGCATCAGAGGAGCAGGAAAGCTGACGTTTCGGGTCTGGACCCTTCTTCAGAAATGGGGGAGGGGAAGGGGATTCTGAAATAAATAAAGAGAGAAGGGGAGGCAGATAGAAGATGGACAAAGGAGCAGATAGGTGGAGAGGAGATAGACAGGTCAAAGAGGCGGGGATGGAGCCAGTATGTTGGATGTTGCTGTCTTGTAACTAGGGGGAGCTAATTGCCTAAATAAAAACCGAAAGAACTACAAACTGTATAAGTCAGAAACAAAAACAAAATTTGCTGCAAGACCTCAGCAAGTCTGGCAGCACCTGTGAAGAAAAATCAGAGTTAACATTTCAGGTCCAGTGACCCTTTGTCGTAACTAATGGTAGCTAGGAAAAGTTTATATGCAGACAATAGGATGGGGGGGGAGCGGGGAGCGTGGGGGTAAGGAGTAAATGATAGGTAGGGATAGAGCCTGAAGAGAGAGAAGATCACTTGGATAGACAAATGAGTTAAGAAGGATCTAGCTAGGACGGTGAATGGCTGTTAATGGAAACACATCGCCATATCCTGGATCCACACTCAGTGCCATGTGGCATGACATGCACAGTCTCGACCTCTCTCTCCAACAGCATCACATCACACTGGCTCAGGGCTGCACCACTCCACAGTTCAACTTCATCCTCTGGCTCATTCGTCATGCTAAGAAACCTTTTCTTTTCTTTTCAGGCATCAAGGTCCAAAAGATGTAACAATCCAGAGACACCCATGGGCATCTGGAACCTTCCTCCCTTCTTCCAATTTCTACCTAGCCCACACTTTCACCTGGTATATCTCTGACTCCTCCCTTCCCTTCCTTGACATCTCTATTTCCATCAGTGGGAAAGAACTCGCCACTAATATCCACTATAAACCACCGACTCCCACAGCCACATGGGCTGTACATCCGTACATCTTGCTCCCTGTAAAGACTCCATTCCATTCTCCCAGATCCTCCGTCTCCATCGCATTTGATCCGACGTGGCCAACTTCAACAAGGGAGCCTTTGGAATGTCCACCATCTTCCTCAAGCAAGGATTCCCTAGCACCGTTGTCAACAGGACCCTCAACCGGGTCCGACACATCTCCTGTACTTCCGCCCTCGCCCCCTCTCTTCCCTCTGGCAACAGTGATAGGGTTCCCCTTGTCCTTACCTACTATCCCACCAGCATCCACATCCAGAAGATCATCAGACACCATTTCTGCCATCTCCAATGAGATGCCACCACCAGACATATATTCACCTCACCTCCCTTGTTGGCCTTCCAGAGAGACAATTCTCTCTGAGACACACTGGTCTGCTCCTCCTTCACTCCCAACACCACTCCATAGCGCCATGGCACCTTCCCCTGCAACCGCAGAAAGTGTAGCACCTGCCAATTTACTTCCTCCCTCCAAGGGCCCAAACATACCTTCCTGGTGAAGCAGCACTTTACCTGCACATCCCGCAATCTAGCCTACTACATTTGCTGCTCATAATGTGGCCTCCTCTACACTGGGGAATCGAAGCATAGACTGGGTGACTGCTTTGCAGAAAGTCTATGTTCCGCTGCAAAAAAAGACCCTGAACTTCCACTTGCTTGCTACTGTAACACACCACCCTGTTCCCTGACCAACATCTCTGTCTCTGGCTTGCTGCCATGTTCCAGTGAAGCTCAGAGCAAGCTGGAAGAATAGCACCTAATTTTCCACTTGGGTAACCTGCAGCCTTCTGGACTCAATATCAAGTTCAATAATTTTAGGGCCTGAACTTTCCCACGTCCTACAGACAGTATGAACTGCCAATGCTGGAGTTAGAGGTAACACAGTGTAGAGCTGGAGGAACACAGCTGGCCAGGCAGCATCAGAGGAGCAGGTCTCCCATGTCCTAGCCCCTACACCACACATCAGGCCTTGTTATCACATCATCTGCCATTACACACTACCTATTATTAGTCACTAACAATACCCAATTACAGCTATTCACCCTCCTAGTCGGGACTAATTACCTGTCTTGATTCATATGCAGCAGTGAGTTAATTCTTCACATGATCTTTCCACCTTCCATTTGACTGAGGGTGTATTGGAGATTGCTTTTTGTGTTCTGTCAATTTGTACTTGAATAAGAACTTCTCCTGGTTGTCTGGATGATGCATCTGTGGCAATTATTGTGAATAAGTTTGAATTGTAATGTGCTAAAATATCACTATAATATAACTTCTCTTCAATCATTTCAAAAGCTGCAGACTGCTCCTGATTCCAGTGCTGGCCTTTATGTGACAATAAAGGATATTCTATTGAAAGCTCTCTAATGGGTTGAGTAAAACCAATTAAGTGAGGGATAAACTTTCCCACTTGACTCACCATGCCTATGAAGTGTTGTGTATCACTTATGCATTTTGGTGCCAGAAATTCAATGATAGCTGTTATCTTTATTAGTTTCACTATACAGCCTTGTTATTGGAAAATGTGTCGAAGGAATATCATTGTCATTTTGCAGAACACACAGCAATCTCTACAAGACATAGAACTGGGACTTTCACATGTTCAACCAGTGTAGAATAAGGAAACTATTTCCCACATACCCCCCTTGCCTAAATGAAGGCACAGACAAGGAATGAGATAGTTTAGGATATCTGTTTGGTGTAAATGAGTTGGATTGAATGTTCTATTTCCATGCTTTATAATACTATAATTGGCATTTTTTATTTTGTGTAAGGCTTACATTCTGTAGTGTCATTAACAAATCTTTTCCCTCTGGATTTGTTCCTTCGAGGCCATATATTAGGATGTCATCGATATGGCAAATGGTTCCTGCTTCCCGTCCAGGATTCGAAACAATGCCATTTGAAAATTTCCAGTGCAGAGGAGATCCAAATAGCAGGTTGACTGAAGCAAAGCATCCAAATGATGTAATAAATGTAGTTGAGAGAGATAAAAGGTACTGCAGATGCTGGAGAATCCGAGATAACAAGCGTGGGGCTGGAGGAACACAGCAGGTCAAGCAGCATCATAGGAACAGGAAAACTTGACGTTTCGGGCCTAGACCCTAGACCTGCTGTGTTCATCCAGCCCCACGCTTGTTACTTCTTAATAAATATATTTGCCGATTTTGACTCTTGGCCTAAAAATATCTGTCAGATAAAACACTGGTATTTGCTCGACAATGTGAAAAGTTGCCCAGGTATGTCTTGTACGTAAAAAGCAGGACAAATGCAACCCAACCAATTACCATCCTTTTGGTTTACTCTCGATCATCAGTAAAGTGATGGAAGTTATCTCCAACAAGTTCTATCAAGCAGCACCTGCTCAGCAGCAATGTGCTCAGTAATACCTAGTTTGGGTTATGCCAAGGCCACTCAGCTCCTGACCTCGTTATGGCCTTGGTTCAAAAATGGACAAAAGAAGTCAGAGTGATAACCCTGGACAGTTTTTGACATCAAGGCTGCATTTAACAGAGTGTGGCATCAAGGAGCCCGACCAAAGCTGGAATCAATGGGAATCAAGAGGCAAAATTTCCACTGGTTAGAATCAGACCTGGCACATAGGAAAATGTTTATGCTTGTTAGAGGTCAGTCATCTCAGCCCCAGGACATCTCTGCAGGAGTTCCCCAGGGTAGTGTCCTAGGCCCAACCATCCCTAGCTGCTTAATCAATAACCTTACCTGCATCATAAGTTCCGAAATGGGTATGTTTGCAAACGATTGCACAATGTTCAGCACTATTCATGACTCCTTAGGTACTAAAGCAATCCATGTTCAATTATAACAAGATCTGGACAATATCCAGGCTTGAGCTGACAAGTGGCAAGTAATCTGCGCACCACACAAAAACCAGGCAATAACCATCCCCAATAAGAGACAATCAAATTACTGTGCCTTGACACTCAATGGAGAACCCATCACTGAATCCCCCACTATCAACGTCCTGGAGGTTATTATTGACCAGAACCTCAATGGGACTCACCACATAAACGTAGTGGTTACAAGAGCAGGTCAGAGGCTAAGAATAATTTGGCAAGTAACTCAGCTCCTGACTACCCAAAACCTGTCCACCATCTACAAAGCACAAGTCAGGAGTGTGATGGAATACTTCCCACTTCCCTCAGGATATTGATATTTGGGGCTTCAGCAATGGTAATGCCATAGAATGTCCATGGGCAATGGTTAAGTTCTTTCCTGTTGAAGGTAGACATTGCCTGGTATTTTTCAGCCCAAATCTGGATACTGCCCAAGTTTTGCTGCATTTGGACGTGGACTGCTTCAGCATCTGAAGAGCCATTTTTTTTCCTGACCATTGTACAATCATCAGCTAACGTCCTCACTTCTAACATGTTATGCAGAAGAAGTCACTGATAAAACAGCTGAGGATTATTGGGCCTAAGGCGCTACCCTGAGGATGATGTCCTGAGGTTGAGATGAATGTCCTCCAACAATCACAAACCATCTTATTTTGTTCTAGGTATGATTTCTACCATCAGAGGGATCTCCCTACTCACCCGTCCTCGCCCGAGATTGCCATTAATTCCAATTTTGCTCAGGCTCCTTGGTGTAATATTCAGTAAAACGCCTGCTCGATGTCAAATGTAATTACTCTCATTTCACCTTTGGGACTCGGCTCTTTAGTCCATATTTACTGTAATGAGGCCAGGATTTAAGTTGCTTTGGAAGAACCCAGATTGAGTTTCTATGAGCAGGTTAATTCTTTGTAAGTGATGCTTGACAGTACTGTTGACGACTTCTCCTCACTTCACTCATGGTGGAGAGTAGACTAATGGGGGCTTTAATTAATTGGGGTAGAGCTGGATGAACACAGCAGGCCAAGCAGCATCAGAGGAGCAGGAAAGCTGACGTTTCGGGTCGAGACCTTCTTCAGAAATGGGGGAGGGGAAGGGGATTCTGAAATAAATAGGGAGAGAGGGGGAGGCTGATAGAAGACGGATAAAGGAGAAGATAGGTGGAGTGGAGACAGACAGGTCAAAGAGGCAGGGTTGGATCCAGTAAAGGTGAAGGTAGGTGGGGAGTTAGGGAGGGGATAGGTCAGTCCAGGGAGGATGGACAGGTCAAGGAGGCGGGATGAGCCTGGTGTGTAGGAGATGGGGGTGGGGCTTGAGTTGGGAGGAATGGTTAGGGAGGCGGGGTCAGCATCTCATATTTTCTGCCTCTTTGTAGGATACATGGAACAATCCCTCTTCCGAAGCTACACTGGCCCTAAAACCCATCTTTTCCTCCATTACATTGATGACTGTATTGGCGCCGCCTCATGCTCCCACGAGGAGCTCGAACAGTTCAACCACTTCACTAACACCTTCCACCCCAACCTTAAGTTCACCTGGACCATCTCTGATATCTCCTTCCTGGACCTGTCTGTCTCCATCTCTGGCATCCGCCTGGAAACCGATACCCATTTCAAGTGTACCGACTCCCACAGCTACCTAGAATACACCTCCTCTCACCCACCTTCCTGCAAAAAGGCCATCTCCCATTCCCAATTCCTTTGCCTCCACCGCATCTGCTCCTGAGATGAGGCATTCCACTCCCGGACATCCCAGATATCCTCGTTTTTCAAGGACCCCAACTTCCCCTTCACAGTGGTTGAAAATGCCCTTGACCATGTCTCTCGCATTTCCTGAAACTCATCCCTCACACCCCCTACCCTCAATAACAACCGAAACAGAATACCCCTCATCCTCATGTACCACCCCACCAACTTCCGAATCCAACACATCATCCTCCGACACTTCCGCCATCTGCAATCTGACCCCCTACAAAAGACATTTTTCCATACCCACCCTTATCTGATTTCCGGAAGGACCACTCTTTCAGTGACTACTTTGTCCGCTCCACGCTCCCCAGCAGCCCCACCACACCTGGCACTTTTCCCTGCAACCGGAGCAAGTGCTACACCCGCCCCTACACCTCACCCCTCACCCCCATCCCAGGCCCTAAGAAGACCTTCCACATCAAACAGATGTTCACCTGCACATCTGCTAATGTGGTATACTGTATCCGCTGTTCCTGTTGTGGCCTCCTCTACATCGTGGAAACCAAGCGGAGGCTTGGGGACCGCTTTGCGGAACACCTACATTCGGTTCACAACAAACAACTACACCTCCCAGTCGCGAGCCATTTCAACTTCCCCTCCCACTCCTTGAACGACATGTCCATCCTGGGCCTCCTGCATCACCACAATGATGCCACCAGAAAGCTGCAAGAACAGCATCTCATATTTATGCTTGAGAACCCTGCAGCCCAAGGGTATCAATGTGGACTTCACAAGCTTCAAAATCTCCCCTCACCCCGACCACATCCCAAAACCAGCCCAGCTCGTCCCTGCCTCCCTAACCATTCCTCCCACCTCAAGCCCCACCCCCATCTCCTACCCACTAACCTCTTGACCTGTCTGTCCTCCCTGGACAGACCTATCCCCCACCTAAATCCCCACCTACATTCACCTTTACTGGCTCCAAACCCGACTCTTTGACCTGTCTGTCTCCTCCCCACCTATCTCCTCCTTTATTCATCTTCTATCAGCCTCCCCCTCTCTCCATATTTATTTCAGAATCCCCTTCTCCTCCCCCATTTCTGAAGAAGGGTCTCGACCTGAAACGTCAGCTTTCCTGCTCCTCTGATGCTGCTTGGCCTGCTGTGTTCATTCAGCTCTACACATTGTTATCTCAGATTCTCCAGCATCGGCAGTTCCTGTTATCTCTTTAATTAGTTGGGTTGGGTTTCCCTTTTTTTGTACACAGAACATATCTAGGGAATATTGCACTGTTGATTACTTCCAGATCAGGATGCTGTATGGCTTCAAGGGGAATATACAGGTAGTGGTATTCATTTGCATCTGCTATCCTAACCTAGTTAGTGGAGCTCATGGACTGAAAGATGCTATGACAGGAATCTTGCTGAATTTCTGCAGTGAATCTTTCTTATGATACAGACTGATGCTTCTGTGCATTTATGATGGAGGGATAAGTGGTAAAAGTGATGGTTGCAGTGCCAATCAAACAGGCTGCTTTGATCTGGAAGATGATGAGTGTCTTGAGTATTGTTGGAGCTACGTTCATCCAGCAGGTGGAGAGTATGCAGTCACACCTTAAGTATGCACTGTTTGATAGTAAGAGACATTGAGAAGTTAGAAGGTGTGTTACTCAACACTGAATTCCCTGAATCTGACATGCTCTTGTAGCTGCAATATTGATATGACTCGTCCTGACAAATCTCTCTTCAATGGTAACTCCTATCATCTTGATAATGTCATTGAATGTCCAGGGAAATAGTTAGACATTTAAGTTTTTTCTGGTAAGGAAGATGATGGGGAGTTTATTAAAAGACTATTTAATGGGATTAAATTAGAAGAATATGTTGATGGTCTTAATTGAATTAGATCAGAAGGATATATTTTTGATGGGGTGAAATGATGTAGTGGGAAGAGGCCAGTTGTCCATTTACTGTGTTGTAAATACTTTGCCTACTGTTATAGCTACAGTTCATCTTGACCCAAAATATGTACAATGCAGAAGACTCCACAGAACTAGAGGCATTATAAATGTTAATAAACAGGATTTTTTTTCCCTATTGACTATGAATAGATGAAAATCTATATGGTCTTCACTAATGGTACTGAAGAACAAGTCAATTATGTAAATCTAAAAAAAATTAAATCAGAAAGAAACCTGATCTATTTTCAGGTTTCCCCTGATGGCCAATCTCATCCATCCAGTTTTGATTTCCTGTCTGCAGCGTATTAGTTACTCTCAGCTGGAGGTGCTCAGTCAGTGAAACTGGTGGCAAAGCTGCTCCTGATTGTTACCCAGTGACCTCTGCTGGAAGTGTGTGCAGTAGTCTGTGGCTGGACCAAGAACAGAGTAACTGCACCTTTCTCATTGATCAAGTAACTTTGCAATATTCATCATGTTCACAAATTAATATTTGCTAGCGGGGGGGTCCATAGTTGCCAACGATGGTTAGCTATGTTCCTAGAGTTGCTATTTTATGGGTCCTTGTCAATCAAACAGCTCTATCTGCCCTCAATGACAGCAAATCATATTTACACAGCATCACTAACAGGAAAAAGGCCCCAACCTTCATAATGGCATTATCAAAGATAATGTGACATTGAGATATCAGGACAGATAACCAAAATTGTGGTAAAAGAAATTGGTTGTAATGGGCGTCCTCAAGGCTGAAAGGTTTATGGAAGGAATTCTAAAGTTTAAACCGTAGATACCTCAAGGCTTAGCTGGTATAGTTGGTGCAATTAAAATCATTGATAATGAGAGGCCGCAAGTGTGTAAAGATCTTGGAGAATTGCAATGCAGGAGGAAATTACAGAGATAGAGAGAGGTCAAGGCCATGCAGAGATCTGAAAATGAGAATGAAAATATTAAATTGAACAAACGCAAAATACTGTAGATTTTGTAAATCTGAAATAAAATAAGAAAATGTTGGAAAAATGCAGCACATTTGGCAACTTCTGTGGAGAAAGAAACATGATTAATCTTTTGAGCTCAATATAGCCCTTCTTCCAAACTCATAGCTAGTATAAAATTTGAATATTTGTTGGACTGCAAGCTTAAGTGTGTCACCAGATACAGCAGGAGTGGGTGAACAGTGTACGAATAAAGTTTTGGATGAGCTCAAGCTTATGCCCAATATGATAAATTAAAGTACTCACAAAAAAATGAAAATATAGTGCTTTTGTAAATTAAAATAGATTTGTTTACTTTCCAATGAAATGAACCCATTGAATGATTTACTTCCGACCCTACCTGGCTCTTGATCGTAGTCAGCAACCTGTTCGTCATGAATCTTTTTATAATGAGCTTGCACTTCAGGGCATTCAGTTTCACTAGATTCATCATCTCCCATGGTTTTAATTCCAATCTTTTTTGAAATTAATTTTTTTTTCAGATCACTAAATTATTCATGATTCTATGACTAAATTAACAATATTGTATTATTACTTTTTACTTTCTTTGTATTGTGTTTTGATCTTAGAATGAAATTCAGAAGTTTTTACGAATAATGACTTTAAGCATCAAACATTAAACTTTTTTACGTGTATTTTGATGACCAAAATGCTTGTCACCATGTATTTTAATGTCCAAAACTTTTGTCTCATATCATCACCAAAAATTTGGCAATTTTCGGAAGCTCCTTGAGCTGTCATACACACTCATTGCCTGGGAAATAAGTTCCATCATGTTGTCAGATTAGAACAATTGAAGTTGGTTTCAAGCTGTGATGCATTTGAACCTGTAGACATCTGAAATTAAATACAATAGTGCTTTGAGACTTTTCCAAATGCCTACGCATATGAGCAAAAGGGATGTATCATTTTTCATCCTAATGTCAATCTTGACTGTTTTTCCGACATTAAAAGGACTTCAAATGTGGCAAGCTCAATGTTGAAGGCAACTGGCTGTCACCCATTTGTTTCTCATGATAATCACTTCAGTTCCTTATGACCCAACATGACTGATTGCTGCTCCGGATTGATACCTGAGCAGATCCTGACCTTTCCCACAGGTAATTGAACAGAACAAGAGCAACCAAAGACCAGTGGCAAATTACTTTGGGTGTTCTGAATCAAGTTGACCGCTAATGTTCACCAACGCCACACCTCCCCATCCCTGCCCGACTCCCACAACCCCTTACACTCACCTCACCTCAAGACTTACAACGCTGGAGGCACAGCAAGTTACACAAAGCATTCTGTGTAGCTTTGCATAGATCAAATGCTAGACTGTGGTACCAAAGGTTGTCTGATAGTCAAGATGCAGGCACTGCTGGCAAAGCCATCATTTATTTCCCTTCCTTAAGTTCCCATGAGAAGTTGGTAGAAATCCACCTTCTTGAAAAGAGCTGAGTAGCTTTGTTAGATTATTCCATGTGACAGTTAAGAGCCAAGTACATGGTTACAGTGTGACTAGCTACAGTTCTTAAGCCATATAGAGGCCACTCTGGGGAAGGACTGCAAATTTCTTTCCCAAAAGAATATTAATAAACCAGAAGCAAATAAAAACAGAAACTGCTAGAAAAATTCAGCATGTCAGACAGCATCTGTAAAGAGAAAACAGAGTTAACGTTCGATGTTCAGTTCAGATCTCTAGCATGCGCAGTTATTTGTTTTATATTAGTGAACCAGATGTGTTTTTAGTGACAATAGATTAGTAATATAAACGCTTGTAAGGACACTGTGGTCTTTTTACTTCCTGACTTATTTAATTAATCCTGAACTGTTATGGTGGGATTCATTCAAATCATAGAAAATTTAGGACACAGAGGGAGGCCATTTAGTCAAAGATGTTCATACAGTGGATGAAAAGTGATCCTTCCTAGTACAACTGTCAATTCAGTCAATAACCATGCTAGCATGGCTCCCCAAAAAAATCACTAAAATCCTGCCTCTGAATCATCAGAATTATGATTGCAATGACTTAACCACAATGTTACAGATCCCTTTGTAATCATGATTGTACTTCTCAAGGGATAAAAAATGTTTGCTTTCTGTATGAACTTACAATGACGAGTGGAACTTTAGGTGTTCAGGTCTCAGTGTTTTGACAGTGGAAGCAGGAGATCAGTTGCATTTTTGACTCAACAATGTCAATTGTCTGTCAACATTGTGAAGTATTTCTCATAATCTGTCCTGGCCACCCATGATTCTTCATGAAGTTATTGACTACAGTGTAATTGAAATCCACAGAGAGCTCTGAGCAGATGTTGTACTGAGCAGTGCTCCAGGGTTATTGGCACTGTGGGCTGTTGAAATGTTACATATGTTCCATAACCTGTAGCTCCCACTGACATATGCACTTATAAGGAGATTCAAGCAAATTAACACTCTTTCACCTTCCAATCTGAGAGTGACAGTTGTCATTATTTCTTCAGATAAGTTCATCAGCAGAACCTTTACTTTCTTTTGGCTTTGGTGGGATGCTTATGAATAAACTCATTTTTTTAATGTTTGTTTAATTCCTCCACATGAAAATGACAGTGTCTGCTGGATGTTCCAAGCACTGATCTTACATTTAATTTCAAATGTCTGTGGTTTGAAAAATGCAGTTTCAAATTTGTCGCTTTTTTCAGTTAATGGAAAATGGATTTAAAAGAATTAATGTGCAGACATAAGTAGTTTGGCATTAGAAGCCCTAGACCACATGATTAGCTAAATTATCAAAAGAATTATGGAATCAGAAAAGCATAACAGCCATTAGGTCTCCAAGTAGGGCAAAATGCAGATTGATTATACAGTTCACTTTTACATTAATACTAGACATAACCAATTTAGTTTGAAAAAGTATCATGGCACAGCTGAATGAATATTTGCATAGCAAGAGAACATAAATTATTGATGCTAAGAGTAACTCACAGCTTATAATACCTTTTGATGCTTTCAACTTACACTTTTAACTCACAGTAATTCAAACAATTTGTTATATTGTTAAGCTAGTTGTTTGTACTTGAATGCATAAAAACTCACCTTTTCAAAAGAGATACATTTATCTTTTTCTCCAATAAATGACTTTAACTTTACTGGTTGTACTATGATAGTCAGCTTCCATTACAGTCCCCAATTAGCGGTATTATTAACTAACAATTGTATACATGTATATTCTTACTAACCGCAGGGAGCATAACAACATTGTGCTCTGTAGTCTTCTAAAGAAAGAAGTGTTACATTTAGAGAAATTGCTGGAAGCATCTGTTGTACAGGAAAGATTGTGATAGCCACATTGAACTGTTTCAAGTGAAGCGGATTAAGGGCAGTAAAATGATTGCCTTATGTCTTTGCAGCTGGGTCAAATCCCACTAAAAGCTAGGATTAGTCTGTGTGTAGTTTTCTTGTCAGAATTGGCAATCAAACTATTGGTAGGGATTCTAACTGGAATTAAGTCCAGCCCAGATACTTCAAAGGCTGACAAGTCCTCAACCTTTTTATTAGATTTTTTTTATTTATATTACCCACGGAAGAATAACCGTCACCCATTAAATCAATCAAACTTGCAATGCCATTGTTACAGCTGTGGTGGTTCTTTTCAATCCTAAGAGGGAACGTTTTCTCCATGTCTCAAAATATCTTAACACCCTAGTAAGCAGCTCAGAATCTGTTGATTCTGCCAAAATGAGCTGTGCATTCAACAGATAGAGAAGTAATTGCTTATCTTAGTTCTTACAAATTTTTAAAGGTGTGAGGATAATTTGAAGCAATTTTCCTCTCAGCAACTCATGTCAGTGTCTAAGATGTGGGACATGGTCAAAAATTAGAATCAGAATTTTTAAGAGCGAAATTAAGAAACTGTTTGATGCACAAAGATGAATTGAAGTTTGGAACTCTCTTACACAAATGGCAAAGGATTCTAATTACTTAGGTAAGTTTAAATCTAAGGTTGATAGATATTTGTTATCCAAGGTATAAAGGGATATGTGGTAAAGGGGTGTGCATGGGACTGGATCACAGATCAGGTATGATATCATAGAATGGCCTTTTCCTATTCCTAAACTCATTTGGCTGATAAACAAAGTATAAAACCTGACCAATTCTCATTTCCTTTGTTTTCCATAACATCAGTTTTTTTTTATCTGGTTGGTGAATTAGAAATCCATATCCCACAAACAGACATTCTTTCAGCCTCCCAACTGTCACAGCCAATCATTGTTCGACTTGCTCACAACTTTGTATTTCTTTTGTCAGTAACGTACCCAAAATATAAGAATGTGAGGATGAATTTGACTCTGCGTTTGGTGTAAAATGATGTATCAGTACAGACAACCCTTTAAACATTTCCCCTAATTTTGCTTCCATGAAAGCAGCGTGTGTGTTGTTCAATGTGTTTCTGAGACATTATTATGTATTTTACATCGATATTTAAAGTAAAAATTGTGCCCTATAATCTGACCTGCAATGTATGAATCTGTTTTTATCTTCTACACTTCTTGTGTTGAAGCGTAGTCTCCCATTAAATTGTTTGATCATTTGGCACCGAGCTTTAAGTGATTTATATTTAAAATCCTCTATATTACTTAGTAAGTAGTAATTCTAACCTGGGATAATAAAGTCTAATCTGGGTGATAGTCCCATTTTGATTTAATTCTCATCTATCATTCTTGCATTTTGACGAATAACTTACGCAGTCAATCCTACACACAAAGCTATTTGGCCCATCAGGTACCAGCCATTCTAAGAAGTCCCATGACATCCCAAGACAGCATGGTCTATGGCTTTTGATGGGAACTTGGAGGAGGTGGCAGTCCCATGCATGTGCTGCCATTGTCCTTTGAGATGGAAACTGCTGTCAAAACAGCCTCATGTGTTACTGAGGTGCATGTTTTGCATGGGGAACTGCTGTAATTGTGCATCAATGGTGATTGGAGTAAATGTTGAAAATGGTGGATGGGGTGCCAATCAAATGTTCTGGAATGTGTTACATTTCCTCAGTGTTGCTGGTGATGCACCCAGCCAGGCAAGTGGAGAGTATTCCATCAGACTGCTGACTTGTAGTTTATAGATGGTGGACAGGCATTAGGGAGACAGGAAGCGAGTACTTGCCATGGAATTCCTAGTTTCTGACATGCTTGTGGAACCACTGTTCAGTTTCTTGTCAATGGTGAACTCCACGAATATTGTTAGTGTGCGAATCAGTAAGAGAAATATTGGTGAGTAACAAGGGGTGATGGTCAGATACTCAAGAACCAAAGAGCTGCTGATGATGAAAATCAAAAACAAAAACAGAAATTGTTGGAAAAACACAGCTGGTCCGGCAACATCTATGCAGAGCAAGTAGAGTTCAAGGTTAATGTGTCTTCTACAGAATTGAAGAGGTAATTCATGGTTAGTTTCTCTCCTATTTGAGATGGTCATTGTCTGACACCAATGTGACACAAATGTCACATTGACCAAAGCCTAGATGTTATCCAGCACTTGTTGCATATGAATATGAACTGCTTCAGTACCTGAGGAGTGGACAATATTGCTGAACGTCGGTGATTGCAGAACGAACAACCCCACTTCTGATTTTCTGATTGAAGGAAGGTCATTGATGAAATATCTGAAGATGTTTGGGTCTAGGTCACTTCCTTGAAGAACTCCTGCAGTGTTGTCCTGGGACTAGGATGATTGACCTTGCTTGCTGCTGGTTATGAAAATTGACAATTCACTGAGATGGTGGAAAACACAGATACCTTCCTTTTCCAAAAATACTTTGATTGTAGATACTTGGAAAAGTAAGATGAAAGTTTTCGTTCTTTCTTATCCCTGACTGTAACCACTTGCTGCATTAAAAAAGTGCTTATCTCATAACCCCTGTACCTTTTACTGGAACCTTACATTTCTGTTTCCTAGTTCTAGTACAGCCAGCTAAGCAAAACAATTTTTATTTGTATATCTCATCAAAACCTATTCCGGTCTTTTACATGTATATCAAAGCCCAAGGCAAGCAAAGCCAATTTCACCAGCCTGGTATTATCGTTAAATGCATTCAACTATTCTGATAAATCAACTCTGCACCCTCTACTTGTCTTTCCTAAAGTGTGGTTATCACAACTAGATCTAATACTTCAGTTATGGCCGAACCTAAACCTTTATAAAGGTGTTGAATCTTTAGAATTCTCAAACCCATGGGACTGTAAAGGCTCAGTCATTGAGTATCTTCAAAACTGATAGTTTGAGATATTAAAGATACCAAGATAAATGGGGGTAAATGATCAACCATCATAAAGTTGAGGAGCAGAATTCCACATTCAGCAACACTTCACTTCTTTTGTGTTATTAATCTGAAAATCCCATGTTAAGTACTCTCTTAACATTCATATTGCCCTCAAAGACCTATGCACATAACCATAGGTCCCTCTCATCCTGCGCTTACAGTCGGTTCTGCTATAACACGTGTTTAGGGAACACAAATTGGCTATGATGTGACTGACGAATAGGGGAGCACAATTTCTAAAGCATAAACTTGCGTTAGCTATCACACAATTCCATCGATGCGCGGAGGAGTATTAGTCAACATCACATGATCATTTCACAGACTTTGTCATGAAGTGCTTTCTGTGAGAGGTACAGTACTCCGTGATTTCTGGGTTTTTTTGCAAATCTTGCTGTGTTACCCACAAAACCGCAAGGGCAAATTGACAAGAATGTTAGTAAGAGCTGTCCTGGTGATAAAATTGTGGGAGGTGAACATAGAAGAAAAGCTAGAACGTTGGAAGAGAAGCTAGATGTTTAAAGCGTTTTGAATGTAATGAGAGAACAGGCGATACAAGAATAGAAGAGTCTACTTTATGCATATTTGGAGATAGTGCAGAAAAGATTGAAGCAAGCTGTATTGCTGGAAGAAGCCTGAGAGCTAGCAAATCTGTGAGGTCATAGACTAAGCAACTTGAGGAGATGGAGTGACTTCTAAGTGTATGGATAGAAGATCAAATGAAAAAGCAATCTGGGACCACCCTTCTCACTATAAAAAAGAAAGCCTTATCAATTTATGAAGATCTAACAAAAAAAAGTGCTCAAAGTCCTGCAGATGTGTATGCCTTCAGTGTTAACTGTTGCTGGTTTGCTGGTTTAAAGAACTACTGTGCGTTTCATAACGTAAAATTATGTGGTGAATCTGCCAGTGCAGATGAGGAGAATGTGATGGCATTTCGTCCCATAGTAAAAAAAAAAATTGACAAAGAAAGCTACAACTTAGATCAAATTTACAGTTTGAGGCAAGTTTATACTGGAAGCGAATGCCATCAAGTACCTACATTTCTATGAATGAAGCACGTGCTCCAGGCTTTAAGGAGGCAAAGGATCGTAAGACTGTTTTGCTGGGTGTCAATGCCAGTGGAGACTTAAAGCTTAAGCCTCTGGTGGTGTACCGCTCTGCCAACCCGCAAGCCTTGAAAGGTTACCTTAGACCTACTCCATGCATCCACTTTAGGTCAAGCAAATGAGGTTAGAAGATAGGGCAAATTTTTTCTGACACTATTGTTGATGTTTTGGAAGATGTTTTTAGAAAGTATTGCAGGGGGAAAAAAATTGGATTTCAAGATTCTCCTCATCCTGGATAATGCTCCAAGCCATCCTCCCACTGTTTCTGAGTTTTCTGAAAACATCAAAGTGTTAGTTCTACCCCCAAACACAACCTCTTTCCCTCAAACCATGGACCATGATGCAATAGCAACTTTTAAAGCTTATTATTTAAGGTGTACTTTTAAGAGGCTGACTGCAGCCGTTGAAGGGAATAAGGACAGTGTTCTTCAATTTTGGAAGAGCTTTAACGTCAAGAAAGCAATTAACATCATTATGGAGGCCTAGGATGATGTCAGTAAAGACTACTTGCACTCAGTTTGATGGAGGTTTCTCCCAAATTTTTTCAAGATTTTAAAGGCTTTGTTTCATCAGAGGAGCTCACAAAAATCAAAGAACATTGCGTGATCTTGCAAAGCAAGTTGGATTTGACGTGGAGAGTGAGGATGTTGAACAGCTGCTTGAGTTCCACTGTGAAGACTTCTCTACAGCTCATCCACATCAACTTGCTGCTGAGGGGGAAGTGGAAGCTGGAGATGAAGGTGATAAAGTCCAGGATGCAGCACCATGACAGTTTTCCATTTCTGTTTTGTCTTCTATGCTGAGAAGCAGTTGCAGCTTTTAGAGGACAATAATTCCAAAGCAGAATGCAGCAGGGTAGCAGTTCATGGAATAAGATCTTATTCTATCAACAGCTTCTTCATGAAAGAAGACAAAGAACAAAGCAGCAAAAACTGGATGCATTTTTTTAAGCCAACCCCCAAGAAGCAGTCAGAGGACAATGAACCACAGCCATCCACTTCTACTTTAACTATTTTTCACCCTAACCCTGCAACAACAACTGCATCTGAGGGTGATGATGATGACCCTCGGCCCCTGCATTAACACCAAACCAACCTCAAAAACCCCTCCCCTATCCAGTCATCTTGACATTTTTTTCAAAGGTAAGGTGTTAAATTTACTTTTATTTCATCATTAGATATCAATTAAACATTTACTCAAGCTGTGCTATCCTTTGTGTTAGGCTTTTGATTGACTTTTGAGCAATTTTGAGTGATATATTTTGGTGGTCTGCCCCAAACCCACTTTTAATTTGGCCCCATCATTTCTATTGCATGATTTTCTATAATGTGATGTGGCGCAGGAATGCAAATATGGCTTTCTAGCAGAACCGACTATACTTATGAGTTGTGAATTATGTAAATGAAAATCGTTGGTATTGTAGCAGCTTCATGCAACTGAATTGATAAATTGCAGTACCACTTCCTTTGTTGAATCATAGAATCCCTATAGTGTGAGAGCAGTCTATTTGGCTCATCAAGTCCATATCAACCCTTTGAAGAGCATCCTGCCCTGACCTACCCCCTACACTTTCCCTGTAACCCTGCATTTAACATAGGTAGCTGACTTAGTCTGCACATCCCTGGCCACCATAGGTAACTTAGCATGGCCAATTCACCCAGCCTGCACATCTTTGGACTATGGGAGAAACTGGAGCACCTGGAGAAAGCCATTATGTTTCACCCTGGTATAACAAATTGGACAATTTATACGATTCCATAATCTCGGGAGAGATCTTCTGACTTCAAACCTTGGCTTGGTGGGAATCACAAATTGCCATTACCAGGAAAATAATTCTACATTATCCATGGTAACTTTTGTCAACGTGAATAGGCACGAGCAATTCCCATGGAGGTGGAGTTGAGTGTCAGGCTTCCAGTAGGAAGAGCAAACTCAGGGAAAAAGAAAGTCCAATCTTCACGCTGATTACTGAGAAGTTTCTGTTTCACATTTTGGCAAAAACTACTTGCATGGAATAATCTAAGCACCTTATATCTCTAAAATTAATTGTAATGAAAAATAAAAAGTTCATAGGTTTACAGCAGTTTATTGAAAAAGCTGAACTTAGCAATATTTGTACTCCTTGTTCTACCGTTGGAGAGATTGTTCTTAAAGGTCACCACATTAACTATGGTTTTCCAGTATCATGAAAACGATTAGAAAGATCATAGGGTAAGAAAGAACAAAAATAAGTACTTAATCAATGAGAAGGAATGTGGGAAATAACTTTTCAATTACATTCTGTGATCTGAGCAACAAAAATAAGTTGCCTTGTAACATCACTCCTTTAATATAGGAACACATGCCAAGGGGTTTCACAGGGGCATTTGCTCATTCACAATACTTTGGCGTCAAGTCACCAAAGAGGTAACAGCAAAACTGACCAATGGCTTAAACTGAAAAAACAGACTTTAGGAAGGATGTAAAAGAAGACAGGAAGAGATGCATAGTGGTTTAGTGGGACAGGCCTGGATCTTAAAGTCTATTTGTCTGAAGGCATAGGAACAAATCTGGTGTACACAAGAGACCAAAATTGGAGAAAACTATCTCACAGGGTTGTAGGACTGAGGGAAATTCAAGAAATAGTGAAAGGCATAGCTATGAAGGAACATAAACACAGAATGAAAAGTATAAAATGACACTGAGTCACGATACAGGCGGTGGAGTTTTGTCGATGCCTGTGAGTCTGAGCATATACAAATGGTTTAAAATCATACTCTTGTCAATAGATTTTGAAATGTTCTGCTTTTAAAAGAATTTGTATGGGACCTGATTAAGGAGGATTATAATGTCCTAATGTCCTTATTATATTCCATTGATTCTGTCACCTCAATATGGTCACACAGATGCGAGATGCCTGTTAAAATTGTTTCCAGGTTCCTTTGATTTAAATGTTAATGAGTATGAGAATGTAATTACTCTGTGAATACTTTAACAAGCTGGAGGGGTGGGGTGTGGAAGATTAATATCATTATCATGAATGTGACAAGCACCTCAACACTTTTGTTAAATTAGGGAGTTGAGCACATGCGATGAACAAAATTGCTTTGTGCTTTCAAAAGTGAAATTAGATGGATTCAATTGACCTTTGCTATATTCCAGTTGTTGAATCAAATAAAGTAAAAGTGCTTTCATCTACTATAAGTGACTAAAGGACACTTTTTAAAAATCAATTAAAAATGCATTCTCCTTATTCCTCTATTTACCTTTCTTTCTAACATAAGTTCTTCACCAGTGCTGTTGTTAGAGTAATATAGTAATTTTGAGATAGTAAGTTTAGTGTTGAGTGTTTGAGAAATTGATGGCTTCTTTGGTAGCATGTGCCTGATTAAGTGTATCGTGCGTAATTCAATTTTTCGTTTCAAGATCGACTAGTGAAGCATGGCATAAAGGTCTGTAAAACTTCAATGAATTGATGGGCAAAATGCTCGCAATGGTTTCAAAGGATTTCCATTAAGTCACATCATCTTGTTCAGAAAAACGTGGAACAGGTAATTGAGATTAAATTGCATGAGCTAAAAGAAATTTATGTCTTTTTCATGATGAAATGTCCAATGAAATGGTTCCCTACCCCTTTTCCTCAATCAGGCTGACTGAACGAGTGTATCACTTTGAAAGCATTTTAATGATGTATTGCTTGAATGACATTTTTAAATTAACACAACTAAGCAGAGCATATTACACATAGCATGCTGAGATGGAAAATGTTTTGCATTTGTTGTTTATTCATAAATAAACTAACAGAAGTGCAAACGTGAAATGACCTAGCAGGTGTTAGGTGAAGTTAAGTATTACTCAGAAGTGTTATTGATGATTGAGGTTTCAGCAGGAAGAACTGCAATCACGACAATTGCTGTTTCAGGATGGGAAGTTGGAGACCAACCCTGCCCTTCCTGATTTTATGGAAAATTTAACATAAAAACTTAAAAAAGGGTGAGGGAGGTCATGGCCTAGTGATATTATCACTGGACTGTTAGTAGAGAGATCCACATAATATTCTGGGGATGTGGCTTCAAATCCTGCCATGGCAGGTAGTGAAATTTGAACTCACTTTTGGGTGGTATGGTGGCTCAGTGGTTAGCACTGCTACCTCACAAAACCAGGGACCCAGGTTTGATTCCAGCCTCAGGTAACTGTCTGTGTGGAGTTTGTGCATTCTCCCCGTGTCTGCCTGTGTTTTCTACGGGTGATCTGGTTTCCTCCCACAGTCCAAAGATGTGCAACTTAGGTGAATTGCCCAGAGATAGTTGGGTTAGACATGGGGAATGGGTCTGGGTGGGATACTTTTCAGAGGGGGGGTATGGACTTGTTGGGCCAAATGGCCTGTTTCCACACCGTAAGGATTCTATTAAAATAACAATCACGATATCTTAGCCTCACTGCTCAGGGCACGGCATTCCCTTTTTAACTTTTAATGCATAAGTCCCACTGAATTTCTTTCAGTTCTGCAAGCTCCCTGTTTCAGCAGCGATGACTGTCACCACCTGAGGATGCTAACTGGTTTGGATTGTAAGGGCTGTTTGTTTGTATGATGTTTTGAGATATGATGATGTGCTCCAATTGTCTTGCATTTTTAAAAAAATATTTGTTCATGTGATGTGGGGATTGCTGGCTGGGCCAACATTTATTGCTCATCCCTAATTGCCTCGAGTACAGTCAACAGTCAATCACATTGCTGTGGGTCTTGAGTCACATGCAGGCCATTCGAAAAATGTAAGAATGGCAGATTTCCTTCCCTGAAGGAAGTTTGTAAAGCAGATGAATACTTCATGACAATCAACAGTGATTTCATGGTTACTGTTAGGCCAGCTTTTTATTAGAGATTTCCTAATGAATTCAAATTTCACCATTTTCCAATGAGATACGAGGCCATGCCCCCAGAAAGTTAGCCTAGATTGTTAGTTTAATGACATCTACACCATGCCACCGCCAACTGTGACTGCATTTCAGTTTCAATCTATGCAATGTTAAATACATTTGCAGCGACCTGAGGATGTGAAAGTAACTGTACAAATGCAGTTTTACATTTTATCATGGAAGTCTTTTGTGCTGGTGTTTCTAGAGTTTGGAGATTGTTGCAGTGGGTTGTCACTATACTTTCTGATCATAACCGAATTTCGGTGCTAAGGCAGGTTCAAGCAGTCAGTGGGGGTTTGGTTAGCTTAGTTGGTTTTCAATGTAAAGTGACACCAACAGAATGGGTTCAATTCCTGCACTGACTGGGATTACAATGACAGACTCTCCTTTTCAACCTCTCCTCTTGCCTGAGCCTTGGTGACACTCATGTTAAAATTTGCCACTAGTTATTTTTCTGTGTTTTGAATGATAGAGTAGTATTTTGATAACTTTACAAGATAGTAACTTGATTTTTTTTTTCTAATTTGTAAGTACTGACAATTCTGCAGAAACGTCAGGACAAAGAAAACAAAAGGCAGAAATCACGGGGAATAAATTGATCTGCAATGTCCCATTTCCCAGCGCAATTTGCTCAGGCACCAAATTCTGCAGGCACTCATTTATAATTGAAAGTGCACTGCTATCATATTCAGTAAGGAAAAGATGGGAGGGGTGTTGGGTCTATATCTAGGCCTGAAGTAGGTGACAAGCCTGCTGCCTGTAAAAATGAGGAGCATGTTGCAATATTGGTTTATTGAAAGGCAGCCACTGCTATTTCCTTCATTCAGAGAGAAACCACGAACACTGTCTGAATTAAAGTAAAAATACTCTGCAGAAACAATATTCAGGACTCCTTATAAAGATATTCTCCTGAATTTAACCTCTGAGTTTTTTGAACTATTATATATTTGAAAACTTTTGGATTTAGAAGGTTTTTTTTAAGAGTTTGAGGCTCTCTTCAGTAAAAATGGGCATATTACAAGCAACAAAATATTTGTCCCTGATGGGACAAGTCTTACACCCCAGACTCTATTTCCAAAGAGATTTTGTCACATTGCAATGCATTAGCAACTCGCTCAAATTTGCTTTTGCAAAATTCCTCTGCATATTCAATAATTCTTTAAATCGTATAATTTGACAATGTGATTTTAATTGTATGTTAAAAATCCCTAAGGAAAAACAAAATTAAACACTGCAAGTTATTTTATTTAAATGATGGATCAAACAATACTGCACCATATTCTTGCCCTGCTGTCAAAATGCATTGGGAGTTCTTGAAAATGTTAATTTTTCCAAGCTGAAGCTTGTTTTAAAGAGCTGTTTGCAGTTAAAACTCTCTGGAGTGACAGAACTGGAAAAGGATCTAATTAAAACATTTTCCACAAGAGATACCTGGACATCTGTTACATGAATCTACTTACACAATTGTCATCATATAACATTGAAATTAACCCTCAAGTCTTGAGGCAACAACCTAACTGTAGTTGTAGTGGAATAGCACCTCCCCTTATTCATTTTTTTTTGTAAATGCGGTTGAATTAATTATGTTTCTTATTTGATTAGAGTGTTATTTAAATCAGAGTTTTCATCATCTTGGCTGTTCCTCTCTTAATTTGTTCAGCTAATCAACTTGTCTTTCTCCGACTCAAGGATCGGGGACAGACACTGGAAATTATACCTTGGATGTGTCATTTAATAACCTTTGTTCAGAAATTGTTCCCTTCCTGAAAAGAAATGTTAACTGCCGTTAACTGTGATGAAATTGAAATGTTTAAGATAATTAATGGATCTTGTCAGGTAGAGAGAGAGAAATTATTTTCTCTGATGGAGGAGCCCAGATTGAGGAGGCATAATAAAATTAGAGTGTGGCTGTTTAAGGATAATGCCAGTGACCACTCCATCAAACAAAATTGTGTTGGAAATCTGAAACTCACTTCCCCAAAAATCTGTTAAGGCAAGAGGTCAATTTAAAATGTCAAGACTGTGATTAATGGATATTTGTCTGCTAAGACTATTAAGGGTTATGGAATCAAAATGGGTCAGCCAAGATCTACTTGAGTGGCTGAACTAGCATGAGGGATTGAATGGTCTAATTATGTTTTCATGTTGCTATTAGCTTAAGTCTCATCATAGTTTCTGAAAACTGCGCCATTTAATATTTTAGAATTCATAACATCTTTCTTCTGAAAATGTTTTTTATTCAACTGCAGATTCACCTGCAAATCTGATTATTTTTCTTTTAGTTTTTGATTTTCAACATTTCTTTCTCCCCAGTGTAGATTCAATAATGGATGTTACACCCAGGAGAAGACCTTCCACAAAACCCGATCATATCTGAAGTGTCATGTCTCACTGGGTAAAGCACTACAAATCAGGACCCACTCTTCCCAAGTGGTCACAAAAGTAAAGATTCTATAGATGTATGCAAAATTCATGAATTTATCTTTTAGGTTCAGGTTAACATAAAACAAAGGCCAGTTTTCTATATATAGCAAGAATTACAGTTTATTGCAAGTAAATAGACTCGATCTACAGGAAAACAATAATGAACTGTTGGCATATAACTTTACCAGCTAAAGCTCTGGTCAGCAGCACAGTGGTTCATTGGATAGCGCTGCCTCTCAGTGCCAGGGACCTGGGTTTGATTCCACCCTTGGATGATTGTGCGTACACATTTTCCCTGTGTCTGTGTGGGCTTCCTTGGGGTGCTCTGGTTTCCTTCCACAGTCCATAGATGTGCAGTGTTAGTAGATTGGCCATGCTAATTTGCCCATAGTGTAAAGGGATGTGTGTGTTAGGTGGATTGGACAGTGTGTCTGGGTGGGATGCAATTTGGAGGGCTGGTGTAGACTTGATGGGCTGAATGGCCTGGTTTCTCACTGTAGGGATGCTGTGATTCTTATAAAGACCTTCTTGTACATATGCGCAAACAGGAAGAAAAAATGTGTGTTATGAGTGGAAGGAGATTGGTAAAGCATTTCAATGCTCAGTTCATAGGATTTATAGTGATCGTTCTTGTGCTGATCAAAATGCTCTCTGTCTTCCTGTGAAGACGGTTTCACTGGTTTGCAGGAGGTACAGAATTCTTGTTTGCACTTGTAAATTGTCTCTAAATTGTTAATTAAAAGTTTCAGTTTACAGCAATTATTGCAGAAAAAAGACTTTTCTACAAAAAAAAATAGGCTTTATTAGACAAAGATGCTGAGCTGGTAGAGGTTTATTTCACTTTATCTTGTACACAGGCCCAAATTATTGAGCTGCTCTAGATTTTTTTTCCCCTTCAAATCAACCTGATCAGGTATGTGACAAGACAACTCCAGAGCAGGGGGAACTTGAACCTGAGATTTCGAAGTCAGATGTAGGAACACTACCACAATGCTGCAAGAGCCTGCAGCTAGCCTAGAATCAATCACAGTGTGGAGTTGACTCTAACTCCAGCATCTGCTGTGTCTAGAATCAATCACATTGATTGTTGGTAGGCAGAAGGTCTTTGTCATCACTAACTGGTTGCACATTCACGGCCAAGCAGCTACTTATTTCTGACTGTATCTCAATTTTTGCACGAACCTTGACTGTAAACTACACTTCAACAACTGCAGGAACCAGCAACTATGTCTAAAATGGGTGTCAGTTACTTGCAGCAATCTTCCAGTAATCTTTGATATTAAATCAGTTCTTACATTCATTGTAGTTATCATTTAAAATTCAGAACAATACAAAGATATGATCTTTACACCAGATGTATTCTATGAAGTCTTACCAATCAGTCAACAAATTACCTGAAAGTAGAAAGGCAATAGGAGTGATATCATAAAGCTCAAACTATAAAAGTGTTTAAATGATGTGTTAAGGACCTCCATGTTGCAATATCATTTACAGTTGATGTCTCATCACTTTGGTGTAATAGATTTATTGAGATCTGAGTAATTGTTTAAAGAAGAATTCATACTTAGATTTCTCATTCTGGCCTCAGCACATCGCAAAACACTGCAAAGCCACTGAAAGCAATAAACTGAAAATTGCTTTGTGTATTTTGTCTGCATGAGGTTACCATTCCAAACCATTCAGTATCAGTGGACAAAATGACCTTAGAGAAAATTGTGATGAATAAATGATTGTCAACTTTTGCAGGTCTAATTCTGAGTATCTTTTGCTAAATGTGTAACCGTTTCTGTCCTAAGAACATTATGAATTACTTCTGAAGGGCAGATAATACTGTTGTAACAAAAGTGGCAGTGAAATTGTATACAAGGCACTTACACAAACAGGAATGAGATCTTTGAAAATCTGACGGAATGGTATGGTTGCTTAACTTAGAAGACAAGTCTATCGGAACTTCCATTCCAACTGTTTTATTTTTACTTGTTAAGACTGATAGGTGATAATTGTTAATTTATCTTTTACGACCAAATTCAGCAGTTCAAGCATCTGCACCAATAACCAGTACGTTAATAATAAAGAAAGGATTATAAATGAGATACACATGTTTATTTGATATAATTTACCATTTCTAATGATGTGTCAAGCAGAATATGTTTTGTATAGTGCTGAGGTATTTAAATTGATAACTGTGTATAAAAAATTTGTTTATTTCACATAAAATCTTTCCACTTTCATTCAAACATGACAACCAAACAAATTCAATGAGTGACAAAGGAAAACACGTGATGTCAAAGTTGAAACTTGAATTGTCGACTTATGTTTCAGATGGTAGTCAGTGATTCAGCCATTTCATTTTTCCAGAGTGTGCATTGAAACCTGCATGTTGTGACACTGAGGTTGTATCTGAGATGCTTTTGGTAGATTTTCACTGACTCAAATCCATATTATTGGTGATGGTCTATGTGATTCATCCCAAATAGAGGGGTAGCACATAAAATGTCTTTTGCAGAAGAGGGGCTCACTAATTTTCAATACGGTATATTTATTACATAGTACTGAATAGTTAGCTCCTTGTGAGACTGTTGTGCGACCAAAGATTTAGCACTAATTATAACTTACCATTAAATAACATGCAAATTAGTGCTGAAGGTATAAATGGAACTAGCACTGGTGCTGAATCTAGAAAATGCAACTGGTTACCTCCTCCCTGGAGCAGAATTAAAAATAAAATCATGGGTTGCGGGTAACACTAACTAGACCATCACACATTTCTAATTGTTAAGATTCGTCTGCATTGCCGTGTGCTTGGAATCGCATGTAGGGTAGATCAGATAAGGAGGTTAGTGGGCCAGATGGTTTCTTAATGGCAAGCAAATATAATTACGTGGTTTCCATTAGACCAGTTTCAGATTTCATTTTTTTTATTGAACTCAAATTTCACCAGTTTCCAGGTGGGATTGAAACCTAAGTCCCTAGAACATTCATCTGGGGTTCTGCATTGCTAGTCAAATGATATTGATGCTATCCACCATGGATGTTAAATGCTTTTGGGATGATTTGAAGATATAAAAGGAACCATACAAATGCAGTTCTACATGTAATCCAGGAATTATATGTAATGTAATTGCCATTCCTAATGTTGTGTCAAGCAAAATATGTTTTGTATAGTGCTGAGGTATTTAAATTGATAACCATATTTTTTAAAAATTGCTTAGTTTGGATAAACTCTTTTCACTTTCATTCACTTATGCTGTTGTCTCTAGAGGTGACCTATTGTAGAGGGAAGATGTCACTCTCTTTTCTGAATATAGTTGGACTTATGGGCTCAAGGATTTTCGACAGGTTCATGACTTGATTCCTTTTCTGATTTCTAACTACTGTCAAATCATTTGGAAATGCCACACTCAAAAAAGGCCCAACCAATGGGAGTCAAATTGATCAGCATTGTGTCTTTCTCAGTGCTATATAGATTTCCTAGAACTCAATTTCAAGTCAACAAAGCAGATAAGCACTTACAGTTGAAAGTGCACTGTCATCACATTAGCTAAGGAAAAGAATGGTCATGGGTGTGCCACTTTATTGAGGTCTGAAACAAGTGATAAGCCTGTTTCATTTACAAATGAGGAGCCAAATTCCTACTGATATACCTTACTGTGGTTTTAGATTGTCGCAAGGCAGACATTGTATTTTACTCAAAGAGAAACCACAAATATTGCCTGTCATCAAGCAAAAATACATCGCAGAAAACAGCCTTGTGATTGCCAGTCCAGGACAATATGCAGTACTCCTTGCCTCTATGAATATTCTCATCTGAATTTCATGTCTGATCATTTTTGATCCTCTAAAGACTCGTAAACCTAAGATTTAGCAGTTTGCGGTGGTTTAGACTCCCTTCAGTAAAAATGAGCACCTGACAGCGACAGTACCTTTTCCCTTATGGCACACACATTAGAGCCACTTCCCAAAGGTTTTTATTTGAATCATATTGCAGAGAATTTAGCACCTTGCTCAAAACGGTGTTGTTAAAATGTTGAATAATTGCTAATATTTTGACAATGTGATTTTAATTTTGCATTGAAACTCCCCAAGGGAAAAAACAAAGTTAAAAACTGCAAGTTATTTTTCTTAAAGAGTGGATCAAAGAATAGTGCACTATATTCTTGCCCTGCTGTCTTAATGGAGCAGGAGTTCTTGAAAATGTTATTTTTTTTTCTTCTGAGCGACAGATTGTTTTAAGGAGCTGACTGTGGGTTAAGATCTTTGGAATGACAGAATTTGCAAAATATATAATTAACATATTTTCCACAAGAGATACCTTGACATCTGTTCAAAGACTTTATTTACGCAGTAGTTATAGTATAGCAGTAAATTTAACCCTGGTTCTTGAGACAATGACACATTAAGCAGTTTGTCTGCATGATGCTACAGATCAAAATATACATCCATGGAGGTAGTGAGCTTGCTGTTAATGAAGAATATATTTTTATCAACTTGTGGAGATTTAATCTTAAATATCTCTTTCTGATTATCTAACTGTTTCTGATCTAAGAACTTTGCCGAGAACTTTTGAATTTCTGTTATTGCTGTAATGCCATGGCAGTGAAATTGTGTACAAGATGCTTCCAGAAACAGCAACAAGTTCTTACATAATGCTATGGATAGTTAACTTGCAAGACAAGTTCCTCTGAATTTTCAGTTCAACTGCTCGTTTTTTCTGTCATGAGCTTGGTAATGAGGAATCTTTTTCAAATTCTGTCAATTTCAAGACTGATAGCTGCCGATTTCTAATTCATAGATTACCACAAAATTCAGCAGTTCTAGCATTTGAACCAACAATCATGTATTTATTACCTTAGAAATGATTACAAATGAGATACTCAAGTTTGTTTGATACAATTGCCTTTCATAATATTACATCGAGCAAAGTAAGTTTGTGTAGTTTTAAGGTGTTTAAATTTGTAACCAATGTTTGAATTATGTATTTCAGATAACCTCCTTTCACTTTCATCCAAACGTGTCAAGCAAACAAATTGAATTGTAATAAAGAAACTCGTATTGAATGGAGCATATTTTTGACATAATACTGATTTGTTAGATAATGAAAGTCACTTGTGAGACCTCAGGCCAGATTTTATACGATGTATACATCACTGTTTAGCAAAATACAACTGAACACTAAAGGTGTAACTGGAACCATTACTGATTCAGAAACTAGAAAATGCAGCTAGTTAGCTCCTCCAATGGAATAGTCCATTTTAAACAGTTTTTCTTCATGGGTTGTGGACATCACTGGCTAGGCCAACATTTATTGCCTATTCCCAATTGTTAAGAATCAACCACGTGTATATTGAAGTCACCTGTAAGTGAGAATCAACTGTGATAACATTGTCACTGATTAGTTCAGTTTTTATTGAACTTACGTGTCACCAGTTTCCAGGTGGGATTCAAATCTATGTTCCCAGAGCATTATTCTGATCTTCTGGATTGATAGTCTAATGACATTAACATTATGCTACCATCAACTGTGGCTGCATTTCATTTGTAGCCTATGGGATATTAAATGCTTTTGGAAAGATCTGAGGGCGTGCGAGAAAGCATACAATGCAGTTTTACACATAATCAAGGAAGTGCTGATGTGTCTAAAAGTACATATTATAGATTAGAAATTTTACTTCCTTTTCTGATCATAGCTGGACTTCAGTGCTCAGGCAGGTTCTACAGGTTAGTGACTTGATTCTATTTTTTCTGATTTGTAAATACTGTCAATCATTTGGAAGTGCCAGGTCAAAAAAAAACAAGTGGAATTAAATTGGTCTGTGTGGTGCCTGTTTCTCAGTGTTACATAGATTATTTTGCCCCAAATTCTCTGACACAACATAGGCACACATTTACAATTAAAAGTGCAGCGCCATTAAATTGGATAATGTAATGGCAAGAGGGATGGGTGTGAAGCTTTACCTAGGCCTGAAGCCATTGACAAGCCTGCTGAATATATAAATGAGGGGCCAAATGCTTATTGTGGATCCTTGATGCAACAATCAGTTTGCCACAAGGCAGCCATGCTGTTTCCCTCTGAGGAAAACCACAAACAATGCCTGAATTAAAGCAAAAATACACAGCAGAAAGAAGTCCCATGATTCCGAATCATTCAACATGCAGATCACCTTGTCCTTATAAAGATTCTTGCCTGAATGTAAAATATTTTCTAACTAACCTATTCAGAGATGTACTTCCAGAGCAGCTTGTTCTTGAACCCAAGTCTCCTGGTCTAGAGATAGTGTCACGAGCACAGCACAAGACAGAAATAAATCTCCAAAATTTTTGAACTACTGGATATTTGACTGCTGCCAATTTCGTGGTTTGCAGTGGTTGAGGTTCACTTCAGCAAAAAAATGAACAAATTACACAGTGGCAGCATCTAATCCCTTATGACATTAACAACAGCCTTTTCCAAAGATGTTTTATCACGACGCAGAGCACTAACCAACTTGCTCAAATCTTTGTTTTGAAAATTCCTCTGTGCTTCTAATATCTGCTTAAATTTAAACAATGTGATTTTAATTGTACACTAAGTCTTCCAAAGGGAAAACAAAATTAAAAATAAAAATTATAATAACTGCAAGTTATTATATTTGAAAGGATGACTCAATACTGCACCCTATATTTGCCCTGATGTCATAATGCAGCAGGAGTTATTGAATTTTTTTTCCAGTTGAAAGCTTGCTCTAAAGAGCTGTTTGCAGGTAAAAATCTTTGGAGTAGCAGAACTTGCAAAACACCCAATTAAAACATTTTCCACAGGAGCTACCTGAACATCAGCTCCAAGAGTTTATTTCCACCATTGTCATCATGTAGCAATAAATTCAACTCTCAATCTTGAGGCTATGTCACGTTGTGGATTTTGTCTGCATGTGGCTACCATTCAAAGAATATTTCAGAGGATAAAGTGTGCTAGGAGGAACTAATAAAGAATACAAGTTTTTATAAACTTGTGGAGGCCTAATTCTTAATGCCTCTAGCTGAATATGTAACAGGCTCTGTCTTAAGAATTTTACAAAGTACTTGAGATGCAATTATTGCTGTGATGGAACAACCACGGCAATGAAATTATGCACAAGACACTCCCTAAATAGCAATGAAATATTCCAAAAACCAATGGAATGTTTTTCCCTTTCACAAGTGTACAAATGAGGAATTGTTTTCGACTTATGTCAGTTTCAATACTAACAGTTGCCAATTGTTAATTTCTACTTTGGCAATAAATTCAGCAGTCCTATCACAACTATCATATATGCTAATAACTTAGATTACGAAAGACATTCATGAGTTTCATTTCATACAATTTGACGTTCCTATTGTTATGTCCTGCAATTCAGGTTTGTACAGTCTTGATGGTTTTAAGTTAATAACTGATGTTTTAGTTCTGTCTATGAGAGAAAATCCTTAATCTTTCATCCAAATGTGTCCAGCGAACAATTTGAATATGTGACAAAGGAAACTGTTGTATGGCAGAGTTTTGAACTGGAAAAGTCGACAAATTATAAGTTTCACATGCTATTCAGTGGTTCAGATGATTTATTGTTCCAGAATGTTTTCTGGCACAGTATGGTGTTACACTGAGGTAGTATGCACAGGTAATATCTGAGATGCTTTGTGTTGAATTACGTTGCTCCAATCCATCTTCTTGGTCATGCACTATGTTATTCATGTCACACGGAGAGAATGCCCACACAACACTATTGGCAGAAGAGAGGCTCACTCTTATTAAAAACGGTATATTCGTTACATAATACTGAATAGGTATTTACATAAGAGAGTTGTAAGACTTTGGATCAGGTTTAAGAGAAAGTAAACATTCCTGCATAACAACTCAGCCTTGAAAATGCAACTGGAATTTAGGCTTGGTTCTGAGTGCAGAAAATACAAGTGATTAGCTCCTCACTGGAGCAGAGTAAAAAATATAATCTTGTGTTTTGGGCATTACTGTCTTCACCAGCATTTATTGACCATTCCTCACTGTTAAGATACCTCCATGTTGCTGTGGATCTGGAGACACAGTTCAGGTAAGGATGGCAACATTCCTTCCCTAAAGGACACTTGTGAACCAGATAGATTCGTATTGGAAATCAAATGTGATTACATGGTTATGTTAAGCCAGATTTTTCTTCCGGATATTTTTTGTATTGAATTCAACCTTCACCAATTTGCGTGAGGGGTTCAAACTCAAGTTCCCAGAAAATTAGTCTGGGTTCCTGGGTTGCAAGTCTAATGACATTTAAACACTGCCTGAATAAAAACAAAAATCCAAAGCAAAATCCAGCACTGTGATTCCCAAAAATTTCCAGATTTAGCAATTTGCTTTGATTGAGCATCTTTTCAATAAAAATGGGCAGACTAGGGTTCATCTTAAATTTACGTTTTGCACAGTGAGTATCGACATCCTTTGTGGTACACACTCAAAGCCACTTTCCAAATCAATTTACTCATATTGCAGAGCATTAACAAACTCTCTTAAACATGTGTTATCAACATTTTTCTGAATTTTGCATGATTATTTGTACTTTGAAAAGCGATTTAAATCATTTGTTAATACTCCCTAAGGAAAATCAGAATTAAAAACTGCAAGTTCTTTTATTTAAAAACATGGATTTGAAATGCTTTGCATTATTTCAGCCTTAATGTCATAATGCAGCAGGAGTTCTCGAAAATATTTATTTTTCCAGGTGAAAGTTTGTTTTAAAGAGCTATTTGTGGGTTAAAATCTTTGGAATCACAGATTGTCAAACATTCTAAGGAAAACATTTTCTGCAGGAGATCCCTGGAAACCTGCTCCCAGAGTTTATTTCCTCAATTGTCATCATGTAGCAGTAAATTTAAGTCCTCAATCTAGAAGCAATGACTCATTATTACTGCATTGTAACCACTTTACAAATATTTATCATCACAGAATGTGTGCTGTGAGTTATTAACACTGAATACATGCTTAACAACCTTGTACAGATCTAATTCAAAATGTTTCTTCCTGAAAATTTAACAGCTTCTGTCCGAAGACCCTTACAAAGAACTTTTGAATTGAAGTCATTGTTGTAATGACAAAAAAAGATAGTGTAATTGCGCACAAAAACTTCCACAAACAGGAATGTAATTGTTAAAAAAAACACTGATAGCATGTTATAGACAATTAACTTGGAGGGCAATTCCTTCCAAATGTTCATTTCAACTATTTGCTTTTCCTTGTTGCAAGCTTCCATATAATCAATATTTTTCAACTTATGTCCATTTCTAGACTCAGAAACAAAAACAAAGCTGCTGGAAAAGCTCAGCAGGTCTGGCAGTATCTGTGAAGGAAAAAACAGAGTTAACGTTTCGGGTCCGGTGACCCTTCCTCAGAACTGATGGTAGATGGGAAAACATCAGTTTATATGCAGAAAAAAGGGAAGGGATTGTGAGAGGGAGTAAACGATAGAATAGAGCCTAAAGAGAGAGAAGAGCAGTTGGACAGACAAAGAGTTGATAATGATCAGGCTGGGAGGTTGAATAGTTATTAATGGGGACTAATAGTGACTAATAACAGGTAGTATAGAACTTAGAACATAGAACATAGAACAATACAGCGCAGAACAGGCCCTTCGGCCCTCGATGTTGCGCTGACCTGTGAACTAATCTAAGCCCATCCCCCTACACTCTCCCATCATCATCCATATGCTTATCTAAGGACTGTTTAAATGCCCCTAATGTGGCTGAGTTAACTACATTGGCAGGCAGGGCATTCCACGCCCGTACCACTCTCTGAGTAAAGAACCTGCCTCTGACATCTGTCTTAAATCTATCACCCCTCAATTTGCAGCTATGCCCCCTCATACAAGCAGACGTCACCATCCTAGGAAAAAGACTCTCACTGTCCATCCTATCTAATCCTCTGATCATCTTGTATGTCTCTACTAAATCCCCTCTTAGCCTTCTTCTCTCCAATGAGAACAGACCCAAGTCCCTCAGCCTTTCCTCATAAGACCTTCGTGCCAGACCAGGCAACATCCTTGTAAATCTCCTCTGCACCTTTTCCAATGCTTCCACATCCTTCCTGTAATGGGGCGACCAGAACTGCACGCAGTATTCCAAGTGAGGCCGCACTAGCGTTTTGTACAGTTGCAGCATGACATCATGGCTCCGGAACTCAATCCCTCTACCAATGAAACCTAACACACCATATGCCTTGTTAACAGCACTATCAACCTGGGTGGCAACTTTCAGGGATCTATGTACCTGGACACCAAGATCCCTCTTCACATCCACGCCACCAAGAATCTTTCCATTGACCAAGTATTCTGCCTTCCTATTATTCTTCCCAAAGTGAATCACCTCACATTTATCTGCATTGAACTCCATTTGCCACCTTTCAGCCCAATTCTGCAGTTTATCCAAGTCTCCCTGCAACCTGCAACATTCTTCCACAGTGTCCACCACTCCACCGACTTTAGCGTCATCTGCAAACTTACTAACCCATCCACCTATGTCTGAGTCCAAGTCATTTATAAAAATGACAAACAGCAGTGGTCCCAAAACAGACCCTTGGGGCACACCACTAGTAACCGGACTCCAGGCTGAATATTTTCCATCAACCACCACTCGTTGCCTTCTTTCAGAAAGCCAGTTTCTATTCCAAACTGCTAAATCTCCCTCAATCCCATGCCTCCGCATTTTCTCCAATAGCCTACCACGTGGAAACTTATCAAAGGCTTTACTGAAGTCCATGTACACCACGTCAACTGCCCTACCCTCATCCATATGCTTGGTCACCTTCTCAAAAAACTCAATGAGGTTTGTGAGACACGACCTGCCCTTGATGAATCCATGTTGACTATCTCCAATCAATTGTTGCTTGCTAGATGATTATAAATCCCATCTCTTATAATCCTTTCCAAAACTTTTCCTACAACAGACATAAGGCTCACTGGTCTGAAATTACCTGGGTCATCTCTATTGCCCTTCTTGGACAAGGGCACAACATTTGCAATCCTCCAGTCCTCTGGTACTAAACCTGTAGACAATGACGACTCAAAGATCAAGGCCAAAGGCTCCGCCATCTCCTCCCTAGCTTCCCAGAGAATCCTCGGAAAAATCCCATCCGGCCCAGGGGATTTATCTACCTTCACACCTTCTAGGATTGATAACACCTCCTCCTTACTAACCTCAATCCTTTCAAGTCTAATAGCCCGTATCTCAGTCTTCTCCTTTACAATATTCTCCTTTTCCCGAATGAAAACAGATGAGAAATATTCGATTAGCACCTCTCCAATCTCCACAGGGTCCACACACAACTTTCCACTTCTGTCTTTGACTGGCTCTATTCTTACCCTAGTCATCCTTTCATTCCCCACATACCTATAGAAAGCTTTAGTGTTCTCTTTTATTCTACCTGCTAATGACTGCTCATGTCCCCTCCTTGCTCTTCTTAACTCTCTCTTTAAATCCTTCCCAGCTAATCTGTAACTCTCCATTGCCTCATCTGAACCCTCTCGTCTCAATGTCACATAAGCCTCCCTCTTCCGCTTAACAAGAGATATAATTTCTTTTGTAAACCACGGTTCCCTTACCTTATCACTTCCTCCCTGCCTGACAGGGACATACCTATCAAAGACACGCAATATCTGTTCCTTAAACCAGCTCCACATTTCGATTGTCCCCATCCCCTGCATTTTGCTACCCCATTCTATCCCTCCTAAGTCTTGCCTAATCGCATTATAATTGCCCTTCCCCCATCTATAACTCTTGCCCAGTGGCATGTTCCTATCCCTTTCTATCACTAAACTAAACGTAACCGAATTATGGTCACTCTCTCCAAAGTGCTCACCTACCACTAAATCAAACACCTGGCCTGGTTCATTACCAAGTACCAGATTCGGCGTGGCCTCCCCTCTTGTTGGCCCTTCGACATACTGTGTCAGGAAACCCTCCTGCATACATTAGACAAAAACTGAGCCATCCGACGTACTAGAGTTATAGCATTTCCAGTCAATTTTGGGGAAGTTAAAGTCTCCCATAATGACCACTCTGTTCCTTTCACTCCTGGCCAGAATTGTTTTGCCAATCCTCTCCTCCACATCCCTGGAACTTTGCGGAGGCCTATAAAAAACTCCCAGCAGTGTGACCTCTCGTCTCCTGTTTCTGACCTGAGCCCATACCACCTCAGTAGACGAGTCCTCGTCAAAAGTTCTTTCAGCCACCGTTATACTGTCCTTGACTAACAAAGCCACACCTCCCCCTCTTTTACCACCTTCCCTGATCTTTATGAAAGATCTCAACCCTGGAACCTGCAACATCCATTCCAGACCTTGCTCTATCCATATCTCCGAAATGGCCACAATATCGAAGTCCCAGGTACCTATCCATGCTGCAAGCTCACCTACCTTATTCCGGATATGCCTGGTGTTGAAGTAGACACACTTCAAACCAGCTTGCTGTCTGCCAGCACACTCCTGTGACGGTGAAATCCTGTCCATGTCCTCCCTACTCTCATCCTCCTGTGTACTGGAGCTACACCACAGGTTCCCATCCCCCTGCTGAGCTAGTTTAAATCCACCCAAAAAGCACTAGCAAATTTCCCACCCAGGATATTAGCATCCCACTGGTTCAAGTGAAGACCGTCCTGTTTGTAGAGATCCCACCTTCCCAAGAATGAGCCCCAATTATCCATATACCTGAAATCCTCCCTCCTGCACCATCCCTGCGGCCACCTGTTCAGCTGATATCTCTCCCTGTTCTTCGCCTCGCTATCACGTGGCACGGGTAACAAACCAGAGATAACAACTCTGTTTGTTCTAGCCCTCAGCTTCCACCCTCGCTCCCTGAAATCCTGCCTTACATCCCTATCCGTCTTTCTACCTATGTCGTTGGTACCTATGTGGACCACGACTTGGGGCTGGTCACCCTCTCCCTTCAGGACCCCAAAGACACGATCTGAGACATCAAGGACCCTGGCACCTGGGAGGCAACACACTAACCGTGAGTCTCTTTCGTTCCCAACAAACCCTCTGTCTGACCCTCTAACTATTGAGTCCCCAATGACTAACACTCTCCTCCTTTCCCCCCTTCCCTTCTGTGCAAGCGGGACAGAGTCTGTGCCAGAGACCTGCACCCCAGTGCCCCTGGTAAGTCGTCCCCCCCAACAGCATCCAAAACGGTATACTTGTTTTTCAGGGGAATGACCACAGGGGATCCCTGCACTGACTGTTTTTTCCCGCTTCTAACAGTTACCCTGCTTTCTTCGTGCTTAGGAGTAACTACATCCCTGTAACTCTTATCTATCACAGACTCTGCCTCCCGAATGGTCGGAAGTTCAGCCAGCTCCTGCTCCAGTTCCCTAACGCAGTCTTGGAGGAGCAAGAGTTGGGTGCACTTCCTGTAGATGTACTTGGACGGGACACTAATGGTGTCCCTCACCTCAAACATCCTGCAGGAGGAACATTCCTCTCCCTGCACTGCCATCCATGCTAGTCCCCTTATCAGAAAGTAAAAAGAAAGAAGAGAAGCTTACCTGATTTGTCCCTGGTGTATAAGGTTAGAGGATGTGGATGGGTGGGAGGTCCTACAAGGGTAGGGTCTCGGGTTTAGAAAACACTCACTGATATAGCTGAGGGGGAATAAAAAGTCCCTCCTTTCCCAGAAACCTCTGCTTTCCGAGATGCTGCTGCTGCTTAAAGTTTTAAATCAGTGACTCACCTTTTCCCGACAGGCCCCCGGTCCAAGCTCCGGCTCTCCCTGCTGCTGGAACCAGAAATGTAATGGCAGGCTATGTGGTAAGAAGGCCCTGTGTGTGAGGTAGGGGACTGACACATGGGAGAGTTTCGACCCTAAAATTATTGAACTCGCTATTGCATCCGGAGGGCTGCAGGGTCCCCAAGCGGAAAATGAGGTGTTGTTCTTCTAGTTTGCGTTGAGCTTCGCTGGAACAGTGCAGAAAGCCAGAGACAGACATGTTGGTCAGGGAACAGGGTGGTGCGTTAAAGTAGCAGGCAATGGGTGGTTCAGGGTCTTTGTTGCAAGCAGACCGTAGATGTTCTGCGAAGCAGTCGCCTAGTCTACGCTTCGTTTCCCCAATGTAGAGGAGACCACATTGTGAGCAGCAAATGCAGTAGACTAGATTCTGGAAAGTGCAGACTGATAGCTGCCAATTATTAATTTCTACTTTGCCACCGAATTCAGAAAATCTCATATTTTTACCAACAATCATGTATGTTAATAACTTAAAACAGAGTATAAAGGATGCTCTTGCTCTCGAGGGAGTGCAGTGAAGGTTTACCAGGCTGATTCCAGAGTTGGTGGGACTGACGCATGAGTAGAGATTGACTGGGTTAGGATTGTTTTTGCAAGAATTCAGACGAATGAGAGGGTGTTCTCATAGAGACTTATAAAATTCTAATAGGGCTAGACAGGGTATACGCAGGGAATATGTTCCTGATGGTCCAGAGCCAGACGTCACAGTCTAAAAGTTTAGGTTAGACCATCTAGGATGGAGATGACGAGACATTTCTTCACCCAAAGAGTGGTGAGTCTGTGGAATTCATTACCACAGGAAGTAGTTGATGCCAAAACATTGAATGTCTTCGAGATGCAGTTAGATATAGCACTTGGGGCGAATGGGATCAAAGGTCATGGGGAGAAAACAGGATTAGACTACTGAGTTGTAGGATCAACCATGATTGTGATGAATAGCGGAGCAGACTTGAAGGGCCAAATGGCCTCCTCCTGCTCCTATCTTCTATGAGACTATGTTTCTATGAATGAGATACACAGGGTTGCATGATACAAAATTGCCTTTCTTATTGCTATGCCAATCGAAAAAGTGTTTTGTTTCATGCTGAGGTCTTTGCATTGTTAGCCCTTTTTTAAGTTTAAGTTTTTTTTAAAATTCTATTCACTGGTGCAGTCATTTTGTTTTTCCTGAGTATCTGCTGACACTGGTTTGTCATGACACTGAGTTTGTATCCAATGGTACAATGATGGCAGAAGGCAGCCAATGTATTTTCCTCAGAGACAAACCACAATCACAGCTTGAGCTAAACCAAAGTCACTTAGATGAAACAAATTGTGTTATTCCAATATTTTAACTTGAGGACACTGTGCTCCTTGACGTTGCAAAGCTTCCTGCATGAATATGATCTCCAAGACTTTGAACCACTAGATACTTGAATTCTGCCAGTCCAGAATTTTGCAGTTGTTGAGACTCCCTTCTGTAAAAATGGACAGATTAAACAGTGACTATACCTTATCCCATATGGCACACTCACTAGGTCCATTAACCAGAGAAATATTACCTTATTGGAAAACATTTCCCAACTTGTTCAAATCTGTGTTTTCAAGCTTCTTGTGCATTTTGAATAATTGCTTTATATTTTGACAATATGACTTTTGTTGTAGATTAAAACTCCTCACAGAACATTAAAAATAAAAGCACACGTTATTGTGTTTAAAAAAGGTGGATCAAACAATACTGTACTAGGTTATTGCCCTGCCATAATGCAGCAGGATTTCTTGAAAATGTTGGAAGCTTGCTTTAAAGAGCTACTTGTTTGTGGGTTAACCTCTTTGGAGTGACAGAGCGATCAACTAAACCAACTTAAAAAAATTTGCACTGGAGGTACTTAGACAAGCTACTGGAATTTACTTACACAATTATCATTACAAAGTAACCAACATAATCCTCATTCTTGAGGCAGTACCACATTGTACATTTTGTTATCATAAGGCTACTGTTCAAATTAGTGGGAGAAATGTACTAGTAGGAAATAATAAAAAATGCATATCTATCACTGTGTGCAGGTCTATTTCTAAATGTTGCTTCCTGAATATCTCACTCAGAGCTAGTAAGAACTGCCGATGCTGGAGTCAGAGATAACACAGAGACCTTTCTGAAGAAGGGTCCCGACCCAAAACGCCAGCTTTCCTACTCCGCTAATGTTGCCTGGCCTGCTGTGTTCCTCCAGCTCCACACTGTGTTATCTTTTATTCCTGCGTATCTAACTGTTTCTGTCCTGAGAACTTTACAAAGTACTTTTGGAGTGCTGATATTGCTGTAATGTAGCAACCATGGCAGTGAAATTGTGCACAAGATGCATTCACAAACAGCAATGAGATCTTTGAAAACTGATGGAAAGTCAAGAATAATTCAATTGCAAGACAGATTACAATTAGATCTGAACTTTCAGTTCAACTATTTGTTTTTACTTATCATGAGCTTAAATATGAGGAATTGTTTTCAAGGCTGATGGCTACCACTTGTTAATTTCCACTTTGCCACCAAATTCAGCAGTTCAAGCAATTGTACCAACCATCATGTATATTAATAACTTAGAAAGGATTGTGGGTGACAAGTACAAGCTTGTTTAATAAAATTATCCTTTCCTACTGCTGCGTGAAGCAAAATATATTTTGTATAATGCTGAGGTGTTTAAATTGATAACCAGTTTTATTAATTGCATATTTCAGACCATCAACTTTCACCTTCATCCAAATGCATCCATTAAGCAATTTGAAATTGTGACAAAATTAAAGGTATCATGGCAGAATTTTAAACTCGAAGGATTGACTAAACATATGTTTCACATGATATTCAATGGTTGTGTCACGTTAGTTTTCCAGTTTCTGCTGATACTGGTTGCATCCACGATGCTTTGAGTCAAATCACATTGCCCCAATCCATCTTCTTGCTGATAGTCTAAGGTATTTATGTCAAGTCAAAGCGAAGTGCACACAACATTATTATCAGAAGATAGGCTCACTCTTGTTGAAAGGAGAATATTTATTAAATCGGATTGTATATCTACTTCCATGAGAGTCTCTTGTGAGACCTCAGATCAGATCATATGAAGTATATATTACTGTTTGCAAAAATACAAATCAGCAAATATGCAACTAGAATTATGACTGGTACTGAATGTAGAAAATGCAAGTGACAAGCTCTTCACTACAGCCGTTTTAAAAAATAAAATCATGGGTTGGGGGCAATTCTGCCTATACCAGAATTTATTGCACATTCCTAATTGTTTATATTCATTCATCTTGCTGTGGCTTAATGTCACATCTAGGACACTTTACGTAAGAATTGGAACATTTGTTCCCTAAAGGATGTTAGTGAACTACTGTTACACAAGCTTTTTTACCAGATTCCTTTTGTTTTGAGTTCAAATTTCACTTTTTCTCAGCTGGGTTTCAATCTTAGGTCCCCAGAAAATGAATCTGCTGTTCCGGATTGCTAGTCTAATGACATTTACACTGTGTCACCACCAATTGTGACAGCATTCCGATTGCAAGTGTGCAAGATGATCCAAGGAAGTGAAAGAAACCCTATAGATTCAGTTTTATGTTTAATCTCATAAATCTTTTTATTCTGTTGTTTCTAGGGTTGGCGGGTTATTGCTGTTAGAATTCATTCCATTTTCTGATCATAGCCAGATGTCTGCGCACTCAGGCAGAGTTCATAGGTCAGGAACATGATTCTTTTTTCAGATTTCTACATGCTATTATTGCATTAGAAATGCCAGGCCATTAAAAATACCACAGAAAATGAGGTTTAAACTGATCTATGCTGTGCCTGTTCCTCAGAGCTATGTAGATTTCTAAGACCCTAAATTCTTGGACAGAAAGCAGGCACACAATTGAAATGGAAAATACATTGCCATCATATTGGGTAAAGAGAGGATAGTGGTATTGCTTTATTGTAACAAAGGAAACGGTGTCATGGCAGAGTTTTAAAGTAGAAAGGTTGACCAAATGCATGTTTCTTGTGATATTCAGTGGTTGTGTTGTTTTTCCAGCATTCATTCCCCTCCCCCTACCCTTTTCTTGATGTAATGTTGTGATGCTGATATCGTATCCATCACTTCCATCTGAGATGACTTGCATAAGATCACACTGCTTCCAATTCATCTTCTTGGTGACAATCGAAATTGTAATGCCAAGAGAAGATGGTGCCCGCCCATTGTTGTTGGCAGAAGAGGAGCTCACTTATTGAATGGAGCATATTTGTTACATATGTGATCCTGAATAAGTACTTTTGGTGAGTCATAGAGTCATAGGATTATTCGGCACAGAAACAGATCCCTCGGTACAACCAGTCCATGCCGAATATAATCCCAAACTAAATTAGCTCCACCTGCCTTCTTTTGGCTCATATCCCTCCAAACCTTTCCTATTCATGTATCCATCAAAATGTCTTTTAAACCCCTCAATTGTACCCCCATCCACCACTTCCGCAGGAAATTCACTCTACATGAGAACCACCTTCTGTGTAAAATAAAATTACTGCTCATGTCTTTTTTGCTCTCTCCTCTCACCTTAAAAATGTGCCCCCTAGTCTTGAAATTCCCCAGTTTTAATACAACATCATTACGTTAGTGTACATTAGTGTATCAACATATGCCTGAGCGCTGAACTGGAACTAGTATTGTTGCTGAACCTAGAATGTGCAACTGGTTATCTCTGCCCCAGAACAGTTTAATATAAATCTGTGGTTGGATGCCATTGCTGTCAAGGGCAGCAATTATTGCCTAGTACAATTGTTCACATTGCTGTGGGACTGGAGTCACCTGTAGGTCCAATCAGGTAAGAATGCAGGTAAGCATTTCTTCCCAAAGGACATTCATGCATCAGATGGTTTCTTAATGCCAATGAAATTTGACTACATAATCCCTGTTATGTCATCTTTTTATTCCATATTTTTTGTTTTTAAATTCAGATTTCCCAAATTTCAGGCGCCATTCAAACTCATGTCCCCAGAAAAAAAGATAGTCCATGGTTCTGAATTGCTAGTCTAATGAAATTAACAATATGCAACCGCCAGCTATGACTGCATGGTATGTTCATTGTCATCATTAATCACTAACGAGTTTGATTGTCCACCTCGGAAATTCCGTGTCACTAGTCATGGGTTCCACGGATCGTTGTGTGGCCGATGAGCCCAATCCTGGAGCTACATTTCTGACCATATGTTTGGCAGGTGTTTCTGGGAAGTGGAATTGGTTCTTGCCATTGAGGTCATTGACATTCCTTTTGCCTGTTACTTTTCTGTACTTCCTCTTTCCAATGACTGTTCTCAATGGATTGTGTCCTTCATTCAGGAGATTCATCCAAGTTGGATTCTTCTGAATGAGGGTCTCCAACACATCGACATCTATGTTATGATTCTTGAAGGAAACCTTCAGGAAGTTTTTGAAATGCTTCCTTTGTCCATCTCTCAAGGTGCCTTCTTGAGCTGGACAAAGGCCATTTGCTTTAGTAGTCAGAACTCAGGCACAAGACCTGTCAGTAGACTTGGTTTTAGGTGAGCATAGTTGTAATGCTGGTGCTGTTGTCTCCTTCATTGTTGCTCATTTTAATCTGTGTGTCATCCCAAACAATGCAGTAAAGGGACTTCTCAAGGACCTTGAAGTATGTCATTCAGATCTTGAAGCCATGCAGAAGAAGGCAGACCTCCTATACACAAGTATCTTGGTATCAGCACAATGTCATATCATTAAAGACTCTCATCCTGAGATGTCTGAAAGTGGTACTTGCAGATAGGATGCGGTGTTGGGTCTCTGCAGCAATGTCAAACTTAGACTAGGTATGGTTCCCCAGGTAAGGAAATTATTCCATATTTGAGAGGATGTCTCCACTGATCTTAATGGAGGAACAGACTAGAAATTGCCCTGGGATGGGTTGGTAAATGATTTGAGTCTTCTTGAGATTGAGGGTGAGACCAATTCTTTGGCCTGCTTCTATGAAAGCAATAACCAAAGCTTGAAGATTCTTTTTGGAGGGCTCAGCGATGACATAATTATTGGCTGAAGTTCCACATGTGAAATCAATGTTGATTTTTTTCTAGGATTTCAACCAGTTGAGATTGAAAAGTACTCAATCATCCTATAGACAATGTCCACACCACTGGGCACTGGACAGCTTGTTCTTGACAAGATGAAAATGGTGATGATGAAGTTGGCGAAAAGGGTGGGAGCGATGACACATCCCTACATGAATCCTATCTTGACTGCAAAGGATTCTGTCAGATTACCATCAGTCACCAATATCTTGTGCTGGAGGAGAAGAGGATGTTGATAAATTTCTCTGGGCAGCCAACCTTTGAGTGAGTCTTCCATATTATTTTCCGATTCACTAGGTCAAAAGCCTTGGTGAGGTTGATGAAGGATATGTAGAGTGGTATGTTGTTTCTAGCATTCCTCTTGGGGTTTTGGAGCAGCGAACAATATGCCTATCATCTTTCTTCCATGGGATGTGAAATGCTTTTGGACTGACCTGAGAATGTGAAAGGAACCGTACGAACATAGTCTTGCATATGAATAAGGAAGTTGTATATGCTATTGTCAAAGAATCGCAGAATGCCTACAACGTGGAAGGAGACCTTTTAGCACATTGGGTCTGCCCCAACTCTCTGAAGAGCATCCCATCCAGTCCCACCCCCCAATCCTACCCCTATAACCCTGCATTTCCCATGGCTAGCCCACCTACTCTGCAAATCCCTGGACACTATGGGGCAGTTTAGAATGGCCCATCCAGCTAACCTGCACATCTTTGGGCTGTGGGAGGAAACTAGAACACCCAACAGAAATCCAGGCAGACACAGGGAGAATGTGCTAACTCGACATAGACAGTCACCTATGGCTAGAATCAAACCCAGGTCCCTGACACTGTGAGGCAACAGTGCTAACTACTGAGCCACTGTGCTACCCTTCTGTCGAAAAGTATCCTGTGGTCGATTGAAAATTTCACTCTCTTTTCTGATCACAGCTGGACTTCAATGGTCATTTAGGTTCTACATGTTAATGAGTTATTCATTCTTTTTTCTGATTTGTGAGTACTGTCGATATATTGGAATTCCCAGACAACAAAACAGAAACAACTAGATTTGCATTGATCTGTGTTGTGCCTAAGTGTTATGTCAATTTAATTTGCACCAAATTCTCAGACGTAAAATAGGCACACACTTACAATTGAAAGTGCATTGTCGTCGTATTTGGTAAGGAAAAGAGGGGTCAGAGTAATGACTTTATCTAGGGCTGAAGCAGGATCAAGCCTGCTGCATGTACAAATGAGGGGCAAAACATCTATTGCTGATGCATGCTGCAACATTGGCTTGTCACAAAACAGACAGTGCTGTTTCCCTCAGAGAAACAAATGCTGCCTATATTAAAGCAAGACTAATGAGTGGGAATGAGTCCTAGTCCCTAAACTCCAGGACAATAATCAAGGCTCCTTGATCTTATAATGATTCTCGCCTGAATTTAATCATGAAAAATTGGAGCCAGTAGAGATCTGAAATCTTTCAGATTGAGCAGTTTGCTGTAGTTAAGGCTGTTTTCAACCCAAGTGGGAAACTTCCATTAAGGGTTAGTTTTAGGCTTAGGTTAGCTCATACCATCATCCCCAATGGCACACATTTCAGAACCGCTTTCCAAAGAGATTTTTTCATGTCATAATGCGTTATCCAACTTGCTCAAATCTGTGTTTTCAAGATTTTTGAATTTGAAAAACTACTGAAATTTCAAAGTGATTTCAATGATTTTATTTAATGTAAACGTTTCCCTAAGGAAAAACAAAAGTAAAAACTACGTTATTTAATTTCAAAAGATGCTTCAAACAATAATGCAACATATTCTTGCACTGATATTATAACACAGTGACAGATTTTGAAAATATGAATGTTTCCAGGAACAAAAAGCTTGTTTTAAAGACTTGTTTGTGGGTTAAATCCTTTGGAGTTACAGAACAATCAGACTATCTTAGGCACACATTTTCTGTAAGAGATACTTGGACGTGTGCTTCTAAGCCTCACTTCTAAAAGTGCCATCATACAGTGTTAAATCTAACACTCAATCTTGTGTCAATGATGCATTGTAGAGTAATATCCAAATGTGACTACTGCATATATTTTTCTTTTAAACCAGAGAATGTGTACTGGGAGGAATTAACAATGAATACATGTTTAACAACTTGCGCAGATCTAATTCAAAATGCTCATTGTTATATACTTTAAATATTTCTCTCCTGAGAACTTTACAAAGTATTTTTTAATTTGTTATTGCAGTAATGTAGCAAAAATGGCAATAAAATTGTGCACAAGGCACATCCACAAACAACAATAAGATTTTTGAAAAACTAATGGAATGGAATAGAGAGTTAGTTTGCAGAACAAGTCTTCCCAAATTTTCAATTCAACTCTGAGTTTTCACTTGCCATGAGCTTACGTACAAGGAATCTTTTTTCAACTTATTTCCATTTCTAAACTGATGGCTGCAATTGTTAATTTTTGCTTAACCACCAATTCAGCAGTTCAATCATCTTTACTGACAATTATGTAGGTACATAACTTAGAAAGTACCATAAATGAGATAGATAGGTTTGTTTGGTACAAATTGCAATTCCCATTGCCATATCAAGCAAAATCAATTTGTATAGAGTTGAGATGTTTAAATTTATAACCAATATTTTGATCATATATTCCAGATAAACTATTTTCATTTTCATCCAAGAGTATGCAACAAATAAAAACTGAATAGTGTGATAAAGAAAACAGTTTCATTGCAGAGTTTTAACCTAGAAACTCATGTTGAATAGAACAGTCTTGTGGCATAATATGGAATTGTGGGTAACATTAAAGTCTCTTGAGAGTTCTCAGACCAGATTTTGCACAATTTTTAGCAACATGCAACTGACCACTGAAGGTGTAACTGGAATCATTACTGCAATAGACACAGGAAATTGCATCTAGTATGATCCTCAAAGGAATAAGCTATTTTAAATATTTGTTTTCAATGTGATGTTGGCGTGACTGGCTAGGACAATATTAATTGCCCATTCCCAAATGATAAGAGTCAATCTCATGACTGTGGGATTATAGTCACCTGTAGGTCAGATTGTCTTCCCTGAACGATCTTAGTGAGCCAGAAGCATCAACAATTGACAATCAACAGTGCTAATATTGTCACTGACTAGTTTTTTTTATTGAATTCACATGTCACATCTCACCAGTATCCAATTGGGATTCAAACCATTTTATGAAAACTTTAGCCCGCTGTTCTGGATTGATAGTCTAATGACATTAACACTATGCCACCATCAACTGTGGTTGCATTCTAAATGCAGTCTATTCGAAAAATTACTGATATTTCAAAAAGAGATATTTTATCATTTTATATAATGCGAAAATTTCCACAAGGAAAAGATTTAAAACTTGCAATTCTTTAAATTAGAAAGGTGTTTCAAGCATTGGTGCAGCATTTTCTTGCCCTGATATTATATTACAGTGGCAGTTTTTGAAAATGTTAATCTTTCTATGAAAAAAAACTTGTTATAGAGACCAATTTGTGGGTTAAAACCTTTGGAGTGACAGAACGATCAAGCTATCTTATGTACACATTTTCTGTAAGTGATAGCTGGATATCTGCTACTAAACTTCACTTACACACTTGTCATCATACAGTGTTAAAATTGCCTCTCAGTCTTGTGGCAATGACGCATTGTGAAGTTGAATTTGTATGTGACTACTGTTTATATGCTTTTTTTAAACCAGGAATGCATGCTGGGGGGGAATTAACAATGAATACATGTTTAACAACTTGTCCAGGTCTATTTCAAAATTCCCGTAACTGAATATTTAAATGTTTCATTCCTAAGAACTTTACAAAGTATTTTTGAAGTTCTGTTATTGCTGTAATGTAGCAAAAATAGCAATAAAATTGTGCGGAAGGCATTTTCATAAACAACAAGATCTTTGAAAAACTAATGGAATGTTACGGATTGTTAATTTGCAGGACAAACCCTTCCAAGTTTTCAGTTCAACTATGAGTTCTTACATGTCACGAGTCTACATATGAGGAATCTTTTACAATTTATGTCCATTTCTAAACTGATGGGTGCAATTGTTACCATTTACTTTACCAGCAAATTCAGCAGTTCAATCATTTATACCATCAATTACATACATAAATCAGAAAGGATCGTGAATGAGACACATGTTTATTTTTGCAGAAATTGCCATTCCATTGATATGTCAAGCAAAATTGGATTGTATAGTGTTGAAGTGTTTATGTTTATAATCAATATGTTAATTATGTATTTCAGATAATCTCTTTTCACTTTCATCCAAATTTATGGAATAAACAACTTGAATATGTGATAAAGGAAACAGTGTCATTGCAGAGCGTAAACCTATAAACTCATGTTGAATAGAGTGTATTTGTGCATAGTACAGAATTGTGAGTTACATGAAAGTCTCTTGTCAGATCTCAGACCGAATTTTATACAATGTTTAGCAACATGTGGCTGAGCACTGAAGGTATAACTGGAACCATTACTGTAATAGACACTAGAAACTGACCTAGTTTGATCCTCAAAGGAATAAGCTATTTTAAATAGGTGTAGAGCTGGATGAACACAACAGGCCAAGCAGCATCGGAGGAGCAGGAAAGCTGACGTTTAGGGTCGAGACCCTTTTTGAAGAAATGTCAGCTTTTCTGCTCCTCTAATGCTGCTTGGCCTGCTGTGTTCATCCAGCTCTACACTTTGTATATCTCAGATTCTCCAGCATCGGCAGTTCCCACTATCTCTGTAGCAACTTTAAATACTTGTTTTCCATGGGATGTTGGCGTCACTGGCTCGGATAATATTAATTGCCCATTCCCAATTGATAATTCCCTGACCCAAAATGTTAACTTTGATTTCTCTTCACAAATGCTGCCAGACCTGCTGAGCTTTTCCAGCAATTTCTGTTTTTGGAACCACATAAATGCAGCTTACATAAAAAGAAGGAAGTTGTTTTTGCTGTTGGTTCTAGTGGTAATCTGTTGCAGCTGAAAGATCCTAGAACCATTTTGCAAAGACATTTTATTATATTGCAGAGCATTACCTAAGTTGTACAAATCTGAATTTTCAAAATTCTTCTTTGTGTTTAATAATTATGTGTAATTTTGACAATGTGGTTTTAATTGTATGTTAAAACTCCCCAAGGAAAAACAACATTAAATACTGCACGTTACTTTAGTTAACAGTGACGGCACATACAACACTGCAGCATATTCTTCGCCTGATGTCATAATGCAGCAGGAGTTCTTGAAAATGTTAATTTTTTCTAGGTGAAAGCTTGCTTTAAAGAGCTGTTTGCAGGTTGAAATCTTTGGAGTGAAAGAACTTGCAAAATATCTAATTAAAACATTTTCCGGAAGAGATAACTTCAGTGGCACAGTTGTCATCATATAACATTAAATTTAACCCTCATTCGTGAGGCAATTTCACATTGAGCATTTTGTCTGCATTATGCTACCATTCAAAGAATATGTATCTGCAGAAGAAGTGTGATGGGAGGAAATAAATAAAGAATACATGTTAAACGAATCCAGAGTGTTGGTTTAATTCTAAATGTCTCTCACTGAACATTTTCTGTCCTGGGAACTTTACCAAGTACCTTGAAGTGCACTTATTGCAGTAATGTAGCAACAGTGACATTATGCACAAGATGCATCTACAGCAGCAATGAATTCTTCCAAAAATTGATAAAATGTTGTGGATAATTGACTTGTAAGGCAGCCTTCTCTGAATTTTCAGTTCACCCATTTGCTTTTATTTATTACAAGCCATAGGAAAAATCATTTTCAACTGAGATATGTTTTGAGATTGATGGCCACCAACTATTAATTTTTGCTTTGCCACTAAGTTCAACAGTTCTAACATCTGTTCCAACAATCATGTATGCTAATAACTTAGAGAGTATTATGAATGTTATACATGAGTTTGATACAGATTTTCATTCCTAATGTTACATCAAGCAAAATCGGTTTGTGTAGTGTTGAGGTATTAAATTTATAGCTAATGTTTTAGTTGTGTATTTCAGATAAATTCCTTTCGCTTTCATCCAAATATGTCCTGCAAACAATTTGAATATGTGACAAAGGAAACAGCATCATGGCAGAGTTTTAAACTAAAAAGTTCAACTAACATATTGTTTGTATGCTCTTCCATGCTTCAGATCTATTAACTTTCCAGAGTGTCTCCTGACACTAAAATGTTGTGACATTGAAGCTGTATCCACCAGTACCATCAGAGATGCTTATGTTAGACTCACACTGTGCCCAGCGCATCTTCTGGTGAGTCTCAGTTATTTATGGCAAGTGAAGATGACTCTGAGATAACATTATTATAGATTATAAACACATTAAATGGAACATGTTAACCAGGGAAAGAGTAGGACCCGTTGGGTGCAAGGGGTCAACCTGTGTATTTCTGTATACAGGATATTGTAAGGGTGTTGAAAGAATACTTCTCCTCAGTCTTCACCCTGTTAAAGGAGAGGATAGGTTCAGGATTCAGGGAAAGGGACTGTGAGAAACTTGAACAGTTTGAAGTAGGAAACGGGGAGGTACTGGCGGCTCTGTCAGGATTAAAAACAGGGTGGTCGGAATGTGGAATGCACTGCCTGGGAAGATAGAGGATGCTGGAAACCTTACAACTTTCAAAAAATATTTGAATGATCACTTCAAATATCATCACATTGAAGGATTGGGACAGTGCAGCTAAATGGAGTTAGTGCACTTTTTCTGTTAGTTATGTCGGTGCAGACTTGATGGGCTGAAGGGCCTTTTCTGCGCTGTATGAATCTGAATTATTGGCAGAAGAAAGGCTGACTCTTGCTGAAAAGAGTATAGTTGTTACTCCGAATTGAATAGCTAGTGACACGAGAGTCTCTTGTGACACCTCATGACAGATTTAACACTCAGTATACATTACAGTTTAGCAACATGCAACTGAACACTGAAGGTGTAACTGGAACAATTACTGGTAAGCCACCTAGAAAATGCAACTTGCTAGGCCCTCCCAGAAATAGTTTTTCTTAATGGGATGTGGGCATCACTGTCAAGGCCAAAATTTATTGCCCACCCCTAATTGTTAAGAGTCGCCCCTCATCATCCGACTGTCTGGTGGAGGCAGTCACAGGTTTGAGTTAGAGGAGGGCAGGTTGAAAAGTCTGGGGCTGTTTTTCTCTGTAGCATTGGAAGCTCAAGCAGGACGTTATAAAGGGTTTATAAAATCATGAGGAGCATGGATAAGGTAAATAGCCAAGATCTTTTTCCCAGAGCGGGGAGTTGAAAACTAGAAGGCCAAAGTTTAAGGCAAGAGTGCAAAGATTTAAAAAGGACCCGAGGGGTGACTTTTTCATGCAGAGGGTGGTGCACATATGGAATGAGTTGCCAGAGATATTGGTGGAGGTGGGTACAATCGCTGCTACATTTAAGCGGCATACACGATGGGTGTATGAAAAAGAAGGGTTTAGAAGGTGGGTAAAGGGGTGAGGTTAGATTGGGATGTCTAGTCAAAATGGACAAGTTGGACAGAAGAGTCTGTTTTCATGCCGTATGACTCTATGACTCTATGGCTCAGCCACGTTGCTGTGGTTCAGGAGGCCAAATCAGATAAGGGAGGCAAGTTTCATTCCTAAATAGCACTAGTAAACCAGATAATGACAATCAACTGTGATTACACAGTCCCTGTTAGATCAGCTTTTAATTCCAGACTTTTTAATGAATTCAAATAACTCAGTTTTCCAGGTGGGATTCAAACCTATGTCCCCAGAACATTAGCCTACTCTTCTGTATTGTTATTCTTATAACCTTCCACCATTCCACCACCAACTGTGGCTGCATTCCAGTTGCAGTCCTTGAGATATTAAATGCTTTTGGGATGACCTGGGGATGCAAAAGGAACAGTACAAATGCAACTTTACATCTAATCAAGGAAGTTTTTTGTGCTGTTGTTTCTCTAGGTAGTAGATTGTTGCTGTGAGGTGCCGCTCTCTTTTCTGATCATAGCTGGACTTTCAGTGCTCAGGCTCTGTGGCTTGATTTTTTCTTTATGTGATTTGTGAGGACAGTCCATGATGCCAGGGCAAAAAAGAAAATGCCACAAACAATAGTATTAGATTGACCTGTGTTGAACCTGCTTCTCAGTGCCATGCATTTTTCTAAGTTCTCAAATCATTGGAGTCTTCAAAACCTTCAGGTTTAACAGTTTGCAGTGTTGGAGGCTCCCCTTCGTAAAAAATGGGCATATCACACATTGACAGATCCTTGTCCCCTTTATGGCACACAGTCCAGAGACACTTTCCAAAAAGATTTTAAATATTGTGGAGCATTCCCCAACTCATTCAAATCTGTGTCCTCAAATTGTTTGTATTTTTGAAAATGTTTAACTGCTATATTTTGAAAATGTGATATTAACTGTGCACTAAAGCTCCCCAAGAAAAGCATAATTAACACTGCAAATTATTTTGTTTCGAAAGATAGATAAGACAACAGTGCACTATATTCTTGTTCTGATGCTATAATGCAGTAGGTCCTCTTGAAAATGTTTTGTTTTTCCAGGTGAAAGCTTGTTTTAAGTCCATAGACCATCTGATACACGAGCAGAATTAGGTCATTAAAACTGTTGAGTCTGCTCTGCCACTCGATCATGAAATGTTTCTCAACCCCATTTTTCTGTCTGCTCTCTGTAGCCTTTGATCCCCTCACCAATCAAGAACTTTTCTGTAAAAACTGCAAAAAAACTGCTGATGCTGCAAATCAGAAACAAAAACAGAAGTTGCTGGAAAAGCTCAGCAGGTCTGGCAGTATCTGTGAAGAGAAATCAAAGTTAACACTTCAGGTCTGGTGAAGGAAGGGTCACCAGACCCGAAATGTTAATTTTGATTTCTCTTCACAAATGCTGTCAGACCTGATGATCTCTTCCAAGAACCTGTCTGTCTCAGTCTTAAATACACTCAATAACTTGCACTCCACAGCCTTCTGCAGCAATGTTTTCACAGATTAACCATCCTTTGAAGACATTCCTCCTCATTGCATCCTTAAAATCTAAAGGATTGTCCTTTCAATCTGAAGCTGTGCCCTGAAGTCCTCGTCTCTCCTACTCATGGACACATCTCCTCCACGTCCACTCTCTCCGGACCTCTCAGTATTCTGTATGCTTCAATCAGATCACCCATCCAAGTTCCATCGAGTATAGACACAGAATCCTGAACTGCTCCTCACATGAGAAGCCCTTTAAAGAGCTGTTTGCAGGTTAAACTCGCTGGAGTGCAGAACTGGCAACCTGTCTAATTAAAACGTTTTCCATAAGAGATGCCTGGACGTTTGCTACTCAAATTTCCTTACATAATTGTCATCATATAGCAATGAACCCACATTTTTGAGTCAACGACCTCAGTGTAGTTTCCTAGAAGAATAACTTTTCCCTTTATTCAATGTATTTTGTTTTCAGCCTGTTGCCAGGTAATTATGTTTCTTATTAAATTGAAGTGTTATGTTAAATCAGAGCTCTGATTATCTTGGCTGTTCCTCTCTTAAAGTATCCAACTCATCAACATAACTTTCCGCACCTTAAGAATCAGAGCAGGCTTTGAAAATTATATCTTAATATGCCATTTAATAGCTTTTATTCAATAACTATTCTCCTTATGAAAAATATGTCAACTGCAGTTAATTGTGATGAAATTGAAGTGTTTAAGATGATTAACGGATTTAATCAGGTACATAAGAGAGAAATTATTTTCTCTGATGGAGGATTCCAGAGCAAGGATGAATTTGCATTGCATAAGATATTTTTTGCCATCATTGTTGCTGTTGAAGATTTGTTCCCCTTGGAGGATCTGTAGTTCCTTAAAATCATGTCAGAGAAGAAACTGGCGTTTCTGAAATAAGTAATCTTTTCATTTTGACACTATAACAATATAGAATCAAATGTAATCCTTCCATTCTCACAGAGAAAATGTTGTCTTTTGGGTAATATTGTCATCATAGTAGGATTAATCATAGACAGTAATGCTGACTGTGCTGTTTGGCACAGTTTCCTCTGAACAGTTGAATTGATTGTCTCAAGGGATTACTCCTAATTCCTGGTGACTATGACATTGATGACATCCAATGATTTGATTTTGAAGATCTGTTTGTAGTTGGAAGATAACTGAATAACTCTTGCAAATCTCCAAAATTAACTGCATCTCTGACATCTTGGCCATGAAGAGTTGTCGCACACCAATATAATTAATATCAAGCATATTTTCTCTTTGTTTTGGAGAGCATTCTTCTAAGCCCTATGAAATCTTCTTGCTGGATAAATCTACGTTGATCACTGATATTTATCTTGAGCTTCCTCAGCATACTGTAGAATTTAATGAACGAAACATGCTTTCCTGCTCAGACATGAGAAGCCTTGGTTGTTAATTATATCCAATTATTCTGCATGTTATTTGACACTGCTTGCTAAGACTTTACTCTTCATTTCTTCAGTTTTGAGCTCAGTACTGCATACTCCATGCAATACCCTGTCAGAGTTTTGATTTTCATTCTCTTCAGCCAAGGGTGAATTTAGATATTATAGAAACACCAACCCTGGTGTCAGTTTTGAAATTTATTGGATTATATTGTCAACCTATATTATCCCTACCGTATGTGGTTCAAATGAACCCCTATTAGCCCCAGGAATGACTGTGTTGCTTCTTCTATTCTGCTGAAAATATTATTTTCAAGCGTCTAAAAATCAACAAATGCATTAAAATAGAGAAATTCTATATTGCTATTTATTCCAAGTCGGAGGAAAATACTGTAACTGTGCTTGTTTTTCCTTCAAAATGGATTTGCTTTCTTTGACAATATGATGGATTGCAGTCTTTCTGCTTTTTTTCCATGTGATTTGCACTTTTTTATGTAGAAAAATTATTTTTCCATGCTGTTTTTGTACTTTTAAAACTATTTTAGTTGCACAACAAAAAAAATTTTTTTATACCTGTCTTTGAATTTTTCACTTAAATTAGTTGAATCAAACTGCTACTTTTTGTTTCTCTTAACAACTCACCATTTATTCAAAGTATTTTTATTCAGCGGTTCATGATAATTTTAAATAATTACAATACCTCTTTGGTAAATATAGTCACTTAAGCCTTCTCTTAGTCTCTCAGTTTGGAATGTTTTTCTTTAATGTAAGAATTTTCACACTTCCTCTAATGGACTAAACTTTCTTTGTTGTCTCATATTAATTGCTTCATCCCAGGTTTATGTTTTTGATTTTTCCACTTGTAGCCTTTGTGAGACTCACCATGGTAATCATCAGCTTTTTCAGTAGTTTTCAATCTTTCTGGTTGTTTTGAGTTTTCACAACCAGGCTTAGTAGTATTCTTGCTTCTTCTTGCTATCAGGATACTGCTTTCAGGAGCTGACTGGTATGTGTGCTTTTCAGCTGCTAAGTAAATATTTAAAGATACACTCACAGGTTTGTTACTCAAATTGCTTCTGATCTCCTGTTAGTCTTTTTCGTTTCTAAGACATATAGTCCCAACTTTTTGAATTTTTCTTCATTTCTGAAGTTTTTCATCATTGAAACCAATTGTGTAAACCACTTCTGCACCCTTACCAATGCCTCTCTTAATGTGTGATACCCAGAACAACACCAAATTGGTCTAACGAGGTGTCTACATAAATTCAGAATAAGATCATAAGAACATAAGAACTAGGAGTAGGAGTAGGCCATTTGGCCCCTTGAGCCTGCCCAGCCATTCAATAAGATCATGGCTGATCTTTGAGACTCAGCTCCACTTACCCGCTCACTCACCATAACCCTTAATTCCTTTACTGTTCAAAAATTTATCTAGCCTTACCTTAAAAACGTTGAGTGAGGTAGCTTCAACCACTTCACTGGGTAGGGAATTCCACAGATTCACAACCCTTTGGGTGAAGAAGTTCCTCCTGACCTCAGTCCTACATCTGCTTCCCTTTATTTTGAGGCGATGACCTCTAGTCCTAGTTTCACCTGCTAGCGGAAACAACCTCCCTGCCTCCACTTTATCTATTCCCTTCATAATCTTATATGTTTCTATTAGATCTCCCCTCATTCTTCTGAATTCCTATGAGTATAATCCCAGTCTACTCAGTCTGTCCTCATAATCCAACTCTCTCAACTCTGGAATCAACCGAGTGAATCTCCTCTGCACCCCCTCCAGTGCTAGTATATCTCTTCTCAAGTAAGGAGACCAAAACTGGACACAGTACTCCAGGTGTGGTCTCACCAGGACCCTATACAGCTGCAGCATAGCCTCCCTATTTTTAAACTCCACCCCTCAAGCAATGGCAGAAAAAATTCCATTTGCCTTTTTACTCACCTGCTGCACCTGCAATCCCACCTTCAGCGATTCATGCACAAGGACACCCAAGTCCCTTTGCACAGCAGCGTGCTGCAATTTTTTACCGTTTAAAACATAGTCCATTTTGCTGTTATTTCTACCAAAATGGATGACCTCACACTTATCAACATTGTACTCCATCTGCCAGACCTTTGCCCCCTCACTTCGACTAGCTATATCCCTCTGCAGACTTTCAGTGTCTTCTGCACACTTTGCTCTACCACTCACCTTGGTGTCATCTGCAAATTTTGACACAGCACACTTAGTCCCCAACTCCAAATCATCTATGTAAATTGTAAACAATTGAGGTCCCAACACTAATCTCTGAGGCACACCACTAGCCACTGACCGCCAACCAGAAAAACACCCATTTACCCCTACTCTTTGCTTTCTACTGGTCAACCAATCCTCTATCCATGGCAATACATTACCTGTAATACCGTGCAACTTTATCTTATGTAGCAGCCTTTGGTGTGGCACCTTGTCAAATGC
>JAHRHZ010000009.1:19817276-19853970 GCA_024137785.1 Ginglymostoma cirratum | reverse complement strand
TGCTCCTCTGATGCTGCTTGGCCTGCTGTGTTCATCCAGCTCTACACCTTGTTATCTCAGATTCTCCAGCATCTGCAGTTCCTACTATCTCTGAAACAATATTTAAGAGTAAGTTTTAGTTAAGATTCTTCAGATAATCATAGATACAGATTCCATAGTAGCAATAGATCCACATGTATATGAAAAATCTCCAAAAGAAAAGGTCCAGGCAGTAGAAAAACACCCACTTCCCCACCCCACCACCGCCCCCCCAAATCATGACTGTGGGTGGACCACCAGCCTGTCCATCTCTTTAAGATGCTGCATCAGAGAGCAACTACAGAGGAACATCTCAGTGCCGCTGATCAACAGAATCAAATTGGGGCGGAGTGTGTGTGCGCTCTAAGTTTTAACTGTATACAATCAGAAGTTTTTGTATGCCTTACTGTAGAGAAAATCCAAAGCTATCACAAATTTGTACCAAAATAAAGTTGCACCTGAATCTACCACCGGCCTTGGCCTCTCATTGGAAAATATGAGATATAACTCTGCCCTTGTACTTTATGTCCTTATTAATGACACTGAGACACTGGATGCTTTATCAACAGTACCTTCGACCTGTCCAACACCTTTAATAACTAATGGACACTTACGCTCATTCTTCTCTGTTCCTATGCATTGCTTACTATAGCACACTTTATTCTACACTGTTTCTCTATGTCCTTTGTTGCAAAATGTATCACCTCACACTTCTCTACTTCGAATGTTTTCTGCTACTTGTCCACTCCAGCAAATTGTCAGTGAGCCTTTAAAGTTGTACATTGCCCTCCTTACAGTTTACAATGCTCCCAAGTTTTGTATAATCTACAAACTTTGAAAATGCCCTCTGCACATTAAGATCTACATAATTTATACATTCATATGTATAATAAAGCAGCCCTTCAGTCAATGACATGCCTAATAATCATTACTTTCTGTTTCCTTACACTCAGCCAATTCTGTATCTACTTTACTCATGTCTCCTTCAATCTCTTGTCCCTGTTTGTTCCTATCATTTGATCTACAACATTTCTAGTAGGTGCATTATGTGATACTTTGTCAAATTCCTGTTGGAAAACCACGTACACCAAATCAACAGCATTGCCCTCATCAACATTCACTATCATCTCTTCAAAACCTTCATCAGTTAGTTTGGCATGACTTTCCCTCAACAGATCTATGGCGATTCTTTCAAATTAACACAGATCTTTTCCATGAGACCATTAAATATATCGCAAAAAGCTTGTTTCCAGAAGTTTTCTATCCATTTAATTTTCCCATAACACCAAGGAAATACATCCACAAAAAAGTCTTTGGGTGAAGAGGTGTTCAGTCTATTTGATCAGCAAACAACGTACAAAATCTATTTAAACAGCACTCCACAGTAAACTATCTGTTGAATCTCTTCAAGCTACAGCATATTAGCACCTTTACCCAAAACTACAACGGTGTCTTTCAATAAAAGCGGGATTATTTTTTCCAGCTCAATGTCTTGAGTTAACAACAGTCCTTGCATTAAATAAATTATGTGCTTAAAATCAATTTCAGTGACTCACATATGCAATTTAACAAGGAATTCAACCAATTATCTACATTCAGTCTAGGAATTGTGGTTTCATTACGTGCAGTTATATATTTAATGGTGCCCCGCTACAGGAAAGATGTTGTTAAACTTGAAGGAGTGCAGATAAGATTTACAAGGATGTTACGGGGCAGGAGAGTTTGAACTATAGGGAGAAAGTGAATTGGCTGGGGCTATTTTCCCTGGAGCGTCGGGGGTTGAGGGTGATCTTATCGAGGTTTATAAAATCATGAGGGGCATGAATAGGCTGAACAGCCAAGATCTTTTTCCCAGGATAGGGGAGTCCAAAACTAGACCAATAGGTTTAAAGTGAGAGAGAAAAGATTAAGACGGACCTAAGGGGCAACATTTTCATGCAGAGGGTGGTGCATGTATGGAATCGCTGCCAGAGGAAGTGGTGAAGGATGGTACAATTACAACATTTAAAAGGCATCTGGATGGCTACATGGATAGTAGGGGTTTAAAGGAATGTGGGCCAAATGCTGACAAATGGGTCAAGATGAATTTAGGATATCTAGTCAGCATGGATGAGTGGACCGGAGGGTTTGTTTCCATGCTGTAAGTCTCTATGACTCTATGACTCTTTGTTAGTTCGTATCTTCTTTAGAGGTGCCTTAGTAATACTTAAGGTATAACATCTGGTTGAAAAAGAAATGTATTTTATAACAAGACCAGATTCTTCTCAAGCTTCACCCTAGTTGGCGAAGAAATTTTGGAAGCAGAAGCAGAAATCACTAGAAAAGCTCAGCAAGTCTAGCAGCATACGTGGAGAGAAATCAGAGTTAACGTTTCAGGTCCAGTGACCCTACCTCAGAACAGAAGAAATTTTGGAGCCAATGATATAGCAATTGTCAATTTTTCACACAGTGCCTATTTGGGTGACACGGTGGCTCAGTAATTAGCACTGCTGCCTCACAGCACAGGGACCCAGGTTCAATTCTACCCTCAGGTGACTGTCTGTGTGGAGTTTGCACATTCTTCTTGTGTCTGCGTGGGTTTCCTCCAGGAGGTTTGATTTCCTCACACAGTCCAAAAATGTGCAGGCTAGGTGGATTGGCCATGCTAAATTGCCTGTAGTGTTCAGGGAAGTGTAGATTGGGTGGATTATAGGGGGAAGGGTCTGCGTGGGATGCTCTGAGGGCCAGTGTGGACTTGTTGAGCCAAACGGCCTGCTTCCGCAATGTAGAGATTCAATGATCAAGATCAAACTTTTAACAAAATTAACATTTTGTGCACAAAACCCTTTCAGCTGATCAAGTGGTTTTACTGCCAATTGTTATGCCTAAATCATTAGATTATAAATTATTTTTCAAAAAAATTCAACAACATTTCCATGGTGGAATAGCACACTTTTTTCTATGATTCTCTACTTGAAGCTGTCTGGACTCAACACTGAATTCAACAACTTCAGATCATGAACTGTGACCACCATCTTTTATATAATTTTCCCTCAAGTGCCTATACCTTGTTTTCATGCTGATGGCGTGTTTCACAGATGGGTTGTAGTGTGATCTCAATTAGAAATATGGAGGAAAGCTCAATATTTGCAAAGAACTGAGCTGAATTTACTATCAAAGGGGACAGTACTGACATGACTTATTCGGCAGTGAGCTCAGTTCTTAGTCAGCTAAAAGTCATTCTCACCAGCTGTGCCCACAGCTAGCACAATTCATACGAGCCATGATGCTCAAAGACTGATGTTGAGGGAAAAACAAATAAAACAGACCATTCAGGAGAGGCAGACATAACATCAAACTAAAGTAGTGCAAAAGAGGTGTTGTATTTGCCAGTATCACACCATAGGAAAGCCTTCTACCTTCTGGTGGAAAGAACTGTGTCCATTCATCAATATGAATGCTTTGAAATCAGAAATAACTATAATATTTTGGCTGATACTTGAGCTCAAAAAATAGAAAGTAAAAGGAAAGGAGGCAGGAGAATGACACAGAGAAAATTGCTCATTCTGAGAGAAGGTGCAGACAGTGTGAGCCAAGCATGTTCTTTCTGCATTGTAACAGTTCTATTCCTCTGATAAAAGGTTTTCTCTGCATGGCAGTATTCTTGGGCGTTACAAGCAAGTTGTATATTCCTGTGGTCAAAAAACCTTTTGCAAACTGAGATAATAGCACTCTTCCTGTTCATGTGTTGATTTGGATTGGGCATATGATTTCCTGATGGGCACATGTTCTTCCTGGGATACTCAGAAACGTGTGGCACCAACCAAGCCTTATCATGCATTCTTTACTAAGAACTCAATATTATGATCATAGTCAATATCAATATTTACCTTCTATCACCTGCCTAATCTGATTTCAATACCTGAGACTTTCATGGACTAAAGTGACAGTGCAGAGGACATGAGGGGTTAGTATCGCAGGGATGATGGGGTGGTTGGGAGTGTGTGAGGGAAGATGTTACATGCAAAATGAACATAGTAGACCAGGAGTCTTCATGGGAAATGAGTGCAGTGCAAGAGATTCAGAGGCAGCATTGCCCCTTGTGGAGCAGATGAGGTTATTTTCCTTTATTCATTCACCGGATGAGGGTGTGACTGACCAGGCAGCATTTATTGCCCATCTCTAATTGCTCAGAATGCAGTTAAGAGTCAATTACATTGCTGTGGGTCTGGAGTCACAAGTAGGCCAGACCAGGTAATGATGGCTGTTTCCTTTCCTAAAGGGCATTAGTGAACCAGATGGGTTATTCCTACAATCGACAATAGATTCACGGTCATCATTAGATTCTTAATTTCAGCTATTTATTGAATTCAAGTTCCACCATTTGATGTGGCAGGATTTGACCCCAGGTCCCCAGAATGTTGTCGGGGTCTCTGGATTAACAGTCCAGCAATAATGCCACCAGGCAATTTCCTCTGGATCCTGGAAACACCACTGCTCCAGGTGGCAACCTCCTACCAGACTGTCAATGCCTGATGGCATAATCACCTCTTCTGATCCTGAGGGGAAGACAATTATCCCCCTCTACAACATCCCATCCACTATGACCTTCAGGTCCCAATCAACAATACAAGGTGGGAATTTTCCTTTGCCTGACTTGTTGGCCCAACTGACAAGAAGTTTGCAGAGCAATTCCACGTTGACAGCACTTGACCTGGCTCATGGCTGGGCTTTAAAGGTGGTGCCAGCAACAGGAATCACAGGAGTCTTGGAAGTGGCAGCTACTTACAGCTGTGAGGAGAAGAAAGAAATGTCAAGAGGGCCACCGGAGGGGCATGGTGCATAGTAATGAGTGCGTGGGAAATCTCACTAAGGGCTTACAGAGAAGAATCCTCAAAGGAATCCATCAAAATTGAAAGTTGATTTTTCATAAAATTCGGTTCACAATGTTTATTTACACATGAGAAGGAGGTTTTATGTACATAATGCTTCTGCTATTGATACTTTAAAGGGCATAGATTTGCCAGAGCTTGGCCAAGGGGCATTGGGATGGATGGGGGAGTATGAAGTGGCAGCATAGGGGATAAAATGGGCATGGGGTGCATAGAGGGGTATGGCTTGGCATGAAAAATATGAGGAGCCATAGCAGTGGGTGGCAGGCATGACATGGCATAGATGGACATTTGGAAGTGAGTAAAGGGAGAGGGACTTGATTTCTGAGGGTTAACAGGCTTTATTGTTCCAATTACAATTGAGAAGAAGTCTCAAAGCACTGAGGTGGGCATTTCACACAGCACACCTTGCCATCCAGCAGGCAATTGTGTTTGCCTCCAAGCTCATTACTGATACTCATAACCTTCAGTTATTACATGCACCCTACCACCAGAACAAAGGAAAATACCACTTTACTATTGCCAAACTGGGCAATATCACAACTCCTTGTTTTGAAAATGACAAAAAAAATGCATTTGTCCTCAATTCTAAAATGTAATAATATGAACATTATTATGACAAAAGTAACTTAGCAAAGAAATAGTATATTACTGAAGAAAATATTCTGAACAACAGTCCTTGTGAAATAAACATCTTAGTAAAGTGCAATAATTAGATAAAACAATTGTCTCCAACTGCAATTCAGGGCATAGTTGTATTGTGAATGTGTTTGAAATGACCCCAAATAACACTGAGCCAATATCAAAATTTTTTCTACGCAAAATCATATGGACCTACTCAATATAATGAGTCATTTCTCATTCCAAAAATATCGGCAAAATGAAGGTTTTCTGGGCACATCTTCATGGCGTGATTAAAATCAGAGATGCTCAAAGGCCCTACATTAAATGAGCACAAATATTTCAAAGGGATGTGGGGCTGAAGCTTTTCTTTCTATCTCCTTATGTGATTTACTGTTAGTTTTGTTTAGAAATGCCTCTGTGAAGCTCCTTTATGATGTTTTACTCAAATTGTAATTGTTATGTATACAGTGGAAATGATGGTGGAGATGTAATAAAAGAAATAGGATAACACAGATGTCATCAAGATAATAGTCAAGAAAAGAGGGTGTTTATTTTTTTCAACTTTGCATTGTTATTCCACTTGAATTCTGAAATTGTGTGATCCAGGCAATACATGTCAATCATCTTAGCGCGCAATGGCTTTCCTTCAATACTGGTAGAGGAGGAGTTGTTCATGAGTTTTAAACTATCTTATAAATTTAACTTAATCTTCTGAAACTGGCAGCAATGCACTCGCATTGATGTTCCAAAGTGAAAATGAACCATTTACTTACAACTAAAATTGGTGTCTAATGTCCTTAAATACACAATGGCAATGATTGATGCAACAATGTTTTGCTTGGCTGATACAGTCTTCTTTTCAAGGTGATCCCCAACAGTTAACCACTTCTTCAGCCATATGATTTGACACAATTTTTTTTAACAAATGTGGTATGGATCATTATAGCTCTTTATGTGGCCATCCGATGTTTAGTGGTGGGCAATCATAAGACAATTGTCCCTTTATGAAGGAAGTATTACAAGATATTGGTAATGCCCTTCAGAAAGTTAATTATTTCTTTTGAGGTATCTTATGACATCTCATACTGTTACCAGCATGACATGTGCCAAGTTATTCACTGGTGAGAAGTTACACATGCATTTTGTAACTTTAAATCTAGATTAGGAAACTTGACTATTAAGAGGGAAACTTTATAAGGTCAGCAAATGTCAAAGCCCATTGCAGTAAAAGAAAAATGCAGATTGTTGATATAATTGAAGTGAGGATTGGAATGGTTAACTTTGTTTTGATGGGTGGTTTGCTTTGGTTTGTCATGAAGAACAGTGATATTGATCTATAGCACTCGAATAAACAAATAGCACCATTACCTGAGGAAGTAACTGTTAATCCTTTAATTCTTTAGAATTAATTGGTTTAATTAATAGGCTTAATTGGTTAACCATCTCCCAGAAAGATCTATGTGCTCCTTAATTTGATGTGAAGTCTTTAAGAACTTCTTCAAAGAAAGTTATGAACACAAACCATATTAGCTGAGAAGGTACCATCTACTCTGATCGATTTGCTCAATCATTGCTAACACCTTTCTTTCATTCTTACACGGGATGTTGCTGTCACTGGCTAGGTTAAGATTTGTCCTACTCAAAGATGTCCTCAAGGAAAAGAGAAACCCAAAATCACTTGTTTTATCCACATGGGCCCAAGCTATTCCTGCCTCTTTGTAGGTTATGAGGAACAATCCCACTTCCGTACCTACACTGGCCCTAAACCCCACCTCTTCCTCCGTTACATTGATGACTGTATCGGCGCCGCCTCGTGCTCCCACGAGGAGCTCGATCAGTTCATTCACTTCACCAACACCTTCCACGCCAACCTAAAGTTCACCTGGACCATCTCCAACACTTTTCTCACCATCCTGGACCTCTCTGTCTCAGTCTCCAGCAACCACCTAGAAACCGATATCCATTTCAAGCCCACCGACTCCCACAGCTACCTAGAATACACCTCCTCCCACCCACCTTCCTGTAAAAATGCCATCCCCTATTCCCAATTCCTTAGCCTCCGCCGCATCTGCTCCCAGGATGAGGCATTCCACTCCCATACATCTCAGATGTCCTCGTTCTTCAAGGACAGCAACTTCCCCCCGTAGTGGTCAAGAATGCCCTCGACCGCGTCTCCCACATTTCCCGCAACTCATCCCTCACACCCCATACCCGCATTAACAACCAAAAAAGAATCCCCCTCGTCCTCACGTACCACCCCACCAACCTCCGGATCCAACGCATCATCCTCCGACACTTTCGCCATCTGCAATCCGACCCCACCACCAAAGACATTTTTCCCTCCCCACCCTTGTCTGCTTTCCAGAGGGACCACTCTCTCTGTGATGCCCTAGTCCGCTCCACACTCCCCTCCAGCCCCACCACACCCGGCACTTTTCCCTGCAACCGCAGGAAGTGCTACACCTGCCCCCACACCTCCTCCTTCACCCCCATCCCAGGCCCCAAGAAGACTTTCCACATCAAGCAGATGTTCACCTGCACACCTGCTAATGTGGTATACTGCATCCGCTGTACCCGTTGTGGCCTCCTCTACGTCGGGGAAACCAAGCGGAGGCTTGGGGACCGCTTTGCAGAGCACCTGCACTCGGTTTGCCATAAACAACTGCACCTCCCAGTCGCGAACCATTTCAACTCCCCCTCCTATTCCTCAGACGACATGTCCATCCTGGGCCTCCTGCAGTGCCACAACAATGCCACCCGAAGGCTGCAGGAACAGCAGCTCATATTCAGCTTGGGAACCCTGCAGCCCAATGGTATCAATGTGGATTTCACAAGCTTCAAAATCTCCCCTCCCCCACCACATCCCAAAACCAGCCCAGCTCGTCCCCGCCTCCCTAACCTGTTTTTCGTCTCACCTATCCCCTCCTCCCACCTCAAGGCACACCCCCATTTCCTACCTACTGACTCATCCCGCCCCCTTGACCTGTCCGTCCTCCCTGGACTGACCTACGTCCTCCCTACCTCCCCACCTACACTCACCTTTACTGGCTCCATCCCTGTCTCTTTGACTTGTCTGTCTCCTCTCCACTTATCCTCTCCTCTATCCATCTTCTATCCGCCTCCCCCTCTCTCCTTATTTATTTCAGAACCCTCTTCCCCTCCGCCATTTCTGATGAAGGGTCTAGGCCCGAAACATCAAGCTTTCTTGCTCCCTTGATGCTGCTTAGCCTGCTGTGTTCATCCAGCTCTGCACCTTGTTATCGTGGATTCTCCAGCATCTGCAGTTCCTATTATCACTTGTACATACAAAGCTTTCAGAACTGCGTACAATTTTCTTTAATATAATCTCATTATTATGATGTAGAGTTACAAAATTGCTGGACCTATTTATTTTCAGCTGTAAGCTAGACTTATTCCTAAAGATGATTATTTTCACCTTGATGCGTACTGAGGATCAAAGTACCTGACTATGTTCTTACAAATTATTGTTCCAAATGTACTTACAAGCTCGCAATCGAACACTAGGAGAATCCAATGATGAGGGTAAGCAGTTTATAGGAATTAAACTTCTTTCTAAATTCTTGTATGAGATGTGGGCATTGCTGACAAGGCTGGCAATTGTTGTCCATCCTTAGTTGCCCTCAAACCAATTGAAATTGGGCACAATTTGGAAGGCAATCACATAACTATGCATATGGAGTTGCATATAGCCAAACTCAGGAAGATCAGCAAATTTTCTTTCCTAAGAGTGAATGAACCAGAAGTGTTTATACAACAGTAGAAAATGGATACATAGGAACTAGAATTAGAATTGAAATTGCTTTTAATTCTAGGCTTTTATTGACTTCACCTTTCACCATCTGCGATAGTGGAATTTGAACCCAGGATCCCAACATATTAGTCTAGATTGCTGGGTTACTACATCAGTTACTATGACAGCATTATCTCCTTTTTGTTACTCTTTAGCAGTAGTGGTACATGAAATACAGGTTTTAAGCTAGTTTGGGTGCTGAAGGAATCGAGGGTTGTGGTGGGAATGGTTTTGCTAAGGAAGAACATCAACTTGAGTATTTCTGAATAACACAGCAGGCCTAAGGGACTGAATGGTCCACTCCTGTGTTGAATTCTTATGTCTTTATTTTGTTTCTATCAACAGGACTTTTTCTTTGATCAGTATCTGTGGAGAATGGTTTACATATGCATTCATTAATCAGAACTATTGATTATAAAATATTATGCTGATATTTTACTTCCTCGTATCAGAAACATATTTTATCTCTGTACCATTTCCTTTTGATGTTGGCCATTCTCCAAGAATAAAATTTCAGATGAAAAGTGAATAGTATTTTTAAGCTTATATGTGTATGAATGCGAATTGGTGTCAATACATTTGCTTTTTCTATCCCTCCCAAATTTCTGCTTGTGAGTAAATATTCAATTGTATAGTAAATGGTTCAGAAAATCACCTGCTGAATAAATCTTCTTGTGACAAAGAATAGCTACCCTCCCTGACCCTTGCACTTGTCAGAACAGTAGATTAATGGCTCATTTATTCAAACCATCAATAATGTAATTCTTAAACTGGTAATTTCCTTTATCACTGTAAATGCATCACTGTGATTTATACTGTCAATTCTGATCTTCAAATTATGCATGCGGTATGCCGGAGTTTCTCAGCTGTAATCTGAATCTGCATTCTTTATCGTCCTTTACTGATCGGTACAGAGAAGGAATAATCTTTCGAGGAACCCAGGACAATTACCTAACAAAGCATCAGTCCATTTGAAATCATTATGATACCTGTAAATGCTTTCATTTCAAAAATCGTGTCAAGGGTTCATGATCATAGAATAAAAAGTAAAGAATCAAGGCATCAACAGTGTTTGCAATAACAAAAGTCTTATTATAAGCAAAGAAAATTCATGCCAACAAAGGAAGCCATTTGGTCCATTGTGTCCTGACTGAAAAGACCTATTCACTCTTACCCCTCTTTGCAGCTCGTCATCTTTAGTCCAAAAGTTAGGGTTCTTAGAGTGAATTTCCAAGAATTTTTTTTTCTCTCTCTCTGTCTACAAGTAAGGTTTCTCGGCTTAATCCTCATTCAGGCAGTGAGTTACAGATCCCCACAACTTTTGACCAGTAATATGTCAAAATTCCTATGCTACCTCATTATTGACCTCGGCTATATCTGAACACTTGAGTCTTGTGCAAAAGTTTAAGGAGACCAGGAATTTTTTTTATGCGGATTGAAACAACATTCAAGAAGGAATATTATTTATACTGCAGTATTTTCTCCCCAACCCTTTCGTAATATTAAATTACATATAATTCGGATAAAGCAGATGCAGATAATATGCCTGAAAATTTAATTAATTGTTATTTTCCTTTTCTACCAGCTTGATAATCTTTGCCCTGTCTCTAGCAACAATTGTGAAACTATGCATATTTAATATAATTGGATATTTTATTAAATGAAGGCAATTTTGTGATTATAATTTACTCGCGATGACTCCATGGCTCTGCACTCGAGTGGTTTGTGTAATTTTTGCAATGGTCTAAAACATCTAGAAAAATATCATACAAAACATATCAACTGCAAAAAGCCTTGTACATTACATTCCAACAATACTTTTAAAGCAGTGGCACAGGTTAATACGGTCACATATAAAAATAGTATTGGGGTTAATTTGTAGATGAATAGAATTGAAAGCAGAGAAGTTATGTTAAACTTATATCATAAACATTGTTCGAGTAGAGCATGCACAATTCTGTTCTCCATATAATTAAAATGACTGAAAAGCACTCATTAAGGTGCAAATAGGATTCAAATGGATGGCATTAGAACTGAGAGTGTCAGGAAAGATTGAACAGCTTGTGGCACTTCTCTATAGCGAAAAAATAGAACGCTGAGTGAGAAGGGTTCTGATTGAAGTCCTAAAAATAATGAATGTGGTTTAAAGGGTAGAAATGCAGAAATGTTTTCATTTGTGGGAAGACTAAAACTAGAAGGTAGATAAATTCATAAGAGACAAAAGAAAGATTGCTGTGCTGATAAGATGAGATGAAGGAGGTTAGATGAAAGTTTGTAAGAAACATAAATTCCAGCATGGGCCAGTTTGGTTGAATGGCTTGTTTCTGTGCTGTGGATGTAACTCGATGATGTAGCATATTGGCAGAAGCTTTGTGAATAGATTCCCACCTCGTATGATTGTTACTAATGATTGTTATGATGGTGAAATAAGCTTTACTGAATAACATAACTGGAACATGGTCAGTAATAATTGTGTTTTCCCATGATACAATTTATTATCTCAGTCCTTAATGATAGAAGTGGTTCATATAACACAAAATTACATGAACAGAAACTGCAAATTTTTAATCTCTCTCCCACACTGGAGCACCACAATAAACAGATGTATATGAGCCTCTAGACACATTAAATTAAAGGTTGCACAACAATATTAGATCTAGTTTGCTTCAATGAATCACACAACAAAATATCTGCGTGGAGTATTGCACAGCAGATAAGAAATAGCTCCTAAGACAGATTAGCCAACTGAGAATAAATCTGAAGGTGATATCACTAACAGAGATTGTTCAGATTTACTCATGGAAATTACCACAATTAGACTGTATGGCTGAATTACTGTTCACCATTAAGCTGCTGCATTTTTTATATATACTGTACGCCAGTGCCTTACATCAAAGCAGGCAACATTCAAAAACACATGGGGAACTTTTCTACTTCCTGAATAATATTGGGGATGAGTAGTTAATTGGAAAAATACAGCTAAATCAGAAAAAAAGAGATTCTTAAAATTGGGAAAAGAAGCACAATTTTCCACCCAAGGATATCATGGTGAGGCAAAAATCTCACAAGTAAGTGGTGAGAGGTCACTTTGCACAAATTACCATCACATTATTGCCTAATATTGCTTCAATTATACGCAGTCTTCTACTTTATCAGACAGTGGATAGAAACTGGACAATTCCTGACATGGAAGTCTGAATGAGTTCCTGATGGCTCCAGCTCACTCCTTGCTCCTCTGAGCCCCCATCTTGGCCAGTAGCTCCCCGCAACTCAGGGCACACTCCAAGGGCACTCCCCATCCATGGACGTTGACATCAGACATACACGAGTATTACCACATTGTCATAGAACATTTCCCACTCACTGAGAATACAGTTCATCACTTCAATGCTGTTCTTTGAAATACACTGCACTTTTATGTATGATGCTACTGCTGGGCCACTTTGTGAACAGGTACAGGCTCATAGCTCATGTTTTGTCAAGGTTGAATCTTAGGAATCTTAGTTTTCTGTCTGTACTCATTCACTTTACAAATATCCTGGCTGGTTACTGCATCTCTGCATTGCTTTGCCACCTCACTCAAAAGGCACAGGCTTACAATGCTCCGTCTTACCTAAACTTTTAGCATAGATGTAAAGAGATGCAGCCTGTTACGTTAGCCATCAATAAGTCACTCAAGGGGGGGGGGGGAGAACATGTTGCTGTACAGCACCAAGCTACATCAATGTCAAATCTGTACCATGTGCTAGCAGCATACATTGCTAACACACTGCAGCTACATCAAACAAATGGGCATTTCTCAAAGTCTAAGGTGAGTAGTGTTCAGTCAAGTCAAAGGGGACTGTCATCGATTAAGAGTGCCAGCTCAGTAAGTCAAGGACATCATCTGATCTCAGACCAGTAGGCTTGGTCATGGTCAGTCAAACACGTGAGTTGATCAGATTCAGAGGATTTACTGTATTATAGTCTGGAAGTGGATCACAGTCAGTCCTGCAGATTCAGTGCAACCAGTCCAGGAAGAACCAGTAAGTCAGTCAGGGATTTTCTGATGAAGGGTAGAGGCCCGAAACGTCAAGCTTTCCTGCTCCTATGATGCTGCTCAGCCTGTTGTGTTCATCCAGCTCCATACCTTGTTAGGGAGTCAGTCAGGGAGTTGTACAGCAATAAATTGGATTTAGCTATTCATCAGAGAGGGATGAGTCACAGGCAATGCATGGAGTGTGTTCAATGAAAGTAAGAGAGGTTTCTCAGGGACTGCTGCTGTGGTGATGTTGGGGAAGTTAATTGTGGGAACTGGAGGTAACAAGCTGGGATGCAAAGTAATTGCAATAAATCTAATAATTGTAAAAGGAACAAACTCAACACACAAGGGTGGGAGAAAATAGAGCACCGGAGTGCAAAAGGTTCTGCAGGAGCGGGTATCATAAATGCTTACCACAAATGTGGCTTCAATGGAGAGGACGGCATTACCTCAACCACCTGCTGGGGCTCAGAGGGTAAAGTGGGGAAATGGTTAGTTAATAAAAGAGCTGGGTGTGAATGTGGCAAAGATCAAAGCTGCTGGCATTGACAGGGAGGACAAGGTGGAAAGGAATGTGAAGGCTTTTATTTCGAGGGGGAATGGTGGATCACCTCGTTTCAGAAGTTCACTTCAGAATTTGTATTGCCCTCCATCCTTGTCCAAATTGCAAGTGCACAATCTCAATGTGAAATAGCTGCTACCACACTCAGAATGGGTGAGTTAGTCACTAAAATAAAACAAATAACTGTGAGGGCTGCAGATCTGAAACAGAAGGATAACTAGACTCATCGCATTAACTCTGTTTTCTCTCCACAGATGCTGACAGAACTGCTGAGGTCCTCAAGCAATCTCTGGCTGTGTTGAGTTAGTGCTTTATATTTTCTCTGAAGGAGTGTATCAGCTTTTGAGCAATGTGTGGTCCCTCAAGGGCGATAGCATTAAATAAACGCTCACTCTATAGTTTGAAGACATCAGTTATCATGTAAGCCTGTTATAACCGTGTCACGCATTGACCAACTGGCTCAGCTAAAAATCCTTAATACAGGCAATCTTGACCATATTATTCCATATGACAAATTAATCCGAATAATAGTTGTGAAGGACAAGTAAGGTCAGGCTAAATGCAAAGATTGATCTTGGCCCTACAATTTTCAATCACTTTCCAAAGTTTCATAGCCCACACAAGGTGCAGGAGCTGTTCACCATGTCTTGAACTATGCATTTTATTATCTGAGATGTAATGCTGCCTTTTTTGGTTAATTTGGAGGGGTGTCGGGTGTACAGGGAGAAGATTTCATTCTCACTACTACACTTACAATCTCCTACTGAATATGTACAAAATGGCTTGAGCCACATACACCTGAATCAGGTCAAAGAGGGGAAAGGTCCAAGTGGAATCACCCTATTGCCCTCTTTATCAGAAGCTTCCGTGTCCCAATGTTAGCTGTGTGTGTTGTGACTGCTGGCTGAGGACATCACTGAGGAGCTCCTTTGTTTCTGGTATTGTCCACAAAGACTCAATAGAACCAGCCTCATTGGATCCAGGCACAGAAGTTGTTGTCATCTCTGTGTGAGCCCCACACGAAGACAATCCACACGAACATACGAGGAACACATGAATCCGTAATTCCTGGACTAGTGTCAGCTTCCAGCAGTTGTGGTGCAGCCTACTAAACACCAAGCTTCCAACCCTGTGTGATACAACATCTAAAAGGGTTAAATTCTCAGGGAAGTTTGCACAGACCAGGCTTGAAGTTCCACAAATATAGAAGATTAAGGACAGATCTAACTGAGGTGCTGAGAATGATTAGAGGGGCTAATGGACTCAACAGCAAGAAGCTTTGTCCTCTGGAGGAGCAAGTCCAGAGTAAGAGAACATTCTTAAAATTAAAACAAAGCCATTCAGAAGTGAGGTTAGGGGACATTTCTTCACACAAAGAGTGATGCAGTTCTGGACATTGCTCCCCTGAAATGCTGTTGCAATTGGAAATTTCAAAACTAAGTTTAATCATTTTCTTTGGATAAGGATATCAAGGGAGGAGGGAACCAAGATAAATAAATGCAGTTGAGATGCGGATGAAGCATGATCTAATTGAATAACAGCTTGTGCTCAAAGGGCTACACTTATGCTAATGATTTAATTCTCTGTTCATAGGCACACAGGTAAACAAACAAAAATCCCACTCCATAGTGAACTAATGAATTGCAATGCATGATTTCTGATCATTTGTCACATTTGTAACTGTCTCTCAAGGTTACCTAAAGTCAATCATTCAAACTTTTAGCCAGCCGCCCTTTGAGAATGTGTCTGTTACTGCAAAAATAATTATTGACTGGCACTTTTGCCACTATTAGTATGCTTGACACTTACTGGGCCAACTGATATTCCGACAAATTGCAGAAAGAAGCTAATTTTGATAGGTGTTGAAATCTCTACCATGGTGCAAAATGTGGTAGAAACCGCATTTGAAATAATAAAATAATTCAGCATTATTTGTTTTGATTATTGCAGGAGCAAAGTATGGATGCTGATGTACCTAAAATACATATGGGGACTGTGCCTGGTGTCATTCCTTTATCCTGATTATTTGCTGGTTAAATAGGAGGGGAAAAAGAAAGGTTTGCATTTATATAGTACATTTTATGACTACTGGAAGGCACAAAGTTCTTTACAGATATTGATGCATTTTTGCAGGTGTACTTTATTTATTTGTAAAAATCATGGCGCTCATGTTCAGTGCACCAAACTCCCACTAAAAGCGAGAGAACAGTGACCAGATATTCTGTTTATTTTGTGATTTGATTGTGGGATAAATATTGGCCAGCATTCCGCAACATCTCAGGGCACATGCCATAGGTAGCAATTACTTGAATCCTCTGTGCATTGACGTTGGCATCAGAAAAGCACTAACCTCGCCACCTCGTCATGGCACATTTTGGACTAGCTTATAATACAATTCAGCACTACAATACAGTATTTCAGGGCTTACCAAAACTCTAAATTCTAATGTTTTTTTTAGGGACAGGCACCTTATTTTGTGCATTAAAACAGGCTGCACCTAGGGCCTCTTAGCTTTCTTTCTTAGTGCTCAGTCACCTTGCACTTATTCAGTGCTTACAGTGTCTCTGCTTTGCCCTTTAGCACAGAAAGAGGGCCAGCCAGCTGTTCATGGTCATTAGCAGTGATCAGTCAATGGGTGGACATGTTGCTGTTTGGTACAATTTTATGTCAATGTCACACCTACAGCATGTACCAGTAGCTTAATAACAAGACAGTGCATATGCTGAAAACAAATGGTCATGCCTAGAATCCTAAGGTGTGCAGTCCTTAGTTCTATCAACAGGGCCTATGTTACGACTCAGGGGTCTGGTCCATACTATGTCAGGAAAGGTGTTGAGGTACCCTGAGTAAGTGACTAGGTGGTGCAGGATTGGTCAGTATAATCAGGAAACAGGGTGGGTGACTGCTATTGAGGGAAGGTGCTACATTCAATATAGAGAGTGGCAGATCTTAAGCCTTGGTAGGAGATGGGAAAATGTTAGAGTTAAAGTGAGTGTGAGGTAGCAGACAAAATATGGTGGGCCTTAACCTTGTGGAGTACAGGAGGTCATTAACCTTCTGGGGGCACTGCTCTGTGTTCCTCCAGACAGCGGACGCTGCATTGACCCAGGTGACAATTCCCGAAGAGGCTGACAGTGTTTGAAATGGCGCGTGGCCACTTCAGCCTCTGCTAAGCATAAAATTGAGCAAGAGCGGTGCAGTGGAGGCAGGATGCATAATTGATGTGGTGATTAATATAAAATAGCGTGAGAAAGATTGCCAAGGCTCATAGAAGGAAACTCTCCATGAAACTCCCTGAAATTGATATTGGACCAAATTCTTGGAAAATTTAGCTGCCAATGTCAGATGCATGTTCACTAACTTCAGAGGATTACCATGTGACTGTTCTGAGACTGAATTCTACAGACACCATTTACTCATTACCATACTGCTGTTTGCAGGAACCAGCTGTGCACAACTTGCCTGCCCTGTTTCCTATATTACAAAAATGTCTAATCTTTGACAAGTACCTAATTAGCTGTAAAGCATATTGGGCCTGTCTTCGGAACATGAATGATGTGATACAAATGAAAGTATTTTCAAAGGTTTGAACTTAGATTAAAAATTCATGAAAAGACATTTCAATAATGTTATTTCAATTGCATGTAGTGTAGCCAGTTAAACTGGAAGTGAAAGCATCAAAGTTATTAAATATCCTGTTGGTGTTTAATCTTCTTCCTTGTTTCTCTGACCAAATGAAGATTTGTCCCACAAAGCCACAAACTCCACTACAGGTAGGGCAGGGACAGGTTCCAAATCCAGCCTAGCTGGAAGACAGATTGAATGCAGGGCTGCTGGCAACAATTTGAGCCACAGTGGTCACCCAACCAGCTGAACCAAATGAGCCCTTCAAGGAGTTTCAGTGACAGCAACACTTTTACATATGTCCTGCAGTTATGAACATTGGTGGTAGTGGCTACAATTTTCTTTCCATCACAAGGCTGACTAGAAATCTCTCCAATTGTTTCGGCTGCCATTGGATTGTGTGGGAATGATTTGCGAGTTGATAGTGAGCCTATTTGGGCATGTTATGAGCACACCTTCCCTGGCCATTAACTCCTGGAGCAGAACTTGAACCAAACTTCTAGCTCAGAACTGTGAACATGACTGGTTGATCAAGTTCACATTGCACACAAAAAGCACATTGTTGATATGTTTTGGGTCATGGAATACAAAGGCATTTTGATGGACGTGTTTTAATTCTACAAGTATGAATAAAAACTATTGGAAGCTAAGATTAAACTGTATATTATGAAAAATATAAATCAAAGGACAAAGCAGAGAAATTGATTGTAAAAAATTCCCTGTGCATGAATGAATGCTAGTGCACTCATGCGATTGTGAGGACATTAAAACTCCTGAATATGCATTTTCTGATATCAACGCCTTTCCAGTTGTTCTTTACCTGTTAGATGTTATTTCTTCAGACACCATGACACATCAATTAGGCTAGTGAGTTTGCAATTTGGCAGGTTTAGCACAATTCAGCTCAAATTATTTAAAAACAGCTGCTCATTTGATGTAAGGTTCTGAAGTATGCCTGTGCTTTGTCTCAATTTTAAATATTAAACATTTTTAGTTCACAGCATTTTTAGTTGCTCAACTACTTGTGGAAATATTCACCTTGTGGTCAGAGTTCAGTCTTAGGATTGCTGCTTTTTGTCATGTTGATGGATTATAACCTTAGATCATCCATGGACATGTTGAACTTTAACTACAATGTGTTTTTTTAAAAGATGACATATAACTGTTAAAAATGACTGAGAAAGTAAATTCTGAGAAATGAAATTTAGTGACTGTCTGGAAGACCTGCATCAATTATCCTCAGTTAAAGGAAGACACTGGAATGTCACCCTGAAGGACACCGCGGAAGCTTCAAATAGAAAGCCTTCAAAGGGAGAAATACACTGCAAAATGAATTACAATCCTCTATGAATTGTCTCAGGCTGTGAACATGATGGGAGAAAAGAGAGCGATCTGGACAAGGATATATATATATATATAAATTTTCTGTTTTTGCTTTTCAATAATTCATAACAACAAGGGTTAAAAGCCAATATATACCCCGGCCTTGTTTGTGGACATAGTGGTGAAGTGAGGGTCACAGCTGAAAAAACCCCTAATCAATTCCTGCACAGTAGATAGGTAGAAAATAAGTGAAGTCTCTCTTTCTCTCTCTCTCTCTCGCTTGCTTTTTTTTGGAAGCTGGAAAGCAGATGAAACTATTGTCAAAAGGAATGAGTCAGTCATAGACCTTTCAGCTAATCTGCAAAGTCTAATGTCTCAAAATCAACAGCTTGCTTCCCAACATAAGTGCTAATGACATCATGCAGCGTGATGACCACAACATCCTACCATCTACACTGCATGGAACACAGAACGCCAAATGGATGTAACAAGGCTGCTCACATTATTTAAAGGATCATGCAAAGACAAGCCAGGTTGCACCTTCCTGAATCTACAAGATGTGAATGTTGGAGAAGACCCTCCATGTGACAAAATTCCCAATTGTCCAGGTCCAGGAAAGCTAGCTCAGATTTGGGAGTTGATTAACTATATGTTACAGCATCAACTAATAGAGCCTTGCAGCAGTAGCTGGAGGGCCCCAGTTGTATTTGTGTTTAAACTGGACTGCTGGGCGAGGCTCTGCATTGACTACCAAAATGTTCATGCAGAAACTTGCAGCATAACTGCAAGCCTTCTTCCAGAAAACACATTTAGCTGACCTAGCGGTTACTCTTTAAAGGAACATATTTATAAATGGCCAAGTAATCTATCTAGGCCAGGGGCACATATATCTCTTGCGCAGGATGCATCCTCTCGCTCTTAGCTTCACTTCTTCATGCTTGCTCAATTTACACTTCCTTTGGGGCCATTAGCCTCTGTGGTTTGTATTTTCAATTTGACGATGGCATTGTTTTTCAATGAGGAGAGCAAGGCAGGCAACAATGTTTTAGCTGTAAGAAGCCGAACAACTTTGTATGTAAACGTTCAACTGGAAAAAAAAAGCAAAAGACGCCAATAAAGATGGCTGCTCCATCAATGTCAGACAACTGTTCTGACCAAACACTCTACCTGAATCAAAAGGTTGGCATCATTCAGCTTAAAGGTGATAAATTGCAAAGGAGAATCTCAAGCAAATATGAAGTCTCAGATAGACATTGACCTTTATGGTACATGGTGAGCATTGTGGACCTCAAATGGCTCAAGTTGATGAGTCAAAAAAGAAGCCTCAAGGCTAACATTGAACATATTTGATGAAACGACACTCATTCGAGCAATGAAGTTGAGAGCCCAATGAAATGTCTAAAGTGAAGATCTACGGTAGATGTTAAGCAAAATCCACTCTTCTCAGTTGAAGCAAGTCTAAAGCCTGGAATGGTAACACTGAGATTTCCTGTGTTTCACAGAACACCTATTGACTACCAAACAGACTCTAGAAGATTACAAAGATATTGTTTCAGGTCTTTAATGACTATCTAGTGAATGTCTTCAATTGAATGAGAATGTGTAACCAACTCAGTATTTGACAAGGAAAATACAAGTCCAGTTTCAAAGGCAAGAGAGATGGTCTTTCTAAATCAGAAGGTCCTAGAAAAAAAACTGAAAAGATGATGAGAAAGGCTAGGTTATTTTATTAGGAGCTGGCAACTGATAAGCAGTTGAAAACAAAAGAGGCAGTCATTGCCAAATATCAGAAAGGTTATGGACAAAGAAGAGAAAAAGAGTATGAAAAAAAAGAAGAGTTATTCAATAAACCTGGCATCACGTATTATAATTTATGTATCAAGTGAAAAGAGAATTCACACAGATCTTGACAAAGTGAGACCTGTAGCACAGATGCACCAAGCAATTGACACAAAAGCAGAGAATCAATCTGTTAGGTTTCTGAACTATTCAACAAAGGTCATTATAATTTGTCTTCAAAGTATGAACATCTCCACCAGCTCTCTATTAAGGAAGTGTACTAGTATTGTGGTAGGGAACAAGAAGGAGATTTCAGTCGAATCAGAAACAAAACTAACAAATACAACTTGACAGGTTCTGAAAATCATCAACCTAGCAGAAACAAGGAAGTTACGATGAGCCAGTATTAATTGTTGGCTTGGACTTAAGTGGAGTTATCCCCTCTATTGATGTGGTCGGGCAGGATGAAGTCAGATTGAATAATCAGATGGGTTGGCACTGATGAGATACTCATCTCCTCCCTGCCACCGAAGATATCAAGATTAGGATAGGAATGCCCTTGGGTGACTTTTCTGATCCATTATTATTTAAGGCCCTTAAGTGGTTATTTTAATAACCATTTAATAACCATATGAGCAGCCTGCTTTTTTGGCAGCTGTCTGCAGGGATTGGAAGGTCTCTATTTGCCCCACAATGTGGGCAGTTTGGACATGACGGTGGAGGGGAGAGTGAATGATGAATGTAAACCCCTTGTCTTTGCCTCTGAACCCTAGGTCAGCATCCTCTGATGACCCCTACTCCATGAAAACACCCCAAAGTAGAATCCCTCAACGTTTCACTTGTGCAAGGGTATAGGCATCAATACAATTTCCAGTGTATTTGGCAGAGGCTTCTCAGATGTGGTACTGATGATCACGGATGGCTTGTACATTTACTGTACGGAACCCTTTTCTACTGATGAAGTCTTCTCTATTGCGATCTGGTGCTCTCAATGCAAAGTACATACAATCTACGTTGTGCTGCACTTGGGGGATCCTGGTTTACTTGCAATGCCTACTTGCCCATGTTTCAGCTCTGAGCTTGATACTGGAATACAAGATGAAGCGGTGTGATCTGGCGCAAATTGCATCAGTAACAACATTGGTATATCCGTAGGTTGAGAATTGAGAGATCCTACACAGGGCCCCATTGGGTCTATGGAAGCAACAACTCACATGAAAAAATATGCAGTGTTGTCACTTTAGCAGCCACTTTTATAGAATGGCAGCCCACACTTTCAGTTCACAAGCCCTGATCCAAGAAATGGCTAGGTTTTGAGTTGATGTCACATGACATCCTCAACTTGCGATGTCAATGCATCTCGCTCATCTGGAGTAAATGGCATTGACTATAGGTGGTGGGCAACCTTTATTTCTTCTGCATCTTGAGGGGACCTTCAGCTGCAGCTTCTTCATGTGGATCCCACTCCATAATTGCTGGAGGTAGCTGCTGTTCCTGAGCTTGCTAGTACTTTTGTGCCTTCTCGAATATTCTGTGCCTTTGTTGCATTATGGCCACAGAAACATGATCCCTGCTGTGGCTGGTGTGGTCAGGTGAGCTATGACCTATTACAGAAATATTGATTTTATTTTCAAGACCATGGATAAAAACTCAAAATGGAGAATCCAAGTTTAAACCTAGCCGGACTGTGCAATTTTCAAACTGCCATGATGACCAAGGTGAGAAACAAAAACAAAGTTGCTGGAAAAGCTCAGCAGGTCTGGCAGCATCTGTGAAGAAAAAATCAGAGTTAACATTTTGGGTCCGGTGACTCTTCCTCAGAACTTTCAAGGCCAAAGGGCAAGGTGAGACACTGGAAGAGTCAGTGGCCACCAAGTACCTGTTCAGACTGTCATGCTGGGTATTGCCACCATATCGTTTGTATCCAGAGCTTGATAAAGTAGTAAACAGTTATAAATGAGATTAAGTCATGCTGAGATGTTAATTATCACAACTCCCAAAGTACTTTGGGCACTTTGAGCCCTTAATTTAAAAATATGCTTTTAAAAGAGGAGTGTTATGAAGATAACATCAGTAAAAGCTGAAATAACTACAGATGCTGTGAACATCTTTTGTATTGGACAAGTTGGATATATTGCCAAAAGATGACAAATGATCCTTCAAGAAAACTGGACTGTGATCTCTTGTGACTACAAGAGATAGTGAAGGGTTGATGACTCTCTGCTCAATAGCAAGTCACACTCTGGACTATGTCCCAAACTGCTGATATATTGTGATTTATTTTTCTTTTGAAGAATACACAAGAACAGTGTTTCAACTGTCAGTTTCAACCCTATCGAAGAGGATTTGTGGGATTGAACGCTTTTGTTTTTAGGTATTATTGTGCTGTGAACCATCCCCTATTTACTAATGCTGAATATAAAGAACCTCTCACAATGAGTGCTGCAGACCAGCTAAAGAAGTGAAATTACAACAAAGGAACTTCAGTCAGTCTGCAAAACCAAGACCCTCAAAGGTTGGCCGTTTAAATGCAAATATTGATTCTACTGGTAATCACCATGGCAACAGCCACAACGTTCAACAATCCACTCTTCACGGACAATTCAGAGACTGATCCATATAACTTTGCTTAACTTTTATCTTTTGGACTCCCATTTTAGTTCTAATCTTGTGAATATATACAGCATTACTAATTCTTCTCATGTTCTGTAATTAATAAACTCAGTCTTTGTTAATGTAAGAAGGCCTGGTTACGCTGGCTGCTTTTAAAATAGAAGTTCTTTTGGGTCTAGGAGAAAAAGGTGTTCACAAAGAAAGGAATTCTTTTTCAATAAAACTTCATGCAACAAACCAAGGAGGATGGAAAAGCTCCTCATTGGGGAATTTAATGATTTGGGAGTTCCCCGTCTGGAACTGTTACAGACTGGGAATCTCGCCTGAGATCTGGTCATAACATAATGCATGCATTTAAGCATTTCACCACTCATTTGTGAGAATCCTATCTTACCATTAAAGCCTCCAGTGGAAAATCTAACTTTTATTCTTTCTCAACGTTAGGAATAACATTGTTCAAACATGCCATGTTTCTACAATTGTCCCACTTTCCTCCATGTTATTTTTTCAGGGGTTGAGTAAATTGTACCTCATTCTTTCTGTTGGCCAAAGGGCCAAGATCAAGAGGAGAACAATTTAAGCTGAGTGGCAACAGAGTTAAAGGCAATATGAAACTTTTTTTTAAAAAAAGCATTAAACGGTGAGTATTAAGATCTGGAAGGCACTGCTCAGCAGATGCAGACCCAATTATGAAAAGAAATTAGAGAAGCAACTGAAGATTTTTAAGAAAGGTTAATGAAATAACTCTACAGAGGCTGATATCCCATCACCATATCACCTTTTACTTACACGTGACACTAGTCCAGCTCCCTCAGAGCCAGCTTTCAGAGCATCAAAATGCCTGATACTCCTCTTTTTATCTGCCAGTCTGGGTTCCCTGATTGGACCAGATTATCAGCCTCAATCAGGGAACTCATGTTCTATGAGTTCCATCTGGCTGACCTCGTTACAATCGCTACTGGTTACATGTGTGGTCAGGTGACCATGACGTCCATGATTGTTACAGAAATATTGATTTTTCTTCCTTCATGAGCATGGATTAAAACTCAAAATGTGGAAGCTGAGTTTAAATCCAGTTGGACTCTGCAATTTGCAAACTGCTGAGCTCTAATAGACAGTATTCATGCAGCCAGGCCTTGGAAAATCAACTTCCTGTCAAAACCAGGCAGGCCTGGAGCTGCCTGGCCAGGTACATACGGTGACATTGTTTCAGAATAAACTGTTGTTTCTACCTCAAGTTTCCACCTTACCTGCTTTCGTAGAAGAATGGTACATAGACTTGGTGGCACCTAACTCAGTAGGCATAACGTGACAAAAATAACACTTGACAGTTGAAGATTCAATACCATGTTCTGTGAGCTACAATTAATGGAAATAGTCACCTGATTGGATCTTTTTGGCTCCACCCAATGCTAATTTTGGACAGACCGCAGAATCTTCAAAGAGCATGAAGAGGGATTAAAAGGGGTAACTGAAGCCCCAGCTCACTTAGCTTTTGCATCTTCTACAATGATGTCTCCAGAAAGCATCTTCGACTGGCATCTGAGATGTACAGTATCTCCAGCTCCTTGCATCTCATGGCCAGCATCATCAGACTGAACAGACCTAGAAAACCATCTCAGTGAGCCAACCCGAAAACCAGAGCCGGCCCTAGATGACAGGTGAAGCCCAAATTGAAAACTGCAGATCCTGAAACATCAGCCAACTCTCAAAGAGTAAGGAAGAGCCTTTCCCAGCCTTATTGAACAGGTATTACCAGTCCTTTCAGACAACTAGTTCCAATACAGTTGTAGGGACTTGTAGATCGGGTGTAGTGAATCCTCAGAAGTGTGTGTCAGAAATACACAACTGGCTTAGATTTAAGAATGTTCATTGAAAGGTCCAGTGATGAGATTGTTAGAGTTTGATAGGGTTTAATAAAAGTACAATAACAAAGTCTGATAAATATTGTTTTTCCTTGATATATTGTTCAATTACGCTGTGTTTGACCTTCCCATGAGTCTTGGCCTCTTTGCCTATCTCACTGCATAACCTGCCTGAGTTAAAAAGGGTTACTACAAATTGATCAAAGTTAGTCAAGGTACATATACCCACCTTTCACTTTACAACATAGGAAAATTGTGTCAGAGAGATTCTGCCTACATTGCTCTTGCAGACAGCTGACACAAACATGATGGCCCAAATGGCCTCTTTTTGTGTCATGACAATTCTATTATCATCCTCAGTTCCTTTAAGATAGCCCTCATATCCTCTTTTTTTTTGACAAGCTCCTGTTGTGACATTTCCATATCTCACCAAGCGTCAAACTTTGCTTGAAAATGACTCTTCAGTTAACCTTAAGATGTATTATTCCATCAAAAGGCACTACACAATACTGTTGTTGTTTAATGTATCAATGAGAATGAAGAATTCGAGAAAAAAACTCTGCATCTGTATATTTATTACTAATTACTTGTTATTACTAATGGAGTCATGGATAAGCGGGACCACAAGACAAAAATCCAAACAAGGAACTCAGCTAAGCTGCCAGGGTGCCAATCGAGTGGTTAATGAATCCATTCAAAATCCATTGATTTTGTTTGGAGATTATCTGTCTCACTTAAATGTCTCTCTTCCAGTTTAATGTGTGAACTAGTACATATTGGCTCATGTGTGCAGTAGCTGTTAGTGTAGACACAGTCATCAGCAATGCGCCATAAGCTTGATGCATGGTAATGCACACATAAAAGGGACTCATGACTGTTATTTAATGAATATTTAGCAATGACAATCTGCAGTTGATTTTTAGGAAATTTGTATTGGTTATGTTTTGAACTAATTAGATTGGCTTAAAGTACTTGAAGTTGTTTTTAAAATTTGTCAGTACTGTCTTTCACTGCGACCTTTTGTAGAAATTCAATGCCATTTTTCCTACTTCCAAATCCTTTAAGTGTTAATTGTAAGTTACTCAGTGAACGGGGGCCAGGTATGTCTGCTGTAAATTCTAGGCACATGTCAAACACACACTATACTCCCAGATTTAAGTCAAGCTTCACAAAACATCAATACACTTTTTCAACTGACATTGCATTTATAAATTTGCTTAGAAAAAGATACATTTGTCCATCTCTGCAGGAGTTGCATATGTTGAAAACTTAGCAAAATTTCAATCAAACATTTGCCCACAAAGAGTTCGTTCAATTGATTGTAGTATTAGATGCTGTCCAGTGAGTGTATAGCCATACTCCAAAGTGAGATGGGGAGAGCAAACAAAATCTCCTTAATTAATTGATGATCCACATTACAGGGATAAACAGAAATACAGAGAGGAGAAGAAACAATATTTTGGTGTTGCATTGCTACTTGGGTGTAAAAGTAGCAATGGTTTGCTGACAGCTCAGAGTTAAAGGGTCGTGTTTTAATTCAGTGACGCTTTAGTTGTCTTTGAACCCAACGCATGTTACTTGTTAAGATGCAAATGAGTAGCAACTTGCTAAATTTTTGCAACATGAAAAACACCTTTATTTTGAAAGGAAAATAACATCTTTTGTTTGTAAGGAACCTTTCACAACTTCAGGTAATCACAAAGTGTTTTGCAGACAATGAAATACTTTTCAAATGTAAAGAGAAAGAAATGCAACACAGCAAGGTCCCACAAACACTAACGTGATAATGATCAGATAACATGTTGTGATATTGATTAAGGAATAAACTTTGGCCAGGGCACTATATTTCCCTGCTCTTCTTTGAAATCATGTAATGAGATCTTTAATAATAGAATTATGCATCTAAATGCTTTTTCTCCTTGAGCCATGACCATAAGACCATACTACATAGGAGCAGAATTAATAAGGAAGACTTTACTTGTAATTTACTTATGCCTTTGGAAATAAAATATGGTGGCATGTGAATTATAAATGCCCATATTTCAGTCTCTGCACATTTCACCATCAATCTCCTTTGAGGGCAATGAATGGCTCAAAGATTTTCTGACTTCAGTTAAGGGTATTTCCAGTCACTCTTACTGTCTCGTGTGTGAGTGATAAATCACCAAGGGATATTTATCTATCTGCAAAGGTAGAACTACTCATAGGTCATTTGGCATAAAGTTACTTTGCAAGTTCTGCTTTAAGTACAGGAAACGTGACAAAATTTATGCCACCTACAGAAATCTAAGTTTTAGCCAACTCCAGTATGGGCTTAGCACTGCCAGAGTACTTGCCAGCCTGGAATCTTTAGGAGTCACAGTCAGTTAGATGTGGCACTGAAAATGACAGCTACTCTGCAGTTCACACATGTATGGGCTGCGCAGTTCAACCCAACCATCCTTGTTCTTGTTTATTTTCAACATGAGCACCACTTTATCTGAACTGATGCCCTCTCTCTTTTTCTGACCATTTCATTTTCTTTTACTTCAACCACTTACTTAGCCAATTCTTAAATGCTAAACTGATCCCTGTTGTCTGAAACAATTAATGTTCAAGACGATAATTGATTCCACATGTTTTGTGAAAGCTTCAGGATCCCAGAGCAACCTTGTGATGATGTCACAGAGCTGCACATCATTTTGGTATATATACTACAGTGTGAACAGAGTTCGAACAGATGAGAAGGAACATGTTCAAAAAACACTAGTAACCACACAAAACTACATTAGATCTCTCTATTCCATGCAAAGCATACAAAGAGCACATGGATGTCAACACACAAAATTAGATTCATCCTTAATTTCCACATCTGTAATTCAAGGCTTGTTTTGATTACCATGTATCACAATGTTCAGTATTACTGTAAAATAAACAGTGTTACTTTGAAGTCTAACCCTGAAGATAATCCTTGACTTTGCCTTCTGATCAACCAGTCTCTAAAACCCCAACTCTGGTGTGGCATTAAACCACATGGTAAAAGATTGCAATATGGACCTAATATCATCTGGAGAATTTAAAGAAAAACTTGAAGATTTTAAAACTGTTCTTTTCCCAAAGCAATTGATTTTACAGCTTAAAAACCATACACCTTTCAATTCAAAACTATTTGTCACAGGTGTGTTTCCAAAGCCACACACCACTGAAAACAAAACTATTTATCTTTCTACTGACAATGCAGCAAGATAGGTCATGTCTCAAAATTGAGCTCCTGTATGAAGAACAAACCAGATGTAAAGAATGTATATTTTTATTCTTCTGTGAATTGGGGAAAGGACTGTTTCAAAACAGAGGATTGTGAAAGGAATTCCACAGTTTCAAAAAACATGTTACTGAATCTCATTGTCAGTAATAAGCATGGGGCTGGATGAACACAGCAGGTCAAGCAGCATCATAGGAGCAGGAAAACTTGACGTTTTGGGCCTAGACCCTTCTTCAGAAATGGGGGAGGGGAAGAGGGTTCTGAAATAAATAGGGAGAGAGGGGGAGGCGGATAGAGGATGGATAGAGGAGAGGATAGGTGGAGAGGAGGCAGACAGGTCGAAGAGGCGGGGATGGAGCCAGTAAAGGTGAGTGTAGGTAGGGGGGTAGGGAGGAGATAGGTCAGTCCAGGGAGGACGGACAGGTCAAGGGTGCGGGATGATGTTAGTAGATAGGAGATGGGGGTGTGGCTTGAGGTGAGAGGAAAAACAGGTTAGGGAGGTGGAGATGAGCTAGGCTGGTTTTGGGATGCGGTTGGGGGAGGGGAGATTTTGAAGCTTGTGAAATCCACATTGATGCCATTGGGCTGCAGGGTTCCCAGGCTGAATATGATTTGCTGTTCCTGCAGCCTTCGGGTGGCATCAGTGTGGCATTGCAGGAGGCCCAGGATGGACATGTCATCTGAGGAATGGGAGGGGGAGTTGAAATGGTTCGCGACTGGGAGGTGCAGTTGTTTGTTGCGAACTGAGCGCAGGTGTTTTGCAAAGCGGTCCCCAAGCCTCCGCTTGGTTTCCCCGATGTAGAGGAAGCCACAACGGGTACAGTGGATGCAGTACACCACATTGGCAGATGTGCAGGTGAACATCTGCCTGATGTGGAAAGTCTTCTTGGGGCCTGGGATTGGGGTGAGGGAGGAGGTGTGGGGGCAGGTGTAGCACTTCCTGCGGTTACAGGGAAAAGTGCCGGGTGTGGTGGGGCTGGAGGGGAGTGCATTGTCAGTCAGTAAGTTGGATTTATACTGCTGATTTGTTCAAGCAGTGTGGGTGACTGTAGACGAGCCAGCATCAGGGGTAAGTGCAAAGTAAAATTCAGCTGTCAACAGGTTGCTAACTTGTTTGTGAGTTTGCGACCAGTTTTTGATGATTAAGACCTACTGACAGCAACAACTGATTGGTTCCTGGGCCACTGAAAAAGTTTGTGGGTCATCATGGTATTGTTTAGCAGACTTCAGACTGCTGCTGGAGGAACATAATGTGCCTTTTTCTCCAGTAAAATATCTAAAGCCTGAAGAAAAATCAGTTTATTTCCTCTCACCATTCACTGTAAGCAATGGCCCTATAACAAAACACTAACAAACTTTGCAGTAAGTGCTCACTTGTGCCTCCTGCAAAAAAAAGTGCAAAGAACCTGAAAAGAAAGAAGAACGAAAAATCCTGGCAAGTAAAAGGATCACTTCAGTGAACATTGTGGACTAGCACCATTGAATGGCTTCCTCAGTCTTTTTTAACCCTCCACCCATAACACCAATTTTTTCTTATCTGTATAGTGAGGTTGGGGGTCAGTGATATTTGGAGTCGGGTTAAATTTTTAAAAAGTGCATGGAGACTTACTTTGAACACAGACAATGCTTCTCTACTGTGAAAGATTTACTGATTTTTGATAGTTGACTAGTAATTCGGATGCACATCTTTGAAATGTGGGTTTCCTCCCACAGTCCAAAGATATGCAGGTTAAGTGGTGTGCCCATGCTAAATTGCCCATGGTGTCCAGGCTGTGCAGGTTCGGTGGATTAACTATGGTAAATTTAGGGCTACAGGGATGATGTGTGTCTAGATGGAATGTTGTTCAGAGGGTCAGTGTGACTCAATGGACCAAGCGCCCTGCTCCCATACTGTAAGGATTCTGTAATTCTAATTCTGCATTCACTGCAATATGACAATCTTGAGACAATTTACCAAAGGCACCTAATTATAATAACCGAGTGCAAAGTAAGAGCTTGTGGCTCTGTTTGGTGGTCAGGGATTTCCAAACAGGGCCCCGTTGTTAATTATATTACATATGACATACACCATAGTAACTACCAAAAATGAGTTACTTATTTTACTACTTTTTAACAATATTTTACAATTCATTTTGACCCTATCTCTCCACCATTCTCCCCAAATTTTTGACTTGATTCAATCGCTAGCTAAGGAAAGTAAGTATAAGGCATAAAAATATTTGAATTGAAGTTGGTGATTTTGTCTGCTGGCTTCTATTGTATCAGAGATTCAATTAATCTGGCGACCTGAACATATACTCTGAATGAGTAGTACAAGGATCTGGCAGAGAAAATGACACTTTGTGCCAGACTGCTGAAGGGTTTCTGAGTTTGTTCCAGTTCCTTCATCCAGATTGTTAATGTATAATGTGGATAGTTGTGGCACCAACACTGACTCCTGTGGAACTCCACCAGTCACTGGCTGCCAATTCTGAAAAAAAAAGCCTTTATCCCCACTCTCTGCCTTTTGACAGTTTGCTAATCCTCTAAGCATGCGAGTACCTTGCCCCTAAATCACGAGCTCTTATCTTATTTAGCAGCCTCCTCCATGGCATCTTGTCAAAGGCCTTCTGGAATGCTTGGTAGAATGGACTGCTTGTGCCACGTAGCATACTCTATCATAGAGACACAGAAAAATAGGCACCGGGGTAGGCCTTTCAGCCCCTCAAGCCTGCCCTGAAATTCAATATGATCATGGCTAATCATGCAATTTCAATGTCCCACTCCTGCTTTTTCTCCACACCCCTTGATCCCTTTGGCTGCAAGGGCCACGTCCAAATTCCTCTTGAATATATTTGACGAACTGGTCCCAACAGCTTTCTGTGGTAGGGAATTCCATAGGTTCACTACTCCCTGAATGAAGAAAATTCTTCCTCATCTCAGCCCCGACTAGCTTACCCCTTATTCTTAGACAGTGACCCGTAGTTCTGGACTTCCTCAACTTCGGGAGCATTCTTCCCACATCTAGCCTGTCCAGTCCCATCAGCACTTTATATGTTTCTATGAGATCCTCCCTCATTCTTCTAAATTCCCCTGAGTGCAAGATCAGTTGATCCAGATTTTCTTCACATGTCAGTCCTGCCATTCTGAGAGTCAGCTTGGTGAACCTTTGCTGGACTTCCTCACTAACAAGAATGTCTTTCCTCAGACAAGGACACTAAAACTGCAAACGATATTGAAGCTTCACTAATGCCTCCACAGTAATTGTAGAATGCTCCATAAGTTGTCATCAAAACAGATATAACTGTGGAGCATATAAAAGGGAGGTATACACATTTGTCAAGCTGTTGATCAAGATAAAGATGAGAAAGGAAAAAATATTCTGCAACAAGAGCCTGATTATTATAGATGGAACTTGCCCTTAGTGTTCCATTTGCCTTATGATTTTCTTTCAGTTTCAACATGCAGAGATCAAACATTCCTTTGCCAACATTGGACGATGCATTAATTTAAGTATAAGAGACCCCACGAAGTTTCCATGCTCACTTGTAATTCTATACTACCTCAAGAAAATCTGGGAAACTTGTAATGGTGCCTCGAGGGCTCGGTCTGCAAAACTGCTCATGTTCCATCTGTAATCCTTCACCGTATGATAATAGCGTGCAGATTCAATTCTCTTCTCTTCACTTCATTAGAAATGCAAGCAGCGGCTTCTGCAGAAGCACTTGAACACTCTTGCTCAAGTGTTAGTGAGCTCCCGCAGGCAGCCTGCCGTGAGGGCCGGATGTGTTTAAGTGCTGAATTTCTGGTGAGGATGGTTGCTTGCTAGAAGTCGTTGGGATCTCCCGCAGTGCGTTGTTCCTGCCAGAATGGCACAGAAGCTGGAATTTCTCACTTTTATTTTTCTCAGGAATGGAGGAACAGCGTGAAGAGACAGACGGTGTCACGAGTCAAGTTGGAATCGCAAACGCATCCTGCCAAACACCATTGCAGTTATATAAAGAATAGCACATCAAATAGTGCAGCACAGATTACGATCGTTCAGGGCATAGAGCCGCACTGCAGAAGATGTAGGATGTGAGATCGAAGACAGCCTCGGAGAGTTTAGTTGAAAACCCTGCTGAATAATTTAGCTTGCAAGTGTGGTCGAATGAGGTCAGAAATAGAATAGCATGGCCACTCATTGGATTAAGCCTTCTATCAATGTGAGATTTTGTTTGAATAGTTGCTGCCTCAATATCACCATCAAACCCCATCCTGCTCCTGTTCCAGCATGGTTTTGAGATTCTGCTCATTTTTATGTTGTATTGCAAGCAAGGAGAAACAAGATTCAGCAGCTGAAAGGAATCTTGAGGACAAGAATGGGATGCATCTGCAATCCATATGAGGTACTGACGGTGCGTTGTAGAACAGTCCTACTCATGGCATGAGTGTCATTCTACCAGCTTTCTACTCCTGTCCGTAGTCAAATTGGCGTTTTTAGTGAAGGTTGTGAAAGATAGCCTGTGAGCCAGTTTTAACCCATCCACCCCCATCAAATAAAGCTGACACAGATAACCAGTGTGAAAATGAAGCATTTTGGGTGCTAGTACTGATCTGATGGGGCACTGGTAAGCACAAACAAATTGCTAACAAAGATAATAATGGGGGCATTCAAAATCTGAGTCCATAAGTATAAGTTGGCCCTGAATATATGCAATCAAGAATTCAGATAAAACTCCTTTTCCCAGAGTGTGGTTAGAATCTGGACATTGATACCACATGTAGTATTTGAGGCTAGTAGCATTGAAGCATTTAAAGAGTAGCTGGATAAATACATGAGAGATAAAGTACCAGATGACAACCTGAAAAGAATAGATTGAGTGAAAGGAGATTCATGTAGAGCATAATCCTTGGCAAAGTTGGTCTAAAAAGCCTGTTACTATATTGCATTTCTTCCTTCATCCCATCAGAAGCAGTTATTCAAGATAAATACTTCAGCTTTACTGGCATCACAGGTGTTTGATAACATCACTCTTCTGCTTGGGAACAAGTGGAAAAGATGGGGAGAGTTGTTTTTCAATGCAATGATTGTGTATTTGCATATATTGGTTTCACAAATAAAGCAAAAACGATGTTGTCAAACATTGCTTCATAAGGATGATGCCCCTCTAACTATGATAACGATTGTAATTTCAAGACAACTGAGTTGTTCAGCTAATAAGAATGTCGTGAATTCCTTTAGCAATTTTAAATAATCAGAACTCTATGTGATGCAAAGTTTGTTGAACATATGCCTTAAGTGCAAATTCACAGCTGTGTTGGCAATATACACTTAGAATTAGCTGTTAGCCTTCAGCACACTGCAGGCTTCTTCCTTAAAAACACTTTACAATTCTAACTAGCTAACTGGTCAACTGCACTCTTTGATGCAGTCTTCAAAGGCAAGATGTTTCATGGAGTAATGAAATACAAGCTGCTCTGAATTAGACAAAAAATGTGCAGTTGAAAAGCTACATCATATGAATTCTAAAGATGTTTGTTCCTCATATTTCAGCATAAATACTCTTAACACATAGGGCTTGCTTGTTATTTGAACTGATGGTTGGAAAATGTACCCTAGCTGCTCATCCCAAGCTACTAGTTGGAAGAAAGCCCCGAAGTGCAACAAAATGGGAAAGTGCCATGAAAACTCTGGAGAGAAGGCAAGAAGGTCCATAACATCTGAAGCAGAACACTTAGTTCTGAGATGAGATGAAACTTCTTCACTGACAGGATTGTCAACTTTTAGAATTTTTCAACCCAGAAATGTCAATGATCCATCATTAAATATGTATACGATTAAACTATAAGCTCACACATGCAAAAGCCCTGTAAACCAATACACAATTTACTTTTGAATTTAATCATCTTGAATCATGCAATTGTTCTTTTCTTACTTACATATTAACAAATGCAAACAAGATGTGTAGAAATCCTGTGGACAGAGTTTGTCTCATGGTGGTGAAAGGGAATATCGAAGAAGATCTGATGAAGGGTTTAGGCCCGAAACGTCAAGTTTTCCTGCTCCTATGATGCTGCTTGGCCTGCTGTGTTCATCCAGCCCCATGCTTGTTATCTCGTTACTCTGACCAAACTACATTATGGGTTTGAGAACAGGATGGCAGAATGGGAAATTATTGATCAACTATAGAATCCCAACAATGTAGTAGCAGGTGAGTCAGCTCATTGGGTCCACACTGAGCTCCAGATACCATCCCCTGAGGCCCATCACTCTACCGTATTCCTGTAACCTTGCATTTCCCATGGCTAACCCGCCTAGTCTGCACGTCCCTGGACACGATGGGCAATTTAGCATTGGTCAATCCACCTAACCTGCACATCTTCGGACTGTGGGGGGGTGGATACTGGAGCATCCTGAGTAAACCCACACAGACATGGGCAGAATGTGCAAACTCCACACAGACAGCTGCCCGAGGCTGGAATCGAGCCCAGGCCCATGGCACTGTGAGGCAGCAATGCTAACCACTGAGCCACTGTGCTGCCCAAAAGGCACAGATTTGCTGAGGTTTATAAAGTGATTCTTAAAACGATACTGGAAATGTGAGAGAACATGACACCACTGGCTGTATTAACATAAAAGATGCCTCCTTCACTCCAGCATTGGGGATCGAAAATGGTGTTAGAGATGACATGCTAGACAGTTGCTTATTTTTATTCAATTGTAATGTTGGAAGAGAGTCCCAGAAAGTACAATTTTGAACAGGTTTAGGTGTATTTTAAAAAAAAATTAATAGCCAAAAAACAGACATTATTTTACGTGGTGCACAGCTATTGCAAGGAGACCATATAATGTCTTCAAATACAATTCAGGGCTGAAGTGGGTACAGCTTGATTTTCTGCTTCAAGGACACATCAAGAGATCTCATGATGGATTGACCACCTGAGACAGTCCTTAGATCGCAGGATTTATAGGCATGCAGTGTCAATATGAGTCTGCACTTTTGCTGAGTAGTTTCATAAAGATGCATCATATTTATTGGAATGGTATTCAAGTGTTGCTTGCCATTTATATCTAAGCCTGAACTTTAAGAGGAAAGTAGACCGATAGCTTTATTGGTCTCTTAGGAATATGGGGAATGGGCTGAAAAATTCAGTTAATGCTCACAGGATGAGAACTGAAAAGAAGCCATTAAGTCAAAAATAAAGATTTAATAAGGAAGGAATTTCTTTGGATTGTTGAATAACAGTAATGTGATGTTATTGGAAATAAATGTAATTTTGTGTTGCTTTGCTTTTTGAAAGCTTTCAAACTGTTATATTCAGATAGTTTGATTTGTTTTATTTATTTTTGTGTAATAAACTTCTGCTTAATTGTTAAAACTAATTCTGTTGTCATGTGTGCTTATGTTTCAATGAAAGACTGCAAGGTAAAATAAGAAAATGTAAAACACAGCCCATCAGGACAGAATTCTTTCCGGGATTGACCCCGTAATAGTGAACACAAAATGCTGCAGATGCTGGAAATCAGAAATAAAGATTGAAAACATTGGGGCGACTTAGCAAATCTGGCAGCATCTGTGGATCCAGAAACAGAATTAACATTGAGTTTGATATGACTCTTTTAAAGAAATGTTCAAAAGAGTCATATCAAGCACAAATCATTAACTTTGTTTCTCTTGCCAAAGCTGCTGCCAGACCTGTTGAGTTTCTTGAGCATTTTCTACGCTTGACTCAAAAAGCTAAGCTGGTAAGTAATAGACAAGTGATTGGAAAGTACCAAGAATCAATGAGTGACATTGAAAATCTTAGAAGGAAAGGGATAAGAAAGATATTGCTGTGAAACTCTGCACAAACCTCAAAATAGCACTTTGGAAACTGCCTGTCAAAAGCAATAAATGTTGCCAAGGATAAACCAAAAGTAGGATTCCCTCAAACCATAAATGACTTGCAACATAGAACAAAAAATGAATGAATAGATGTACAGATATCTACAAGAAAATTAATATTTTTCTTCACTGTATCACAATGCGAGGAGCATTGCAGAAATCCAGGTTCTTGTCTTTAGCTGAAATGCCTACCTTATTCTAATACCCAAGGATGCAATTGCATGATCTAATTATCAAAATAAAACCCACCTTTTATTTTCTCTCTGGTGAGATGTCTTGCAGTATGAATTGACCAAAGAGGATTTAGTTGAGATTACAAAATATCAGATGTTTGTACCTGGCATTGAGATCAATGGATTGTCTAAGCTATATATTCTCATAAATAAACAATATTTGTGTCATGGATGAACACAGCAGGTCAAGCAGCATCATAGGAGCAGGAAAACTTGACGTTTCGGGCCTAAACCCTTCATCAGAAAATTTTTCTGATGAAGG
>JAHRHZ010000009.1:19718136-19816876 GCA_024137785.1 Ginglymostoma cirratum | reverse complement strand
TTTTCTGATGAAGGGTTTAGGCCCGAAACGTCAAGTTTTCCTGCTCCTATGATGCTGCTTGACCTGCTGTGTTCATCCAGCCCCATGCTTGTTATCTCGGATTCTCCAGCATCTGCAGTACCTTTTTATCTCTAATATTTGTGTCATATTCTTCTCAGCTATATTAGAGTCAGGAGAAGTTTAGATGAGTCAACCATATCCACTAATGGTATTCTTGTTACTGAGTCTAAGTATTGAATATCAAAAAGCAGTCTTGAAGTATTAAATAACTGTCCCTTCTTCTTAATGTTCTAGAATTTCATTCCCACAGGGATGTTTAGGCCATTATTTTAACATAATTGATATCAGCATTCCTGCTGTCCTAGTCCATGTCGGCACATTAACTAAAGCTAAGAGTCGGACATTGTACATGACTCAGCAATGGATATGACTTAGCAATGGATCCATTTTGCTAAATCCGTGCGCCTCTGATTCATGAAAATTGATTGCCATTTCATTGATTCATTGTCCCTTGACAGTCAGACTGGGCATTTCCTACACAATGCTATTTGCAAGTGTGTGTGAATTCTTATGCCATAATTGAATGCTTCTTTACCTGCTTTGATTGTGTTTGCATCACTAGTGACCATCCCTATTCCATCAAAACTTTAAAAATCACTAATGGCATAAAGCCAGATAATGTGCATGTATGACTTTGATAAAGGAATAGTTATTGAGTAAGACACTGGAATAACATTGGGTAGATCCCCTGTTCATCTACAAAGCAGGTCCAAAGGGCTCTTGGCACCTCGGTTTTATACTATATCTGAAAAAAAAACACCCTGAACAATGGGTGGGACTGGAGGAACACAGCAAGGCAGTCAGCATCAGAGGAGCAGGAAAGTTGACTTTTTGGTTCGGGAAGAAGGGTTCCGACCCAAAACGTCAACTTTCTTGCTCCTCTGATGCTGCCTCGCCTACTGTGTTCCTCCAGCCCCACACTATGATATCTCTGACTCCAGCATGTGCAGTTCTTGCTACCTCTCACCCTGAACAACCGCATGTTTCCTTATTAGTACACTGAAATGGCAGCCTACTTCTTCATCAGATTAAGCCCTAAAGTAGGATTTAACGTTGAGATGCAATGTTCAAGAAGCCACAACAACGCATCTTCTTCCTCAGGCAGCTCAGAAAATTTGGCACATTCATAAGGACCCTCACCAGCTTTTACAGATGCACCATTGAAAGCATACAATCCAGGTGCAAAATGACCTGGTATGGCAACTGCTCTGCCCAGGACGTAAGAAACTACAGAGGTGGTGTGCACAGCCCAGACCATCACGGAAGCCAACCTTCCATCCATGGAATCCATTTACACTTCTCATTGCCACAGAAAAGCTGTCAACATCATCAAAGACCCATCCCACTCCTGTAAGACTCTCCTGCAACCTCTTCCATCAAGCAGAAGAGAAAAAAGCTTGAACCCTTACCTTTTTTAGACTGATGAATAGGCTCTCTAACTTCAAATAATGTTGATCTCATTAATGTTGATCTTGCTTCGTGCACCTCCTGTGCAGTGTAGCCTGTATACGTCACTCTGTCCAAGCCCCCTACGATCTGTATGTCCCTGCTTACTATGATCTGCCTATACTGCTCGCAAACAAAGCTATTCACTGTACTTAGGTACACATGACAATAAAACAAATCAATCAATCAATTGATTTCAAGAGGAGAGCGTGACCAGTTGAGCCACAACACAGCTAACACACAAATTGTAGTGGCACCGTCTTGTGGTCATACTTTTTAGTTTGGTGTTAAATCACCAGATGTTATATACTGCGATGCCTTTGTCAGAGCAGAAAACTTTCAGTCTTAAACAAAAGATCAGTTACCAAATGAAAGAATTGGAGAGTTTATCGTAGCTTTGTCAAAACCGTCCAACCATGGTAATTTTGGTGAGTTTCAAGAGACAATTATGGGACAGATCTGCATATGGTTTCAAACTCGAGGGCATTTGCAGCAAATTGTTGATATTGCTAAAGTTAATCTTCAGTGTAAATTTGCCAAACATTACAATCCATGATTATAGTGGACCAGGACTTAGGGAGAAACAATTATCAGCTGCACTAAGCTGCAGATAAATAAACCAAAGACAGTTACAAAACCCTGTTACATTTGGTTAGGCCAACATAGGGCACAGAATTGTCCATTTGTTGAGCAACAGAATCACAACCGAAAGATGAAAGGCTACCTAGCCAAGGCAGGTCATGTGAAGGTAAATGAAGAAAAAGCTGGCGGAAGAAAATAGCAATCTCTGGGGCTGTCAAACTGCAGCAAATTGTTGAGCAGTCATTTGAGAGCCATGCAATAAGAAGTGCAAAAATGTCTGCTGAAAATTCACAGGTCATTGCAATCCAAGTAGGATTGGATGGAGTCCCAATGGACATAGAGCTTGGCAAAGGAGGACCCAGTGTGATTCCTGAATCTCTAAATGGACAAAAATTGAGACATCATGAGCTGGTGAAATCAAGCACAGAGTTAGTATTTAAAGGAGAAGAGAAAATTTCTATAATAGGAAATGTGACATTTCTAGTCCTCTATAAGATACATTGGGTTAATTACACATTGTCACAGTGAACAGTCAAAATCAATACCGGTTGGAAAGAGCTGATTTTTTAAAAAATCTGAAGTTAACTGGAGTTAATTATTTTGCATAGAAATGAAACTCACAACATAATACAATGTGATCACTAAGTATCCTTAGGTGTGCAGTGAAACTGACCACCTCACTCAAGGTTATAAGGCAACTATATCAGGTTCAGATGACTCTAGACCTTATCCAGTGTCCTATGGTCAAAGGGAGAAAATAGAGCAAGAGATGAAAAAACTGGAGACTGAAGAGCACTGTAAAAGTTGAAGAGTTGGTAGACTACTCACATACTGGTAGTACTGCAGGCTAGTGGTAATGGAAGATTGTGATGGAATTGTAATGTAGCAGTAAAATCAGCAATTAGAGTGTGGGATGGTGAGAGGGCATTAAAGAAATCATGTATTCTCTTCACAACAGCCCTGTTTAACCAAGATAGTCTAAAGATAATGGTTGAGATCTGAAATTTGCCAGAACTTCTTGCAAATTAAAGCCAGCCACTCCATTAATAACTCTTTCAACACCCGGAAATTGGCATTGAGGAACGGTCCTGACCCAAAACGTCAACTTTCCTGCTTCCCTGATGTTGCTTGGCCTGCTGTGTTCCTCCAGCTCCACACTGTGTTATCTCTGACTCCAGCATCTTCAGTTCTTGCTATCTCTGAGGACACCTCTGTTGTGTTTCATGACACTACCAACATACTAAATGGGACTGACTTCAAACAAATCTAGCGACCTACAACTGGACACCATGACACACTGTGGGTCATCACCCTCAGCAGAACTGTATTTAGCCATAATTTGACACAATACCAGGCTGAGGGATTAATGTTTGTTAAGAGATCTGCCTTCTCTTGATTAATAGAAACAGCAACAGCTACCTTGGTGAATCTGTGCACTCTCAGGTCAAAAGTAGCATTCTTCCTTCCTCCTGGCACAGTTATCAAAAGCAGCAATATTAGTCAAAACCCTGAGGGAACTATTCATTCCTTGTTAGTTGTGTTAGCTCCATGCCTCTATTGGGAGTAATATCTCCCCTCCTTTCACAGTGACTGAAATAAAACCCAACACCCCAGAAGGCATACCCCTGTGCAATTAGTTCAACAGCCACCATTTCTCCGACAGAGTAATAGACTGCCATGGCCTTTTCTCAGCAGGTCAAATGTGTTCTACAAAAAATAATGTGCAAAAAACAGATATGCTGCTAACTGGAAGAAGCTAAATGGAACAAGCAAAGTTCTCTTGTCAGTCAATCGTATCTGTCTTCTATTTAGTCACAGACTTTCCTTTTGTTCTTGGACACATGCAGGAATGAAGAGAAATGGAGAATGTGGAGCTTAGGTACAAGATCAAATATGATTGAATGGTGGTTCAATCTTAGGGGCTTGAATGACCTATTTCAGCTCCTTTTTCTTCCAATGGAATTGTGTGCATGAAAATCAAAAAGAGTGTAATGGTGAAGTCTTCTGGCATTTGTGGTGTGTGTTACAATGAGAAAAACAGAAGAGTGTTTCCGTTTAATGTCCTATTTTGAAACATATTCCATTTTGCCAAATAATTGAAAACCTTTAGGGCTTAGCGGCGCAACTCGTGTCTAATTATTGATCATCCAGTGACTGATTACGCATCATTTTCCTTTGACAATTTGAGGGAAAACAGCATTGTGTTTGATCATGCATGTTCTGAAAGTGTTAAGATGGATCGGTTTGCTCCTGCTTACGGATTAGGAGTTCCTTGTTACACTGATCACTATTCCTTTTTAGTTCAATGAGAGTCACATTAAATATCCTTGCACATCTAGTCAGGACATCGTGATCTTATTTTGTCTGTGTTAAACATTTTGAATGAAATGTTTAATGGTTTGAAACACTAAGTGAAGAAATGGTACAAATCACATGGAGTTAAGATTAGTCTAGCTTTTTTGGCAAGAGAAGAATGATGTACTTCACAATCTGGTGTGTAGAACATCAATTAATCGGTTATATAGCAACAATATCACTCACCGTTGTAAGGTGCACATTTTCTGTCTAGTTATTTTTGCAAGAGAATAATAATGTACTTCGCTGTTAAATGCTACAAATTTTGGGAAAATCTCTGAGTCTATAACTCGTTCAAAAACTAGATAGCTGCAAAGATCCATCTTTTAACATCCTTCTGCTCATTATTCTCTATCTGCCTGAAAATATTTTGCTGTGAAGTGCTTATAAATCAGTTTTAATCAACCTGTTCAGACATGCGACAAGGTACCTCTGAGACAGGTAGGACTTGAATCCAGACTTGGCCACTGGGAATATTCAACTTAGTGTGGCAGGGGGATGGATGATACAATAAACCAAAAAAAGTGAGAACTTGTTGGTGAAGCTTTTTGGGAAGCTAGCTGAAATTTTCCTTCCAGTAAGAAGTTACTAACTTACAGTCACAAGTAAATTAAACATCTGAGCAGGAATTAATTAAATTAATGCCTTAATGTTTAGGAATGAACTAATTGACCTATGCAACTGAAGTCTCTTGCTGTAAAATTGGGAGTAACCAACAGGAAAAGATAGCACAAACTGCAAAAGTTGAACACTTGAATTTATATAGCACCTTTCACAACATCCAGATGTTCCATAATGTTTTACAGCCAGTTAAGCATTTCAAAGTGTGTAGTCACTGTTGTGGTGTGGGACACCTGACAGCCGATTTAAAAATGGTAGATATTTTCAAATGAACCTAGTCAGAGATGTTATTACACACCTCCAGAGCAGGAGGACTCTTCGCTTGCAAAAATAACTAGACTGATCTGACCTCCATGTTATTCGCAGTATTTCTTCACTTAGTGTTTCAAACCGTTAAACATTCCATTCAAAATGTTTAACACACACAAAATAAAATCACTATGTCCTGACTAGATGTGTAAGGGCTTATAATGTGACACTCATTTCATAATTATGAACTGGTGTTTTTAATCATTTTTGGTATTTAGATATGGTAAATTCACACAAAAAGGTATTTTACAATGACCAGATAATCAGTTTTAGTGAAGTTAGTTAAGGTTTAAATATTGATTAGGACACCACAGTGTAGGACGTTTTTTTGCAAAAATGTGCCATAGGACTCTGTTTCTACTCAGAGAGATGATGGGTCTCAGTTTATTATATTAAACAAAAGGTGGAGCCCCACCTTCCCTCCACAATAGTACAATGCATTGTTAACCTAAACTTTTGTCCTGAAGTCTCCAGAGTGAAGTTTGTACTTGTGACCCATTTGATTCAGAGGCAAGACTACTAACCACTGAACTGAGGCTGATAGAAAAAAACAGTAAGTGAGACGCAAATTTATGCATTTTTTTCCACCACACAGAATGTAAATGATGCAGTCTTTAAGTTAGCAACCATCTTGCTGGCATCAGAAGGCATTTGAAAGACCATTATTGTCAAGAAAGTTATGAAATACCCAAAAATATGGACGGAAGGGAAACATTTAGGCTTTTAGATCTTTAGAACTAAAATATTGCAAAAGTCAGGGTAGAAATCAAAAGCATTGACAAACAAAAGTTAATAGGAATGACATCAGCATCGAATTTTGATTTTTGTGAGCTTTTAGGTATTTTTGTAATAATATACAAGACAACATAAAACTGTTACCTTAGTTTAGTTGGTAATCTTGTTGTTCCTGTCTGGATGTTGAGCACAAAAGCTAGGAACATTTCAGTGTGACATTTGAAGGAGTGCTACAGAGTCAGGAATTCCATCTTATAAATGAAGCTAAGGCTAGTGACAACAGGCATAGAAGGACCTATGGGTGGTCTTTCAACAAGCGGCAACTAAAATCTAATTGTACACTTTTTTATTGTTTACACAGAAATTTGATAATCAAAACAGTCATGTTTTTCATACAACAATAATATCAAATAAAATCTCTTTTCACCTTTGATTTGTGACCGCCATAACTCGGTTAGCAGCACTTTGTGTTTCCTTTTTTAGCCAAAAGGTTGGATATTCAATTCGCACTTCAGAGATTTGAGTAAGCATATGCTGGCAGACACTTAAGTGTTGTCCTGAGGGAGTGCTACACTGCCAGAGGTAGCATCTTTCAGGTTACATACGAAACAGAGGACTTGCCTACCTTTCAAGCAGACTCATAAGTTTGCACATCACTATTTTGAAACAGAACAGGACAGCAAATCAACAGGCTATGTACAACTCACTGAATACTCTTCACCTTTTACTTCAATGAAGTAAATCAGCCACAAGGGGTTGTCAATGTGCCATTGCCTGTTTTCAGCTGATGCCCAAGACCAACATTTTTCCCAAAGTTTTGTCAGTTCAACGCCATGGGATAACATCCTATGTCCATCCATATTCAGAAATCAATTGCTTCCTGAAGGTTAGCATTCCTTTTATTTTCCACAATATAATTTTCCCGATTTCTGAAACATTGCTCAATTCTGGTTCTTGGTTCCACTAGCATTAATATACTAGATGCAAAAGATGGCTTTCATATCGAAAATATTTATTGTGAAACCATGCTACAAAGGCAAACTATGCTCTAGAGCTTATTCAGAATTGTGCTGAAATATAATATAATGCAAATAGGCCTGTACGATGGAGCACATAATAAAACCAGTACTGCATAAAGTTGTTCACATTGTTCCCTGACTTTTCATAATTCAACAACACGCATTTCATATTGCATAATTCTTCCAGTGCAAAAACTATTGATTTAACGTAACAAAACTGGGCCGAATTAGAATTTGTTGGGCTGATTATTTAAGTGCTTAGAAATAGCAGAATACAGCAAATGCACATAAATTGCTGTAATCTTCTCCAGCCATTTAACTGAGTTACGATTTTACTGCACTTTTTGTAAGCATCCACTGCTGTTAAACAGAGATCACAAAATATGACGTTATCTTGGCTTTAATGCCAAGAATGCTGTTTTATGGCAGATATTGTCAGGTTAGAAAAATCACTAACAGTAAGCTACATTATTTCCACAAGCATCTTTGCATCTGTTACACTCAATATATTCTTCAAGCTAAAATAGCTGACGTCACATTGACCTGTTGTTTAAATCAGACTATTTGACTCTATTAAAGCAGAACTCCTCCGCACTAAAATAATATGACATTACTGATAACACAGCAGTTTTTGAAAAGTTTATCCAGGAACAGTGCTTTTAACAACCCCTAGATATCCCAAAGCTTTTTACAAGCAATGGAATCATTTTTGAGGTGTAGTCGTTGTAACATAAGAAACATGGTAGCAAGCTCCCCTGAATGGCAATGTAATAATGAAAGAATATTCAGATTTTACTGATGTAGATTTGAGGGCAAATATTGACCAATACACCAGGGAAAAACACTCTGAACCCCTTTGAAATCGTGCCATGGACCTTATATATCCATTTAGAAGGGCAGTTGGGACCTCAATAAAGGCAGCGCCTCTGATAGTTTAATGCTCCCTCAGTGCTGTTTTAGAGTTTCAGCCTAATTCTTTCTGCCCTATCTCTTAAAAGTATTTGAAATCACATTCTCTGACTCAGGGAACTCCACTTCTCTACTCCATTTTCCATGTCTAAAATGTTCCTTAAAACCTACCTCTTTGACCAAGTTTTTAGTTCTATCTTCTCATGCCCCCTATGTGATTTTGAGTCAAGTTATGTTTCACAAGGCCCCTGAAAGCACATTAGAATGTTTTCCTACATAAATTTGCTACATAAAAGCAAAACTTTTTAAAAATATATTTTGCAATGTTTTTGGAAGAAAACTCTTCCTGCAACTTGTAGCAAACTCCTGCCTGAAGGTCTGCTGTCATGATGTGTCACAATTAATTGTTTTCGGTCCTCTCATAATCCACTGTAGCTTGTCTGCAAGCACTGTGTGGCATTTGTCATCAAACAATGGTTAGGTCAAACCATTTACTTTTATTCTTCATTTTGCTCTGTAGTCAAAACCTCTGTAGAAAAAAACACAATAGGATCCAATTTTCATTTAAATTATAATACAATGTCTAGATAATTGTACAAGTTGCTTCCAGTATTCCCACAATCAAAGAAGATCAAAAGTGAAAAGTCAGATTCAGTCATTCATTTCAAAGCATTAGCCAGATGACAAATTCATTGGTTTTGAGGGATTTGATCAATAACTCACTTTCTCTGTGGTTTTCCATCCAAAATAAAAAGTCCAGCTCAAATTTGAAGTCATTTCCTGCCAGCAGTCAGGCAGCATTCAAACTAAATTGACTTCTGATTAGCCCATTCAGAGATGTTATGATAGACCTCTGGAGCAAGTTGGATTTGAACCCAGTTTCTCCTGGCTCAAATGTGTAGACACTATCACTGCACCACAAGAACCCTAAAAATAAAATCATGAGCTTCAATGACTGCATACTTGCTCCAGTGTTGCAGGATTAAGGTCCGGCATAGAAACCAACAAAATCATAGTGTGCTGGGATTGAACCTGTGAGCTTGGTACCACTAGAGCTACATTGTAACCATGTCGACTAATGGATCACTGTAAAAAAAAAGGCATTCAAATTTACAGGCTTCCTCTCCACCAACCCCAACCAAGGAACATGTGCAGAGATGTTATTACACACCTTTGGTAGAGGTGGAACTTGAATCCAAGTCTCCTGGTCCAGAATTAAAGACACTACTACTGTACCATCGAGCCCTGGAAACAAAAAAAATGCTGGAAATCACAATGGATCAGGCAGCATCTGATTGATCTGCTGTGATTTCCAGCACTATTTTTTTTCAGTACAGATTCCAGCATCTGCAGCAATTTGCTCCCACCTTAGAGCCCTAGTGCTCAAGCTAGATTGTAAAGCTTCATTGGATGAACCTGGATTGCTTTCAAATCAAAAATGAAACAAACATGGAATTTATAGAATGCAAAATTGTGACTTTCATTACTAAGTTATCAGGGGTGGAATATATTAGCAAATAGGCTGGTCAAATCTTTGAAGGTCAAATCGATAAAATTGTGAAGAGATTTCAGCTTCATAAGTTGAAGCATTGAGTACAAGAGCAAAGAAGTTATGCTAACCCTTTATAAATCATTGATTAGGTCACCACTGGGTATTATGTCTATTTCTAGATATCACATTTAGGAAGGATGTCAAATCCAGCGAGAGGTTGCAGAAAAGATTCACCAGAACCATAGCTGCAATGAGAGATTACTGCTACGTGAAGGGACTAGGGAAGTTAAGGGTTGTTCTCCTTTAGAGCATAGAAGGTCATGAGAGATTTAGTACAGGTATCCGAATCATAGAATGATACAGCAAAGAAGGAGGCCTCTTTACTTGAGTTTTCAAATTAATCCCCACTTTCTTACTTCGTTCCCCCAAGCCCAATACTTCTTCCTTTTAAAAATGCACACAACTCTCTCTTGAAAGGTATTATAGAATCTGCTTACCCTAGCATTTCAGACAGTGCATTTTGGTTCAGAACAATTGACTCTGTAACCACACATGTTTCCTTAAGTCACCTGTGGTTATTTTGCAAAGACCTTAGTTCATATCCTCCACGAATAGCCTTATATACATTTACTTGCCTCAGAAAACAGCTTTTCCTAATTTACTTTCCTCAATTCCTGTCACAATTTTAACATCTCTATCAACTATACTTTAAGATACATTTTCTTTCTACTGACCTGTTCAGAAGTATCATTATACACCTCTGGAGCAGACGGGACTTGAACACAGACCTCCTGGCTCAGAGGTAAGGATGTTACCACAGGACTACAGGCCCCCCTCAAATATGTGGTAGTCTACTGTTATCTAAAGAGATCAATTGCAACTTATTAATTTCTCCACATAATGAGAACCCTTCAATTATGATGTGTTCTTCTCCCCCTCACAATTAGCAATGGTTTCATGGTCACCATTAGACTTTTATTTCCAGATTATTATTGAATTCTAATTCCACCATCTGCCATGGCAGGATTAGAACATAGTTCCCCAGAACTTTGTGTCTGGATTAACAGTCTAATGCTAATATCACTGGGCTATTGCCTACCCCTCACTTATGATGTGTGTGTATATTATATATAACCTATTTTCCAAATCAATCAGTTCAGAGATGTTATTACACACCACTGGAGGAGGTGGTACTTGAACCCAGGCCTCTCTGGTCCGGGGAAAGGACACTACCACTGTGTCACAAGAGGGCCCTCAAGAATTTTTTTTTATTATTAGCCTTTTTTTTAATCAACCTGTTCAGAGATGTTATTAAACACTTCTGCAGTGAGTGGACTTGAACCTGGCGCCCATGTCCAGGGGTATGGACAATACCACCGTGTCAAAAATTTTTATATCACATATTTTTATACAATGAAATATAACACAGGATATATTCATATTTGTGTATCTTCACTTCGCCATTGGTTAGTAAAATTGTAAATACTTTACATACATGCTTTAAAATAAATGTAATACTTCAAATACAAAATACACAATATGGTAGGCTAAGTTTTAGTGGACGATTTTTAATAAAGCAAGGGACGGATCAGTAAAAATAACAGCAAATAAACCCTGAGTCAGGTTGACTTCTAAAGATAACAACGCATAACAACATTCTTATCAATTAAACAAATAAAAATTACACTGAGAGGACACTTCAAACACAGCTTAATGAGACTTCCTTCACTGATAATTTATCCTCGAAAATTCATTGGAGGTAGATATCATTGTAGATCTCAAAGGGAGTCAGAATATATCTGAAAAGAAATTAAATGAAGGGCCCTATGGAAAGGGGAGGGCAGTGGGTAAAGTTTTAGGTAAATCTTTTGAAAACTGATGCAAACACAATGGCTGAAATGGTCACGTTGACCGTGTAATTCAAAAGTTTAAACGGCGCTTCAAACATCAACTGTTGGAGGTTGAATGGTAAGTTATACCAACTCTTAAAATACTTGTCGTGAAATGAACAATTTAAAACTGTATTTCATTGTGCTTCCGGGGGCATTGCTTAAATATTTGTCGTGAGTTGTGGTACCCCTTACTGTTACAACTTAGCTACAGTCTCAATATCTTGACCCAAGCATATTTTTTGAATGCTTCCCATATGAATATCCGTCAAGCATTGCTCCACTTTTGCAATGTTTTAGAAGGGGTGGGAAATGTGAAAGGCATAACCATTTCAAAGAGCAAAAAGAGAGTCATTCTAGGTACTCAGGCCAGTATTTATGATTCACACAGCATCACAAAAGTAAAACAGATTATCTGGTATTATCTCATTGAAATTTCTGGGAGCCTGCTGTGTGTAGACTGGCTATTGTGTTTCCTATATGTAAAACAATAATCACAATTCAAAATACTTCAGTGCTTTGGGACATTCCAACATTATGAAACATAATATACAAAGCACATCTCATTTTCCTTTTGGAAATTGGTATGTAAAAAAGAAAGAGCAAAATTTTACTCTGACCCCACAAAAAAGGAATCAATGCACTGGACAGTATTGCAATAATATCCGAAAACCTATTAAACAGCAGGGCTGACTTGAAAAAAAAGCGGAAGATGCTGGAAAGCTCAGCAGTTCTGGCAGCATCTATAATGTGAAATCAGAGTTAACATTTCGGGTCCGGTGACCCTTCCACAAAACTGATGATAGCTAGGAAAATGTTGGTTTATATGCAGAAGATGTATTGGGAGGGAGGGGTAAAGGAGTAAATGAAAGGTGGCGATAGAGCCCAAAGAGAGAGAAGAACAGTTAGATAGGCAAAGGAGTAGATAAGGATCTGGCTAGAATGGTGAATAGTTGTAATTGGAGACTGTTATTGGTAGTGTGTAAAGGCAGACTATGTGATAACAAGGCCTGGTATGTGGGGTAGGGGTTTAGGATATGGGAGAGCTTAGGCCCTAAAACTATTGAACTCAATATTGAGTCTGGAGGGCTGCAGGGTCCCCAAGTGGAAAATGAGGTGTTGTTCTTCCAGCTTATGCTGACGTTCACTGGAACGCCGCAGCAAGCCCAAGACAGAGATGTCAGCCAGGTAACAGGGTGGTATGTTAAAGGGGCTGACTTGAATGACAACTTCCAGAGTCATGCCTAGTTGCAGCAAATGTATGCTAAATCCATGATTTTTCAAGGCAGTGTGGAAATCCCTGACAGAGCAGTAAAGGCAATGTTTTAGGAAACATTCAGGGGGTACTGAGATGCTATACTGGATGAACCCACAGGTTGATGTGGAAGGATAATGCAATGGGTTGAGTGAGCTTTGAATTTGTGAGAGCTATTTCCAAAGTCATATCCTATTGAGTAGATTCTGATGAATCAATTTAGTATGTTCAATTCTTCCTGCTCCAAAAGATTGGTAAAAGTCAAACAGACTGAATAGAAATTGATTTTAGGTAAGGAACGTTCTCCAGCAGATATGAATTGCATTATATGCTTGCAAACTTGTAATGTTCAAACCACTCTGCAGAAAAGAAATGGAAGATTTATTCCATCAATATTTTAAGTCAATTCATGTGCTTTTATTTAATAATCACCATCTGTCGGTTCACTATATTTAAAAAAGTAACACATACTAAAAGGTGTCTTCTCCAAACGTGTCATATTTTCATTCTGTTAATTGGGTTAAAGTGTGAAGCAGCTGTCCCAACATTTTAAAGGCTGTTATTTTTCTTGAATATTCACAATTATGGAACCTGTCCAAAAAGAGGAGAATGTTGACCAGATTTCTGTATGAATGCAAGCAAGCTATCAAAGCAAATGTTGCTGTTTTACACCTCTTGTGTGATCAAGCTGTCCATTTTAAGTCACTTTAATTTTCAATAGCAGAGAGAATTGAAGGTAGTAAATTAATAATTTTACAGGTCTATGTGAGCCTTAAAATTTTCACATACAGCTCAAAACAGAAATGTAAGTATCGTCTTGGCTTTCCTGTTATTAGCTTTATTGCTATCCAAAAGTTACACAGTAACAATATAAACTTATTTGCATTTACAAAACCAAAACAGGCCAATTTACCTAAATAGTCCCTGCTGGTGTTGTTGATCCACATGGTTTCTCATGCCCCTTGCTCATTCTATCAACATAGCATTTTATTCCTGTCTCCCTCAATTACTCTTCTAGCTCCCTCTTAAATTTTTTGACAATATTCCACTCAATCACTCTTTGTCATGGTACATCCTATTTTCTGAGATGAAAACCTTTAATGAATTATTTGTGGTTATCTTACAATTATGGCCCCTGGTTTGAGACTCCACATCTTCTTCACCTCTATCCCGTAAGAATCCTACATATATTTCTTTTAAGAACTCTATCAGGTCAACCCACAGTCTTTTTTTTTCCAGAGAGAGATGTCCCAGCCTGTTTATTCTTTCATGATAGGTTTAAATTGGAAAGCAAACCAATGAAATTGCAATGAATTGCAGCAATTCAGAGCTTTCCTGTAACCTCTTGGTCCTGAATTAGATTAAAGCTGTGTCTTTTTTTCAATTCCTTTTGAGGAGTAGTGGGGAAGTAGTGGAAAGATTCCCAGGCTGATTGTCAGCCTGCTGAAGCATGCCATAAATGCTCCTTCTGTGGCCAATAACTCCTGGCATGGGACCTGAATACACAGATTCTGGCAAAGTGTTGGGGTTGCTACTACTGGGCCAGAGGAAAAAAAAAATCCTGCTCTGAAGCTGTGAACAGTCAGGTCATAATTTATAACTGTTAGAACCATAATTTATAACTGTTAGAACCATGCAGGTCAATACAAAGAAAATATTTCTTATGTGAAAAATCCAATTTTAATTCATTAATATATTTCAGTGCCAGATTATTAATGAGAACTATATACTTTAAATTGGGTTTGAATAGTTACTTTATAAACTAAGATAAGAGATTTGGGGTGAAAATGGCTTTTGAGAATGCTATCCAATGTTCTGTTTGATCTGCAGAGCTGCAGAAGATGAAAAAAAAATGGGAATAGGACTAGCTGAAATGCCTTGCAAAGAGCAAGTATAGAAATGCTGAGCTGAATAGCCTTCTTTTTGGCTGCAATTATTCCATTATTACAAGAAATTAAAAGGTATCTTTCTAATAAATCTCCTCTGAACTGCCTATCATGACTTTAAGTACTTGCTTAAGTAAAGTGAACAAAGCTAATTTGATTTGATTTATTGCAATTACATGTACCTAAGTACAGTGAAAAGTTTTGTTTTGTGAGCAGTACAGGCAGTTGATAGCAAATAGGGACATACAGTTCACAAGGTGCTAAGACAGAGCAAGGCATACAGGTTATGGCTGCACAGGAGGTGCACAAAACAAGATCACCATTAGCAAGATAAACATTATTTGAATTTAGAGAGTCCATTCATCAGTCTAATAACAGCAGGGAAGAAGCTGTTCTTGAACCTGCTGGTCCATGTGTTCAAGCTTCCGTATCTTCTGCCTGCCTGAAGGCACACTGTATTTAAGCTGTTCATCTTACCAATGCCCTGTATGACTGAAGCATTGTATCTTTAATTCTCTGTTAAATTCCTCTCATATTAAATAATTGTGTTGTTGTGGTTTGGACACTTCCACCAATTTATGTATTAAATACCAAGTGCTTTTGTCTGTGGGGCAGGCAAATTGACACAGAATATGGTTTATTGTTCTACGGGATTTCATTAACAGTATATTCCTTATTAAAACACGATATGAGCATTTCACAAATTCCCACAGTATTTAATCCATCTGAGAAAGGATATTACCTGTAATGACCATACAGAGTTGGGCTGTTGGAATCTCTTTCCTCTGCGATATAGGGCTGGCTCTCTTCCACAAAGTGTGTCTTCTTGGGTTGCTGCACAGGCTTCTGCTATGAGTCTTCTTGAGACTCTTTCCTGGGAGACTTCACTGACTCTTCACTGCAGGGGTGGTGTCCAGGTGTGTGTTTTTATCTCCCCTTGCCTCTCACTTTCCAGAAAGTTCTACGGCCTTTGGCCAATAGAATTGCACCAATACCCTTCCTGTTGCTATGTTGGGAGGTGTAAAGTGCATGTACTCAGGCAGTCAAGATGCCTTAATGTCTCTGATGCACAACCCTCAGACTGATTGTAACTGGTTTTGCTTGAACATTTGTAATCTCTTTGATCTTGGTTTCTGCTGTTCTCTGAGGCAGATAGCTGCTGGCTGTTGTTTAATTTGCTTCGGTCAATTTTCTGACAGGCCAGATTTCTCTGGCTGTGGATCAATTTCGAATCTTCAATTTTGGGCCTGTGATCTCTTGACTACAATCCCACTTGTTGATTCCTTGAAATGCTTAGTGAAAATGGGATCACAGACTCAGACTCTACTCTTGTGCCAGCACGTTTCAAGTGTCAAGACAGATAGCTTAACTTCCTGAGTGTTGAGGTTACCATTGTACAGGGACAATACCCTACATATTAACTATCTTCCTTACACATATCAATAAGCTTAGCAGAACTATATACAAATAACTAATACAGAAATTGAGAATTTACCACTATTTACAGATATTGGCTTGCCCTCAAACCTCTTTGGCAATTAGTAGCACTTAATAGCGTAAAATGCATTCCACACAACAATTTATATAGTCCTTTGGAGGCAAAATTTGCTTTTATTGAATTCTCCATGTTATTTCTTTGCCATTCTGATGGCCACTGCTTTGTGTGCAGCCTATATATTTTCTAACAGAGTTTGCAAAGTTTTTCTGTGGCAGGCAGTTTTGACCTCGGGTTCTTTCAAGTCCATATCCTATTAAGTGTTCGATACCCCTCATGGGGCATCTAGTTATTAGAATGTTGGGGACAGGGAGTGTGAATCCAGTTCAACTGGAGGTTTAGTCCCTTCAGAGCACGCGGACAAAGGGTAAAACTACGTTCCAAAATGAGTTGTTTTGCTGGATGCCCTTTCTGTGGCATCACTTTGAGAGTACAATTCATCCTCACTACAATTCTGCTGGATTGAGGATGGTAGGTGATGTATGAAACCTTTGGCTGGCAATAAGTAGATTCATCATTACCTAGTCTGTAAAATGGGTTCCCTGGTCCAAATCTATATTGCCGGACGGACACTGTGTAGTCAAAAAGTGTTGAATTAAAATATCCGCTACAATTTGAACACAACTGGGGAGTGCCTCTACCTATTTCCTATATATGTCCACAGTAACCAGAAATATATTTATATCCCCTTTTACAGAATGTTCGGAGGTGGGGGTGGGGGTGGGTGTGCAATGTAGTCTATTTGAAGGACAGTCTACAGTCCTGCTGCTGACCTAAAATACCTGAAATGATGCAGAGTTGTGAAAACGCTGGGGCAAGCAGGTCCATGTGTATTGCTGGCCCTGAAATGTGAAACTGAATTTATATTGGTGATGTCAGTGGAATGGGATAGACCAAAACCCATTACTAACGCCCAGTGAAATATTTTCCCCATGGGACCTGCCTCATCATGGCTTTGGGGCTAATTGCCACTGTTGGTAGTGTGATTGGGATGGTTTTGTTTAGTTCCCTAAAATCATTGCTGAGCTGTCAAGAGCTGTCCGGTTTCTTAACTGGCCTTATTGGTGAATTATTGGTAGGTTCAACAGGGCAGAGGACTCCTTGTTTTAGAAGCTGCTAATGTCCTTGGCCACCTCCCCCCCTCTTCCTGCTTGAGGAAGATGTATTGTCTTGTGGCTTTGGATTCAGTCCGTCTATTGCTACCTCACCCTCTATACAAATGCAGACTTGTATGATCCATGAGAATTCCCTATGCTGCTGGGTCCTCACTTCTTTCAGTGAGTCTCATCCACAATTTCCTCAAATCTTCTGTGTGTATGTGCCTATTGCAATCTCTGCTGAAGCCTCATCGAGCTTGGGCAATTGCCAAATAGAACAATTGCTTGGGTCCACATACAGTTCGTCATGAGGTCTGAGCCTAAAATATGCTCAGCCTCCATATGGAAATTACCCAACACTGCTGGATGATGGCAGACTATGTCTCTCAGTTAAAGGTCTGTCCCTGCTCTCTCCAATCTTGAGATGTATTGCGTCGTTGTGGACTGCCCCACCCCCCCCTACCGTGCCCCATTAAAAACTCAACAGGATGACATTCTACCTTGCCATCTACCAAGTACCGCCCCACAATATCCCATCTGGTGCGGCACACCCACTGAGGAGATGCATGGCTCTGTCATACTTTGCAGAGTGTATCCAACACAGGGAGGGTAGAAGGAGTTAAACAGTGATATTTCCTCCACTACATTTGGCTGCTTGATCTCCCCCACCAAATTAACTGGTACCTGCCTGCCCATTTTTTTTCCCAGCGGCATAGACTGGAGACTTGAACCTGGCTCCTATGACGGCACTAACTGCCTGGGTATTTTGCAATCTCTTGTGAAGTGGCCCCTGCTCCCACAAATATAATATTTTCCTTGTGGTTGTGGCTTCTCCCTCAGACCACCTTGCTACTGATTCCTATCTCTTGCTGTGGGATGGGCTCCGATAATAACTCCCCTTTTTTGGTCTTCCCTTTCATTCCTCCACACAGGACTGGGGATTTAGAATTCTACTGTGTGCATTTTCCCCTTGCCTGATTTGGGGATGCTCTGATTCATGAATATCTTCCTCCCAAACCTGAGCTATCCTTCTGATGCCACGTTGATAAGTGTAGGTGTTGTCTGCAGGATCAAAGTTTCTGCAAGCTTTCCTTGCCGTGTCAGTGACATGTGAAACAAAAATTCGGGTTATTCCTGTGTTGTGATGCCAGTGCAGTCTAATCTAGGCTCCCAAAGACTCCTGTGAACTGTATCCAGACATTCCTGGCAATTGCAGTTGGGGGCTCGCTCTTTCACTGGCTTCACTTAATTAATCCCTGCACGGGGTCTCCCCTATGGTATTCTGCAGTGGGACGGATTGCCACTTTCATGGCCTGCAATTTACCTCCTTTCATACTCTGAGGATTGGGTAAAGCAGAATGGAATATGAGGCTCAGGCACATTAACATTAATTCTACTTCATCACCATCATTGAGCCTATGGAGAACCCTTGTTGGTGAGTCCTGTTGGAAAACATAAAGGGGTCAGCTGTGGGCTTGAATCTGGGGTTTGTTTTTTGTATTTACGCCAACAATTGCACGATTGTAAACGGGATTGTATAATTGGATTATTGTTCTAGCCCATTCTGATCAGTTGGGGTCAGAAGGTTCAAGGGGCAGCGGAAGATACTCGAGGTTGGCAAAGGATCTACTCCCTTTGGAAATGAAAGTGGGGAAGTGGATACTCCTGTTGTATCTTCCCAGGCTATCCCATATGCACTGTCACCATCTGATGATCCATTGTCCCAAATGTACATACCATTCCCATTTACATGGAAAGTTGGGGCTTTCATTTTTCAAACTTGTGCTGGCACATCAAACAAAATGCAGAACGGCCTCTGTTTTCTTTGTCTGCCTGGTTCAGGAGTCTGAGCACAACCTGTAGGTTTTTGCATTTTTCTGTCAGCAGGTCAGCTGTGACCTGGTCACTGATCATGCTGAATGCCTCCTGGTATGCTCTCTCACACTGCATCTGAAACAGTCCCAAGTGTACCACATTCACCTGGTCCCTCTGCTCCTGCTCCTCTACTTTGATTTTTACATTCTCCAGTTCCTGCTTCTCTTCCTCCAGCTCCTTACTTAGCTTCACCTTCTCCCATTGTCTCCCTCTCAGCAGCTCCAGCTGCGGCTTTCTATCACTGTAGCCTTGCTGAGTGTTAAAATTCAGCTTCAGCTTTCTGTGCCACCTCCCAGTATTTCTGCCCACGGGTCCTAGATCTGATATTTGCTCATTGCAATAGTCAACCCACTTGGGCTACTTCTTAGTACTTCCTCCGACTCTGGGCACTGTGTCATTTTTCCTATTGTTTCCATCTAATTTACTGCTTTGTCTCTCTCTCTCTCTCTCTGTCTTCTCTCTCTCCATCTCCTTCATGGTCCCTGACTCTATACTAGCTGCTGCTTTCTATCACTTCTCTGTGACTCTGGGTCCCTGACCCTTTTCACATTTTCTTACTTTGTAGGTCCCTAACCCCAATATCTGGTATCTCACCACCAGGGTTGATCCTCAGACTGAGTACTCAGCTTCCTTGCCTCTATTTTCTCTGGGCCCCTGACCCTGCACTAGCCTGTGCTAGATTTCCTTTCCCAGGGTCTCTGGTCCTGCACTAACTCTGTCTGTTACATGGACCAATACATAGAAAACCACGAAAAGCATATCACCCTTACCTCTTTTAGTCCTTAGTACTGAGAAATATGTTAATTTCTGTTTTAAATTTCTCATATTTAAGCATCCACAGCTCTGAGGAGTGGAGAATTCCAAAGTTGTTAGCTCATTTAAGAATAATAGTTTTGCAGTGTAGTGTTCATTATAATGTCTGCCCACCGCACAAATGTGTGCATTTTCACGGCCAGAAGTGTCCACCAGCCAATCATGCCAAAATTTGCACGACTGTAGCAGAGATTATTCCAGCTCATAGATTAGGTAAGTGTAAATTATTCTTAAAATTACTGACTGTGTAATTTGCCATTCGGCCACAATATTAGCAAAACAAAGATTAGGATGTCTAATGATACTATGGCTTTAAGAGGTATATTTTGTCCTGGTGTTTTTTATGAAGAAAGAATGAGACCGACTTGTCAAGCAGGCCGCTCAAAGCCAATCAGGTAAACAGCTTGTGAGGCCTTCGGGTATTGTTTTTAAAGTTGGAATAATAGAAGCAGCCTGAATGGGTGGGGTCAAGACCCCACAGAACCAAGATGTTTAGGTTTAATTTTCTGCAGTTGCTGCTGTTGTCTTGAAACTGGATATGGAAGCTGTTTTTCCTCTCTCTGTTACAGCTAAAACTAGGAGTTCTCTTCCTGCTGCTGGAGTTGTATGTGAGACAATCTAATTTACTGAATTTGCTTTTGCCAAGGGTGTCTTTATGGGATGTTGCTGTACTGGAATACTTAATTAGCAGTAATTAATATATCTATTATTCGGTTAAGCTTTTCGATAGAGATACAGATAAGCCAATTTTTTTTGTTTTCTTTTTATTTTGTCTGCATTTAATTATAGTATAAAAATAAAGTATGTTTTGCTTAAAGTTGAGTAGTTTGACCAGTCAAATTGCATCCCGAATGCAATGCCTTACCCTTAGCTTTAAAATAAGAAAAGTTCGAGTCTTGGCTATCTTCTTGATATATTTTGAGGGGGTTTGGTTTGATCCATGACAGATGGAAGGCCAAACTACAGAGGGTGATCAGAAAAGACCTTACGCCTAATGATGAACAGAACTGGATTGGACACTGATTGTTCTGAAAAAACAAAAGTTGTCAACCCCTTTGTGAAGTATGATTTAAAGTAACTGGGAAAAGCACTCAGAGGAAAGGTGGGGAAAACTTTTTATGCAGCAAGTTATGATGTCCTGAGCACACTCCCGAAATTAATAGTTGAAGTAAATTAATCGATGGTCAGTTTCAAAAGGACATTGAACAAATATTTAAAGGAAAGAAAATTACAGCGTTGCAAGGAAAGAACAGAGGAGTGGAACTAATTGGATAGCTCTATCACAAATGCAAAATGGGATTTCTGTGCTGTAAGGTTATATGATAGGGTCATAGACTATTTTAGAGACCATAGGATCCAGCTAATGAAAATGAAACCAACACGCATGGGATATGCTTAGTTTTTGCTGATTCCATCATTGTGGGCTAGAGGATTGTGGGCTGAAGTCTTGCTTGAAGCAAAATCTAGGTTGAAGTGTAGCACATTGTAGACATGGGTGGGTTTTCGGTTAAAATTCTAACTTAATAGGGAAATGTACTTGTATATCATTTGAGTTCCATAAAAATCAAGCCAGGAGCAGCAAAACTTGCAAATCTTTTGTAACCTGGTGAAGATAGTTCTTTATTTTCAGCCAATTAAGTTAGACGAAAACAAGATACACTGCTTGTGGCAATTTCTGTTTTCTCAGACTTTGATTGAGTATATTCTCTAATTTTGAAAACTTGTTTCCTTTTCAGAATGGAAGGAGAAACAAACAAAACATTAGACTTGTTTTAAAACAAATGCTTGTTTTAAAGTATATGAACGTTAATGTATTGCTAGTAACAGAAATGAGTACATTTATTCAAGGAATTTGACTGGGAATAATAAAAAGATGTTAAGAACAGTATGTTTTCTCTAGATAAATAACAGACTGATACACTTAGTGCATGCATTAGGGATAAATTGATCCTATTTGTCATATGACTGCAAAATTACACATATTCCATCTCCCTAAGTGTTAATTTTGTAAACATGAAAGAGATAGATAATAAGATGACAGAAGAATCAAAATTTCAAAGAGAAAACACTTAGCCTGTAGAAATGAGGAACAGAATCCCTTTGCGTTAATGATCATGCTGTGCTGTCAAATTGTAACGTCAGCAGCAAGGATATACATCCTTTCAAAATAGAAGCATAAGAAAATGAAAAATACAATTTGACCCATCAATTCACATCCCTCTCATATCCTAACTCCCCTGCCAAAGCAACCAATTGTATTTCAATCAACCCTAATGCTTTTACAGCAACTTTTATTTATATGTAACTTGAATGATGAACAAAAGCTGCATGAGGTTATCTTCCATGACAGAAAGGCTGGGAAGATCAGTGAGCAATGTTCCCTTTCATCTGTACCTTTCCATGGCCACACATCAGCTTGGAGGGTAGAACAAAGGCTAATCGCATGTTATCTCTTCAGGATGAAGAGGTACGAATGGTACCTTACGCTGAAATATACAAGCTGGATGCAGCAAAAAATAAATCAGAGGGGGCATTTGGGGGTGAGAGAGAAACATGATGCAGTTTGGGGCTGAAACTTATAATAGGGTTTGCATGGGCTTTTTAGTGAGTAGAAGTGTGGCCATCAATATACAGAAAAGGAATTTAAAATGGGGATTAAACAAGGAGAGCTGTTCAGTGGCGAAGAAGTTAGAGTGGAGGAGCGGCATACAATCTTGTATCAAGAAGAGGTGGAGACAGAAGACACAGAGGCTTAAGAAGGTCTGTCAGATCAAAGAAAAGGGGAAATAGAAATAATGATCATACATGAGGACATTGAGTGAATGAAGGTCACTTCAGCATGGCATAAATATTGACAGGTGCTTTAATCATAAACTGAGGTCGAGGAAAAGCCATCATGACAACATCCAAATTTGAAGACTAAGGTAGTATGGTGAGATGAATTGGAGTTGTAGGTGAGGTTGAATCTGTTTGCAGTATTCAGAAGCCATTTCCTGATACACTTGTGGCTCAGTAGGTGACAATGTTACACTTGATCCAGAGATTGTAGATTCGAGTTCCATTCCAGAAACTAGGGCTCAAACATTTGGGGTGATGTTTCAGATTTCTACTGAGGAAGGTACTCTGGGGTGCTATATTTTAGAAAAGGCGATCTGCCCTCTCAGGTCTACACAAAGGATCACACAACAATATTTTAAAGAAAGATGGGGGAGTTGTTTCCGTATTCCAGCAATATTCAACCTTTTATCAACCATTTAAAAAACAGCATATTAGTGCTCATTATTACATTACTTTTGTGGGATCTGCAAATTTCCTCTACATTTCCTCCTTTACAGTAATAGAAACAGAATATCTTCTTTATCCTGTTCCTAAATTAAAGGCCACCTTTTAATCTTCTCTTCTCCAAGGATAATTAGCTCAATTTCTCTAATCATTCTCTGTATCTAAACTCCTTCATTCCTGGTATCATTCGAAAAAATCTCTTTTGCATTGTCTGTAGATTTTAACATCCTTCCTTAAATAAGGTGCCCAGGGCAGCACGGTGGCTCAGCAGTTAGCACTGCTGCCTCACAGCGCCAGGGGCCTGAGTTCGATTCCACCCTCGGGCGCCTGTCTGTGTGGAGTTTGCACATTCTCTCTGTGTCTGCGTGGGTTTCGTTCGGGTTCACTGGTTTCCTCCTACAGTCCAAAGAGGTGCAGGGTATTGGCCATGCTAAATTGGCCGTAGTGTTCAGGGATGTTTGGGTTAGACATGGGGAAATACAGGGGTAGGGGGCTGGGTCTGGGTGCAATACTCTTCACAGGGACAGTGTGGGCTTGTTGGGCTGAATGGCCGGTTTCCACACTGTTGTGATTCTGTGAGAACTGAACACAATTCTCCAAATGTTGTCTGACCAATGGTTTGTAGAAGTGTAGCATCACTTCCTGGCTCTGCTTATAAACCCAAGGATGCTATAAGTCTTCTTAACAACTGTTTCAACTCACCTGGACACCTTCAGAGAACTATGCATGTGAACTTCGAGACCCCTCTGCTCCTGTATTCCCCTCAGAGTTATACCATTGGCTCTTAATTGTCTTTCCATGTTTCTTCTCCCAAAATGCGTTACCTCACGTTTCTCTGTATTGAAATTCCTCTGCCAGGTGTCTGCCCATTTGGCAAACTTGTCGATGTCATCAATAAACTTGCCTTAGGCTGAGTCTTAAAAATAAGGTTTTTACCTATTTTTCTTCTGAGCTCTGTCATCTTAATATCCCATCTTAATATTAATATCTTAGATTCTTGCAACACCAGGCTACCCTTGCTGCTGGATATTCCTAAGGCAAATAAAAAGCCCCCATGAAGCACAAAATGAGCTATACAGTCAGTATGCCTGAGAAGAAGGCCATTCAGCCCATCCATGCATAAGGTTGGCATGGGGAGCAGAGGAGTAGCTGCAGTCATATTGTACTTACAGAAAGAAAATACAGCCAGAATATTTAAAGAAGTGCAGCTTAAATTAATAATATTTGATTTGACAAATGCATATGTCTCCCTCTGAGAAACTTCAGACTCTTATAATTTGATGCAACTTTAATAAATACAATGCTTTGAAGAACATTAAGTTTTAAACCCTCATGCTGTATCACGTACAAGTGCCAATATGGATAAAGCTGCTTTATTCTGTTAATTATCAACAGCGATGACACATGGGATGTTAAGAAGGTTTAGACACAGTATGCTGAATAAGTTGTGGTGTAAACATGCTTTGATTATAGAAACTTGCAAAAGAATTGCCAATGTGCTCGTTAATAAATAAGTTGTTAACATGTACCTGTATAGGACAGACTGAAGGGCAAAATTGTTGATGATATTCGACAGCTGCATGACCTTGAATGAGTCCTGTAAACATTCCTGTACATGCTAAAGCTGGCACAATCAATGTGTTTTTCACTGTAGTTGCTTTTTTGTGCCTTGCTGCTTGTTACACTGTATAAGAGAGAAAGTGTTGTTCTAAGTCGCTGGACTTTGCTTCGGCCCAGAATCGTGAACTCTGCCAGGGACAAACTTAAGCCTCGAGACCAGCCATCGGTTGAGGGGCCCCCAGCAGGCAGGAGGGCATGAGGCTTGTTGCTTTTTCTAGAAGGGTATGAGACTTGTCTTTATTTTCCTTTTCTCTTCCGTTTATTATTACCAGCATGATCATTTATTATTACCACTACAATCATAATTATTACTTAATAAACATTCATATTTAAGCAAATTGCTGTTGTCAAGCTATCTTTTAATTATTTTTACACAAATCTGAAAATAACTGCTTGGATACACGCTCTTATCCAAGACATTTTTGGCAATGAGGCTGGGGTTCAGGAAAATTGTAAGTAAAGGGGAAAACAACCTAGTGCTCTGGAGACCTTCCATATTCCAGAGTGGATTGCGGCAGACTTTGGATTCCTGTCTATGGCTAATATGTTAGCGCAATTAGGACCCCTGAAAGGATGGAAGATAGTTATAACTTGAAAAAGAGAGAACTGGAGGCCAGGGTTCTGGGCTGTGCAAGTGCACTGAACCTTGCTGAAGTGTTAACTCTTTGTGCACTGGTTTGAATGCGGCTTTGCTTGTTGGTTGTTAAATGCTGTCTTGTACAGTTTGTCAGTTTTAGTTCCCTGGAGCTTGAGATCTGGGGATACCTTGAAGTTAGTTTGCATTTTGGGAACGTATAGTGATTTGAAAGTATGTTGCATGCCTATATCTGTGTGGAGCATGTATGGTTAATGTCGTGACCTTCTAGAAACCATCAGTGGTTGTGTAAAACAAAAAATCTGCAAAATATTGATTCAAAAATTTGGTTTGTAAAACTTGGTAAAAATTTACTTTTTGGAATTGGGTCTATGTTATGTTTGGACTTGGGTAAATTTTAATTCCAGAAATTACAATGTTTGGAATTTCATTGTCTAGCCACAGTGAACTTCCAAATACTTTTTAACACGAGTGAATGTTTAATTCCGGATGATAAGATTGACTCATTGTTAATATCCAAGTGATGGGGATGTTGGAATGTTAAAAATTCAACTCTCTGTGGGCGAGGAGTTTACAAAAGGCAGATTTAACAAAAGGGTGGGCTTTTTCTTCCTTCAAGGAGGAGGCGAGACAGATGATGTAATTATGTGCAGGAGTTTACGCCCCACCCCCTTTCTGAATCCGGAGCAGATTAATGCTAATTAACCCATTCTGCTTCACATAGAATGGATGGAGCTTGTTTTTTTCAGAAAGTGGAGACGCTGAGGGCTGAACCCGCTTGCAGGATCCTACCATTGCAACACAATGATGGATGAGACACCCTCAATCCATCAGTAACATATCTCATTGTTGGGGAACTACTGTGGAATCATTAATTGTACTGAGTGTCAGGAACCTCAAAACCACTAATCCTGAGTACACTTAAACACATCATGACAAAAACTATATTAAACCTCACATGCCCTGGTATTCTAAAACATCTACACTGAACAGTTACGTGAAAATTTAAAGGGATTCTGGAAAATGATAAAGTGCATGCACACAGCCTCAAGGGGTTCAATGCATACAAAAATGGTTGGTAATGTTGAGAGAGTAAACAGAATATTGAATGTGGACAAATTTACACAGAGATATATCAAATATCTGGAATAAGTGATCGAGTAACTTTAAATAAAGATGTGGGACATCTTACACAAAGAACAAACAAACTATGTTGTGCCTGAATCAAACAGAAATGTTTAACTTCTGTTTTAGAATATTATAGGATTATGTTCCACGGGCTACAAATCTCGACAGATCTCTGGAATTAGATATGGTGGTAATAGTTAAGTTGCAACATTGGATGAGGCAAAGTAGTTAAGGGTTGAGACTGGTGGCAGAAGACAAAAAAATTAGAAGAATAGGTTAAAACAGCAATTGAGGTTAAAATGCATTTTAGTGAAAAGGAAGTTTAGATGAGAGTACCAAACTGATAGCTTTCTCTTGGTTATGTTTGTGTGCTTGTCTTTCTTTTTAAGAAAGATTTAATTGGTCATCAAGCCAGTAGCCGAAGCATCAAGATCCCACGTGACGGGTTAAGTAAAACTTCACAGATCATGTGGGAGTCAAGAATGTGTGACATGGTCTTGGGACACCGAGGTAAGTGCGCAAAAGTGAATGTTACCTTGGAGGTAACAAACATGAGACAGTAACAAACGTGTAATGAAGAACGGGTTTCAGGCATGTACACCCACTTGACAAAAGGATTAGTGTGGCTTGGAAGAGCACAAAAACATAATTTAAACGATAAGACACTGACACAAAATCCATGGAGAAACTGACTTTCAAACATTGAAAGTAGTATTAGTGAAAGGGATGTAAAAAGTAGTTCAATCAAAATAAAAAGTGTGATTGGCTATTATGTCAGAAGGTTACACAAATGAAAGAATGTGGACTCTGGGGGTACTAATGGTGGACAGAGTGAAAGGACCTATTGGATGCCATACAGATGCCCCCATCTCGAGCATTTGTATGACTAAACTTTGAGGTGAAATTGTAATGTGTTCGGACAGTTAGTGTATGTGGTGGTGTAGGAGTCAGGTAAGGGAACCTCAGGAAAAATAAAAGGCGGAGGCATAAGTTGAAGTTAAAGCTTGATGAATGTTAGAACTGTATTATTTGATCTCATGTGCATTGTAGCTCAAAAGGGGTACCTGCATATGGAGGTAGTTAACACTCAATGATGCAATCATTCCTAAAATTGGCAAGGAAGGAAACATATTGAAGAAGTATCCTTAAGATGGAAACAGATGAAGAGAGCTGGAGAAATTTCCAGTCCATGTATGATGTTATTTTATCGTTATTGGGTGAAGTGATCTGTGGATAGGCAACTGGAGAATTTAAAAAAACACAAATTAAGGACCCTGAATCTGAAATATACTGAATTTTAGAACAAATTATGGTAAATAGATTAACTGAAAAAAAAAACGTGGACGATATTCTGGTCACCTCGGTCAGGTGTCATGACTTGCTGTTTCCATCACGGTCTTGACCATACATCAGGGGTGGGGTATATATTTAAGGGGTGGTCCCCAAAGACCACTGCAATCATTAATTTGATGGTACACTCTATTATTATATTGTACATATTGGTGATGGTTATCTTCATTGTAGTTTTAATCTTCTAGTATATGTTATGTACTCTTATCGTACGTTCTTGCGTGGCTGTTGCTAATTTGCATCTACAATTGTCACATACAATGTCAAATATCATAAGCTGGATTTATAGGATGGGCAGAAGGGCTAAACCTGTCGATGATGTTCAAAAGCTGCATGGCCTTGAATGAGTCCTGTGAACATTCCTGTAGGTGCTGAGCCAGCACAATGTGTGTTTTTCCACAGTAGATTTACTGTGCCTTGCTGTTGTTTACACTGTATAAGACAGAAAGTTTCATTCCAAGGCACTGGACTTCACCTTGGCTCAGAATCGTGAATGCTGCCAGGAAAAAACTTAAGCCTCCAGATCAGCCATCCATCGAGGGGCCCCCGATGGGCAGAAGGGCATGAGACTTGTTGCTTTTTCTAGAAGGGTGTGGGACTTGTTTCTTTTTCCTTTCCCTTCCAATTATTATTCCCACTATAGTCATTTATTATTACCACTATAATCATTATTATTACTTCATAAACATTCACATTTAAGCAAATTGCTGTTGTTGAGCCTTCTCTTAATTATATTTACCTGAACCTGAAAAGTACCATTCAAGAAAGGTTCTTGCAAATATTGACTGTGACAGCAGAAAGCATTCCGAAAGGACTGTAGAATGAACAACAGCCATTTTCTCACAAACGCAGGGGACGTAGTGGGCGGAACGATAATGTCATCATAGGAATTATCCAGAGGCCAAGAGGTCTTGGAACATGAGCTCCAATACCATTAAAGCAGATGATAAAATTTGAATTGCGTTCAGAAATGTGGCATTATAAGTTTGTCTACTGATGACCATGAAACCATCGTCAATTGCCTAAAAACCTGGTTTACTAATGTTTTTTAGGGAAGAAGATCTGTCCTCCTCACCTGGTCTTGACTCCAGAGCAATAGCAATGTAGTTGATTCTAAATGTCTCCTGAAATTACTCAGCAAGCTGGTCGGGTCTACCAAATGCTACAAAGTTTAAGAGAAGGAATAAATGGTACAGATCACCTGAAAATCACAATAGCACATTGTGGGCATATTAAGTGACAAGTAAGAACAAAATATTGCAGATGCTGGGAATCTGACATAAACACAGAAAATACTGGAGAAAAGCAGCAGGATCTGGCCGCATCTGCAGAAAGAGAAACAGATTTAATATTTTGAGTCCTGTATGACTTCTTCAGAATAAGTGACAAACAATACTTGTGCCACGCATGTACCAAGCAATGAACATCTTTAATGAGAAATAATAGAACCGCGCCCTTCTTGACTTTTGATAGAATTGCCAACACTGAATCTCTACTAACTACATTCTGGAGTTTACCATTGACCAGAAGGTGAAGTGGACCAGCCATATACATATAAGATACAAAAGCAGGTCAGAGGTTAGGAATTCTGTAACAAGTACCCTGCCCCTGTGTCTATTCAATACTTCTTCATCATTCACATGGTTCATCATGGTTCATTTTCATCATTAAGAGTGTGATGGAATATTTTCCACTTGTCTAGATGAGGGCAGCTTCATAAACACTCAAAATCTCAACATCATCCAGAACAAAACAGTCCACTTGATTGGTACCACATCCACCAGGTTCAACATTCACTCCCTTCACTACCAATGCAGAGTAAGACCAGTATGTACCATCTACAAGGTGCATTGCAGCAACATATCCAAGGTGCTTTCACAGCATCTTCCAAACCAGTGACCGCTACTACCTGGAAAGACAAAGGCACGGGACAGCACCGCCTATAGATTCTCCTCCAAGCAACAGACCATCCTGACTTGGAACTATATCGCCCTTATGTTGTTGTCTCTGGATTAAAATCCTGAAAGTCCCTATCCAACTGCACTGTGGGTGAACCTATGCCCCAAGAACTGCAGTCCAAGAAGACAGTTCACCAACACCTTTTCAACAGTAATTAAGGATGATTAATAAATACAGGCCTTGCCAGTTAAGCCCACATTTCATGAATGAATAAAAAGACATTTACATGGAATTGCAGCAGAGATCTGCTTAAACAATTAATGACTTTATTAACATATCTTGTATACCCATTAACCTAGTCAGTCCCAGTTTTCCACGCAGTTTCATTTCCTCATTTAACTTAAAAGGGGAAAAAATGTATCTGGTTTGTCCTGTATTTGTAATATTTATCAAATCAGTACTATCTTATTTGTTCATGAATTATTTACAGATTTTAGGAAATGTATTTAGTTTAATATTTACAGCAACTCAAAGGCAGCACTTTTGCCTGTTTTAATATTCCAAGATTCTTTACATTTTTACGGTGTTTTCCCTGTTTTTTTTGTGAAGTACATCTTGATTCTGTCCATTATGTACTCATGTTTGACGATTTTCCTATACTGCCAATCTGATGTGTAGCTGATGGCTGTGGAAATGGATATCATTTTGATTGAAATGAGTTTTGGCCACTTCGTTTCCTATTTTTGCTTCATCTAAAATCCTTCCGTTTATTCTGCATTATCAGAAATCAGCTTCAATGCTGGCAAGCGTGCAGTTTGAAGTGATGAAATTCCCTGGGAATCTCATATATAAATTCAACCTAATCAAATGCTTTTATATTTAAACAAAAGCAAAATACTGCAGAAGCTGGATGCTATCTGTTCTATTTAGTGGCATTTCCTTTCTCCCATTCTACTACTCATCGAATATAATCTTAAAGGATGAACATTCACATTATGTGACCCTGAATTTAAAGTAATTTGAAATCATTAGATCAGCAGGAGATCACACAGATCTTTGAGTCCATCTCGCCATTTAACTAGATCACGGCTAATGTGTGACTTCATTGTTTCGGTTCATTGACCCTTAATATCCTTATTCAACAAAACCCTTAGTTTTAACATTTTCATTTGACCTATCTTGCCTCAACGTCTCTATAGTGGAGTGAAATAACTGCGCAGGGGCCAGTATCCTGTCACCAAATCACCCTTTATTTATACATGCACTGTACATGGACTCTGATCTGCCAGCCCAAAACCCATGTACTCATAGAATCCCTACGGTGCAGAAACAGGCTTTTCGGCCCAACGTGTCCACACTGATCCTCACAGCATGCCACTTAGACCCATCCCTCTATAACTCACCTAATCTACACATCCCTGAACACAATGGGCAATTTAGCATGAAATGCATTTCTGATGAAGGGTCTAGGCCCGAAACGTCAAGCTTTCCTGCTCCTATGATGCTGCTTGGCCTGCAGTGTTCATCCAGCTCCACACCTTGTTATCTCGGATTCTCCAGCATCTGCAGTACTTATTATCTCTGAATGAATACCATGGATACTTTGAAGAGGAGGCGAGATAAATACATGAGAGAGGAAGGAATAGAAGTTTCCTGTTTCTGGTCCATGGTCCTGTTTATGTGATTCTTTACTAAGTGGGGAGATTGGGCAGACTGGGGTTCTTTACAATAATGAGATGTATAAAACTTTGCACGGCATAAATAGGGTAGACAGGAAGAAATGTTTCCCCTTGATGGAGGGATTAATGACCAGGAGACGTGGCTTTAAGGTAAAGGCCAAAATTTTTAGAGGCGATGGGAGGATAAGCCTTTTGACCCAGAGGCTGGTGGGAATCTGAGGCTAATTGCCTGTAAGAGTGACAGATGTGGAAACCCTCATAACATTTAAGAAATATTTGGTGCGCACTTGTTATACCGAGGTATACAAGACTATGGACCAAGTGCTGGAAAAGGTGATTGGATTAGGTGGAGAGTTAGGATGAGTCAATAGGCTTTTTTCTGTGCTGTAGACCTCTATGACGATACAACATTGGGAGGGGCTGAGTTGTAGATTCGTCCCTTAACATTTGGCATGATTTTAAGAAGTCTAACTTGTTTTTAAATCCTTCCAAAATGTCTCTAGCACAGTATTCTCCTCTTGTGTTGAAGCATGCAAATCTTGAACATTTATGGCAAAGGAGGAAGCCATTTGGCACATCATCAATGCGCCACCTAAAATGAAGTAAATTAAGCCTACTACCACTTTTCAGCCCTTGGTCTAGAATCCTGGAGGTTACAATAACTCAAGATAATATAAACATCATTTTGTAAATGTGCTCAAGGTTTCTGTCCCTCCTGGAATTGTTAAGTAGTGAGATCCAGACCCTCAGAAATCTCTGGTGAAAACATTTCTCCTCAATTCTGCTCCTCCAAGTACTTTAAATTTATGCACCACCCACCAATCCATTCCCAAATCTCTCCCATCTCCTGATCTCACCGCTAAAGGAAGTAGGTCCTTCCGATTCACTCCATCTGGATTCCTCACAATTTTATACATGGTACACAATTAAATCTCAACCAGGCCCTCTCTCTTCCAAAACATTCTGTTCCAACCTGTCCGATCTTCTCCCATAACTGAAATTTCCTGGCAAATTACTTGCATATGCTTTGCATCCTGTCCCAGTGAAATGATATCCTTTCTGCAATGCCGTGACCAGAACAATAGTTTGTGCAAATTGTGCCTCTGCTGTTAGCACTTATATCTTCGAATCAGAAGGTCATGGGTTCAAATCTAGTGACTAGATGTTGCACTTGAAGAGGTGCTGTCTTTCAGAACAGACATTAAATTGAAACCCCAACTTACCATAAAAGATCCCATGACAATATTTGAAGCAGTGCAGGGGATTCCATTCTCAGTCTCAGCCAATATTTATTGAGCATCAAAAATAGTTTGGACTAAATCAAAATATCTGGTCATTACTAATTGTTAGTTGTGGGATTTTATTGTGCATTTATTGGCTACCATATATTCCAGAGTGCAATATACACTTCAAAAGTTGCTCATCGGCTGTAAATTCACCCTGCAGTATACTGAGTTTGGGGAGGTTGCTACCGAAATGCAAATGTGTCCTCTTTTTTAAAAAAAAGTGTCTCTTGGTTGGGACATTGTAGTGAGAGTCATGCGCATTTGTCCAGTAGAATGTATAATGTATCCAAATTTTTGCACTGTGCTATTTCAGGCATCTTTGTGGTGAACTGTCCTGGGCACAGTGCTTTCATCTGGATGGTGACTTGAAGTTATGTAATTTCAGATAATGGTGACAGCAGGCAAACAGTTTGAATGTCTGCATGGTTTGGGACACTGGTTGCAAGCATTTCTGAGTGGAGGCCTGTGAGATGTTGACCCCTTGACAATCATCACAGAGCAATCATTACACATGAGTGATTGAACAGTGCAGAGGGCATGCTGTGCCTGGTATCCATTAAAAGCAATCTTAAGGCCCTGAATAGTACTTAACACAGCAGAGGGTAGTAAGTGCTAATGCTGTTAATAAGGCTGAGCAAAAGGTTCATAAATGACAGCCATTTTAAGGGGAATTTAGTGTCATTTGGTGTCCTTAATATTCTATTGCTGCTGCCTGTTTTACTACAATAATTATATTCAATGTTATATCAAGCTTTCTGATTTTGAAATTCGGCAAAATGTATTGTGATGACATTTCTGAAAGCAGAAAGCAACATATAGAGCATCTTGTTAGTAGGAATTAAGTTTCATAGTATTTGGGATCCAAGCATTTTTTTTTTATTTTCGCAAACTCCAGCATTTCTGAATGGGAAGCTGGGATAATGTGGGAAAGAAGAGGTTCAGGAAGATACTGTCAATGCTGAAAATTCAAAATAAAAATGGAAAGTGCTATAAATATGCACAGCAGGTCAGGTAGTATCTGTGGAGAGGGACATACTTCTCATATTTCAGGTTGGTGACCTTTCATTACATCTTGAAAAATGTTTTGAGATTTAACAGGTTTTAAACAGGTGCAGCAACAGAGATTGGCAGGATGTAGGAAAGAACAGTGGAGAAGATCAATAATGTTTTGTATTTCTTCTATCTTGATCTCTGCAGCGGTAACACGAGTTTCTATGTAAACAGGTTTTATTCACAATGCTTTTAAATGTCTTCTGTACATTAACAACTCTAGCTTCCAGCCCTTTCTAGCAATTTCTAGTTTATTTATTTTTCTTGAGTTCTTGACTAATCAGGAGTAGTATTAGATCAGTTATCAGACCCACATAATCAAACACAGAACATACTACACAACAGGGTGGAAGACAGGAGTGATTAAAAGACAAAATGGCATAACAAAGACAGTAATAGAATAAATAAGGTTAAAAATGAGTGCAGAGGAGCTGCAAGTGTAAATTTTAACCTGCCTGGAGCTTCCCCTACCAGAGGATCTGCTGCCATGGTTTGTCACCCTCATTTGGTAGCTGGTATTTATCAAATGGGAGAAACAATTGCAATGTGAAATGATTGAACTGGACGTTGAGTTTTAAAGACTGCAAAGTTCATAACCAAATGATTAGCTGTTGCTCCTTGAGCTTTCAATGAGTTTCATCAGATCTTTGCAGAAGACCAGGACAGTGAAGTAACAGTGGGAGAGTGATGGAAAGTTAAAATGAGAGGTGATCGGAAGGATCAGTGTTAGACTTGCTCAGTGAATAAAAGTATTCCGTTAAGCAGTCACCTAATCAGTGTTTGTACTCCCCAGTGCAGAGAAGTCTTTCATATCTATGCCTGCAGTGGGTGCAGCCTTGATGGGTTTGGAAGTGAAGAACCATTGACAAACTGCTTAAATCCTGGAGGCTCCAGAGCAAGTTTGGACATTTGCCAGCCCTAATTGCACTTGAATTTCTGGTGCCTGCATGCAATATGATGGAATATTAACAACCATGTCACTAAAATGTATTAAGTGGTGGCAGTATGTAGTGGTGTTCTAATGCACCAGCCAAAAGTGAAGCTTTTGAGAGAAGCAGTTGAATTGCATGGATGAAACATATTTTATGGTTTTCCCTTCTTAGTAATCAAGCCGGCCTATATCAGCTGTCAGCAGATCTACTGAGATAGTCAGGTGTAATGTCTGCACAGTGCCACAAAGAAAGTAACTTTTGCAACAACATGAAGCTAAACTTGAGTTTACTTAACTTGCAAATAGTCTTGTTTTGCTGATTTCTCTGTAATGGACAGATGTCACTGTTGACTTGTTGCTCTGTCTATGGAAAACAAATACTTTAGTGACAAAGCACAATAACATTGCATAGGAATAGGAGAGGCTATTCAGCCCCTTATGCCAGTTCTAGCATTTAAATATATCAGTTGATCTCTATCCGAATTCCATCAACTCATTTGATTCTGTAACCCTTGTTGCCCTTAATGAACACATCTATGAACTTTAGTTTTGAAATTTTCAATTGACCCAAATCTCAACAGCTTTGGAACAGGGGCAGTGGGAGGAGGAATGTGCGTTAGTTCCAGATTTCCACTATTTCTTGTGTGAAAAGTGATTCATTGCACCATTCTTTGAAAGGCCTTGCCCTAATTTTAAACTTCTGCCCTCCTGTTCTGGTCTTTGCTTCTGCCACCATTCCTCTTATCCCCACATACCCTGCCAACTGAAGAACTGGAGAGAAGCTATGATAGATAGCAATTACAATTTACTCTAGCCTCTCTCTACCAACATAATCCTGCTCGGGCCTTATACTTAAAGCCGTAGCTCTGACTTAAACTTATTGTAAAGTAAATTGGATTACACTTTTACTCTGAGCGTCTGTGAAAGGAACTATGTGATAGTGATGTTAGAGCATAGAGTAATACAGGGCTGAAAGTACATGTCCTCTTTTCCCATTATCTGTATGTAATTATTTTCAATAAAACCTGTCATTGTTCACTCACAAAAAAATAGATCTCATATTGTTATACCATGTCCAATGTGAACTCCCTTCGAGCTTAGACTTTTAATGAACCCTTGTAATTGCTGATGATACATGAATATGTGTGCATATTGTTTTAAAGAACAATGGGCAAGTGCACAAAACATTCCAAAATGTTAAAAACACCATTATTACAGGAATTGAGACCCAAAAGTTATCTTGCAAAATTTCTGTTGTAACCTACACTGAACCTTGTGAATGCATGAGTGTGAAGGAGCCCCCTTGCTTTGTCCCTAGACAATAAAATCCTGGCTGAAAGAAACTGAAAAGGCAGAGAAAATAGTTTTCAAAAAATGATGAACAAAAGATAAGTTGAAATGTTGTAAAGAAAGAATCGAACAGTTAACTGTGGTAGAGTTTGTTTGCTAATGTACACCTGGGACTCATTGTATGCTAAAAGTGTCATTGGTACTGCAATCTGGTCCCAGGAAGATGCCATATGGTGTTATCATTATTGCGCACACTGCGTGTGAGTCAAATTAGAAGGTGTCACAGTAATAGTGCATGGGGTGACAAGACAAGGTAAAGCAAAAGTCATTCTCACCTAGTATATTGTGAACAAGTTGGATTCACAATTAGTTCAGCCTAATACTGAAACACCACATCATCCTTTGAAACATACACTCTTCGACCTTGTGGCTTAGCAGAGAAAGGTGTTACCATGGATACCCCAAATTTTAGACAACAAAGTAAAATATCATTGAAGCATAACTCCAGTGTAAACTGGTGAAAAGCGCTTGGATGAGTGTTTCTTATCATCTGGAAGATAATAAGATAACATGTTAAATGCAATATTACTTGCAATACATTTATATGTATATATACATATATTTAATATTCCATTCTCTTTTATTCAAAGATAAAGATAAAAATAGGTACTCACTGAAAGGACAGTGCATCACTGTTGTATAGATTTGTGATCATTGCGTATTTTTTTTAAATATTGAAGGTTGTCTTATATCATCAAGAGGCATTTCCAAGCACGTTGGTTTGAAAAGAAGTACTGAATACGGCAAATAGTAAACTTCATAGAAGATTATAACAACAATGAAATAGAAAACTCGCATTTTCAAACTGACTTTTATTACTGAGATGTCCCAAGGTTCTTACAACCAACGAAGTACTTTTGAAGTGAATTCACTATTTTAAGTTCGGGAAACATGGCAGGTAACCTGTACACAGCAAGCTCCCACAAACAGAAATGAGGTACCTACCCAGGCAAGTATTTTCGGTGGAATTGTTTGAGCGCTGAATGTCGGCAGGGGACCAGCAGAGCTCCATATCTCTTTGAAATAAAAGTGCATTGCCTAAAACATTGCAGCCCTTGAACTGAGGCTGTGTGCCCCAAGTTTTAGATTTTGTGGTTTTTCGTGTCTGGTGGCTTTGAGTCAAAGGTTCGGGCGGGTGGGATCAAGGATCGTTTGGAGCGTGGTAATAGACCACGGGTAAGTGGCAAATAAAAAACACATAAAAGGTTTGCACTGCGCCGCACCTAACTGAATTGTTGCATGGCCAAAAAAAAGATGCATTTCGCATTCCAAGAATGTCCAGACTTTACACAACTGGTTTTGAAAGAGCGTACGTAGTTGTAGTACAATGCAATCTTTTATATTCAAGAGCGTTCAGACAAGGCGTCTGTTAATGTCTTGTCCAGGAGACAGCATCTTTATCACAGCTTTCGCTTAGTACTGCACTCAGAGCTAGCAGTGTAACCAGTGAGGTAGTTTCAACTGCAGGGATGGGGAAATATCCATAATACAGCGAAAGCCTAACATTCGGTGATGAGAAGTGGATCCTGTATCCAAGTGCAATAAACGGGGTGCATTCTTGAGCTCCTTTAAGGGGCATCTTTGTTAATCTCCAACCCACCTGCAAATCGACTAGATTCGTAATGTGTAGTCACTCTGAAAGATTTGTTTCAAACGAGTGCAGCCTTTCAATTCAAATCTGATAGCCTTTGTTCTTCCATCAGCTCCTGGAACTGCTGAACCATTTTTTTTTCAATTAACTCTGTAAAATAATTGCAACAATAGAACTCTGCCTAGATATTGTAATTCCTTTTGTATTTCAGATACAGATTAAATTACACCGAGGTTAATTAGATTGGTGTAAAATCAGCAGCAGCCCGTATAAATTTAAGGAGATTAAGGTATTTGGTAATCTCAATAGATATGAATGGAATCAATGCTAAACTAACTGTTCATTCTTTCAGTAGAATATACGTGGTTTTTGTATCTGTCTTAAATTGTTATCTAACATCATGTCTCATTACTTTGCCATCTGCCACAGTAGTTAAACATCAAACTGTTTTTTAACCTAAGGGTCATTGAGCAGTAAAATTGCAACAATTTATGCATTTTATTCTAATGAAAAGAGAATTGTCCCTGGCAATGAGCAGATGCTAGAGGATTTTTTTTTGTTTTTAACGTAGTCGAGTTGGTTCGTGTTTCTGTGTGTGTGTGAGAGACAGAGAGTTAAAGTGTTTGCCGCGATTTTAGTTCTGACGCCAGCATAAAGAACATTTTGCAAAATTCTTTTGAGGGCAAATGTACGACCTTTGCACAGCCAGAGGGGAGAAAGAAAAAGAGCAAGTTTTCAAGATCAGACATTAAAATGACACAGTGGACAGTGTGCTTTAGCGTAGTTATCTTTCCTGAAATACAGTACTGATTTTTTTTTTGTGCGGTGTAATCAAGTTGCCGCACAGTTTCCATTGGAAACTAAGCCTTTCCTGTGCCATTTTTATTTATCATAGGCCCTGAGAAATTTCAAGACTTCAAAGATCTCCAATTTTCGTGCGAAAATTAATAGCAGAGGAATATCCTATTGGTGGCAGAGGTTATTTGCTGCTGATCAAAGAAAGAAATTGATAAATACATTATTGAGAAATCCATAACCAAGAAAAACCTTTACACAAGGTAATGATAATTCATAATAAGGCACGGAAGACTGATTATCTGCTCCTCCACTGAAGAGTTTCCATTGTAAGGAAAGTAAGTTTAACTCATTCATTACAGGCTGAGGTTGGAATATTGTTTGCTTTAAGTTGAATACACCCAGGTCATATTCACTCCATATGGTCTCTGCCTCATCCCATGAGTGTAGATGTGACAAAAGCAAATCAATTTGTTCAGTAATGAATGTGTTAATTATCTGCTTATTATATAAAGGCTTTCCACAGGAATGGCAGAGGAAATCATAAAAGATACAAAATCTTTAACAAGTGTTGAATTAAATGCTCTGAAAAGGAGCCGTACTGAACTCAAAGCATTAACTGTTTCTCCCTCTACAGATGCTGCCTCACCTGGTGAATTTCTCCAGCGTTCCCTGTGTTTCTTTTAGATTTCTAGCATCTACAGTGTTTTGCCTTTATTTGAGAAATAAACTGTGGTTCAATTTACTAGCACGCTAGCCTAGAAATGGATACTTGTGAATTCATATAACACTAAAATCTTGGATTGGCACTCTGTAATATGAAGGGGGTGTTGCGTGTCAGAGGTGCTGCTGGTTGGATGAAATTTCAACCTACTTTCTCTGGTGGACATAAAAATCCTTCAGCAGTATTTCAGAGATGAACAAGGGAGTCCTCCCCGATGTCCTCTCTCAAAATAAAGTGTAACATCACAAAAACACATTCTCTGCTCAACATTGTATTCCTGTTTATGGGAGCTTGCTGCGTATGAATTGGCTGCTGACTTTCCTAGATTACAATGATTATTGCATTTCAAAAGTTCTTCATTTGTTTCAAAGAACTTTGAAACTTTGATGCCACGGTCATAAAAGATGCTATATGAGCAAAAGTCCTTTACAAATTATGTGATAGAATGGCCTCCTTTAACTTCCCTCTAAGTCATGCTCCTGAACTGAACTTGTCAATCTATACAATCTGCCATAAGGTTGCAATTTGTAAAGATTTTGTAAATTTATGCTGATTTGGTTTAATATAATAGCTGTATGTAAATGCAGCCTAATACTCTAATGCACTCTGAGTTAAATCAGATATGTAACCAACCTTCCTACTGATACCCTGTGAGGGTTTCTAATCCATTGTGACTTCAGGTGGAATATCCTTAAATGGCTATGTTCCTGCGTGAAGGGCTTGTACAGACTACACTTTTTAAAATCAATTCCACCCCTCAGTTGTTTGCAGCAAGTTTAATTTAGAAAGGATCCCTTCCCTCATGGAAAGCTGTTCCCAGGCCAAATTTACTTATGTTTTAAAAAGAGGACAACTTAATTAGGCTTTGTTGAGATTTAAAAAAAAAACGAGTTTATCAGCTACTAAAATGTGAGGAAAGATAACAAAATATTGCACGTATAAATACAGATCTGAAATAAGAGCTGAATTCAAAAGTAATGGTCAAAAAATATACAGAGCAGTCTTTGGCTTGTCCATAACAAATGCTTCTGTTACCCCAGTTCCACAGTATGCAATACATTGACTTGGTGCTTGCTGCAGTTTTGCAGAGTACAGCACTCCCGGACGATGTAGCATGCTGTGTCCAAACTATACTAGAGCCTGCCCCAAACCCTCAGATGGGTGAAACATCTTCAGGATTCCAATTATCTGCTCCACCACAGCCTTGGTTGCACCACTTGGATAAAATTTGTGAAGGTGCCAGCTGAGTGACCATTGCATTACATCAAAATGGAAGAACCTATCGACCCCCTTCCCATTCCAGACCCAAAACAGCCATTCAACTTTTCATTGCTTTCAGTTCAGTCATCATACTTACATGATGTATAATGAAGCAACAGTCCCTTCCTCTTACAGGAAATTTCTCAAGTAATAGGATACTTTTGGCAAGAATCTGCCTCTTTTTAAGTCATCGCCACTAACTTCCACATAATTGAAATGCCAATGTTAGATTGGCAAGCACCAGCAGCAAAGTGCTTAGACCAACATTTGAAGCTGTAACATGTTCAGTCCACTTGCATTGCAACTGGGTGAAGAAGTGTTTGCAAATTAAATGCAGCTGGAGTTTGCTAAGACATGCTTCATTTATTTGTCTCTTCCATGTCCTGCTGTCCAGCGTATTTATCCTAAACTTCTGCCCATCAACAACTGATACTGACCCCACCCACCTTCTGGGAAATGTCTCAGCCATTTTTTCATTTGTATTATGCATCAAGTTAAAAACAAGTGATGGAAGTGAAAGCAGCTCATGGTAGATATCATCAGCACCAGGTTTTGCTTGATTACCAGATACCCCCTACATCCTCCATGCACCCATTTACCTCACAGTACACTGAAAGTCCCTTTCCACTCTATCCCTCTCATCTGGAGACCCACCACATTGAACTTTGCCTCCAAAATTGTCTTTCCTGCTTCCAGAGCATCAACATTAAATCCTAATGATTCCTACCCTGGCCTCTAACTCCCCCAATGTTGAGCCCACGGTGGTGGCCATGAGAAATAACTACCCCTCTTGAAGTGTGCAGTGTGCCCCCAGTGTGTTCCACCTACCTATCGCCCCCCCCCAACAGACCCTAAGATTCCTTCTGTCATTATCTTTATCCCCACCGCAACGCAAGTCTCTGCTTCCCACATCCTCCAGTAATCTACATCACAATGTGCTGCCGTGCAATGTTGTGCAGATTGCATTACATCACAACCATGAAGGAGACTATGGCTGATGCATAATGTCTCCTAGAGCCATCCTAATAAAACATCAAAGAGCTTGAATGGTTACACGAAGAAGGAATTCTGGCACACCCACCTCGATGATCTTTTGTGGTTGCATACCAGCTAAGAATTGATGCAGTAGAAGAGTTGATGAACACTCCTGGGTGATTTGGACCGTATCCATATTGCCACATGGGTGTAAGTGTAAGAAAGCACCAAGAGATTCACATTCGACAGCCTGCTTATTCTGACTGGCATCATTGCAAGTAAAGTTCATGTTGTTGCCGGCTCTGGCAAACCATCAATTGTCTGTCTGATGTACCTGTGGGTTGCAGACTGGGAGGTCATCAAGATATCTTCAGCACAGCCCTGGAAGATTGAAAATTGGAGGGAAGTGGACATATGGACAGCCACTGGTAATTCATAATGAACAGGTCCAGTTAGCGGTCCTTTTTGTTCCAGGAGGCCACCTATTTGTGACACTGGATGTGACAACTTGAACGTCCTAAAGCTCAGCTTTTCTGACATGTCAAGGAACTTTGGCCTTTGACTGAGCAGCCTGAATGATGCCACCTTCACATCTTGGCTGCTTATTCTCACTGTTACGCAGCCAATGCAAGTCTCCAGCAAGCTGAAGTTTGACCTTATAGTTACATTGCCCATGCTCCAAAATGTGGAAATTAAACTCTCAGCAAAAGTACTGTGAATAGATGCTTTTGCACTAACAAATTCGAATGCAGATAGCTGTGAATACTGACTACTAATTCCACGGGTTTTTATTAGCCGCCACAATTACCCCTTTGTTTTCCTGCTTGGCTTTCTTTGTTGTGTTTTAGGGAGCCTGGGAAACGAGGAAATGTTTGAATCACAATTCACTTAGCACCCAGCCTGGACTGAAAGTATTTCACTCAAGGGGCCTAATGTGTTTCAGTTAAACACAGGAATTGGTGACTTAGAGCTTCCAGATATAATCACATTTTTAACAGTTCTGGTAGTTTTAGGTTCTTCTTAAAATGAAGCCACTAATCTATTAATTTTCACAGGCAAGGAAGCATAATTTTTAAAATAGGAACAGGAGATGATTTAAAACTTCTCGTTCAGATAAAGGGATTAATAGAGACGAAAGAGCTTGAGTTATTTTCAGATGGTACCAAGTCAAACCCTTTTGACCAGAGTCAGGTTAATCTAATTCCATTGCTTCTTTTGAATGATTACAGCTTTGTGTGATCGCACACAATGCCATGTACTTTACTGCTAGCACATATTAACAGGTAAAGCAGCAAATAAGCATTTGATTCTAATCAGAGCACATGACAATCTTCCATTGCATTCTTTCACTTCCCTCTGTGCCTGTTAGCTTGTTTCCCTCTCGTATTTAGCTCCCCCTTTATATTCATTAACACCACTTCAACATGTCTGAAAAAATAAAGTGACCAACTGCAAAGAACCACAAAAAATTGAGTTTTCTTGAGGGATAGTTCATGATGTCTGACGTTTGCTCAATATTTGTGACATGAATCAATTTGCCTAGCATTAAGTTACGTTTTTAATTGATGCTTTCAAACAAAATGCATTCAAACTCACCGATCTCTTCCTGTTTTCTATTTTCCAGAAAGTAAAGATAAAGTCTACTTCACTAAAAGCTGTTTCTTTATAAACGATTTATTGTTAGTTAGCATAATGACAATGGATTATAACCCCAAATTACTTGTTGAAGTTTGAAGTACATCATATGCGTTCATTTTTTGGAAAAGGGTATATGAGACAAAAGATGGAAGAGAACGTAAATTCAGTGGCTCTCTTGTAGAAAACTGTGTGGATTACACTGAACCCTGAGAGCAATTGTGGAATGTCAAACCTGAGGAGTATCATGGGGACTTCAGGCAGCAACAGATGCTTACAAAAGCATTGAACAGTGAACTTCTGCGGCTATGAGATGAGGGGCTAATAACGCTCCCCCCCCCCATGAAAATTACAACCTACAGGGTCTGTCCAAGACTACAGACAGAATCTTATATAGGCCTGAACAGCATTGCCCATGGCAAGGTATGTGATGAGATGTCTAGCGCAGCCTATCTCAGCATCAGAAGGAATTCGCTGAAACTTTTATGCATTGGTGACTTTCAAGGTGACTTTCTCAAAAGGCCAGAGGTCTGAAGTGAATATGGCCAGAGAGGCTATGCATTGATCTTTGAAGAGGGTGCGAGGATGGCTTGTGGGGGTTTCAGGAGGACTCACTGTCCAAAGTGATGTGAGGGTCATTAAAGATGGTATTACACTGAATCCAGGAATTGTTCTCCAGCTACCTCCAACCACACTCTCCTTGTGGGAGATCAGATTTCTTCCTCCCATTATTGGGAAATAGAGAAGGATGTTAGATAAGGTGTGACAAATGGAAGCAGTTGCCTGTAGCCTCCTGATTCTGTGTGAAATGTTCTCCCTGTCTTAGTACAAACACTTAACTCTCCTTAATTTCATTTTTGGATTGAGTTTTTAAGTGCTTTTAAATGATCATAGTCATGCAGGTCCATGCCACACCCACTACTGTGTAATTGAAACCAAACCCAGAATAAAATGATGATGAGATGGGTCTGTTAAAATGCCACTGAAATGCATTCTGAGTTCCTCAAGCAATACTGAAAGCTTCCTTCCCAAGTTAATATCAGGGCCACTGTGTTAATTATATCTAACAAAAGTGAAAGTTATATCAAGTTATTTCCATTTGGTATTGTAAATGGAACAAAATTGATCTTATAAACTTCGCTCCTCTGAATTAATTTAAATAGGGAATTGTAATTTCATTATTTCAGTTAAATTATTCTATCTTTTTCAGATTCCATTTCAAACCTGCGTAAACTCAAGTTTGGTTTGCCATCTCAGATTGGTTCAAAATATCCCATAGCACTTTATTGAATAAAAGTAGATGTGTTATTTCTGGCAACTTGTCTAATACTCAATTTGCAACATGTAAAAAAGTCTTCTCATTTATCCCATTGTTGTCTATGGGGTCTTGCTATATCTAACTTAGTTGCTGCATTTCAAACACTATACAAGTGACTACATTTCAAAGATGATTAGAGTGCTGTATGAGGGTGTGCGGTTGTGAAATGTACACGTTAACTCCAAGCTTGTCAGTGCTTCCTTTAAAGGAGTGGTCTCCAGCCATTATAGACACAAGATTAGTTTTTGAATTTAAGTGCAAACAGAAGAAAATATATAATAAGCTGTTTATTTTTACTGCCATATAACTCTGAAGCCAGCATATGTAATTATTGAATCTAACTGATCATTTTACCCATTCATCACAAGTCTCAGTGTTGCATGTATGACTGCACATTATCTGCCAGTGTCTTGCAGCCTGGATAATAGTTTGGGGCTGCTAATCATAAGCAGTCTAACAAATGGGTATCTATGAGTGTTGTGCAATATTTAAACTTAATTCTTTTCATTTGGGAAAGCACTGTCTCACAGAGACATGTGGAGTCGAAGTAGGCTCTCACTTTAAAAACACAGGACAATGGAAGTGTGTATTTTTCTCTGATAACCAGTCCCCAGAAATAACCACCCCTTAATCTGACTTTCAGCTCTATATCATTTTGCAGAGTAATCATTTCCATATCAACTCTACTGCTTTGTCAAACAAACATCTGATAGAATTTTTTACCAACTGGCAATGTCTGTTTGAATGGATTTGAGACTAACATGGCAATTTGTTCCATCACATCTAATTCCTGGAATTTCTTCTTGAATTTTTATGCTAACTTTCTCAGGTATGCACAGAAGTGTAGTTTTCTCTTTGGAAACATTTTCTTTGTCTTTGTAACACTTCCTGAGTCTGAGGAAAACGTACAATGTTTTATGTTTTAATTAAGAAGACCAAAGATCCAGATTCAATTTAATTGTGTTGAAGCACTGATCATACATGTCTCTGTTCCTTTGCTTGCAGTTCACAGTTTAGCTCATTTAGTTTTGAAGTTATGAATGTAAGGAACCTAAAGTTGAGCAATCATGCTTGGTCTGACAGCTCATTGCTCACTTCCTTCCTTGATCTCAGAAAAAATATGATTTCAGGCATCACTGTGAAACCTTTGCAGGACCTTCCCTCAACTTAACCACTTCACATCAACATAGAGGATTAATTCACTGTAGGCAGCATCACATTTGTCAAGTAAGAACTTAGACAAGTGGTGCTGAAAGGCTGCTGATGGAATTGAGTTTAAAGTCTTAATAACAACTTTGGTTATGTGAGAAAGTTTGATGATTTTGCTCACTAATGTGTGTCTGTGAACTATACTGTGGTAACTGACAAAAGAAGAGAAATCAGGGTCATTGCAACAAAGCCCACAATGGCACCAAGCATTGGCTGGTGTACCATCAATCAGTTTCTTCATGAGAATATTTTCCTCAAGCACATACCTTTTGAGCATGTTATTGATATCTTCACATCTTCTTATCTCCTTAAGGGGAAAAAGGGTGAGAAGATCCTCTTTAGTTGTCCTTAAAAACCATGCGCACAAAAACAGTGGTCTGGGCTGTGCTGGTCATGTTGGTTGATTCATTGAACCACAGTGAGGAGCATTCACAGTTCTTCAGGTCCTGCTGTAGTCACTGAAAGGTATCAAATTCCATTCATCTTGCTACTGTGCAAACACAAGTACAATGTTTTGGATTGTCATTATTACTTCTCGTTTGTCTGTATATTCTTGGTCAGTAGGGCCATCAAGAGTTATGAGGAAAACACAGCAAAGTCATATGAGGTGTGCTTGATCGGCCATGATCATATTGGATTGCGGAGCAGGCTCAAGTTACTGAACAACCTACTCTTGTTCCTATTTCGTGTGGTCTTGTCGTTTTGAAAGTCTCTGCATAATACTCTTTTAATACCTTTGCCATCCTGAGTTTTGCCAGATGACAGCAAATGCAAAATCATTCTTCAGTGCAGCCTTCACCATTGCTGCTGGTTTAGACAAAAAAATAAATGACTGCTGAGCTTACAAAACCGCCTTTTGCTTGTCAAGTAACCTTTGTCCAAAGCGCATTGTTCACAGGAAAGCTATCCTTGAATTTACTGTGCATCATTGTGTTCTTTTGTTCCAAATTCCCCTTTTCACTTATGAAAATACTTTGGTGACACATAAAATAGACACTTGTATTTTTTGCAGTTGTGGACAGAAATTCGTTTTCCCATTCTGCATGAAATTTCTACATTTTTTTAAGATGGCCCAAGTTCATCAGTCATCATGATTGCCAGCAAGGACATATTTTTTATGTTATGGACCAGACCAGACCCCCTCAAAATGTTTCAAGAAGGTAGCCTGGAGTCTAGATTTTTTTCTTATTTTAGAGGCAAATGTAAAGTTCTGTGTTCCAGATGCAATTCAACTGGTCAACTTATTTGATGTTAAGCAAAACACAACTTATTCAGACTGTATCGTTAAAATACAACAAAAGAAAAAAGAACTTAGAATAAGCTAAAGAATATATTGATACAAACTCTGTTGGAAAACTTAACGGAATAATGGATACAGGAACTGTTCCAATATAGTAACATCCCATAAACACAGCCCTTGGCAAAAAGGCAAATTCAGAAATCAGATTTTCTCACATGTAACCTAACAACCCAGAAGGAAAAACATCAAGCAAAGACTCAAGAGAGAGCAGCAGGCAGAAGACATTTACAGCGGCTTCCAAACTTGTTGAGACTCCAATGACAACTAACTGAAAGCTAACTAAAAACCCTGGATCTGTGAGAGCTGGATCACACCCACGCGAGCTGCTCTTATCGTTCCAACTTTAAAAAAAAAATCCCAGGGCCTCACAAGCTGTTTATATTACCACAGACAGCTCGACCCCTCTCATTCAATGTCTCTCCTGAAAGAAAACTGGACAAAATACAGCTCTTAAAGTCACACTATCGTCATTCTTAACTAAGATAAAAATCAAGACAGCAATAGCTACTAACTAACAATTCAGAGCGCATCTTGGGTTAGAGATGCGCACTACACAGGTTAAAGAACCAAGAGTACAGATTCCTGTTAACCAAATTTTAGAATTGATTGAACTCAGCTCGTGAATTCTGCACTTGAAATCGATCATGAGTTTGAAGTGTGGATCGGGAAGCTGCTTTCCCTTGCACTCGCTTTACCCTGTTGTCATTGACAAGTCTCTGCTGCTGGTCACACAACAGGTAGGCCTCTCGATTCATGCCTCCGGAGAATCTGGAATGTTGCTGTCCGTCTTCAACTAATGGAAGCACGGGACATCGCTTCTGTGGTTGCAGTACGGACTACAGATGCTGGAAGCCAGAATCAATAGATGTGAAGCTTGAAAGGCACAGCAGGTCAGACAGCATCCGAGGAGCAGGAAGGTCAACTTTTCTGGCTGAAACCCTTCATCAGAAAGGATTTTGGACTGAAACGTTTACTTTCCTGCTCCTTGGATGCTGTTTGACCTGTGTTTTTCCAGCTTCACATCTAGTGCCTTCTGTGGCTGTGTTTTGTTTCTGGGGCCCAGGGTTGGCTTCTGCAGATCAGATACTGGTTGTAGAACGTGGCAGAGTACCCCATTATTTTTCTTCATCCTATGTAGGCCTCTGAGCCCCCTACAGCATAACACCTTTCAGAAGGGGAAGTCATGCAGCAGTGTGAAGATTGACCTGCACGCAAAGCGTCTAAAGAGAAGGTGGGATGTGCATGAAGGGCTGAGACTGAGATGACAGTCAGAGACTGCGATCAATGAAGCAATTACCAACTCTGGGTTGGAGGCCGTAGGTAAACATTACTGCTCAAACAAGCAGTAGCCACGCTGCTCCAGTACAGTTCCAACACTGGCATTTCCACAACAATGTGGACAATTGCCCTGCGCACGAAAAGCAAGGCAAATCCAACCCAGACAATTACTGCCGCATCAGTCTAATCTTGATCATAAGAAAAGTGATGGAAGATGTCATCAATGGTGCTATCAAACGGCACCAGGGTCAGCAATAACCTGCTCAGTGATGCCCAGTTTAGGTTCCAACAGGGCCACTCACTTCCTGACCTCATTACAACCTTGGTGCAAACATAGACAAAAGAGCTGAATTCCAGACATGAGATGAGAGTGATAGCCCTTGACATCAAGGCTGCATTCAACCGAGTGTGGCATGAAGGACAAAACTGGAATCAATGGGAATCTGGGGACAAACTCTCCGGTGGTTAGACTGATATCTGGCACATAGGAAGATGATTGTGGTTGTTGGAAGTCAGTCAACTGTGCTCCAGGACATCTCTGTAGGAGTTCCTCAGGGTAGTGTCCTAGGCCAAGCCATCTTCAGCTGCTTCATTGATGACCTCTGCTTCATCATAAGGTCAGAAGTGGGAATGTTCACCGATGATTGCACCGTCGGTAACTCCCTAGATACTGAAGCAGTCAGTGTTCAAATGCAACAAGATCTGGACAATATCTAGGCTTGGGCTGACAAGTGGCAAGTAAAATTCATACCAAACAAATGCCAGGCTATGACCATCACCATTAAGAGACAATCTAACCACCGCCCCTTGACATTCAGTGGTGTTACCATCACTAAATACCCCACTTTCAATATCCTGGGTGTTATCATTGACCAGAAACACAACTGGACTCACCACTTTAAGCAGTGGCTACATGAGCAGGTCAGAGGCTGGGAATACTGTGGCAAGTAAGACACCTCCTGAATCTCCAAAGCCAGTCCACCATCTACAAGGCACAAGTCAGGAGTGTAATGAATAGTCCCCACTTGCCTGAATGGGTGCAGCCCCAACAACACTCAAGAAACTTGACACCATCCAGAATAAAGCAACTCGCTTGATTGACACTATATCCACTCCCTCCACCACTAACCGCAGTGTGTACCATCTACAAAATGCACTGCAGAAATTCACCAAAGATTCCTTATATAACACCTTCCAAACCCATGATCACTTCCATATAGAAGGACAAGGGCAGCAGATTTATGAGAACACTACCACCTTCAAGTTCTCCTCCAAGCCACTCACCATCCTGACTTGGAAATATATTGGCATTACTTTACTGTCGCTGGGTCAAAATCCTGGAATTCCCTCCATAATGGCATTGTGGGTCAACCCACAGCAGGTGGATTGCAGCAGTTCAACAATTCAACTCACCATCACCTTCTCAAGGGCAACTACGGATGGGTAATAAATGCTGGCCAGCCAGTGACACTCACATCCCACGAATGAATAATTTTTAAAAAAATCACCACAAGGGACAGTGCAGAAAAATATTCACAAAAATGCTTCCAGGGTCAAAATAATTCAATTACTTAGATAGTTTGCAGAGGATGGGACTGATTTCCTTTGGAGAATTGAAAATTGAAAGAAGATTTGTTATGTGGCATTGAAAATCAGGAAATGTCCAAATAGAATAGCAAGGGAGAAACTTCCCATAGTTAGAAAAATCAGGAATAATAGAGGGTGCAAATTTGAAGCCATTGGTAAAAGAAACAATGAATATATGAAGAAATGTTATGGGGGAGCGGTTAGGATATTGAATGCACTGACAGAGCTGACTGATCGAATGCACTGCAGTGGAGACAATTTCAGTCGAGATATTTAAAGAAGAGTTGGGTTACCTGAGAAGGAAGATGTGCAGTGTTCTGGGGAGAAGGCTGGGGAGTGACCTGAGGTAAATTTCTCCTTTGGAAAGCCATCATACATATGACTTGTTGAATGCCCCCATCTGTGTAGTAACATCCTGTGATGGTGTCACATTGAAATATCTCGCCATCTAATTGTTAACTTTGATTTTGAAAATCGCAGAAACAAAACATGTGCACTACAGGTAAAGAGGCAAATAAATTATTGAACCATCCATGAGTATTCTTACCCCTAAAAATGCATAAGCAAACATCATAAAAATGTTCGCAGAACTGCTAACTTCTCCCTTCTAAATCTAATCATGTCAAAAGCCCGTGGAATAATAGAATGAGCAGGAGATAATTGAAAATTGTGTATTTAGCTCTAGGTCAGACTCATTAACGCTGAGCCTAAATGAAGGGCAAAATTATGAATTATCATTTCATCAATGACAGAAGTAAGTAATATGAGAGAGTTTTCAGCTTGAGAGCGCATATGTGAGTATTGTACCTGAGCTGTCATGGATGAGCAGGAAGAAGGTTGGGACAGGGTCAGTCTATATGTACAGGGCACAGAAAGAACATATCACCCACAGAGAATAGTTATTGTAGGAGATGGATTCACTACAGCACAATCAATCCCTGGCCATGACATAGATGATAATCTATTGAGGTTCATGCACAACAGGGAGGTAGTGACCGACATTTGCTTTATTCTCCTCAGATAATGTACTAAAGCGGTGAATTACTCATGATAGCAGGGGTTATTGGTGATTCGTGTTTAGGCTTTGAATGTCTTTCCAGGTCCTCACAGCCGACAACTCCTGACTGTTTGTGCAGCTAAAATATCGTTTTGCTATGTACTCACTTTCAAACCACTTCAGCAGTCTCTAAAAGTGACAGCAACAGGTGGGTTTGAAGTTTTCTGGTTTTCATTCATTCTTTGTGCTGAAGGTCGGAGTAGCTAAATAGAATGGAATATTCACTCTGTTTAAATCCACACCTGAATTTAAAATATATCAAGCACAATAGCAATGAGAAATTTTCATGTCTCTGTTGCAGCACAGCAGAAGGCCATCTGTCCCTCAATGGCACTTCAAAATCAAAATCATCTCATGGAATGTGGATAAGTCAGCACATTTTGTCCATTCCAAACTTCCTTGAGAATAAACTGAAATTGAACAACGACCTTGAAGCAGGAAAGAACTTAAACAAGAAATTAGAAGGGCTAGAAGGGGCATGAAATATGCTTGGCCAGTCAAGTTAAGGAGAATCTCAAGGCATTTTTTATAAATACTAGGAGCAAAAGGGTAGCAAGAGAAAGAGTAGCTCCAGTCAATGACAAAAGAGGGAATTTATGTGCGGAGCCAGAGGAAGTGTGTGAGGTCCTTAATGAGTACTTTGCATTGGTATTCAACTGGGTGAAGGACATGGATGACAGCAAGATTAGGGAGAGGGTTGTTGATATTCTGGAGCATATCAATATTAAGAAGGAGGAGCTTGAAAAACATTAAAGTGGATAAATCCTGAGGCCCAGATGGGATCTCTCCCAGGATACTGAATAGGGCAAGGGAGGAGATTGCTGGGGCCTTGACAGAGATCTTTGTATCCTCTTTAACCAAAAGCAAGGTCCCAGAAATCTGGAGAATAACCAATGTTGTTTCTTTGTCCAAGAAGGAAATTATAAACCAGTGAGCCTTACATCAGTGGTGGGGGAACTGTTGGAGAAGATTCTTAGGATCAGAATTTACTTGCATTTGGAGAAGAATGGGCTTATTGGGGATAGTCAGCATGGCTTTATGTGGGGGAGGTCTTATCTCACAAACTTGATTGAATTTTTTCAGGAAGTAATAAAAATGATTGGTAAGGATAGGGCAATGGATGTTGTCTACAAGGATTTTACTAAAGCATTTGACAAGGTACCTCATGGTAGGTTGGTTCAGAAGATTAAGTCATATGGAATCGGCAGTGATTTAACAAATTGGATACAAAATTGGCTTGGTCATAATAGACAAAAGGTAGTTATAGAGGGGTATTTTTCCGACTATAGGTCTGTGATCAGTAGTGTCCATATATGAGTACTGGGATTCATATATATATATATATACATATATATATGTATATAATTTTTGGATGAAAGTGCAGGCGTTTGCAAACAACACAAAAATTAATGAAGTTGTGGTTAGTGAGGGTGTTTGTCAATGGATTGAGCAAGATATAGAAAGTTGGGCGGAGAAATGGCTGATGGCGATTAATCTGGACAAGCATGACGTAATGCCTTTTGGAAGGTCAAATGTGAGAGGAAAGTATACAGTAAATAGCAGGGCCCTTCAAAACATTGATATACAGAGGATCTTGGGATGCAAGTCCATAGCTCCTTAAAAGTGGCAACGTAAGTGGATAAGGTGATAAGGAAGGCATACTGCATGTTTGCCTTCATTGGTTAGGGCATTGAGTATAAAAGTTGGCTAGATATAATGCAATTAAAAACCTTAGTTATGCCACATTTGGAGTATTGTGTACAGTTCTGTTCCACACTTTGGAAGGATGTGGAGTCTTTGGAGAAAGTGCAAAAGAGACTTACCAGGATGTTGACTGGATCGGCATCCTTTAACTCTAAAGAGAGGTTAGACCAATTTGGATTGTTTTCACAAGAGCATTGGAGGTTGAGGGAGTGACCTGATAGAAGTATATAAAATTTATGAGAGGAGTGGATAAAGTGGATAGGCAGAGTCTTTTTCCCGGGGTGGAAATGTCAAATACAAGGGGGCATAAGTTTAAGGTGAGGAGGAAAGTGTGAAGGAGATGTGCCAGGAAACTTTTTTGCACAGAGGGTGGTAGGTGCCCAGAACTCATTGCCAGAGGAGGTGGTTGAAGCAGAGACAGTGTTAGTGTTTAAGAGGCACTGACTGGGACAGACAGAGGCAGAGAATAGAGGGGTACAGACGATGTGCAGGAAGATGGGCTGTACTGTGCTATGTTCCACTTTCTCGAACACCTCTTGTAGATACACTCAGAGTGCTGTTAGGAAGGGAGTTCCAGGATTTTAATTCAGCACCAGTGAAGCAATGACAATATAGTTCCAAGTCAGGATGGTGTATGAGGGTGTTTGTCAATGGATTGAGCAAGATATAGAAAGTTGGGCGAAAGTTGGTATGTGTTTGGCTTGAAGAGGAACTTGTGGATGGTGGTGTTCTCATGCATCTGCTGCTGTTGTCCTTCTAGGGGCTGGAGATCACAGGTTTGTAAGGTATGGCTAAAGGAGCCTTGACGATTCAAGCAGGCCGTTTTGTTTTGGAATAAAAAGAAAAATTGCTGGACAAACTCATCTGGCAGATCTGGTAGCATCAGCGGAGGAAAAACAGAGTCTATGTTTCAGGTCTAGTGACTCTTCATCAGAACTGCTTTATTTCGATGATGTTGAGCTTCTAGGGTGTTGTTGGAGCTGCACACATTCAGGCAAATGGTAAGTTATCAATCATACTCCTGAATTGTGCCTTGTAGATGGTGGACAGACTTTGGTGCGTCAGGAGATAAGTTACTCAATGCAGAATTTTCAACCTCTTGACGTCTTTTTGGATCCATTATATTTAAGTGATGAATCCAGATCAGCGATTGGTTAATGCTAATTTCAAGGATGTTGATAATGGTGGAATCATGACTGGCGATACCATTGAATGTCAAGGAGGAATGGTTAGATTTTCCCTTGTTAGTGATAGCCTTCACTTGTATGACATGAAGGTGACTTGCCACTTATCAGTCTGAATCTGGCTGTTGTTCAGGTATTTGCTGCACATAGGCAATGACTCTTTCGGGGTCTGAGCAGTCACAAGTGCTGAACATGGCACAATCATCGGTGAACATCTGGGAAGGACATACCCAGGGACAGTGATGCTTGTGTCTGGGGCATTGTCTGTAACCTATGATTCTGCGAGTATTACAATGTCAGGTTGTTGCTTGTTCAAAATGTGGGACTGCTGTCCCAATTTTGGCATATGCCCACAAATACCAGTAAGAAGGCCCTTGCAGAGTTGACTTGGCTGAGTAAGCCATTGTAATTTTTGGTATGTAGATTATTGTTAGGTGGTTCATTCAGTTTCATTCCCCATTGATTGTTCTCAGGAGGCCTGATGCAGCTGAGTGACTATCAAAATGATTTAGGAGACCAGTACAATATACTTCTCTGTAGCCACATGTCGGTCAGACAGTGTAAGGATGGGAAACTTATTCCACTAAAGGATATTATACTGAGCCAGATAGGTCTTTTTCTTAAGCCAGCAATCATTTCTTTCAACTATTACTGAGCCTTATGTTAATTTCAGACTTGTTCATTAAATTTAAATCCCTTCACCTACCATGGTGAGATTTGAACTCATGTCCGCAGGGTTTTAGCCTGAGCTTGGGAAACCCAGTGATCTTACCACGAGACAAGGCCCTGTGGTGGACATGTATGTCAGGGCACAATAACCAGGGCCCAGACTTTTAGGGGGCTTTCTGTGCTTAGGTTGGGGTTGGAGTTGGGCCTGGGTCTATGAAGCCCCATGATTTCTGTCTCTATTCCTGTACCACACTACGGCTCTTCTTCAGTGGGCTATGCCTGCTCTTTTAGAGAACTCTCCAGTTAGTCCTCCTCCCTGTTTTTCTCTCATAATTGCGCTATGGTGAAATGCAATGTCTTTAAATTCGTGAGGAGCTGGAGAGAATAGACAGAGTCATAGAACTATCCAGCATGGAAACAGACACTTCAGTCCAACTCATCCATGCCAATCAGACGTCAAATTAATCTAGTCCTATTTGCAAGCATTTGGCTCACATCCCTCTAAACACTTCCTATTCATATACCCATCCAGATGCCTTTTAAATGTTGTAATTGTACCCACCTCCACCACTTCCTCCAGCAGCTTCCATACATGGACAACGCTCTGAGTGAGAAAGTTGCCCGTTAGGTGCCTATTAAATCTCTCCCCTCTCACCTGAAACCTATGCCCTCTAATTTTGGACTCCACTACCCTGGGGAAAAGACCTTGGCTATTCTCCCAATCTATGCCCCTCATGAGTTGGAGATACCAGTGTTGGACGGGAGTGGACAAAATCAGAAGTCACAGAACACCAGGTTATAGTCCAACAGGTTTATTTGACATCACAAGCTTTCAGACCACTGCTCCTTCATCAGGTGGAGAACTCTCTAGTTAGTCCCTCCTCCCTGTTGTTCTCTCATAATTGCTTTATGGTGAAATGCAAAGTCTTTAAAATTTGGTGTCATGTGACTTATGAATATGCCGCTCATTATTTTATAAATTTGGTCACCCCTCAGTCTCCAACGATCTAGGGAAAACAGCCCAAGCTTATTCAGTCCTGTACAGCCGCAACATGACCACCCAACTCTTACACTCAATGCACTGACCAGTGCATTGCATACCAGGTCCCGATCCTGTCTACTTGCAACTGTACCTTCAAGGAACTATGAACCTACAGTCCAAGGTCTCTTTGTTCAGTGACATTCCCCAGGATCTTACCCTTAAGTGTATAAGTCCTGCCCTGCTTTGTCCTTCCAAAATAGGAAGAAACTGTTCCAGATATGAAAGGATCACAAAAAAGGCACAGATTAAAAATAATTAGCAAAAGAATCAAGGTGAGTTATTTTTCTTTATTCTTCCAAGCGTTGTGTACAAGGCCAACATTTGTTGCCCATCCCTATGTGCCCTTGAACTGAATGGCTTGCTCAGCCAATTCAGAGGGCAGCTAACAGTCAACCATATTACTGTGGATGTGGAGTCACATGGAGGCCAGGGCAGGTAAGGATGGCAGATATCCTTCCTGAAAGGATTTTAGTGAAAAACCACTTAAAGGTGACAATTGATAGTAATTTTATGACACCTGAGACCAGCTTTATATTCCAGACTTATTAATTGAATTTAAATTACATTCACAAATGCAGTGGGACTTGAACCTGTGTTTCCAAGCCATTAGCTTGAGCTACCAGATTACTAACCCCATGACATTGCCCATACACCGCTACCTCCCTCAATGAGAAGACACTTTGCACAAAGTGAGAATGTGATGGAAGCAGATTTAATTAAGGAATTCAAAAGGAAATTAGATGGTGATTTGAAAGGATTACAAAGAGAAGGCAGGAGAATAGCACTAAGTGAGATGCTCATTCAGAGCTGGTGTGAACTGAATGAACTGGATGGACTCTTTCTGTGCTGTAACAATTCTAAGATACTTTCCTTTTCAAGTCTAGATCCAATTCCCTTTTAGAATTTTCAGTTCCCATTTGAAAGTCAGATGAAAAGCTGTAAAGTGTTAGCTCTGTATGGTATCATGAAAATGCTGCAGTGTCCATCTTCCTCAGCAGAGAACAGTTACAATAAGGCATGTATGTATAGAAAAACTCTTACATGGCTGGTACTTTCAGCACAGAGCCATTGCTTTAGACTGATTGGACTGGCTGCTGCTTGGGGAGGTAGGTAACAGTCCTAGAAACAGGCTGAATGTGTATTATTTCACAGGTCTCAATGACAGCAGGATGCATACTATCATAGCACGATAACCTATGAAAAATGAAAGATTAATATACTTACGTTCATTTTGTGGTTTTACAATGAGCTATATAACTGCCTATTACTTAGACATTTATAACCAGTACATTGGGATTGTTGCCAGCATTAAATTAATGATGTTCTATCAGATGCATTTTCAAAGACTGACATCTTACCACACAAGGTAGGAATGGAAAATTATGAGATCAAATTCAAGTGAATTTATTTAATGTGCATTTTGATGCATGTGGAAGACATATATTTGTGTGTCAGGAGTGTTTGTGATATACACAAACGCAGGACTGATAGGTAGTTGGTTGCACAGATGTTAGATAAACAGGAAAGGTTTTAGGAAGTTCATTGCTTGCATCTGCAACTTATGAAGAGGTATCCTTTGTTGATGTTTGCTTACTAATCTCAGGGACAATATCCAATATCCCTTGTGCTCACTACACCACAGAATTATGGAGGTGTTATGGTACAGAAGGGCGTAATTCAATCTATCAAGTCTTCAGCGGCTTTCCATATGACCATTATGATTTGGTGTTGTACTCCAGCCTTTTCTCCATACAATTTCACATTGTTTCTATGCAAGAAATCATCTATTGCCCTCTTGAAAGCCTCAGTTTAATCTACCTTCATCATTTCCAGGCAAAGCATCCAAGACCTTAATCACGCAATGTGTGATTTTTTATTTAAAATCATGTTTACTAGTTTTGAATATTGCTTTAAATCAGTCCCATCTCTTTCTCAATCTTTTAAAAGCAGAAACAGTTTCTCTCTACCTTTTCCAAACCACTCATAATTTTGAAAAACTCTAACAAATCTCATCTTAGTTTCTTCTGTCTGAGGGAAACGGTCCCAACCTCTCCAATCCACACGATTGAAGTTCCTTGACTTTGAAATGATTCTTGTAAACCTCCACTTATGTTCTTATGTTCTGTATTTGCTCACATCTATCCTACATTATGATCACAAAACTGCACACAGTCCTCCAGGTGAGGCCTGACACGTATCTTATACAAGTTCAGGATAGCCTCCGTATACTTCTACTTTATGACCCTGTTAATAATTCCTCAGATTCTGTGTGTATGTTGTTAACTTCTCATTAGAAAGACAGGTTGTGTGAGGCATACAAACAGTTTACAATAAGATATCAATAGGTTAAGTAAGTGGGCAAAAGATTGATAATTGGAATATAATGTGGGAAATTGTGAAGTTATTCATTTTGGAAAGGAGAACAGAATATTAGTTCAATGGAGAAAAACTACAAAAGCTGCAACACAAAGGGGTTTAGGGATGCTTGTGTACAAAATACAGAAAACTAGCATGCAGGTGAAGCAGGTAATCGGGAAGGCTAATGGAATGTTGGCCTTTACTTCAAGGGGGCTAAAATATAAGAATAGGGAAGTCTTACTGCATCTGTACAGGTGTTGGTGAGACCACAATTGGAATGCTGTGAGCAATTTTGGTCCCTTATTTAATTGGAAGCAGTTCAGAGAATGTTTACTTGGATGATCCCTTGTATGGAGAGATTGTCCAATGAATGAAGGTTAAATAGGTTGGGACTAAACTCATTGGAATTTAGAAGAAAGAGAGGTGATCTCTTCAAAACATGTAGGATTCTTACAGAGCTTGACAGGACAAATACTGAGAGGATGTTTCCTGTCTTGGGAGAGTCTAGGACCAGAGGGCATTGTCTTGGAATTAAAGGGAACCAATTTAAGTCATAGAATCATAAAGCATAGAAACAGACCTTTCAGTCCAACTAGTCCATGCCAACCACATTCCTAAACTAAACGAGTCCCACTTCCCTGCATTTGACCCCTCAAATCCCTCCAAACATTTCCTGTTCATGTGCTTATCCAAATGTCTTTTAAATGTCTGAAATAAGCAGCATTTTTTTTCTTTCAGAGAGTTGTAGGTCTTAGGAACCCCTTACCACAAAGAGCTGTGGGGGTAGAGTCGTTGTGTATATTTAAGGCCGAGATAGATAAGTGCTTGATCACTGGGGAATCAAGGGTTTGGGGAAAGGGCAGGAAAGTGCACCTGAGGAATTACAGATCAGCCATGATCCTATTGAATGGTGGAGCAGTTCCTACTCCTATTCTTATGGCCTTATTGTTCCACCAGTCCTGCCACTTTCAATGACCCATGCACATTTATACCGAAGTCTTTTAGGTTACCCACCCACTCAAGAGTTATACAGCTTATTTTGTGCTTTCTGCTAGATATACAATCAATACCTACTGGACAGTAACAAAACATGGAAGGTGATCCTAATCCATAGATGTATTTTTACATTCAATTCCAAACTCCCCCTGGCCTCCCACCAATTGGAGAGACAACTCTTCAGAACTGAGACGTGGAGGAATTTCTTCAGCGAGAAGATGGTGAATCTGTGGAATGTATTGCCACAGAAGGCTGTGGAGGCCATGTTATTCAGTGTATCTAAGACAGAGATAGATAGGCTCTTGATTAACAGAAGATAGGATTGAGAAACATATCAGCCATAATTGAATGGCGGAGCAGATTTGATGGGCCAAGTAGCCTAAATCTATTCCTACATCTTATGGTCTAAGTGGTGGTATTTATTTTATCAACAGTATCAGCCGATGCTCTGCCTTGTCATTGCAAGGTGTTATACAATCTATGGCCTTGCTGGACATCATCACTAATATCTTTGAGGTACTTGGTAATATTGAGATTACACAGGAGAACTGTTGTAGATATCGTATCAGGTTTTCCTTGATGTCTTCCTTCACCTGCATGTTGGCTGTTTCACTACTGTAAATATACACCAGGTCTATCTTTCCTATCTTAACTGGTACTGCTAGGTGCAACGCATGATTCTTAACTGCCCTCTGAAATGTCACAGCATCCCTAATTATAGCCAGGTAGGGATGGACCACAAATCTTGGTCCTGCCAGTGATGCTGACATTTAAAAACATATTTGAAAAAAATCATGTCCACCATTTATAAAACAATAATCCATTTGAAATCGTACTCAAAAGAAACCACAAAATTCTACATTTAAAAACATTGTGCATGCAAAATTAGAACATACATATTTATGTCCAAATTGTGCAGCCATAGATCATGAATATCAGACAATCCATGTATTCATAGATTATTCTGTAACATCTGCATTATATTAATGGTATATTTGTGGACTGCTGTTGCAAAGTGTTTTTGTCAGCAGTCCTGCATTTCCCTCCCTCTGATGCAAATTAAAAATACCAAAGTTTTACAAAACGTGCTTGACATTATCCCCAAGAGTGCCTCAAAGTTCTACCGGATATAAGTGAAACTCAAGGAAACCAGTGGACAACTAATTAAAAATAGAATGAAGAAAAAATTTAGCCCATTGAAACCACATTTTACTCAAATCTTGTTCAATCTGCTTAGTTAACAATTGCACCCAAGCTGTGATCTGAGAAAGTACCAGAGAAATACATTATGTCTTACCATCATTATGTAAAATCACGTATGTCAGTCAACACACACACTGCTTTGTTTGATTTTCACCTGACATGCCCTGAACAAAGCTTTTGTCTCACCCCAATCCCGGGATCACTTAGACCAAAGAAAAAATACTGCATAACTGGATGTTCCTGGTTGGTCTGAAAACAGTAGAATGTCCTGAAATTCACAGATGATGCTGAAATCTCACTCCATTCATTTCAGTTTTGTGATATTAAAATGGAGAGATTGATGGTGTCTTTTGCAAATGCCTGGCATACTGCACTGCTCATATTCCTGTCTGTCAATCGTATTCTATTGCATACATGTTGGTAAAATCAGAAATGCCTTATAAAACCCAGAAAGTTTGACATCCTTCGGTAATTTTTTTGGGATGGTCAGGACTAAATTATTGTGTTGAAGGCATCAGTTTGACAGAGTCAAATGGTTAATTGCAACTGCAAAAGATATTTAAACTGAGTTTAGGATTTTGTTTTTTGAGTAAACTGTTGTTCCATTTCATTAATAATTGTCTTTCACCATATCAGGTTGCACAATTGTGAAATTTACAGTTTTAAGTTGAAACTTGAAATCAAATTGTGGAGTTTACTGCATTTGAAATGTGATTGCAAAGGCATTGTTAATATCAGATTTATCATATTTTATCCAGATCTTAATGTTGTGCAGACCCCAGGTTGTATAGGTATTTATTCAACTGCTTGCATTTACCTAAAAAATCAGAATTTCTTCGCTGCAGGAGTTTAAAATTATATATTTTATGGCAATATTGTTTTAACATGTATTTTAGTTGTTCCAGCAAATCAACATTTGAGTGTGATGCTCCTAAAGATTACAGTGGTTGTGATCAAAATGTATAGCTTATTTTCCTTTGAGCTGACTGAAGCTGAAGAGAAAGACATTTGCCCGAGGCTAGTGTAAATACAGATAAAGAGTCATCTAGACTCGAAATGTTAGCTTGCTGTCTCTCTATGGATGCTGTCTGACCTGCTGTGATCTCCAGCATTTGTTGTTTTCAGTATAGATTCTTCTCTGTTTGAATGAAATACAATAAAATTGTCCAAGTATCGAGGATGTCATTCATTCTGTTTAATGATTCAGGAGAAACCTTTAAATCACATTCAATCAGAATCATTCAGACCTAGTGATCTTGACCTTGAGATTGTTTGATAGGATTCAACATAATGACTAAGTTTTATCTAAATCAACATCTTCACCTGGATTCATAAACACTTTTCCTGATTGCCATAATGTCAAATAAGCAATTGATGTAAATTACTTTGTGGCAACATTGATGGTAAGGGTGGATAATATATACTAATTTACGAGTAAACTAGATAACTAGGTGAGACACAGGGATAGGAGTCACACTGTGAGATCGAGAGGGAGGGATGAGGGTACTGCGGAGCATAAACACTGGCATCAGCTATAAGATATAGAAGCAGAATTAGGCCATTTGGTCCATCGAGTCTGCTCCACCATTCAATCATGGCTGATAAGTTTCCCACGTCCACTCTCCTGCCTTCTCCCTGTAACCCTTGGTTCCCTTACCAACCAAAAACCTATTTGTCTCTGTCTTAAATACACTCAATGACTAGACCTCCAGAACCTTTTGTGACAATGAACTCCACAGATTCATAACTCTCTTCAAACAGTTTTAAAGGGTCACCTCCTCACTCGAGGCTGTGCTCTTGGGTCCTAAACTCTCCTACTAGTGGAAACATCTTCTTCATGTCCACTCGATCCTGGCCTTTCAGTGTTCTGTTTCAATCAGATTCCATACCCCCATCCTTCTAAAATCAATCGAGTAGAGACCCAGAGATCTCAACCACTCCTCATTATGATGAGCCCTTCTTGCCTAGGATCATTCTTCTAACTCTCCTCTGGACCCTCTCCAAGGCCAGCCATCCTTCCTTAGATGTGGAGCCCAAAACTGCTTACAATATTCCAAATGCAGTCTGACCAGACCTTTTCATAGCTTCAGCAGCACATTTCTGTTTTTGTATTCTAGCCCTCTTCAAAGGATTGCCAACATTGCTTTTGTCTTCCAAACTGCTGACTGAACTTTCATTTTAACCTTGACAAACCTGAGCTAGAACTCTCAAGTCCCTTTACACTTCAGGTTTCTGAAGCCTTTCCCCATTTAGTAAATAGCCTACACCTCCACTCTTCTTACCAAAGTGCATAACCGCAGTTTCTCAAATTTATTTTTGTCTGCCACTTCTCTACCCACAGTCTGAGTCTGTCCAAGTCCTGCTGCAGCTTCTCCACTTCCTCAACACTACCTGCCCCTCCACTTATCTTTATCTCATCTTCAAACATAGCAACAATGCCCTCAGCTCCTTCATTCAGATCATTAATGTATAATGTAAATAGTTATGGTCCCAACACTGACCCCTAAGGAACTCCACTAGTTTCCAGCTGCCATCTTAAAAAAATACCCTTTTATCCATACTAGCTGCCTTCTGCCAATCAGCCAATCCTCTATCCATGCCAGTACCTTGCCCTTGACATCATAGATTGTTACATTATTTAACAGCCTCCTGTGCAGCGCCTTGTCAAGGTCTTCTGGAAATCCTAACAGATCATGTCCATTCATTGTACTTTGACTAACTTCCTCATAACCTCCTCAAAGAATTCTAACAGATTTAGCAGGCATAATCTCTTCTTGATGAAGCCGTGCTGACTCAGCTCTATTTTACCGTGCACTTCCAAGTATTCTGCAATCTCATCCTTAATAATGGACTCTAAAAACTTACCAATGACCGAAGTCAGGCCTACCGGCCTGTACTTTCCTATCTTTTGACTCCCTCCCTTCTGAAACAGGGGTGTTACATTTGCCATTTTCCAGTCCTCTGGGACCCTCCCTGACTCCAGTAATTCCTGAATGGTCGCCACAAATCCCTCCACAATCTCCTCAGCTATCTCCTTCAGAACTCTGGGGTGTTGTCCATCTGGGTCTGGGTGATTTATCCACTTTTCAGCTTCCCCAGCATCTTCTCTTTAATGATGGCTACAATGCTCACCTCTGCACCCCATCACCCCGACTCTCTTGAAGTTCTGGTACGCTGCTGCAGTCTTCCACTGTGAAGACTGATCCAAAGGAGATATTCAGTTCCTCTGCTGTTCTGTAGTTCTCCATTACTATCTTTCCAGCTTCATTTTCCGAAGGTCTAATGTCCACTCTTGCCTCTCTTTTACCTTTTATAAATGTAAAAAAAACTTCTGCAATTTTGTTTTATATTGCCAGCTGGTTTACTCTCAGGTTCCATTTTCTCCCCTTCTTTGTTGCTTTCTTAGTTATCCTCTGCTGGTTTTTAATGGTTTCTCAATCCTCTGGCTTTCCACTAACTTTCACCATATTGTATGCGTTTTCTTTTATGCTGTCCCTGACTTCCCTTGTAGGCATGGTCGCCTCATCTTCCCCTTAGAATGTTTCTTCTAACGTGGGATGAACTTTTGTTGTGTCTCCTGAATTATCCCCAGAAACTTCTGCCATTGCTGCTTCAGTATCTTCCCTGCTAGTCACCCTTTCCAATCAGCTCCTCCCTCTTGTCTGTGTAGTTACATTTATTCAATTGTAATACTGTTACATCGGATTCCACCCTCTCCCTTTCAAACTGCAGGGCGAATTCTATTATATTGTGATTGCTGCCCCCTAGGAAATTCCCTCACCTTAAGCTCCCTAATGGAGCCAGCCTCATTACACATCACCAAATCCAGAATTACCTGTTCTCTAGTGGGCACTACCATAAGCTGCTCCAAACAAAATGTCATGGACTTTCCACAAATTCCTTTTCTTAGATCCGCTATCATCAAAATAATTTCCCAGTCCACCTGCAAATTGAAATTCCCCATGGTTATTGTAATAGTATTTTTCTTACATACCTTTTCTCTCTCCTGATTTATTTTCTGCCCCACATCCTGATTACTGTTAGGAGGCCTGTACATAACTCCCACCAGAGTCTTTTCTCCTTTGGGGTTCCTCAACTCTACCCACACAGATTTTACGCTTTCTGACTCTGTATCAGCTATTGCCATTGATTTAATTTCATTTCTTATTAACAAGATAACACTACCCTCTGCCCATCTGTCAGTCCTTTCAATAAGACATGTAGCCTTGGATATTTAGTTCCCAGGACTTGCAGCCTTGTATCAGTGATACCCACAACATCACACCCACCAATTTCAATCTGTGCTCCAAACTCATTTACCTTGTTTTGTATATTGCATGCGTTTTTTAGCACAACACCCCTGGTCCTGCATTGACTGCCCCTCTTCTCATTGTTGTCCCCTCATCTGCCGTACCTGAGGTTAGATTTCTGAGCCTTTCCATACTCTCTGTCCTATTATTTATTCTGGAAGATCTAATGACCTCTGCTGAACACTTCCCCCTGTTTAAAGTTTTCCATACTTTTCCATGAGATTGAACCCACCCCTCACTATCTAATTCAAGCCCTATCCATAGCCCTTGTTATGCGATTCTCCAAGAGTCTGATCCCAGCATGACTCAAATGGAACCCGTCCCATCAGAACTGCTCCCTCCTTCCCTCGTACTGGTGCCACTATCCCATGTATTCAAACCTATTTCTCACATACCAATCTTTCAACCACACGTTTAACTCTTTAATCTTGTTGGCCATATGCCAATTAGCTTGTGGCTCAGGCGATAATCCAGAGATGATTATCTTTCTGATTCTGTTGTTAAATTTAACTCCTAGCTGCTAATATTCCCTCAGCAGAACCTATTTCCTCTTTCCACTTATATCAATGGTACTTATATGGACCACGACAATTGGATCCATTCCCCTCTTACTCCAAGCTCCTCTGCAGCCCAGGTGAGATATCCTGAACCCTGTCACCAGTATGGCAATAGCTTTTGAGATTCTTGATCCTGGCCACAGAGAGCAATGTTTATTCCCCTGACTATACTATCCCCAATTACAACAGCATTTCTCTTTTCTCTTCTCCCTTGAATGTCTCCCTGTACCAAGGTGCTACGGCCATTTTATTGATCTTCCCTACAGCCTCCACTCTCATCCACACAGGCAGTGAGACTCTCAAATCTTTTAGACAAGCTCAAGGGCTGAGATTCCTTCAGTACTACCTCCTGATCCCTCTACCAGCTCGCTCATAGTCACACCCTCCAGTGCCTGATTACTGACAAAATTCAAGATAGTTAATCTAAGGGAGTATGACTGCATCCTGAAACAGAGCCTCCTGGTAACTCTCCTCCACCTGATGTGTCACAGTGTTTAAAGCTCAGGCTCCACCTCATCAGCTCTGAGCTGTAGTTCCTCATGCCACCAATATTTGCTGCAAATGTGATCATTGTGAACCATAATAGAGTCCACTAGATCCCATATCATTTAACACACGTTGCCTGGCTCTGCATCTTTTCTTTTACATAGTTCTTAATTTAATTTTTAAAAATTTCTGTCTGAGAATTTCATTTATAAACTTTAAATATTTCCCCTATTTACCTTCATTCTGAAAGTAGCCTACAATAGAAAGTCAAATAAGTAGCTATTGCCAACTAATGAACTTTTGATTTTCCTGTGCTATCACTCGTTCTTTGTGTAGTGAAGTTAAATGACCTCTGCTATGCATTGCATGTAATGTAACCTGAGTAAAGACTTTCCACTTTAACTTTCAGCCTTGCTTAGAAGTTGAGCAATGTTGCCGTGCTCTCTTTATTTAATGGTTTGATGAAGTGCCTAATTTAAATGGGAGAAAGAATGGTCTTCACATTGATAAACTGCTAATTGATTGTATCATGCTATCATAGGCACAGAGACCAAGCCCTTTCACTAAATTGATCACGGTATTCTTTCCAATTTTTTTTTATCTTTCTGATGTACAATCTGGAAGGCAAAAAATTTCAGTTGAGTGTGAATCTCTGAATGTGTGCTAATTTCACATGTATCCCAAAACTGGAGGTATGTCTTGGTTTCTCTAATTCTAATAAACGTGATGTTTTGAACATATTTTGCCATTGAACAACATTTTCTTTTTCATGCTGACTGCTTCATCAACTTTAGAAATAAGTTCGAGATCCATGGAAGCATCACAACTCAGTCAAGAGCATTAGAATCAAGTGTAAATTCTTGATAACAAGGCGTGGGGCTGGATGAACACAGCAGGCCAAGCAGCATCATAGGAGCAGGAAAACTTGACGTTTTGGGCCTAGCCCCTCTGATGAAGGGTCTAGGCCCGAAACGTCAAGATTTCCTGCTCCTATGATGCTGCTTGGCCTGCTGTGTTCATCCAGCCCCACGCCTTGTTATCTCGGATTCTCCAGCATCTGCAGTACCTTTTATCTCTGTAAATTCTTGATGATTGCTCTGTCTTTTTGTTTACGGCAGTTTTGCAGTCAACTGCCTTTTTACTTTTAGTTGGATACCATCAGGTTCCTGGAGTTGAATAATGGATGTCTGGAGTGCTCCTTGATTCAACCATTATTATATAACTGAGAGAACTGAAATATCTGCCCCAGTGTCAAGTTTAAAATGTGTTTGGTGCTCATTTACTTCTGTATCAACACTTCATTATTTCCCTTATCATTCTCATGTATTATTCCTAAATAATTTATTTCTCTGCCGTTCTTCTTCAGACTTCTGAATATTGCATTCATGTGTTTTTTTTTTGCCTCTGCTGAGTTTAACATCTTTCTATGATGACATATTGACAAAATCACTAATCTTCCTACAGGTATGGGACTCCATATTTTTGGCACGACAACCTTTGCACCAATACAGCCTCTTCTGCCCACATTGAAAATGTGCTGGCATCTGCTGCCCTTCCTTTCTGCTTTTTTGGCATCAACTTTCGTGCAATTTCACTTTTATGCCTGACAAATGTACTATTCTTAAATGTTGCGTTTGATAAAACCTCGCTATCACCTCAAAAATGCTGTTCGCTTAATTCAGCTCGTGTCTCTACTTTGAACATTTTGGCTGAAGCCAAGTCTTCCCTGGAGTTCAGGAAACCCAACAGGGTTTCTGCAAAACTGAAATCATAATCTAATCTCCAGTCATGTCTTGTTTTAATGTCATGTATTCATAGTTTTATGCTAAGTGATATAGGTTATCAATAAATTAACCCATGTTCTCTCCAGGCTTCTGTTTCTACTTGTCAAATTTGATATGCTGACATTTATTGTAAAAAGGATTTAACTACAGGTCCACAGATGTCATGCTTCAGTTGTGTAGAACTGCACCTTTTCTAAAGAAGGATGGGCATTTCATAGAGGGCCTGCAGTAGAGGTTCACCAGATTGATTCCAGGAATGGCAGCCTGTCCTATGAGGAGAAATTGAAGAGACAGTGCCTGTATACTGTAGCCTTTAAAGAATGAGAAGTTATCTCATAGAAACTTGTAAAATTCTTAAATGTTGTGACAGTGAATGCAGAAAGGATGTGTCCTGTAGCTGGGAAACTGTAGGGAGGGGTGATTAAAACCAAGTGGTGCAGTCTTAGAATAAGGACCAAGCCATTTAGTACTTAGATGAAGAAAAATTTCTTCACTCGAGTGGTGAACATTTTGAATTTTCCGGGTTGTGGAAACTCAGTGTCATTGAGTATGTTCAAGATAAAGATCGACAGATTTCCACATACTGAAAATGTTTAGTGATACAAAGATTGTATGTAAAAATGGCATTGAGGAAGATCATCATCTCTGATCAAGGACAGCGGAGCAAGCTGGAGGGGTTTGATGACCTACTCCTGTTCCTACGTTCTTATTATCTGAAAGTCATTTTAAGGTAACCGTATATTAAATGATCTATGAACTATATGAATTCTTTGATTTAGTATGAGGCCTACACAGTTGCAGTCTTAACAGTCTCCTCATCATGGTTATCTCACCATGAATGTAGCTTACTTTCAAGATATGTAAGTATTCATCATCTATGTCAGCAATCAAGGTTGATCATTTGTAATGTTTCAAGCAATAGGGAAACTAATATGATTACGTTACTTAAAGACCATAAATTAAAGCAGTTCATCTATCAAGTATTTTCCATTTGGGGGCAAGCCATGTTTTTCTTGTCTCTCTAACCAATGACCATTTTCCAGAGATGGGAAATTTCCCCAACCATCACTTAGCTTTGATGAAGAATATTAGGGCTGTCATGGAGGACATAAATTCTGGTATTAATTGGTTGGGCTGAATGGCCAGTTCCAGTTCTGTAAATTTCATATGTTTCTGCAGCAAACTTTGCTTTAAGCAGCACCTTATGAACTGGCATTTTCGACAAAGCCACAAAAATTACGTACCTGAGATACAGAAAGTTTATTATTGCGATCTCTGCAATGCCTGTTGAGGTTGCGAGTGAGAAGGCTGTATGCTGGTAAGTTTCATTTAACGCAAAGTCGTACTATTATTTAAGTGATTTATGCTCTAAATAAAATATAACAATGACGTGTATAACCCCGCATTATGTTCCTGTTACTTAGTGTGTGTTTTTACATTGATATGTGGACCTCTTGATCAACTGGAGTATTTGATCAACCAGCATGCTCAGGGACCTATAGGTACTGGATAATTAAAAGTTTTCAGTTTAATTGTGTAAACTTTCCCTTCCTCTGTGGACAGTCATCAGCTGGCAAGTCAACCTAATTCCACATCTTCAGGAATTGGGGAATCTATAACTCTGGCACTCCACCTCAGTGCTCCTGCAAATTGTCATATTTGTCTGTTTCTTTGAAAAGCTATTTTTGTTGCTCCAACAGAAATTGAGATTTCTCTCACAAGCTATTTACAAATCATGGTGAAAATGGTTTAGAGTTGCTGGTTTATGGCTCAATGGTTTGATAGAGCTCTCAGAGTAAGATTGATGTTGGCTGCATTTGTAAACACAGGCATCAAGAAAAACCTGTTAATTTGGAATAAGAAAAGGAAGATAAATTAAGATGAAAGTTGCAAACCCAATAAAGGATCTTTTAAAATATTGACTTCTGAAATATAATAATCCTTATTCTGGTACAAAAGCCTCTTTAACAGGAGTAGAACTAACATGAATGTGAATGATGACAAGTTACATCTGCCCGTCTGAACAAATGGCTGAATGAAAATATCAAACAGCTATTCTAAGCTCATCAAATTTGAGGTTAAAAAGATAGATTGAGAAGCACAAAATCAATGCTTTTCATTAGCACTGGGAGAAATGCAGCATTTAGATCAAAATTAATCCCAAATAACACTGACAACTTGTATTTATATAATATCCTTAAGTTGAAAAACATATCAAGGCATTGCACAGGAGATACTTCAAATAAGATTTAACAGCAATTAATGTGAGGAAATATTATAAAAGATGACAAAACCTTTGTCAAATAAGTAGGCTTTAAGAATTATTTAAAGGACGAAGGAGAGACAGAGCCATTTAAGGAGGGAATTCCAGTATTGCGACATATATAGCCACCAGTGGAATTGTCAAATGCCTCACTGAAGTCCATGCAAGTAACATCAATTGCACTACCTTCATCAATGTATTTAATCACCTTTTCAAAAAATGCAACTAACTTAATCAGACAGGCGCCCTGCTAAAAGATCTGTGCTGACTATCCCTGATTAATCCCTGCCTTTCCAAGTGTTGATTAATCCTGCCTGTCAGAATAATTTCCCTACCATTGATGTCAAAACAATCTGATCTGTAATTAAAACAGAAATTGTTGCAGAAAGTCTGGCAGCACCTGTAGACAGAAAGCAGAGTTAATGTTTTGGGTCCAGTGACCCTTCTACAGAACTGATTCTGACTAGTTCAGGGGAATGATCAGTGTTGGAGGTGGATGAAAGAACTTGTGGGATGGGGAAAGGAATGGAGACTGAGGCAATAGAAGATGAGTTCAAACCTACGTCAGCCCAAAATTCATTTCGGCGGGGGATAGCAGAACTTCTTCAAGGTGAGCATAACTGGGAGAGATGTGGCAGTGAGTTAAACACTAAACAAAAAAAAAATCTATGGATGGTGGAAAAGCAGATGTTACTGGAGAAACTTAATATGTCTTGAAAGCGTCTGTGGAGAGAAAGCAGAGTTCATAATTTCACCAACCTCCGACACTCTCCCTCAAACTCTTAATATACTTGTAAAATGCCTTGGGGTTTTCCTTTATACTATCTGCCAAAGATATCTGCCATGTATGAGGGCTACAAAATAAGGGTTACAGTGTTTCAGTGTTATTTTGTCATCCTGCTTGGTTCTAGGCAGAATGTAAGCAATACACTTTCTACACTTTTGAAGCTCCTCTGATTTTAGTGTGTTGTACCTGATGTATACTTCCTTTTTCTTTATCAAACTCTCAATATCCCTTGACATCCAAGGTTCCCCGGACTTGCTACTCTTGCCCTTTGCTCTTCGAGAACAAACTGGCCCTTTATTATCATTATAGTACTTTTAAAAGATTCCCACTTTCCAAGTATAGACTTACCTTCAAGTAACTGCACCCTTTCGATGTTTGCCAGATCCTGTCAAACGATATTGAAATTGTTCTTCCCCCACCTTAGGCACTTAACTTCTGCATTGTCTTTATCCTTTTCTATAATTACTTTGAAACCAAAGAGTTATGGTCTCTAACCATGAAATGCTCACCCGCTGATACTTTCATCACTTGATTGCCTTCACATCCTGGAGTTAGGATAGCATTGCCTATCTGTGGTAGGACTATCCATGTACTGGCACTAAAACCTCTGCTGGATGTACTTTAAAAATACCACTGCATCTAGTCTTTTCACAGAAAGGTGATACCATAAAAATTAGCAAAGTTGAAATCCCCTTTTCCTCTGCAACTTTCTGTAACTCGCCTACATATCTGCTCCTGAGGTTTATTTGGTTAACATGCATTCTGAATGCTGATTCATGACAACTGATAAGCTCAATATAGCTGATGGTCAAATAATATTACCACGAAGGTGTCATCTACTAGATGCACATTTCAGTGGAAAGTTGGAGCAGGTAAGAAGAGTAGACGAGGCTGGGTGTAAATGTATTTTCTGTAGACTCCTTCAGCATTCCTTGAAGATGAGTAAAAATTGAGTTGAGCCACCTTACTGTGTTGTTTTATTATTTTTCTGTAGTTCCCTGAGGAAAGAAAACAAGTTCATATCAATCGACTTTATATGAAACTTACATCTATTATATCATCTTTGTGTGCCTTACCACAGTGTCCACAGAGACAAAAATGGTTAATGTGCAGCTTTATTAGATATATGTGAGGGCTACAAAATAAGATTCACAGTGTTTCAGTGTTATATTATCATCCTGCTTGGTACTAGAGAGAATGTATCCATAGTGAAAATGTTATAAACTCGCAAATGCTGCATGGCATGGTTTAAGGTAAATTGTATGATTTGCTCAAGGCCTTAACTATGTTTGCTGTCCTTCTGTTTCTGATGGAAACACTGTGATTCTTTATGTTTATTTTGTATTGGTATTATTTTGCTTCAATCTCGCTGTGTTTTATTTTACATTTTTGTTTTATGTTTTTCTTCCTGATTCCTGATAGAAGAGAACATATGGTGTGTGGCACTTGTGCTATTTGCTGTCTTGCATAATGCATGCCTTTTTGTTTATTTTCATGTGCTCCCAATGCCAATTCCCCACTCCTATTCTATTACAGATGTAATTCTCTGTTGTCCTTATTTACTCTGCCGCTGCACACATTATTTGCTGTATATTATTGCTAATTATACTGTTGCACTCTTCTGTGGTTCTCCACTACCTTTCATAAACACAATCATAGCTCTAGCATTCTTGACTGATCACCATTCTTGAGTTACCTGTTTAATTCCACTCCATCTCCCTGCACTGATGTACACTCATGCATGCACAATCACATTACTGCATCCTCTCTCATTCTGCTCAGACTTTTTCAACTCAGTATTTCTCATTGCTACTGCATCGCGCACTATCTCCCTGCACTTCACTCATTGTCACTTCTCCCTATTTCATTTATTGTAGTGTTAATATCCATTGTATATCTCCATTAGAGCTGACCCATTTCTGCAGGCACTTTTGGTATATTCTTCAGTCCCTCTGTGGCTGTAACTTTTTGAATTTATTGCCTGATCTCCTGAGTTTGACAAAAAAGATGTCTTTCCTTGAAGTGAGATTGGAGAAAAAGGTCATGAGGGGATTTATTCAGGTGGGACAGGGGATCCTGCATTTGTCCCAAAGCAATGTAAGGGCTTCATCAAACACTAGCCAATGGGTCAGTTGCAGTAAACCTGAAAAACAAACCTGTCAGGTTTACTTGTCCACATGGGTCAGGTAGCTGTCTGTCATTCACTGCCGTCAATGCCTGATCAGGAGATCCAGCATCATGATGGGAAATCCAATTGAAAGCTACTCCCTTTCCATGCCTCTGACTTGCATCATTCCCTCTTCTCCAACACTTACCCTCCAATCCCCATGCCACCCCTCACCCAGCTATAGCTTTAGGGCATTTGCTGATTTTGGGTCCCTGCCAGGTGCAATCCCAATAGCTGCTGCCAGCAATGGATAATTGCCAGCATCTGATTAGGGTCAATGATCTAGTGTAAGGTCCAACATTGACAACCCGATACCTTCCCCAAGGAAGGTGATGCAAGGCTTCTGCCAACTTTCCAGTTGAAGTGCGAATCCATTCTCATCGGGAATAATTGCTATCCTTGTCTTCAATTCTTTAGCAGAGACAGTTGCTTCAGAGGATTACTGAAATGTTTGCAGAGTGATCATTCAAATTCTTGGCTAACATCATTGCTCTGCTTCATAGAATCAGTGATTAGCGCTGCTGCCTCACAGCGCCAGGGTCCCAGGTTTGATTCCACCCTCGGGCGACTGTCCGAGCGGAGTTTGCATGTTCTCCCTGTGTCTGCGTGGGTTTCCTCTGGGTGCTCCGGTTTCCTCCCACAGTCCAAAGGTGTGCAGGGTAGGTGGATTGGCCATGCCAAATTTCCCATAGTGCCCAGGGATGTTTAGGTTGGGTGGGTTAGCCATGGAAAATGCAGGGGTAGGGGAATGGGTCTGGGTGGGATGCTCTTTGGAGGAGCAGTGTGGACATGTTGGGCCAAATGGCCTGTTTCCACACTGTAGGGATTCTATGAATCCCTACGTATGGAAGCAGGCCGTTCAGCCCATTGAGTCCACACCTACCTTCTAAAGAATATCCTGCCCAGATACAGCCGAGCCCTGTAACTCTATACTTCCTCACAGCTAATCCATCTAACCTATACATCCCAAGACACCATGGACAATTTAGCATGATCAATCCACCTAACCTTAACCTCCTCGGATTGTGGGAGGAAACCGGAGGACCCAGAGGAAAATCCACATAGACAGTCATCCAAGGCTGGAACTGAACCTAGTTTCCTGGTACTGTGAGGCAACATTGCTAACCATTGAGCCACCGTGCCACCCACTTACCTGCACTGGCCCAGGGCTCCCCCTCATCACTTCACAATCCATCATTATTCTCTGCAAATTCTACTTGTTGACGAAAGCTAACTATAGCATTTAGCAATGAAATAATTGACATATCAAGTTTAAAATCATAGGATAAAAATCATTTGGACTGTCAGTCTACTCTTTCCACAAGACAAGAAATATATATTTTCAATTTTGAAGAAACAGAAAGCATGATTGACCAGAGACAATACTAAACATTCACAAAGTGAAACAGGCATCTCCTCAACCATATCCAATATTTAAAGGACAAGCCGATTGAGGTTATTCCAGTCTAATGCTTTTGTTAAAAAACATTAGTTTCTTCAGGCCAAAATAAGACAAAAGATGAGTTTTGGGGACTCTGCGGTAACAGTCTACAGATCCTAACAAGAGCAAGATGAGCAAAAGCCATCAGCTACTACCTTTTCACTGACCAATATGCCTAATACTCCTTCTGGGTGAAGTAGTTATTTACTTGCATTTTTTTCTTTTAACAATCTAGTTTACTGCATTCACTGCTCACAATGCAGTCGGAAAGGTCAAATGTAAACTGACTACTTTACAGAACATTTGTACTCGGTCTGCAAGAAAGACCCTAATCTTCCAGTCATTTGTCAATTCAGTACACTGTCTTGCTCTTGCACTCATATTTCCATCCTAGGCCTGCTACATTATTTTAGTGAAGCCCAACATAACCTGGCACTTTAAAGCCTCTGGACTCAACATTGGCTTTACTAAAACAAAGAACTGCAGGAGCTCGAGATCTGAAACAACCAAAATCAGAAATTCCTGGTGAATCTCTGTCAGCATCTGTGGAGACAAAACAGGTAACTTTTCAAGTCCAGTGTGACTTTTCTTCAGAATTTGTTCAGTGCAGTTTTGTAGTGACATTACGTAAATGGCTAAAATAAAAAAGAGTATTGAGTTCTAAAGAAGGGTCACAGGACTCGAAACGTTACCTGTGGTTTTCCTCCACAGATGCTGCCAGACCTGCTGAGTTTCTCCAGCATTTTCTCTGTTTGTTTATTTCATTGACTTTACTAACTTCAGAACATGAATTCTGCCCTCTATTTTGTTTGCCCCACCCTTCCCTTCTCTCCACTCACCACTACCAACCACTGGCTGGCTTTCTTGGTTTTGCTTTCAGCAGAGTTGACCTATGCTTTGTTGTTAATACCTACCCTTGGATTTATCTACCTTCTCTATAGCCATTACCACTCCCTTTGCCCTTTGCTATATGGCACTGGTAATCTCTAATTTCCCTTGGCTTTTAACCTTCCTTGGTCTTCCCTTCTGTTCTAATTGTTCATTCCTACTCTTCTCTATTGTAACACTAATCACTTTTTCACCTCTCTCTTCAGATCTGAAGAAGGCTCTTATTGACCTCAAGTGTTAACTTGGCTTCTCTCACTACCAATGCTGTCAGACTTGCTGAGGTTTCTCTAAAACTTTCTATTTTTATTGTGAATAGAATGGCTGTTGCTTTCCATTTCATATTCTTTAACTTGAGAATCTGAGTTATAAATTCAAAAGTATATAATTGATAAAATCAAAGGCAAATTAACAGACAGCCTAAAATGCTTACTGGGGAAATGTTTCAGATCAAGAACTACTTTGGTACTGGAAAGCGGAATTTGCTTCTAAATTTTTCTTTCATTTGTTGTAGGGAGAAATATCAAAGAAGTGTCTTATGTACTGTGTTCAGCAGTGGAAGTAACCATTATTCAGAATTCTTCTACCACTCATGTGGGAGAGGCTAGAAACTGCTCCAAATCTGGCTTTCAGAGTCCCAGTTACCTTCTTAATTACAGCTCAGATTGGAGGAAAGGACCATGAAACTCTAACTTTCCCCAGCTGATTACAACATTTTTATATCTTCTGCGCTACAAAAATTACATGCAACATTGATGTCATTATTAATCACATTTCTCCTAATCTGTACAGCCAGTCAATGACGGACAATTCTGTGGACAGCCCTAGGTCCTCCCATAATCCAATGATGTTTACCTCCATCATCTGTCTTTGAGATCTTATGAATCTTCTGATAGTTATATTCCTTCCCAGACATTTGTCAGATGTACTGCATTATTTGCCAATAACTTAAATATTTGCTTACCACTAAGAACTCTTCCAAATTCTCTACTACCTTTAGTACAGAAGAATAGGAAGGATATTAATTTCTACCAGCTGATATAAAGTCTTTAAAATGAACTCTAATATAAAGTTACTACAATTCTGCGACACAGCTGACAAATTGGGAACAACCTCTTTCTTATCTCGGTCTGAGAGATCAAACAAACAGTCATCTGACCTGCAGTTGCAATTACAACCCCCACTATTCTCATATTATACGTGGGTTTTAAACCAGAGTTTAGTCCTTGAGCGAATCTTGTACTTTTTCTACTCTAAACACGTTTCATCATAAATTTTATTTTTTTAATAGAAAGAGTCTATTCAAATTCCACTGATGAGGGCGAAATTCAATCATTTTACGACTTTACCAAGTCATTAAACAAAACTTGTTTGGATTCCACAAATAACTGGGGACATAACCACATTTTTACTTTGTATTTTGTAATCACTCTCTGCTGGTCTTTCCTGGATCTTTAGATGTAAGAATTCATTCAAATTATCCACATAATTGTTTATCTCTCCCCAGTCCTGACCTTTCTTTTTACAACCTTCTTTTGCCTTCTTCCAGCACTGCTGGTCTTTTAGAGGTCATGTTTGCATCTTTTATTGCTTTATCTTCACTAATGATGCAGTGAGCTCCTTTTACTAACAAACATTTGCTCAAGGAATTCAACTGACCCTTTCACACTCATTTTTTGTTTGCATTTCTAACTTACAATTACCTAAAAAGTTCAGAATACTGTAGGATCAGACTTTTCCTTCTGCTTTTTACTAAATAACATAATTGGGACTGTAGTTTAACTAGGCCCTTCAAAAATGTCCTCTTTTTAAACTGCTTATGTGTTTAGAACTGAATGTTTACAGAAACCCAAGTAGATTCCCCAATGCATCTTCTCATCAGGACCCTTCTAAGATGCCCACGGGAGCTGTCATAATCTTATCCAGTAACCCTGCATGGAGACCACACGTCTGGCTGTGAACATCTGCTCTGTGTAGCTACCAACCCCTTTCGGCCATCTTGTGTCAACTAAAATGACCCAAGTGGCCACCTTGTCAACTTTAGTCATGGGTCACTATAACAATATGTTACACTCAACTGCGACAAACTGGATAGATTCAGAGGAATATAAATGGTAAAAAATGGAAAGGAATGTACCTGCGAAAAGATCATAAAGCCATAATTCAATTGAAAGGGTTCAGATGTGATCACAGACTGTTAAAGGAATTTATGAGCATTTTTAGCACTCTGTGAAAGAGTCAAAGCCTTCTTGAACTCCCAGGTATTTATTACTTCCAAACAAATTGACTTTAACACAATTTCATTGCCAAAAAAAAATGTAAAGGTTTGTTACTTACAGTTATTGCCACTGCTGCCAGTTAACTGAGCTGCAGGCTGTCAGTGAGCAATGTTTTAGCACCTATGAGTCAAGGCAATATCCTTGGGGTGCAGTGTCTGCATGTCATGTCATTGCTCATCCTCTATCTCTTTGGCACAGATCTGCGGTGAGAAGTGACATTGGACAAAAGGGCGCAACAATTTTCTGTGATACAAGACCTGAAGGATAATGCCTTATTTAGGGAAGGAAAACAATGCCCTATTGAATTGCTCAGGCCTTTTATTCAGACGGGTGCTAAGCGAGTAGAGAATGAATCACATCTATCAAATAGGATGACCAGCACTAAAGATTCTAACCTTAAGTCAAGGTACATGTACGGATCATTGTCATAAGCACTTTGCTAGATAAGGAAAGGTTTTTTTTGCTTTATATGTAGCAGTTTATCTTTTAATTTGCTCTTGTGCTATTGCTCCTGTGAAATATCTTGAAATGCACTACTATATTAGAGATACTATGTGAATGCAAATTGCTGTTGTTGATGTAGGCACATATTTTGTTTGTTCTGGATTTACAGAAAGCATACATTTATTCCATTTCTTCTGTCACGCGTAAATCATTGATGACAAGCCACATTTACTGCTGAGTTTATTAAAGGACAAATGATAGAATTAAGTGAGTCTCTGATGTTGTAGATGACCTAGATGATCCTCTTATCTAGTTGATGTTTTACTGTTTCCATTTAAAAAAATGTATCTCCGTCATGTATGACTTACCTAGTAATTGCAATACAGAAACAGGCCATGGGCCAAACAGATCCTGCTGATAGTTATGCTTTTCTCTATCAGAGTCTAGCTTTACTTCATTTCATCCTATCAATAGATCCTCTCCATTCTCATTCCTGTACTAACCCTGTTTACCCTTGAATAGTATCAAAGCTATTCGTGTCAGCTACTCTATTTGTTAACATGTTTCACATTCTTGCTGAAATCTGCATAAAGAAATATCTCCTGAATCGTTTATTGAATTTATTATTGCCCAATTTGTATTTATGGTCCCGGGGTCTCGTTTACCCCACAAGAGGAAACATGTTCTCCAAACCAACCTATCAAATCACTTCATAAGTTTAAAGACCACTTTCAATTCTGCTTTGGCTACTCCAGAGAGAAGAGCCCTGCATCTGCTCAGGACTTTTTGATTGTTAGAAGCCCTTGGTACTGATATTAATTCACTGTCAAACCATTATAGCAATTCTCAACGCAGTCGATATACAACCATAATTTTAATTTCTGTGTTGATAGAGTGATATTGTTTGTATGATCAAATTAATTCCTAAATAAATATAACATGGAGAGGAATTTGAAATGAATCTGGTTCATATATTTTCATGACAACATCACTCGCCGAATTTCCAGACAATGTTTTCTGAGAGGTTTTTAGGAATTTGATGCATATTTTGTGGATATATTGTGTCATATGCTTTTCTCCCTCGATATCTATTAAATATTATTAGCCACATGAAATCCCCTCATTGAAATATCAAGCCTGCATCTAAAGAAATGTGCTGGGGATAAAGGGAGCATATCTATTTAATTTGAGCACAGTTTCTGCTGACCAGTACTGCAAAGGAAAACAACTGAAAAGCTTATGTTATAAAGCAAAGCAGAGGAAGCATTTATATCTAGAAGCTTGTCCATGATGCCACTTGCTAATCAAATTACTTTTCTTTGTAAGTAAAAATGGTTATGTATAAATAAGTACCTTTTCCCAAATATTTTAAAGGACAGTTATTTTCAGTGTTTACAATTATTCTCCAAGTCCAATTCATACAATTATGAATAAATCAACAATTAAAATGTATCTACTTTGTTTCTTCTCCTTTCCCTTTATCTTTGCTTCTCTGACACCTTGGAGATCCCAATCCCTTTAACCTTTAAATGAAAGCAAAAAAAGGGAGATGCTACAAATTTGAAATAAAAACAGAACGGGCTGGACAAACTCAGCAGGTCTGGCAGCATTGGTGGAGAGAGAAACAAGGGGCAGAATCTTACAGAGGCCCAAACAATGTGCGTTATGGTGGGAAATATTGCATGATAAGTGCAGCGAGGCCCACTTCAATGCTTGGAGCAATTCACTGCTTCTTTTTACTAAATTCTGTGCGTTGAGGCAAGGTTCTTGCCAGGCAGCAGAGAGTTGTCAATTAAAGGGAATTGTTGCTTGTTAATAACCTCTGCATGGTGAGGCAGCTACTATGAAGATCTGTGCATGTCAGTCACCCGTGCTGGTGAAGAGCTTCCACTTTCAGAAGCTACTTGCTGCTCATGGAACTTGGAGTTCCACTTAGCAGCAAGAAAAAGAGAGAGCATTGCCCACCAGCTGCTGCAAAGCGAACCAGGCCCTGAGAATTCTCAACATGGAAGCCAGAGCAAGTACTTGGCAAATTCAGCCCACCACTGGTTGCAGAGAGCCTCTGTGTAGCTCACCACACGACACTCATCTCAGGGCACCAGCCAGACATACCCGTACGCAGGGACAGGCATCCAGCTCACAACTGAACCAGACTGCATCTCAGTGATGCTTGCAAACCCTCTGTATGGAAGCCATTCACTTAGCGTCCAACATCTTGCTTACAGCATCCATGCCTTCCCTACCTCACCCTCCAATGCTTTTCATCAGTTGCTTCTTCACCCAGTGTCAACAGGCTATCAGTGATGTTATATTGATGTGCTCTTTTGTACAGACACATAGATATACAACATGCCGTGCTTATTTTTGCGATCCATCTGTGGTGGCGAGGGGTATGAGGGGGCGGTGGTGGAGTGGGAATCTTCCTGTATGCACAATTTAACACCAACAGCATGTGCCAACTGCCTGCATGGCAAATAAACTGCACATGTGTTCAACCAAATGGATGGTTTGGAAAATAACAACAAGTTAGCACTCAGTCCAGTCAAGTATTGGGTCCTTGCTGTTTAAAGAATCCCAGAAGTGTCAGCCACGCACACACACTCTATACAATGGTTCAGGGGCTTATCTGCAGTCAGTCATGGTCAGGGTATATGCCTGACTGCAGTCTGGGAAATGGGCAATGATCAGTCCTGTGGAAGCAGTCAGGGAAATTGTATGTTGTTGGTTGGAAGCTGCAGAGGCAGTAGCCATAGGTCTAATCAGTGATATCTTGGAGCTGTTTGTCAAAGACAGTCTGAGGACTGGGACATTACAGTCCTGGGGGTCTCTGCATTGATTGTTGAGGAGGGTGCAAGAGCCTGGACAGTAGGATTGAGATTTGGGTGCCTGACAAGGCTGATTATTGGTTGACAGGAGAAATCCTGCTGCACCCATGGTTCATTACACCATTGTGCATTTCCCTAGCTGATGTGGAGTGCAAATTTAGAGCCACTTGATCTGCCTATGGCATTGGTGGAATTTTGCTGAAGATTGGTTTCATTACTTGGAGTGAACTGGGGGCGCCCTCCAGTATAGTATCGACAGAGTGCACTACATCATATTGATGTGCTGTACTCTGCACAATTGGAGCAGTGCATGAGGCGATCTGCTAAATGCTGAGGAACTGGGAGAACATGAGCAGTCTTCCAAGGAATAGAATGAGAATATTGGTGAAAAAGGAAGCTTTCATTGTCCATGGCATAGCACAGCTGGTGCTACAAACCAGAAAGGACCTGATTGACACCTGGTTTCAGTAGAAGGGAGTGAAATATAAATTAGGCATTGGTCATCATGGTTTGCTTTGCATTGTAGGAGCAAACTGCAGCTGCAATACATTTTGCTTGTGTTTACTTTGCTAACTGTAAATAAAAAGTCAACTATGGAATTGTCTGATTGTTTCCCTGTATTTGATGATCTCCTCCTGGGAAATGACAAGCTGTGGATTTTCAGTGGGCACTGGGGACAGAGTAGTTATGATCTAGAGAGGGTGTTTAGTTTGGATGAAGCTAAGGACAGGCAAGCTGTGTGGCCTGGTGACTAAACAGTGGTTAAGGTGTGATGATGAGGTTATGTGTGGAGGGAGTGACAACCATGCTGCTTATGTGCCATAAACAGCATGGCTTTGTGGATACTATACCATTATGTTGCCAGTGAGGGACAATGCTTGATTGCCAATGCTTGTCTAGGGGCACAGCAGCCTTCTAAAAATGGCATGGACACCAGCAATGCCAGTTTTCAGCAGATACCCGGAGAGTGCCGAGTTGTTCTGGGAATGATGAGTGGGAAGATGAGTCTAAAATTGAGTGAGACGGTTGTGGAAGGAGAATGGTAACCTAATGAGGCAAGTTTGGGTAGATAAAATGAGAAATCTTGCAATGCCTCACAGAGTGAAATCCTCCATGAAACTTGATGAGACTGACAGTCAGCAAAAAAATCAAAAGATTCAGCCTAGAGTTAACATTTCACGTCTGATACAACTCTTCATTAGAATTCTCCAAATCTTACCCTCACCTCCCCTGCTGCTCCAATTGCCTCTCGCTATACTCCTTTTCAACACCATAAAATGCATTACTTTTCCTCATCTTTTCAATTTGGAAGAAGAGTCATATTGGACTCCACACATTTCTCACTGCACTGATGATGCCAGACTTGCTATGCTTTTCCAGGTCCCTGTTTTAATTAAAAGATGAACTTAATTTAAGATTTCAGTTAAAGATATAACACAGTTTGCTGAGTTACTGACATTTTGTTTGTAATTTTAAATGATAAGCCTTTTAGGTGGTTATTTTCAAATGTAAGTGAGGAAACCTTTTCAAATATATTTAGTTAATTTATAACTAGCAGTTCAATTATTTGCAGCACCTGTAATATGATTATACTGTACCGAGTTGTGTCCAAGTGACCACAGGCCCAAAATTGGATATTCTAAATTGACCCACAGCCAGAGAAATCAGGCCTGGCAGAAAATTGGCCAAACTAAATTAAACAGCAGCCAGCAGCTATTGGTGACAGAGAACAGTGGAAGCCAAGATCAAAGAGGCTACAAAGGTTTATGAGGAACCAGTTATAACCATCCCAACAGTTGTGTACTAGAAAAGTGTTGATCAGACGTTCTGGCAACTTGACTGCCTGTGTATGTGCACATTACACCTCCGGGTGTGGCAATAATGAAGGGTGTTTGGTGCAACCACATTGGATGATTTGAACCAACTTCATGACCCCAGTGGCCAAAAGCTACAGAATACTCTGGAAAGTCTGGGGCGAGGAGGCATAAGAACACCCACATGAATATCATCCCCTCAGCGAAGACTCAGCAGAACTCGACCTGGCCCAGCAATAGACCTCCGACAGTAGAGATAGAGAGAGAGAAAATATCCGCCCTGACCTGCAAGACCCACTTTCATGGACGAGAGCCAGCCCTATATCAGAGAGAAAGGAGATTTCAATGGCCCAACTCAAGTATATGGATCATTGCAGGTAACATCCTTTCTCAGATGGATAGAGCTAGATAGAGAGCAAATATTGTGGGAATTTGGGAAATGTTCACACAGTGTTTTTAATCAGTAATATTTTGTTGATAAAATCAATTGAACCGCAAACCAAATTCTATGTTCCTTTGTCTGCCCCAAAGACAAGAGCACTTGGGTAAACTGGTTGAAGTGTCCAATGCACGCACAACAATGTTAAAGCCAGTTAATTTCCAACGATACAACAAGCGTGGCTCTATTGACAGTATATTTTTACAGTCATTTTTCAATTCTGGTTGAGGATATTCACTAAACTCGATGCATAAAGGAAGTTCCTTGTCTGAAGATAAATGAAAAAGTCAAACTCAGTGCGATGTGGAGCAATTGAAACAAACAGCAAAGATGCCTTTCAGAAGATACTAGATAAGTACATGAGGTAAAGTAAAAGAGTAGAAAAATATACTCATAAGTTGAGGTTTAAAGGATGAGAGGAGATTCCTATGAAGTGTTATCATAGATTATTTTGGTCAAATAGCCACATTGAGTTCTGCAAATAATATGGAAACACCTTTTGCTTCCAGTTTCCAATACATTACAGAATGTTCAATGCAACTTTAACATGGAGCAATAATACCTACAATTGATACATGCCGTTAAAGGATTTAGATTTTTATTTAAAATGCTGATTGAGAATGAATAAACATTACTGTCAATGAACAAAATAATAACATTGTCCCTCTCATAACAGATGAATTATGTACTCCAAAGAGTTTATTTCTTTGTACATTGCTGTAGGAGCTAAATTAGTTTTATGTTTCTTTATAAAACAGTCAAAGTAAACAGATCATAAGGTACAGGATGTGTCTCCTCTCCAACATCAGTCAGGCAGAAAAACGGTTTTGTTGCTTTTATGTTTGCAAATAATACAAAAGCTTTGAAGCATTAATAAGAAGTAACATAAGTACAGGTCTGTTAGTCACAATCCCTCTTTACATTTATGTCATTTTAATTTGACAATATTAATCCACAAATTTCTTATTTCCCCATAGAAACTGTGAATAAATGACTTTAATTTTATCAGAGTAGGTCCTTGGGATGTCAAGATATAACACTTTAAAGATACAATTTGTCAGGCTGGGTATTTATTTTAAATCAGTTAATCTGTCCCTATATTAAGATTTTTATCTGTTTCTATAACCACCTCTGTGGTTAGTTCTATTTCCACAGTCTAATCAACACTCCTGAAGCCCTAGATTAGCAAATGATGGTTTCATCCAAATGAACTATAATTTCCAGGCAGTCCAAATAGATCTTACGGACGTACACATTACAGCTTAAAGATAATAATGAAGACCCATGGTGCATCAAAGTCATCGTTTTGCTCAGTGAAGGGAGCATTTATCTGCAATTAGCTATTGGAGCATTGATGATAGCATCATACTTCAGTTAATATTTTTACTTGTTTCATTGGACAGATAACTTTTTGCAATAAAATCATCCACAGAATAAATATGCCTTTGTTCGTAAATAAAAGATGAGGACATCAAGAATAACTTATAGTTGAAAAGCACTTCCCAGGGTACTCCGTAGGAACATAATTAGACAAATGCTAAACTGAGCTGAAGGAGGAGGAGTAAGGAGGTGTCCAAAAGCTTGCATCTGAAAGGGCACTGTTGTGACTCACTGGGGTTGCACACTGGAAATCAAGACCTGCTATTTTGGGAAGCAGCACAAAAGTAAGAATTTTAGAAGTGCAGAAAATTCTTCAATTTTCCAGTCTGCTGGACCTCATTTGACAGGAGGCATGGAATAGGTTTGTATATTTAATGAAAAAAACACTATTCATTACAAGTAATTAGACTCTAGCTACATGTAAAAGATTACAAATCATTAGCATATCAATCTACTAATTAAAACATGAAACCTGTCGTGAACTCCCTGTCACACATCCAGACGGAAAAATAAAACATGGTTTATGGACGGCAGGAAAAACTGGGAAAACAGTTCAGTAGCTCCTGTTCGCAAGGGTTGCTGAGATGATCCTTTTGATTCTTGTATTGGTCAGGATGCTGCTTCTTGGTTGTCTTCTCTGGATGGGTCTACTGATTTGCCAGAGGCACATTATAAATGGTTCAGTTATAAAAGGGCTCTGAGTTAGCAATTAAAATTCACAGTTTACAGCAAGTTTTGCTGGAAAGATACTTCAGTTTTCTTCAGGTTTAAAGTGGCTTAGTGGAGAATATAGAGAGCACTCCTACGCTGGTGGTGGTCTGAAAGCTTATCCACATCTTCCTCACAACGCCAATCCATTTAGCTGTCTGAGAACCAATCACATGCTTAGGAAAGAATTCCATCCCTAATGGCATTGTGGGTCAACCCACAGCAGGTGGACTGTGATGGTTCAAGACAGCAGATCGCCACCACCTTCTCAAGGACTACTAGGGATAGACAATAAAAGTTGGCCAGCCAGCAATGTCCACATGCCACAAAAATAAATTTAGAAAAAAATTCAGTCCACAATTAAAAAAAGCAGAAAAAAAAGCCGTGGTCTTTCCAACGTCTTATAGAGTAAGAGAGACAGAGGTTTGCTGAGAGAATTCCGGAGTCGAAATTTGGACAGCTGGAAACATGGCTCCCAATAATGGGGATTTGGTAGTGGGGCTTGGCTAATAGGCCAGAACAAGGACATTTCGTATTGGACAGTGTCAAGCACAATTTGATATTTTTTAAAAAATTATACAGGTTTGATACTAAAAATAAAACAACCTTATTCCCTGAAATTTCCTTATTACTGGAGGTAACAAGTTCCATTAGCAAACTGCAAAGATTTGCAAAATGCTGTTAAACTACATAATGGCAATTAAAGGATATTGCAGTCCTTTCGAGCAATCAAATCACCATGTTATAGAGGTTTACAGCTATTAGTACTGTAGTTTTTCATTAATTTGATGAACAAGTTAATGTGATGTGGGAATGAGAATAATACATTTAATCTTAAAAGATCACTGGCTTAATTAGCACTGTTGGTGGCAAGGACTGTTGATGTTGGGATTGCATCACCAACAATCTCGTCCTATTGTATATAACATATCGTAGTTTTTGCAATTTTAATTGTGCTGCCCCACTGATTTAAATATGAATGTTCTGTGACTAAAGCCTGTTTCTTAGGGATGATTTGTCACAATAATTAGTGTCATACTAATTGACATGGAGAAGAGAGTGAAGATCCATTGTGGGATAATCTATTTTTATATTCTTTAAAAATGCACACCAGTCCTCAAAGTAATCATACAATAAAGAAAGGCGAAGAACCGTACTTTCGGTTCACCAATTTTAGACCATAAATTCTGTGCTGGCAATTGTTTCCTTTCATTTTATTTGCCTATCTTAACTTTGCTTTTAGCCGCGACTGTTCATTATTCTGTCATTACCAACACTGCAGAGAGGTCTTTTGTTACTTTGCTGTAACTATCACCATTTCCTTTTGCATCTTTTGTACCACAAAATCTCCTGCCAGTTAATCTTCCCCGTCCTCCAATGTAGCAGACACCTTCTGTTTTGTTCTTCCTCCCTCTTCACAATTTCACTTCAAAACCTATTATGTTTCTATCTTTCCTCAGTTCTGAACAAAGGATCTTGACCTATCCCTACATGGTTAAATTATGCCAGTGCCTGAATCACATGGGCTAAAGCAAGTAATGTGGGAGAATCTCATGAAAAGCCAAGGAAAGTCTGCCTCAAGTAATGAAGCACATTTTCCAAATAAATTTTGGATGTCAAAATGAGCTTCTTGTGAGATGCCTATTAATGGGGTTTATTACTCATTATCACCCTCATTACTATCTGATCTGACCTCACTAAAATGCACACTACCATTCTGCCATGTGCCAGAAAGTAACTAGACGCCAAGAATTCCTGACATAAATGCCAGAGTAAGTGTCAGTTGACTCCAGATCTCCACGTGCTCTTCTGGGCCTCCATCTTGGATACCCACCCCAATCCACATCCAGGGATGCTGGCATCTGACAAATGCCAATCTCTCTACATCCTCAGGGCATACCACCAAACCCCCTTAGAATACACTTCTGAAAGGTCACATTGCACTTCAGACTGCAGCAGCATTAATTGTGCTCAGGGACATACACCCAGCTCCCAGACTGGACCAGGCTGCATCGCAGGGTTACCATCTCACTTTCTTAGTGTATTCTCACTTTGTGCCAACTTCAATGTTCACAGCATTTCTGCTTTTCTTTTGGCACTCTCCTTGAGGTGGCATAACGCAAACAGCATTGCTGCAATTCAGTTAATTTGCCCAGTGCCCCTCACAAACCCACCTGCTGCTTCTGTGCCTGTTGTGCATTTGTATGAAGCCCCTAATTGGTGGCACAGTGTGTGTCCTCTCCTGTCTGGGGTTGACCAGGTGCCTCCTCTCTGCCAGTCCACAGAGTTTCTGTAGTCTGAGCCATTTTTCTGTCTGCTCGTTGTGCAGACTTTGCAGCTAGGTGCTCACTAGGTCCTGACTTTAATCTAGCTAACATACCAACATGGCCAGTATCTGAGCTAGTGAGACTTACAGGAGGCAGCCTTACCAATGCTTCATCTAAGGCATTTATTCTTTCTTCCTCAGAGGTGCAGGGGGGAATGCTTTGTGAGGCAGCCATTTTGATCATGGCCGTCGCCGACAGCCTAGCGGTACTTACAGAAGACAAAAGAGTGACTGTTGGGGGCAAAGGATAGAAGTTGTGACATGTTAATATTAAATATAGAGGGAGGGTCATGGGAGAGTAGCGAGACTTTGGGTAGCTTTTCTTACTTGGTTGCCAGGAGATGGGGTATATGTGTCCTTACTGGAGCACTCCTGGTCTTTGCCAGTGAGGGCCAGGATCCTCTCCTCAAAGGGGAGTAAAGAGCTCCCTCCATTTTGAGCACCCTACCAAGCATCCTTTCCCTTTCTGTCCTGTTATGGGCTATTTTCTCCTGGAATGAGAGCATGAGAGAGACTGATTCACGTGGCCATGGATGGTGCACCTGTTGCTGCTGGCACAGCCGATGGAGAGGTGGTGGGATGCCCCAGGTGAATGAGTTGGTAGTGTGAGGCCAAGCATAGTTAGTAAGGTGGGCTGTTGGGGTGATTGATAGTGAATGAGGGAAGATGATGCATGTAATATGAGAGCGGCAGAGCATGCTTAGTGACATGTGGGTGCAGTAACAAAGACAAAGTGAGTATATAAGCTCACTATCAGAGCGAGAGAAGTTTGTGACCCTGAGGGAGTAGAGAAGATCATTCATAAGAACAAGGAACACAAGTAGGCAATTCAACTCCTCGAACCTGCTTCGCCATTTAATACGATCATGGCTGTCCTCATCTCAGCCTCAACTCCACTTTCTTGCCTGCTCCTCATAACCCTGTAACCCATCAGTAATTAAATATTCGTCTATCTCCTCAAATTTATTGAGTGTCCTGCCATCCAATGCACTCTGAAGTAATGAGTTTCACAGATTCATGAGCTTATGAGAAGAGCAATTCCACTTCATCTCTGTTTTAAATCTGCCACCCCTTAGTCTAAAACTACGACCTCTCATTTTATATTGTTCCAAAAGGGGAATCATCTGCTTTTTTCTACTTTGTCAATCTTCTTTAGCTTCTTATGTACCTCTATTAGATCTCCTCCCATCCTTCTAAACTTGAGCCAGTAAAGGCTGAAACTGCTCAAACTCTCCTCTGTAAACAAGACCGATCTTTGGAATTAACCTTCCTCCTTTTGAGCTGGGTCTGAAGGATCCAGATGGTGTTCCTGGACTATGCAGACAGAGACTGGTGTCATGGCCTTCTCTGATGGTCCTTTTGAAAGCTCCCCTCTGCACCAGGTGCCCCTAGTCACTGTCTGCAAAGTGGGTGCCAATTTTCCATTACGTGTCATTCCTAGGAAGGATGTTTCGGACTGTGCGGGGGTAAGTTCTGGACAGCCAGATCTTCACTAGATACACAAAGTAATTTTAACTAATATGCCAACAACAGGAATGCCAACATATCTGGGCAGTGATAAGTACATATAGTTACAGCGAGCTGAAACTCATACTTTTTGGCTATGTCCAAGATGTGATGAGCCTTTTGGAGGATTTTTCAATGCGTGACCAAACAAGTTCTCTCATATCTGACCAAACTTGACTCCTAGCTATCTAACTCGCCCCTCTGGAGTCCCACTCATCTGATTCTGATTTTTCCAAATACCATTCCCAGAACAAATCACTACACAGTAGTGACATTACTTGTGCCCCTGCCATCTTTGAGAGGCCACTGTGCACCTGGATGGGTAATGGCAATCTGGCATTGCTCTCTCACTACCAATGTCATGACAGGAAACACAAAGCTACACTGCCCATGGCACAAAGCCAGCATGGCTGACACTCCCATGGCATGTACAACCCCATTCTCTCACTCGAAACACAATTTAAACACCATGCCTTTACTTGATCTGTCCAGAAACACAAGCTGTTTAAATGCCCTTCAATTTGGCACTGCTCTATTCCAATGCCCACCAGCTTGTCATTGTTTAGTAGAGGAACATCACAAGCAGAAAAGTAATCAGACAAATCCAGGCATGAACTTTTACTTACAGCTACCAAAAGCAAACAGAAACCAAACAAATAGAGGCTGGAGGTGACTCCCACAATAGACGCCAAATGCTGGCATCTTAACAATTAACTTTCTTTTTGCATTCCATGATGGTCTGCAGCACCCAGCTCTTATCTACTGGAAATCAGTGCCTGTCTGGCTTGTAGCACTCAATGTAGCTGAGCTCTGTCATGGACAAGGAGAATGCAGCTTCAAAAAGTGTCAGTCGATGAACACTGAACAAATGAAATCATCCTCAAAGTGCTTACAAAATTAAGTGACAAAAGAAAATCATCACCACTGATGTTTTATTTATATTGATATTTCAGTGCCATACCAAAGCAGCAGTTTTTTTTTGGAGCTCTCATCATTTGGAATGAAATAGTGATTCAGAATTTGCTGTGAAAATAAGCTTGAGACTAATGGGGCATCCTGTTATTTCTTCACACCTTCAGACAATGGCAAATATGTGATTAACTGTTGAACCTGAGAAGTTGTCACTGGGAATGAAAAACTGTTAGCTTCTTGACAATAACAGGTTGAATCTTACTTGCTTTTCACCGTTCAAGTTGCATCAAGATTTTTAGAGGGACTTTCACCTTGAAATCTGGTGAGATTTCTCATCATCTTGCCAGCCTCATCTTACCGTATGTTATTTCAAGAACAACTTGCAATTTTATCCACTGAAAGATGTCGGAGGCTGAGTGGTGACCTTGTGGAAGTTTATAAAATCATGAGGGGCACGGATAGCGTGAACAGCCAAGGTCCTTTCCCGGGGTGAGAAAGTTCAAAACTAGAGGCCATAGGTTTAAGGTGAGAGGGGAAAGATGTCAAAGGGACCTAAGGGGCGATATCTTCACGCAGAGGGTGGTGCATGTATGGAATGAGCTGCCAGAGGAAGTGGTGGAGGCTGGTACAATTACAACATTTAAAAGGCATCTGGATGGATACATGAATAGGAAGTGTTTAGAAGGATATGGGCAAAATGCTGGCAAATGAGGCTAGATTGATTTAGGATATCTGGTCGGCATGCATGAGCTGGACAGAAGGTGTGTTTCCGTGCTGTTCAACTCTATGACTCTGACTCACAGCTTGAGCCCACATCATCTTTAGAATACAGCTATGAACCTGGACAAACATTGGCACATAGGTGATCCTCTACACCAGTAAAGCCATGGCACAGAAGCCATGAGACCATGTTGCACACAGCACATGGGCAACATTGCTGATACTCCATCACACATACACCACTCTCTAACCCTAGTCACTGTATAACCAGCACACGACAGACCTTACCTTTCGATAGCTAGAGCTCTTCTAAGCACTGTCTAAGTTCAGTGCTTTCCTGTCCCCAGTGCTGTCTGTGGTCCTGCAGTTTGACACTGTCCACAAAGGGAACATCACTTACAGACAAGTAATCTTTCAAATCCAAAGATGAGCTTTTAGTTCCAGTCAATAGAAGCTGCAGTTTGCTCAAGAAAGAAAAGTAGATTTTGGCCACATGAGCAATAATTGTTTTCCGATCCACTATGGTCTGCAGCACTCAGCTCCCTTCTACTAGGAACCGGGTGTCAATCTGGTCCTGTCTGGCTTGTAGCACCCAATGCAGCTTAGTTGTGTCATGGAGAAGGATATGTTTCTCCTCTGCCATGTCCTTATCCTTCTCAGAAGACTGCTCCAATTCTAACAATTCTTCACGACCCAGCACATCACCTCATTTCCTACTCCAAATGTACAGAGCACAGCAGACCAGGATGATGTGACACACTCTGTCCAGACTACACTGGAGGGCAACCCAAAAGGAGAACCGTAACATCAACAGTTATCTGCTCCACAATATCCCTGGTTGTGGTAGGGGTAGCATTATATCTGCGCACTCCTCATCAGTCAGGGCTATTGCTCAATGGGGTCAAGAACGATGGTTGCAGTGGGGAGCCCTTCTGCCCAAGTAACCATTCTTTTAAGGTACCTAGTCTGTTGTCATTCCTGCGTTTCACGACTCTGTTGGCAATAGTTCTTGAGTAAGTTAAAAGCATAGGTTCTGCCTCCTGTCCAACTCAATGGTAGCTACAGCAGTGTCAGTATTTATGGAATTAAAACGTTAGTTGCAACCTTGGAACTTGGTTATTTGGACTCAAGGAAGATGACACCAAGCATGTGGCTATTCACTGCTCAGTTTGTTTCTTCTCCTTTCCTGTGGTGCATATCCACAGGCAACAAAGAACCATCTTTTACTTTTCCCCAAGTGTCCATTCTGCATATTTCCAGCTTGCAGAATTTGTTTATTTCCCTGGAGCAAACAGCCCCAAGCAACTGTAACAGTTGTTTTCTGCTAACCTTGGATAAAACTACTGCTGACAGAAGCGTCATGCTTTCGGAGAAACCACCAGGTTGTCAAAAAGCAAAGGTAGTGCTGCACCATAAATTCCCCTATGAGTTAAAATGAAAACATACAATCTGTACTTCAGATGCCAGCCTTGTGAATGTACAGGAAGCTATGCAAAAATGGATTGATGCCAAGGCTGAAGCTGGTTTTGTTCTGACCCGGTGCCAGTGTTTGAAACATCAGCTCAGGGCTGGAGAGGAACTTGCAGTGGGGAGAACCAGTCTGGCCCATATCGATAACAACATAGGCAGGACAAAGAAGGAGGTTATGCATTGTCAGTATAAGGAGCTAGGTGTCAAATTAAGAAGTAGAACCTCAAAGATTATAATCTCTGCATTATAATCTCAGACAAGTGAAAATTGACACAGATTTTAGAGATGAACATGTAGCTCAAAAATTAGTATTGGAGAAGAGATTTCAGGTTCAATGTGGCACTGACAACAAAACAATATACAATACAATACAACACAGGAACGGGGTCTTTGGCTCACCGAGCCTGCACTGATTCCTAGTCCTTATTTAGACCCGTTACTCATTGCCCATGCGTGCTTTCTGTCCCTCTGTTTGTCTCCCATTCATTTGTCTATCAAGATATGCCCTAAACGTTGCTAATGTGCCTGCTTCCACCACCTCCACTGGCATTGCGTTTCAGGCACCCACCACCCTCTGTGTGAAACATTTTAGGTGCACATCTCCCCTAAAATTTCCCTCGCTCACCTTGAACCTGCGGCACTTGGTAACTGACCTTTCCATGCTCAGAAAAAGCCTCTGACAATCCAGCCCTCAGGAAAGTGGGGCCAGCTTACCAACTGTAGAACTAAGGAAGTAGAGAGGATTTTAAACTAAATTGTGGGTGTTAGGCATCAAATTTGGAAAGACGTGTAAATCAAAGAGGAGAGACATGACTAAAGAGCAAGATATCAATATGGGAAATGATATACATGTTGTGACAGGAAGGGGCAGAGAATTTGAACTTAAGAGCCAACCATAGGGGAGACTAGAATTTAGGAAGACAGTAAAAGGGTAAAACAAAAACCTCTGTATTTTAATTCACTTAGCATTCAAAACAAAACAGATGAACTGAGAGTGTTAATAGAAATGAATAACAATGATCTGGGAGACTTCACAGGGAATTGTCACAGGATGGCATGGATTGAGACATGAATCTCAAAGGCTAAAAGATAATTAGGAAGGACAGGAAACTAGGGAAAAGATGAAGGGATGTCAATGATAGTGCTGGAACAATAAATTGCGCTGACCTAAATCTAGAAAACCAAGGTGTGGAAACAGCTTAGATAGAAATGAGAAGTAATGAAGGCAAAAGTTATTGGTAGGAGTGGTGGACAGGCCCCCTAACCAAGTCTTTTCTCTTACAAATTTAAATGGGGAGAATTATAGCACCATGAAAATAGAGCTGGCTGAGGTAAATTGGCAAATTAAGTTAAGGTTTGATCAATAGGGATGCAGAGCTAGACCTTTAAGAAGATATGTCCAAACACACAGAATTAGATACATTCCAATGAACAAGAAAATTTCAAAAGATTGACCCACCATGCATGGTTAACTAAAATTATTGAAGATAGTGTCAAATGGAAAGAAAACAAAAATGTAATTGTACAAAGACTGAATTTAGGCAGATCAGTAGATTGGACAGAATTTTTATTGAAAAGTAAACAGTAATCAAAAGTAATACAGAGGAAAGATTTAGAATATGAAAGAAAGCTGGCCAGTGATATAAAAATAGTTAGTCAGATTTTCAATAACTTTTAAAGAAGAAAAGAGTTAACAAATTGCGCATTGTTCTCTAAAGGAAATGTGACTGGAGAGTTAAACCTGGAAAATATGGAATTGGAAGATGACTTAAGCAAGTATTTTGCATCAGTTCTCACTGCAGAGGATAAAAGTAACGCTCAAGAATCAGCAATGAAACAGGAAATGGAAGAGAGAGGGAGAGGAACTCAAGAAAATCACAACCAGCAGAGCATGTTGAAAATTTTGTTGGAACTGTAGGCTGATGAGTAGTTGGATTCAGTTGGATTTTATCTGAGAATCATAAAAGAAATGGCACTAGAGATAGTTGTTGCATAGATTTTAACTTTCCAAAATGTTCTTGATTTGAATGTTGTCACTCTAGATTGGATGATAGAACTGTTAGTCATTTGTCCAAAAAGGGAGGTAGTGTAAAAGCTGGAAATGACAGATTAGTTAGTTTAACATTTGTCATAGGGAAAATTTGGAAGTTATTATTAAACAAGTTCTTACAGTCCCAGGGATAATTTCAAAGTAATCAGGCAAACTAAACATGCTTTGTGAAAGGGAAATAGCATTTGACCAATCTTTTAGAGTTCTTTCAGAAGGTAAGGCAATAGAAAGAGAACTAATGCTGTGCTTCAGTTTTTCAGATGGCATCTGATAAATTGCCAAATTAAAGGTTATTGTGGAAAATAAAGTCTCATGGTGTAAAGGTTATGTTATGGGCCATCCCAAAACCCCTGAAAATATATCAAGGTGATAGCATAGACTGAAACTTTTATCTCACTTAAAGGCAAGTGTTAGGTGCTGTGTTTCAGATGTAATTTGAATGTTTACACTACTCTGTTTTATGTAAAACACACTTTAATCTTAACCTTAGTTAAAATACAAACAAAAGAAAGAAGAATTAGTATACTTTAACTCTACCGGAAAATTTAATAGAATATTAGATTATTTAACCGCTTTACAGCAACTGCTCAAATATAGCAATATCCATAAACATGTGCTGGGCAAAGGCAAATTCAGTAAAATAGATTGTCTTCCATGCAATGTTTCACCAGCACAGGAGAAAGATCATCAAGAGAAAATTATGACAGAGAGAGAAAACTCAAGAGTTTTCCTGTAGCAGGGAGAGGTGTTTGCCAGCTTCAAAACCCTAACAGTTACTGAAAGCTAAACTGAAACCCTGGTTCTCTGGGAGCCTGGCTCCACCTATTCATGCTGCTTCTATTGTTCCAACCTTTAATAAAAGAGTCCAAGACCTCACAAGCAGTTTACTATATTGGCTTAGAACAGAGTGCTTAATACCTCTGTATCAACCTGTCTTCATAAAGAAAACCGGGATAAAATGCACCTCTTAAAGCCGCAGTATTGCCCTAGTTAGCATATTGGCATGATGAGAAGATCGGCTCAGTAATAAGAAGTAGAGCAAAATATAAAGGTGTTGTTTTATTCAGTTTGGCAAGATGTAATGAATGGTGTATCATAGGGATCAATGCTGCGACCTTAACTGTTTACAATTAATATAATTGAGTAGGATGAAGGGACAGAAGGTATGCTTACCGAATTTATAGACAACACAAAGATAAGTAGGAAAGTAAGTGGTAAGGGGACACAAGGAAGCTACGAAAATATATAGATAGATTAAATAGGTGTGAAAAGATACGGCAAATGGAGTATAATGTGGGAAAATGTGAAATGTACATTTTGGCAGGAAGAATGAAAAAGAAAAATATCATCTATGTTAGTTGTGACAGGTTGCAATCCCCTGCGAGCAGAGGGACCTGGGTATCCCCATGTATGAATTGCAAAAGGTTAGTATGCAGATACAACAAGCAATTAGGAAAACTAATAGAATGTTATCTATTGCAAGGGGAATTGAATACAAATATATAGAGGTTATGCTTTATATATCAAGGGTACAGGTGAGATCACACCCAGAGTACTGTACACTTTATTGATTACCTCATTTAATGAAGGATGTAAATGCGCAGGAAGCAGTTCAGAGAAAGTTTACATGGTTGATGAGTGGAATGGGGCTGTTGTCTTTTGAGAAAACTTGGACAGGCTGGACTTGTGTCCACTGGAGTTTCAAAGAGTAGGAGGTGACTTGATTGAAACACATAAGATCCTGACAGGTCTTGACAAGGTAGATGTGAAAAAGATGTTTCTTCATTTAAGGGAGTCAAGCATAAAGGTTGACCGTTTAAAAATTAGGAGTTGTCCATTTAAGACAAAGGTGAGGTTATTCATTTTTTTCTCAGAGGGTTGGAAGTAATTGGAACTCTCTTCCTGAAAAACTGATGGAAGTGGAATCCTTCAATGTTATAAAAGCAGGGGTTGTTGGATCCTTGATAAGCAAGAAGTTGAGCGATTATATGGTACTTTGGGAATGCAGATTTAAGGTTACAATCAGATCAGCTATCATTTTATTGAATGGCAGATCAGTCTCAAGGGGTTGAATGCCTATTCCTGCTCCTAATTCAAATGTTCAAATGCCAATGAAATTAATAAGAATAGAAATTAACATTGAGAAATTGGACTGCTGAATGTCTCTTCCTTTTCCTCAATCCTGAAAGTGCAAGTCAGTTTGAATGTCAGCACAACCACTCCATCCTAATTAACTAAAACAACCTAAAATATTGAAACTTGAGTAACTCTGGTTCTTGTATTTGTCAATCCAAGCCTTACATTTTGATCTATAGGGAAATTTTGATACAGTTTTGAAAGTTTATTCCATTTTGTCCAAGAAGCAACTTAAATAAAAATTTTACTTGAGCAATACAAGTAAAAAGCTATCACACAGAGCCTAAGTTTTTCGCTTGATCTGTAGTGCAGTGTGTGCCAGCAGTCATATATTTTCAAGTCTGCTATTCACTGCTCAGGTGATAACATTAGACAGTTCACAGCTAAATTAATAAGATCATGAAAAACCTGATTATGAACTATAACAACGTTGTAATGTTAAACTCTGCTTGTTTCAACTATTTTGTTATTACACACAGTAATGTTTTCTGTATCCTCAGTATATGTTACTTTTCTTCATTACATTTTGTGCTTTGATCTTTGATCTCACCCCTTCCTTCGTGCATTACCTCATAAATCTACTCATACCATATTCACTAATTTAAAGTCCTTACCATTCCTTTCTATCATACAAATTGTAACCACACCCAGAGTACATTATTAAGCGCATTTCTGAAATGCTATGACTGGGGTCTACATAGCTTGCGCTCAAATCTACAACCAACAATCTATTGGACACCCTTCTGAGAAACTAGTAACCTCACTGTTATTTGCTGGTTTGCTCCTACACAGATCTCTGTCCAGGCTGAAAGGATGCCCATCAGCCCATCTGGAAAAATAGGATCTGACCCAGACCTGATATAGTCTCTCAAATGAGAAGTGGCATATCACTACAGCTTGCGAACCCACTGAAAAAGACTTGAGAGAAGTTACATGGAATACATGGCCAAAACTTGGCTGCATCAATAACTGATGCCCTTGTCATTGTAGCTTCCTCCGATGATCTAGCAAGTGGATCCATTCATTACTCTGAAGCAAGAGCAAACAACCAGCAGGCACATCACAAAAGGTCAACATTTGATGTAAGAGTATATTTAGAAATTTGAAAACTTTTTTTAACACAAGTGGAAACTGGGTTGGAGCACATTAAACATTTCTGCACTATATAATGGAATTTAGAATGTCTGATATAATGACATGCATCGACAATTATTTTATCATCTGAAGAATATGACATTTGGGGTACTTTACTATGGTCACATAAGTTTTGATACATGGCTGGAATCAATGGAAAGTACTGCATTCAATAAGGCATTGATTTAGAGAACTGTCATAAATGTTTGAGAATATTGGTTAAATATGTACCCCTGTCAGGTTGTCTTATGAACTCAGCTGAGTGCACAATACCTCTTCAGTTAAGCTTTAAGTCTCAGGTTTGGACCAATTTCTGTCAAGTTCTTCCTGGGGTGTATTTTCCACTCCGTGGGTAGGACCTACAGCAAGGAAACATTTAATAAAATGTAACAGACAGTTTGGGTGGCCTGTATTGTTGTCATTATGATTTTTCCAGCACCTTCTAAATCCGAGCAGGACAAGAGATGGATTGGAGACATTGTTTCGTCTTATCCAGAAAATACTCAATTACAGCTCTCACAGTTAAAACTCCTTGATGGTAGATTTAAAGAGGTGTGAATATTATAAGCACCAGCATCGAAGCCAATCAAAACACAATCAGTGTATACATTAAAACAAAATTCAAGAACATTATTGATTATAATCCTATCATAAATATAGACAAGTGCAGTTGAAGTTCCTTCACTTGCATTGAATAAAACAAAATCACAAATACTTTAAATTCTATCAGGAAAACATAAATGTTGGAGGAATAATGTTTCCATTGCAACTCTATGAGATCTGAGGAAATGCTCATTTAAAACTTTTGAATACTTTGCCACTTGAGCATTGATAGTTTTTCACCCATACCCAATCAGAACAACACTTCCTGTGTTATACTTTCCATAAGATATGGGAGCAGAATTGAGCTATTCGGCCCAACAATTCTGCACCACCATTCAATCACGTAACCTTTGATTCCCTTACCAGTCAAAATCATATCTATCTCTGTCTTTAATGCACTCAATGACTCAGCCTCCACAGCTCTCAGCGGCAATGGGTTCCACAGATTCATCAACATCTGACTGAAGGAATTCCTGCTCATCTCAGTTCTAAAGGATCATCCCTTCATTCTGGGACAGTGCCCTCAGGTCCTAGCCTCCTCTACTGGGGAGACATTTTCTCCACATCCAATCTATTCTATATTCTGTAATTTTCAATAAGATTCTCCCCCGCATCCTTCTAAACTCCTTCTTGGATGGCAGACACTCCTGATATTCAGGACCCAATTCTTGACATCCTGCGGTCACTTCTCCTTAATGGCTATCTGATCTTATTTTTTGCTTCAATGTGAATTTCAATTTTAATTACATTTTATGAATCATACGCACATTCAAATACAGAGCCTTTAGCTTTGTCTTTTTGTTATCTTTATGACATTTAGTCCAGGCAGTTAATGCAGACTTACTTTTCTCCCCTCTATCCCTTCCTGCCATTCCCTAACTCATATTTTCCATACTAATATTTTCCTCTCTTATGTATTGCAATGTTTTGATACTGTGTCTTTCCACATTTGATTCCATGAACCCATTGTTTAGTTTTAAATCCTCTCTATTTACCTGGTTATTCGCAACAGCACTGATTCCAGTATGGTTTTGGTAAAGACCATCTTAATATTACAGACCTCACTTTCCCTCGTTCTTAGGCCAACACTTTTGAATATTCAGACGTAGTAAGAACTGCCAATGCTGGAATCTGAGATAACACAGTGTGGAGCTGGAGGAAGTCAGCAGGCCAGGCAGCATCAAAGGAGCAGGAAAGTTGATGTTTTGGGTCGGGACCATTCTTCAGAAAGTTCAAACTTCAGCTTTCCTGCTCTTCTGATACTGCCTGGCCTACTTTTGAATATTGCATTGCTACGTTGATTCCTTATCCCAGGTGACCCTATTCAAGTTATTCCCTTCCACTTTATCTGCCCCACCTCCAACACAATCTATCACCAGAGATATTAGGAACTGCAGATGCTGGAGAATCTAAGATAACAA
>JAHRHZ010000009.1:19633169-19703136 GCA_024137785.1 Ginglymostoma cirratum | reverse complement strand
AGCCTGATGAAGGGTCTAGGCCCGAAATGTCAAGCTTTCCTGCTCCTATGATGCTGCTTGGCCTGCTGTGTTCATCCAGCTCCACACCTTGTTATCTCGGATTCTCCAGCATCTGCAGTACCTACCACCTCTGATGCTATTCTGTGCTACTCAGTCATGGGCATCCCCAACACACCAGCAACATCTCAGAATAATGGGTACTCACCAGTTGATTGAAATGTTAATGGGTAGGAGGTTAAGACAGATGTATGAGTTTTAGAAAACGACTTCATGCCTAACATAACATCTCAAGACCAAGAGAGGGTTGAATCAACTGGAGAAAATGTACAGCTACATTACAGCAGAAGTGGCTCAACTTTAGACATGGGGCAAAAACTTTGTCAATCAGAAAGTCTGGGTGAGGGACAAAAAGTCAGATGACATGTTCATTGGATAAGTAAATCTTAGATTGTTACAAACCCCGGAGATACATTTGGAAGGAACAGGAATGCATTGACCTTATACAACCCTAGAAGTGAGATTGAGTCTGATTATTGCAGCATGTGGGATAGCATTACCTGTATTATATCAAATATTGTAGAAGCTATTCTCGACATGGTACAATATCATCATCCAAATTGGGACATCTAGCCAGAGTTCCACATCGTTCTGAACTGTGAGATTTAGATTTTGATTGGGGTGGGTGAGGCATGGAATTGAAATAATTGTGATAACAATTATAGAGGTAGTCACAATGTTAATGATATCAGGAATTATAACGTCAATGTCAGTAAATAAAAGGAAAGCATTGAAATAATGCAAAACAAGTAGAATAACTGTGAAGAGAGTGATTTTAACCACTACCGTGGAGGGATGCATTGATGGCTTACTGCGCTCAGAAGTAAATAAAGAAGTATTACAATAAAAGAGCCTTATTTATTAATCATGAGCCAGCAGCCTCAGGGACAACATATATTCAGATACTTGTTGTGTTATCTCTTGAGGTCAGAATTTTAATATACCTTTAAGAGATATGCTTATGACATTTCGGTCTATCCTGCATGTGGCACTAAGATATAAAACTTTTATACTCCATCTTATCCAGTGGTCACTTAATGCATGACACAGTGCTCAAGAATGTTTTACATTGCGAGACAGTCTCTCAAGGGCTGTAGCATGGAGTGTTATTTCCTGAGGTACATGTCTTTCAGGTTAACATAGTGGTAATATGTTGGCAATATTCCTGTGTTGAATTTAGCTTTTATGATCCTGTTTGCATGGTATAAGTTGAAGTCTGTTAATCCTGAAGTTACTTTTTATCTAGGGCTTGACTCTGAGCACCTTCCAGATTTTTTCTGGATTCTTTAGTTCATCCATGGAACAAACAATGTGTCAATTCTGCAAAGAACCTCCTCACCAGCCCCACTTTGCCCATGACAGTATTTTTCAGAACTGCTTCCTTGAGGTCATCTATCACTTGATCTGTAAGATAGAATTGCATGCTTTATTTGAATAATTGTCATTTATTCAGGGTGTCTCTGGATGTCCATTCCATAATGACATTTCTACCATCCATGATTCCACCTTAAGAAACATTGTGCAACATTCAGTGATGTGACTCTTACTTTGTGTCAGTGTTGATTGAAAACTATACTTTTCATAGTAGCTAAGACTTTGCAGCTAGTGGCCTGACAGAATATGAAGAGTCAGGATCAGAGCATTCTAAACTTCCATCTCTTTGTACTGCTCTGCACTGGCTTCACCCCTTATCTTGATTAGTTAAGAAAATTGTAGAAATATATTTTATCTTAAAAGGACTTACAATCTAATAAAGAAAATGGAAATTGAAATTGATGGTGATTCAGGACAAGGAACACTCCCTTTGTCCAAATTTATTATTCAAAGTTGTCTCATTGACCTTCATTTTTTTCCCAAATATTTGCCACCAAAATATTGGCGTTTTTTTGTAGGTGACCAGCACCATGGTGTGTGTTTACCTTCAACAGGGTATGTTAACTTATGTGACAATGCTTACGTTATCTCCCGTACCATATGTATTTCATGGCCTGAAGGATACAACAGATCTTTATGAGACCTTACTATTATATACAAGCATTGCATTCGTCAGGCATATAAATATCTGAGCTAATATTAGTTATGAGGTCACAACTGAGCAGCAAACATACAGTAACAAGGGATGTTTAAGTGATCCAAGGTATGGATCAAGCAATGATATAGTGATGATATTATGAATATGTCTCTTAAAGTTACATTGACATACCAATCTTGAGAGATGATGCAATATACCTTAATTCCACCTTCTTCCACTATGGCCATACCTCTTGACTCACAAAGGATCAAAAATGTATCGAGCTCCATTTTGAATTTACTTATATGTATATCCCTCTCGAGTAGAGAATTCCAAGGATTCTCAACTCTTTGGTTGAATATTGCTTTATGGCCATATCTCTTTACTCTCCGTGGATCAGCTTTTGTCATCCTCCTTCTTGAATATACTCGTACCTATACCCATTTTGGCTTAGAATTTTCTAAGGATTCACAACCATGTGATTGAAAAAAAAATTCTCTTCATCTCATTCCTAAATGGCTCACTGTATCTGTATCGAAATTCACGACTCTAAAGTCAGGGGAATCATTTTCCCACATCTACTCTGTTAAACTCCATTAGAATTTTAAATGTTTCAATGAAATTACTTTAAATTCTTCTAATCTCTGGACTTTTTTTATAATGCAAAGACTTCTGGATTCTTTGTAAATGTGCAAGCCTCATTGAACTTTTTAATGGTTTTCAATTTAAGGACATTTTCAGAGATGTTCTTAATTTAATCAATTTACTGAAAGGTGTCAAATACTCAGCAGAATATCAATGATAAAGAGGCATTGGTTTAATCTCTTTTCATCAATTGTTGTCTTGAGCGACATGCTGTGGTGTACTGAATAAAAACTGAAGGAACTGCAGATGCTGTAAATCAGGAACTGCCGTGGTGTACTACCATGTTATGTAAAAATGAGGACAGATGTTTCTTTGGAGACTGGGGACCGGCAAGTTAGGTGAAGGAGATAATTGAGATTGTCATTTTACTTTGACTGGTCACCACCTACAGAGCTGAATTATCAGAGACCAGGAACCAAATGTACCTCTAGTTCTCAATGGGTGAGAATCTACACAGCCCAGAACATCACATTTCAGAAACATTGAGTTTTCTCTCTAATTCCTGAATCAATTTAGTTTCTTTCGACCAATGTTTGACTCCAAGTAATTAGCCAGTTCAAACTTAGCTTCCCCAAAAATGAACCATTCATTTGTGTAATATTCTTCCCAAAAGATAAGCTGCCAGGAATCTCCATCTCTGTCTGGCCTGTCAGAAATCAACTACTTCCAGTCTACCTGTTGTCCATGTTCCCTCAATTACATTCTTGATAAAACTTTCTCTCAAACAACTGCCTGCTATCTGTTCTAATAATATGACCAAAGTATCATATTTCTCTCTCTTTGATGTGGAATATGTGTTTTCTGCCACATTGGTGAAGAATTCTTCAAGGCAGAGGTCAGACCTAGTAGTCACATGTGTACCGACCAGAAGACTGCCCAACACCTGAGAAGATAAACATGAGCATTTTCAACTCAAAAGGTGAACAGGAAAGTTCAAACTGGTGAGCACTGACCTTGCTCAAAGAAACTGTATGAGGCCCATTGCTTAACCAAATTAGGGATCTAATACTTCTTTGAGGATCTCATTGCACAATTCTGCCTGAGTAACCTATGCCAGGAAAAAAAACAAAATTCTTTGAAAGATGTGTGAATGGAATGTATTGAATTAATATATTTTTGAAACTGCACAAAATTAAAGAGTTTAAGTGCTCATGGAGGCATTGTACAGCCAATCTCATGGTGTAATTCACCCACATCTGACAGGTAGACTTAAATGTAAGTGTCTTTTCTTCATGGGAGTTAGGGGGTTAATTTTACAATCTCACATTTCTGCTGCAGCATTTCACCCATGTGAACTGAATGTGAATGAAAAATTATGAGGAATGCTGGCACAAATTTCTGACCTGGGGCTTGAATCTGTGAAATTACTGTTGATGAATATAAAAGACAACAGATTTTGCTTGTTAGCAGTTAAGTCTGTTGTGCCCTGGGGCACAGTGTGAAATCAAGACTTGTAAACTTGTTCTTAGATATTATATATATATATATATATATAAAAGCATCCTGCATCTGCTCATGAACAAGAATATTTTTGATAACCATATTTCCTGAAAATCTCTCAATTCTGAAATGATTTTTCCCTTCCTAGTTGGATTAACACTTGTTTGAGTATTTCTAGACTTCTTAATAATTGATTTTGTTATTCTATATTTCACTATGATCTTCTGGACAAAATTGTATTTGGTAACAAATCTCTTGTTGTTTTGTGATATAACATGACTACCATTGTTCATATCCATCACTTGACATGATCGAGCATCTTAAATATTTACAATATTGTGGAAGGCTATGCCCTACACTGCGGATATGATAAAAACTGTAAACATAAGTTAAGCCTTAAGACTCATCAATAAGAAATCTTTTTCTGCTAAAAACTAGTTAAAACAATAGTTAACAAGCTTGAAAAATCTATGGGACATATGTTCTGATGGTCAGAGAGTTGTTGGAGCCAGGTAGATTGGAGTTGTCTGTTGAACCATGTGAAATCTCTGACACAGCCTCCTCTGTAGAAATAGTCTGGTAAATTGAATTTTCCAATGGTCAACTCCCTTGGAATTAGAACAACCATCAAACCACCCCCCCACACCCCATCACCTCCCCAAAAGAATATCCAATGAAGTCAGAGAGTTCAGATTGTTCTGCATGGGTAACTGACACCCCCATAACTCAAGAGATAATAGGAATTGCAGATGCTGGAGAATCCGAGTTAACAAGGTGTAGAGCTGGATGAACACAGCAGGCCAAGCAACATTGACCGCTCCACCCAACTAACTTCTAGGCTCAAGACTCCATCTCTCCACAATCCATTTCCAAACTGCCACAATATTTCTATCATAGCCCTTCCCTGTTATACCTAGCACCACTAGCCCCCTCTCCCTGGCCTGCTCCAGACCCTGCTGGAGCAGACCTCCAGCAGTGGTAACCACTTGGCTGCTCATCCCCTATAAGAAAAGAAAAATGATTTGGCTGGAGAAGAGGCCACTTGATCATCAGAATGCTAGGTTTCCACGAAAAATAGCCCAGTGAGCCTCACTGTGTTGTGCTGAGTTGCTCTCCCATTAACTCCAGTGCTAATTCATTCTTATCCCGCATATGCTTTTGTCGCTCTAACTCAACTAATTTCTTCTTTTCTGTTATGCAGGCATGCAGCTAACATCTGACAGGAAGACCTTTGCTGGAAACCAGGTAACTGCTCAGTGCCAATCCCATGGTCTCAGCCAGTAATGACTCAGTAACAGCGTGCGGGTTTGTTAGATTGGTCGGTAAACTGAATTAAAGAGTAGAGGAATCCACTAACGTTATCAGCTCTTGACTGGCTACAGCATGTGTGCTTCTGGCTACCTCTTTGGAAAAGCAAGCTAGCTCCATAGAGATCCAGGTTCAGCATACTTAGTATCTGATGGATATCCACATGGAATTATACTTCAGTATTCCAGCTGTGAGTGTTCAGCCTCAATGGCAAGGTGTGAGAGGAATAAAATACCTCAAAAAAGTGCAGAGAGTGTTGGAGAAACAAAAACAGAAAATGTTGGAGAAACTCAGCAAGTCTAGCTGCATTTGTGGAGAGAAAGCAGAGTTAAAATTTCGAGTCTAGTGACCCTTCAGAGCTGAAGAATGAACAGAGATGCTCATTGCCATAAAATGCTTCACGTGTAGGGAAATGGGATGCATGTGTGTCCCTGCTCGCGAAGCATCCCAGAAGAAGCATGCAAGTCATAAGTGTCCCTGAGCTCGAAAGTGAAGCCCTGAAGAGCTGAAATTGTGTGTGAGCTGATCTAATAGAAGCCATGATGACGTGTCGAGGCTGGTGGTTTGATGACACAAACTTGCAAGGAGGAAGATAATATTCCTGGAGCATGCAGGGACTGTGTGTGAAGGTGGAATTGTCTGAAGGCCTGGAGAGGCTGATGACGCCTGGTAACAACTCAGACATTCATATTGAGAATTGATGCTACCTAGTTTCTTAGGAAAGGACAGGAAGCTACATAGAAACAAGGTGGAATAAACAAAAACTATCTGGGATAACGTATTCAATGATATGCCCTTGCTGCCACTTCAATACATCTAAGGAGGAGAGAATTCCATCCAATTCTTCAAAATTATTTCCTTGGCAGTAGATTGCATTGTGACATCCTGAGGTTGTGAAAGGTGCTATATAAATGAAAGTTTATTTCATTCTGATCTGATTCTGTTTAACACAATCTTTTGCTGGTGCCTTGGAGGCTGTGTGATTACACTTCTTTTCATTAAAGTGGAATTGGTGTCTGAATTACATCACTTAACTTCAAAATGTTGATATTTCTGAGGACAATTTGCTGAATAGGAATTAAAATAGTGAGGAGTTAGCGGGGACTTTTATGAGATCCATTCACTTTTACCCAATCACTGTCTTTATCCTTTACTTGCACCGTACATGCTGTGTGAACACGGTTGAAATCGTACTTTATATGTAAACTAAAGATCTTCTCCTTTTTATTTAATAGAATAAATGCACTTCCTCTGTCATCTATAACATGGAGTCATTCTGTCCACCTGAATTCATGTCTTTCAAAAGATTTTAAAGAAAATTGAACAATAAGCTTTCCTTCCTTATTTAAACTGCTAAAAGCCATCTACAGCCATATACAAAATTACTGCCATGAATGGTCATTGTTGGGAGCAGCACGTAAACGTAGAGCAAGGACCAAGGGCATCGTTGAGTTTTAGGTATTTGATATAACAGCCGAGTTTTTGAAGTCTTAGGAGCAAATATCCCTTGGTGTTCTCACCAAACTTGGTCAAGCCTTCCTTTAGCTGCTAGTTTGACCGAGCAATATTTGTTTTGAACTGCGTGGGTACATAGACATACATGGGACTAACTGACCAAAGCCATACATAGCCTTCTCTTTAAGATGCATGCATGCACGTGATTATATGATTCAACAAGTGGACTACACAATGCAAAAGAGATTTGAATGAACATTGGTCACAAGGTATGGAAAACTGGCGCACTTACAGCAAAAGTGAAAAGGCAAGTTAAATCAGAGGCCACCAGCCTCAATGCAGTATTTAAATTGACAACCAATTTTCTAGGAATTGGATTGGTTGGCTATCATTTAAAGCCTAGAAATGATTGAGTTTGTTTAGAATTTTGAATACTTTAACTTTTTAGACATTTTGACCTGAACCCAACCACTCAGGTTAGTACATCAATATTATTTGCATTCTGTGCCTAAACCTTTATTAATCCTCTTGCTGCTGTGTTTTTCCACAGTCAGTATACCTTTAAGACACATGGTCATGATATTTTCACTGAATCATAACATGTGATCTGAGGGTTACAATGTTTCAGACTACATCTTAAAGTCTGTTACTTGACACAGTGAAGGAAGCATGATGTTCGTTGAAACTGAGGAAGTGACTATTGAGATCAGATACTTCTGTGTCCATAAGTCTGATGCGTGTATGTAACAGAGAGCTGTAATAAATGCTTTGTTAGATTCTTTGACATCACACCTCGTTCCTGTGTTATAAGGAAGAATGCAAGCATTGCCAATCAAGTAAAATTCCCTTGCTGGGGGCAAATTCACTTACAACTTCTTGGATCTGAATTTAAATGTAAATCGTGTAGCATAATGGGAAATTAATATGTTAATGATAATGCTATTCTGATATGAAGTCATTTGTATCAGGACTTGAAGAAGAGAGCTACAATCAGTACGATGTAATATGAGATGATCATAGAGGACCTAAACAGAATGAGGGATTTTGTTTTCCCCTTGGTATAAGGGGGCCATCGTTTGTTCCCCATCACTGATTACACTTAAATTAAGTAGCTTGCTAGACCCTTTTAAGAGGGTAGTTGAGAGTCAACCACATCACATTCATGTGGGCTAGACCAGGCAAAGATGGCAGATTACTTTCTCTCAGTAGAATTAGTGAACCAAGTGAGTTTTTATGATAATGGCTTAATAATTGAATTCAAATTTCACCAACTAATGTGGTGAGATTTGAACCCCTGGACCCAGGCCATTAGCTTGAGCCTCTCTACTTCTAGTCCATTACCATTATTGTTCAACTTTCATATCCGCTGATTTACTTTTAGATAAGGATACAACAATGGCGCAGTGGATTTGGTCTGGCTGGATGGAACAGCCTCCATAGTGCAAAATAGACAACTAATACACAGAGAACCAATGTGAGATAGAATCCAGGAAGGGGCAGTGATGCATGCTTATGTCTATGGAAACAACATTGTTCATGGATACAGCTGCAACAGCATAAAGCATCGTATTCATTAAAATCAATTCAAGTGAGCAAAGGACTGTGATTGAAGTTTCTGTATGGTGTACAATTCTTAATTCCAAATTTCGGAAACTTACAGTCTTTTTTCCACAATATGAATCTGATTTCATTGATAGCCACATGTGCCAATTTGCAAAGCCATCTGCTGAGTCAGATTCTATTTTAAACAAAATAAAAGTATGCATTATCCAGCAATGACAACCAATTTAAATCTGATTTAGTAAAGTGCCCCAAAACATTGTCTCTGATGATTTGTGCTATTTTGTTTAAGGATTTCTATGTTAGCTAAAAAAAAGTGTTGGTTTGCAATATTTCCCTCTGATCATTTCTCCATACAGAAAGGCAAGATACTGTCAGGTAAATCTATTGAAAAAGTTGAGAGAAATCTGAAAAAAGGCATTGCTTTATCAACATAAATGTAAGTCAGCTCTCAAAATATTCATGTTATTGAAGTCAATTTTACTATTTCAGATAATTCAGCTTTTCCTTCCAACGATAGCAAAAAGCTTACCTTTTAGAAGGGATAAGGTAATTATGTAAAATTAAAATGAGTTAGCTCTTTTATTTGCTGTTTCTGCCCCTACAATATTAAATTAAGTCATGGTGCACTTTCAAGGGTCTTGTGGGGTCATTCGTTAAAAATCACATTCAAAAGATTGTTCCTTATGAACTAAATTTGAGCATAAATGTTGCCGAACTATTTAGCTTTGGGGCAATGTGGATGAGTCTGATTAAAGCTGTTCAAAGCCGTGTGTTTTAAAACTGGGGCCATTGGATAATGCCAAGCCACAGGGACCCAGGTTAACTTACCCCTCTGTTGTCCAGGAGTGTTGCAGCCAGTTGCAGAGCCCTAAGTCTCACCTTGGTTGACTCCATTTAACTGTTAGACTTGTGACCTTTATTGTTTCATGGCTCAGTTCCAAGTGATGCATTTATCAACAAAACCATTAAGAAAGCTTACATTAGCATGACATTGTTATTCATGCACCATGTCTAAGTATATGATATTAACATCGTTGTACTAACTCCTGCATTTCCATAAATAGTGTGTGATTTGGAAGCAAATTATGGGTTTATAAATGAACTCCTAACTCACCCAGTGACATTGGAGATTTGCAAATGGCCTCATCTCACAAGTTGACGACTTGGAATGAAAGCAATTCTTTGTGACCTGCTTCGGTTACTGAACCAGTGCAAAAGCATTACATTTTCCAATCCAATTGTGATGGATGAATCTCACTAGAGGGTAGAAGGAACAGCATTCATGATGATCATTTGCTACCTTTTAAAAGAATAGAATGAATAGTCCGATCATGATTTGCTATTCTGACTGATTCTTTTACTCCAATATGCCTTTATAAAAACCTGACCAAAGCTGCAAGGTAAAATTTGGGGGAAAGCCATTCTTTATACTAAGTTCCATAAGTTTATGATAGCATATTTGATGCTGTTTGGACAGTATTTATTTGCCCAGACAATGCCAGAAAGAGAAATCATTGAATCACCTAAAGAATAAATTGCACTGATTTTTAAGCATCCCATCAATTGTAACTTAACTATAGATTGTGCTTTATGTGGCTATAAGATGTCATGATACTTAGCATGCAATATGAATTGAATTATGTCAAGAATATGCAACAGTATTTAATTGTAGATTTGCCTCAATTAAGATGGTGATAGGAATGACGACTTTGTACACTTTTTACTCTACTCCTGTACTTCAGTACTTTAATACACAAGACAATAAACCTAATTCTGTTTCTAGTTGTAATTCTAATTATTGTAATTTATCAACCATGGCCCAGAATTAGTTGCAGATACTTATTAATTCCAAAGCCAGTGTTGGGCCTTGGTAAACAATCCAGCATTAATAATTTTGTTCAGAATTTTAGGACATGTGGTATTAGATTTTCAAAGGATTTGAATAGAAATAACCTGAATCCATAGGGGCAGCACAGAGGCTCAGTGGTCAGCACTGCTGCCTCACAGCACCAGGGACCCAGGTTCGATTCCAGCCTCGGGCAACTGTCTGTGTGGATTTTGCACATTCTCCCCATGTCTGTGTGGGTTTCCCCCAGGTGCTCCAGTTTCCTCCCACTGTCTAAAGATGTGCAGGTAAGTTAGATTGGCTGTGCTAAATTGCCCATAGTGCCCAGGGATATGTAGATTAGGTGGGTTATAGAGGGATGGGTCTGGGTGGGATTCTCTGATGGTCAGTGTGAACTTGTTGGGCCGAAGGGCCTGTTTCTACACTGTAGGGATTCTATAGAATTCCATTTAATCTAAAACATGGAAATGGACTATTCAGTCAAATTGATCCATTCTCATGGTTATGTTTCACAAGCGGGTGAATTCTTCCTTTAATCCAAGAATCATTACTAAGCATGTGTGAAAGGAGCTACATCATTGTGTTATTAGATGACATGGAATTGGAGTGTGAGTCTGTAAGGCCACAGCAGCATGTTAACTCTTATAATGTCCTGAAAATAATTAGGCATTAAGGGCAGAATTTTATGCGGATTTGAACAATGTGGGCTAACATGAGAAATCTGAGAGAATGGTATAACTGATATGTTGGAGATGGGAATACATGTTGAGAGTCCTCCTCCAGTGATTTTTATTTTTAATTTGTCCCACCAACATTCACTTCTGGCTGTGGCAGGACATCAGAGCTTAGATTTGATCTTTTGGTTGTGGAATCACATGGCCCTATCTACCACTTGCTGTTTGGACTGTTTGGCATGTCAGTAGTCCTGTTTTGAAGCTTCATCAGACTGACACCTCATTTTTAGGTATGTCTGGTGCTGCTCCTGGCATGACTTCCTGCATTCTCCATTGAACCAGCAATCATCCCCCGGCATGATTGTTAAGTGGGAGATATGCCAGGTAATGAGATTTTAAATTGCTTTGGAGTACAATTTTACTGGTGCTGATGGACCACTGCATCTCATGGATGCCCAGTATTGAGTTGCTAGATCTGTTCAAAATCTTCATTAGAAGTTCCTTAAAGATTTATTCTTGATTATCTTACATTTGAAACCTTTAACTTTGGTTGGTTAGTGGGACCACAATCAGAAAGTGTTGGAAATACCCAGTAGATCAGACATCTGGCAGGAGAGAAACATTTTGCAGCGAGTGTGCCTTCTTCAGAACTGAGGGAATGTGGAAATGTGATGGTCTTAATGACACTGAAAGGAAGTAGGGGTGCAAATAAAAAAAAAGGAAAACCTTGGATAGTTCAGAAGGTGAGACAGAATAACAAAGAACCAAAATCAGACAGAGTGGTGTTGATTGTTGCAAAAATAGCAAAACAAATGGAAAGATCTCCTCTATGTCTACCCCACAAAAAATATTTGATAGTCTTAAACAATCAATTAGTTTACCCCTCCTCCTCCCTATCCCACAAATAAACAAACTAAATTTAAATCTAAATTTCAATTGCATCTTTTCTTCTGGGAAGCAAATGAAATTACTTTCTTAACATATGACAATCACTGGACAATCAAATATAAACTCACAAAGCTATCAATGATATTTGAACATACTCAATGAAATTATAAATTTGACCCTCATCATAGTGAAATTAACATTTCAAAGACTCATTGGTGCACTAAACCCTCGGCAAAATTAGAAGATTGATTCAACCATCATTGAAATTAGCACCTTGCATTGACATCTTAGTCTGCAAAATTTGGATGCACATAAACCCATTAGACCATGAGTAAAATCGCAATAGGAACAGGAAACATTGAGAACACACTGCAGGTCATCCAACATCTGTAGAATGAGAGAGACACACACAAACACGCACACATTGTTAACATTATAGGCCAGTGACCCTTCATCAGAACTGGAAGATTAAACCTGCTGACTGTTGAGGCTGTATTCTCAACTCACGTTCACTGATTTGACCCTTTGATCCATCTATCTCTGAACATATAGCATACTATTCTCTCTAGTGTAACCCTGACCCTTTTATTAAACTTGTTGAGAAGGGATGTGCTATTTTAAACTTTCTGACCTTGTGAAGTCGTCAACCTATAACATTAACTTTTGTTTCTTTCTCAACAACTACTGAGTGCTTTCCTTTTTTTAATTTTAGATTTCCAAAATTTGTAGAATTTTGCATTTTCTTCAGAGCAAAGATAACAGTGTTGATGAAAATACCTCTATTATACCACCAAAGTGGACAAATTAGAATTATTGTCTCTTTCCAAGTCTCAAGTGATTCTTATCTGCAGCATTGATGTAATTCATGATTTTAAACTAGTATGTCACAAAAGGAGAAGGGTAGCTGGTGCAAGTTTGATGAAAATGTACTTTTAAGGTCAAGATGTTTGAATTTCAAATAAACTATGTGAGTAATTGTAGACAGCACACCTTCAAAGAGGTACTATGCCTTGGAGATTGTACAGTCCAAACTTACCGCCTCTTCGACTTGTCTGCCTCCTCTCCACCTATCCTCTCCTCTATCCATTTTCCATCCGCCTCCCCCTCTCTCCCTATTATTTCAGAACCCTCTTCCCCTCCCCCATTTCTGATGAAGGGTCTAGGCCCGAAATGTCAAGCTTTCCTGCTCCTATGATGCTGCTTGGCCTGCTGTGTCCATCCAGCTCCACACCTTGTTACCATAATGTTATCTAGATTCTAGGAGTTAATTATGAGCAGTGATTACACAAACAGTTCCTACATTCTCCAGAATTTAGAAGGTTAAAGGTGATACAATTGACGTATTGAAGATATTGTGGGTAACAGATAGTTTATCTTTATTGACCCTATTTCCATTGGTTGGTGAACCTAGGAGTGGGGGAATAGTCTACAAATTGTAGAAATAAAAAAATTGTAAAGAAAGGATGGTTGAAATTTACAACTCTCTTTCACAAATGGCAATTGATATTGGATTAATGTAACTTGTAAATAGTATTTGCTGTTTAAGGTTGCTGAGGGATATGTGGCATAGGTTGATTCATAAAGTGGTTGCAGATCAGCCAAGATCTCTTTGAAAGGCGAGAAAAACTGAAAAGGCGAGTTGACCTTGTCTTGTTTGCTGTTCATGCGTTCTCATGCATTGCAAATCAGAAATAAATGACTGCTTAAATACTTTGTTGCAAAAGAATCAAAATATACTTTCTGGCAGTGTCATACCTCCAGCAATAGACTGTTGGACCCTGTTGGATATTTCAGTGGTCGTATCTGTGTTTTTGTGAAAGAAACAATAGCCAGTTTAACTGCAAGTAAAAAAAAAACCTGGACAAACCAGGGTTTAATGCTTGATTTATATACAAAGTTCTGCTGATACAAAGAAGGAAATAAAAACAAAAAAAAGTACCTTTGGAAGAAGACGATACAAGTCATATGAGACAGCAATCATAATTCATGCCACTGTATGACTCTATGTTTCTATGTGTGCACACAAATTAGAATAATCTTAACTTGGATTTCCAGTTTTTTAAAAAATTTATTAATAAAATATGTGCATCACTGGCTCAGCCAGCACTTAATGTCCACTCTTAATTGCCCTTGAGAAGTTGATGTTGAGTTTCCTTCAAGAACTGTTGCAGTTCTTGCTGTGTAAGGATGCCCCACAGGTCAATTAGAAAGGAAGTTCCACAATTTTGACCAAATAATAGTGCAGGCTTGAAGATTCATTTCCATGTCAGGTTGATACATTTCTTCAGGGGGAACTTGTAGCTGTAGCTTATAGTCGTGGTATCTGCTACCCTTGTCCTTCAAAGAGGTGAAGGTGCTTCCAAAGAACCAGGGTCAGTTGCTGCAATGCGTCTTATAGCAATGTAGAGATATCAGATCAGCAATTATGTTATTGAATGGAGGAGCAGGCTTGAGGGACGAAGTAGTCCACTCTTGCTCCTAATTTGTACGTTTGTACGGAGACATTCGCCATGGAATTCTCAGACTCTGACCTGCTGTTGTAGCCATGGTGTGTATATGGCTGTCCCAATTCAGTTTCTGGTCAATAGTAAGTGTCGAGATTTGTTGATGTGATTGCCAGTCAACATAAAGGACATTGATTAGATTGTCTCATGTTGGAGATGGTCATTGCTTGACACTTGTGATGAACAAATGTACCTTCCCACTTATCAGCGCATGTCTGGATATTGTCTAGCTCTTGCTACATTTTGGCAAGGACTATCCCAGTATTTGAATAGTAGTCTGAGCATTGTGCAATCATTGGTGAGCATTCTTGCTTCTAAAATTATGTTGGACGGAAGATCATTGATGAAGAAGCTGAAGAATGAGGCTGAAGGGCCTCATTCACTACTGTTAGGAACTCCTGTAGAGTTGTCCTAATGTTGCATTGACCTCCAATAACTACAACCATTGTCCTCCCAAGCCGAGCAATCCTACTTCAGGCAACCAATCCCAATGCCTTTAAAACTGTTTCAAATTCAATCTATATTAATGTTGCATCTTGGTTCCATTTTTGTTTCCTTCGGAAAATAGTAGATTCAGATAACCTTGGTGGACTAGCAGGCAACTGCAGAGGTCTGTGCAAGGAAGCTTAATAGAGTAACTCAGGTCAACGTATAGAAATGCTAAGGTGCCCTGTGTTAATAACTGTAACTCAGTTCTCTCATATCTTTAGACACCAGGGGATGAGACTGGACCACAACATTGGCAATAGACAATTAAACGGCCCTTTACCTCTTCCAATGTCCTTCATTGCAATACATTCTATTCGACTATCATCCTTATGCTCGCTAGTTTACATTGTTTCCCTGTCAAGTGATGCCGAGTTCTAAAAATTTTTATCTTGTATTTAAATCTTCCCTATGGCCTCATCCGGTAAGTTGGCAGCGGAGTATGACATTCCAGCCAGAGATCCTCTTCTCCGCCCATTCTTTTTCTTCTTTTCTTTAAATCTCTCTCCTCCATTCTCTCCCTTCTCTCAGCATTGGACACCTCGCTCCGGCCTCTGACTGCTGGCCCCTGAAGTGGGGACAGCAGTGACCAGCAGCCCAGTGCAGACCGTGGCAGCGATGGCCCACTGCACAGCAGGGTTAGCGGGCTGGTGCGAGAGTGTGGCAGAAGTGGCCCAGAGTGGGAGGGGGTACAGCAGCCCAGTGCAGAGCGTGGTGACAACCAGCGGTCAGACCCCATGGTGGCCCCCTGTGCTGGTCTGCGGTGGAGAGCATTTGGAGAGAGACTGTGTTGTGGATCTTCTTAACTTTGCTTCTTGTTTCTTTTTCTGACCTATGTTCATACTGTGTATTGCTGTAATGTAATTTTTCTTTCCATTTCTCTATTGGATTGTAACTAAGGATTTTACCCTAGGTACAGTTATACCTAAGATGGTGCAATAAGTGGAGACTTATAAACTTTTCACTGTACTCTTTTGAGTACATATGACAATAAAGCTAATTCAACTTCTGCCTATCTATCTAATATTCTCAGCCCCACAATGCTCTGAGATATTTTTGCTTACCTGTTTCTGTTGTCTTGAGCAATTCTAATTTTAATCACTCCACCGCTGACTCCCTAAAGCTTTCTGAATCTTTACCCATCTTTCTTATGTTAAGACTCTCTTTAAAACCTACCTCTCTGACAAACCTTTTGGCTATATGTACAAATCATCTTATGTGGCTTGGTATCAATTTTTTCCCCTTATTACACTACTGTAAAGTGCCTTAGGAAGTTTTATTACATCAAAGGCACCATGCAAATATAAGTCATTGTCATTGTTTACCTTCCATTGACTTTAATGGAAAACAATATTGGATGGATTGTGAAATAGGCAACCGATTTGTTATTGCTCAGCTCCCCTTTGGCTCATTCCAAGCAACTCTTCAGATATATTATCCACAAATACTGCTGCAATAAAAATATTGGAGCAAAAATGGAACAATAATAATCCTTTAAAGGGTGGTATAATTATATTCTCAGTTGCTGTTTTGGTGAACGCTCCTAAGTCTGAATCAAAAAACTGGAGGTTAAAGTTTCACACTTAATAGAGTCAACATAAAAATCTTGTTCTGTGCTTTAAGAGCTGCCATTCAGATAAGACAAAAAAATATAATTTCATCTGGCATCTCAGAAAAGATCCAGTGGTATTATTCCAAAGAGTCCTGCTCAGTATTCAAGCCAATATTTATCACTCATCTAAATATCACTCAATCTGATCATTGCCGAATTGTTTTTGTAGGACCTTGCTGTGTGCAGTTGTAACTGTCTCATTCCCTACAGTATAGTAATTGGCAACCCTTTTTTTTAACAAAAGCGCTGTATCAGATGTAAAGCTTTTAGGTCATATTGAGGTCATTAAAGGTAGCACAAGAATAGATGTGCTTCTTACTTCATAATGTTTCTTCCATAGTATTTCAAGTGCAATCTCATGGCAACCTTTTGTTTTATCCACAAATCTTTTCTTGTTATCTTGCTTCTTTGCATGCAATACATACAGAATATCAAGCTAAGGATTAATTGAATGCTGGTCTCCTTATAACAGTTGATTTCCTTTCTAATTCCTGTAGTTTACTTCTCGCCTGTGCTGTAGAGGTGAGCTCACCACGGTATGTTTGCTTAATCAACACTGAATTTGTGCTGCAGTTTTGGTTATTTAATTATGTAAGCTAATTACTAATGTGTTTTATCCACCTGGAAAGACAATAACTTATAAGTGGGTCAGTCTTAGCTGCAGTACGGAGGAGATCTATCGCCTTGTCTGTGCTAAGGGATCAATCCACAAAAGCTAGAACTGCTGCAATATCCCATAATCATAAGTCTTTCAAGGGGAAAAAAAAATCCTCTCTGCTAAAACTCACTTAATGTCAACTGATTTTCATTTGTCCTTCTGTATTTGTGTCAATCGCTTTTATGTCTGACAACCATATTTGCCCTTTCTCATTCTGCTTTATATTAATTGGTTTATTTCAAATACCTATTTCATAAAGTGAATTACTTCCTTTAAAGATAAGATAGCCATTTGAATGGACCACAGTCAGTCCAGTTACTAATGGCAGACCTAATGTAAGTCATGAAAAGTAAAACCTAATAGCTATGAATAATGTATAAAAGATTTCTGCAGTTTGTGTTGCTGTTAAAAGTACATCTCGAGGCATTACTTTAATTTACCATTCAGGAGTGCATTTCAGTGCCTCATATTCGCCTACATCATCGTAATCCCATCTGTTACAAACAATCACTCTACATCTTGAATGCAAGTTGAGCAATATCCTTTAATGTAATGTAAGCTTTCACAGTATTTCACAATGAGGATAAAATTGGCTTCATGTTGCTTTTAGAACTAAACTGTAATTCAAAGAACCATATTATATTTCAAAATAAAATATTTTGCATTGCTTACCACAAGAGGTACAATAGATTATTTTTGATCAGTTGGAATGCATATTAACACTCACACTTACTTCCCTTGTCTTGGAACTCTTTCTCAACTCAATTTACTATGTCTGAGCCATATGTTGCCCTGACTTGTTGAATGTCAATCACACAATCTTGAAATCTCTAATAGTTTTTTCAAAAATGGTACTTATTATTTGATCAAAGATATTTAAAACAGGGCTCATCTTTTTTATAAAAGTTCACCCATGATATGATGGCAAAACAAGCAATTATCACCTATCCCAAATTGTCCTTGCCAAGGTGCTGTTGAGCCACTGGAAAAGGAGGTGACCAGAAATCCATATTAAAAACAATCATTACTTTGTAATTCCCTAGTACAACAATCACTTGTCTCTTACCAACCCATGTCTGAATATTGCCCAAATTTTGTTGTATGTAAACATTGACTGCTTCAGTTTCTAGAGAGTAGTGAATGTAGCTGAACACTTCGCAATCTCAAGGAATAACTCAACTTCTGACATCATGATGGGGTGGGAAGGTCATTGTTGAAACAGTTGAATGTTGTTGCACCTACAAAACTACCCAGAGGAATTTCTGCGGTAATTATGCGTTTGAGAAGATTGACTTTTAGAAACCACATCTATTTTCCTTTGCAATCACTGCAACACTGGTCAATGAGATTCTTCTGCCAATTCCCATTGACTTCAGTTTTACTGGGACTCCTTAAATCCACACTTGATTAACTGATGCCTTGATCCCACTCTCACCTGTCTTTTAAATTAGACTTTTTTGTCTGTGTTTGGACCAATATTGTAAAGAGGCCAAAAGCCAAGTGGCCTTGGTGTTACCCAAACCAGGCTTTAGTATGAAGGTTAATGCTGTGCACGCACAGCTTGCTATTGGCATTGCTAACACCTTTATATCACTTTACTGAGGATTGAGAGAAGGCCGATGGAGTGGTTACGGGTGATTGGACTTATCATGCTTTTCGTGAGCAGAACATATTCCATTTTCTACTTTGTTATATTAAAGGCAGTGTTGTCAGTGTACTGGAAAGGTTTGGCTAAGAGTTTGATATTTCTGGAGCATAGGTCTTCTGGAGATCTAAAGACTCCAATATTTCAGCCTCCCCCAAATTTTGTTACTGTGTACATTTGGTCTGGCCAATATTCTTGTCAGACTCCGTTGAACATTTATTTAGCATAGTTAGTTCATTCAAAGATATAGCGTTAAGAAGTGAGCTCTTTGGAACTCCTGATGGTATGACGCTTGAAATGTTGTAGTTGGAGAAAAGGTCTTTGAACGGATGAGTCACCACACAAAGCAGACCAAGCACTACTCCAACATCAGTCTAAGCCTAACATTGAGTTTAGCCCAAAAATGTCCACCCTGCCCGGAAGAAATCTACCAAAAATTAGAAAAAAGTGGAAACTGCCATTTTGAAGTGCTGATGTTAGGTGTAAGGAAGCATCACAGTCAATAGGATTGTTTCACAGATGATGGTCAATGTCTTCATTGTGGAAACGTTCACTTCAATAATTTTGAAATGGCAGTTCTCAAAACATGGAGAGTTCAACAAATTAAGATGATAGGAGATAGGAGATATAGGATCAGAATTAGGACATTCAGCCCATCGAATCTGCTCCACAATTTGATCATGATTGATATGTTTCTCAATCCTATTTTCCTACCTCCTCCCTGTAACACTTGATCCCCTTACCAGTCAAGAACCTATTCACTACTGTCTTACATACACTCAAAGATTTGGTCTCCACAGACCTTTGAGGAAACAAGTTCCATAGATTCACCACCCTCTGGCTGAAGAAATTCCACCTCCTCACGGTGCTCAGATAACAAAGTGTAGAGCTGGATGAACACAGCAGGCCAAGCAGCATCAGAGGAGCAGGAAGGCTGACATGTCGGGCCTAGACCCCCCTCACAGTGCTAAATGGTTGTCTCTTCACTCTGAGGCTGTGCTGTTGGGCCGTAGTCTCTCCTACTAGTGGAAACGTCTCATTTCCACTTTATCTGGGCCTCTCAGTATTGTGTAAGCTGCAACTAGATCATTACTCATTCTACAGAACTCCGTCAAATACAGTCCCAGAGTCCTCACCTGCTCCTCTTATGTCAAGCCCTTCATCCCTGGGATCATTCTTGTAAATCTCCTCTGAACTCCGTCCAGGCCCAACACGTTCTTCCTTAGATATGGGGCCCAAAACTGCACACTATGTGCCACGTGCAGTCTGACCAAAGCCTTAGACAGTCACTGCAGTATATTCATGCTCTTGTATTCTAGCCTACATTGCATTAGCCTTCTTAACTACCATCTCAACCTGCATGTTAACCCAAAAAGAATCTTGAATTAGGATCCATAAGTCTCTTTGTGCTTCAGAATTCCGAAGCCTTTCACCATTTAAGAAACAGTCTATGCCTCTATTCTTCCTACCAAAGTGCATAACCTCACACTTTCCCTCACGGTATTTCAACTGCCACTTCTTAGCCAATCTCCTAGCCTGAACATGAAGAAACAGATGACATCAAAGCCCTACACAGCAAATGATGTTTGGTCCAAAAATATAAGATGATCAGATGGTCTAGGATTACTGGAAATCAAAAGCCTTGATAAATATTTTCCTATGATTCGGGAGCAGATTTGACTTTGATTCCTGACAGTTTATAACGGCTTCATACTATATATCTTCAGCCATCAAGACCCAGGGTTTTAGGGCCATTTTCATTTGGCTACTGGTTGTTCTAGAGCAGCATTTGCATATAAAGTTTGAGTTTAAAAGGCCCTTACTTATGTATTGCAGAATTAGAATAAATCCTCTGAGTAATCAAGCCTGTACCCCAACCAAGTCTTTTGCAGTAGCCTATTACATGTTGCAGCCTAGATCAAAGACATTCCAAGTCAAGATAGTGATTACATATATTCCATTCCGGTGATTACATTCCATTGTGAGCGGCTTTACCTCAGCATCTCCAGGAATATGAATTTCTGTCAAAAGAAGATTGGACAAAATTGTGTGAAGATTTCGATCAACTGTCTCTGTTTACTGATGTTCTATGCCAAGAAAATATTTTGTGAGGAGCATTCCCAGCTTTTCCAAAACTTTGAACAGCATTATGAAACTTCACCAGTCAAGAGGATGAGACGCTTTCTTCTTCAGAGTTCACTTGGCAGCAGACACACCCAGAGTCTAAACTTAATGACGTTAGAATCAGACTGAGTTTCGGTGTTCCCTGAAATAGATCTATAAAAGCTCTCTTTTCAGTTCCTGATGCAACATATCAAGATTCCTCTCTCCAAATCAGAGAGAGCAGAACTCTACACATGGTCTTGAAGTTAGGCCAATTTGTGTGACTGGCAGTGCTAATGAGGAAGCACTATGTACTGAAGAAGTGATGCAAGTTGCAAAACTTTCAGCTTCAATGGATGGCCACACTGGAGCTTAATTTGGCAGCACTGATGCACTTGATATGTTTGCCTAAGAGTATGAGGATCACAAAAACTCCATGTGCTTAGAAAGTTCCTCAGCAGCAGTGAAACATGACAATTATGTTCTACTTTTGTTTGAGTGCACGGATAATCCATCATCTCTGTATGGGGGCCCAAAGCCAGTGTCAGATGTGAAGGTAGGTAATTCTAAAGTCCCACGTATTTCACCTTTTAATCTGGAATGTTTTGCAGCCATTCCAGATGTAGTTCCAGTGGTCTTGACTGCGACTCTCCAGCTAAGACAGCAATGTTTGAATAAATAATTGTTAATTCTTCACAATCCTTGAGCAAGTCTTGTGAAGGGATGCATTTGCATAAGAACATATAATTTAGGAGCAGAAGTAGACCATTTGGCTTGAGGCTGCTTCACCATTTAGCGAGGGCATGGCTGATCTGTTTGCATTTTGAATTCCACATTGCCATCCTTCCCCAATAACCTTCGATTCCCTAAACTTCCAAGGATCTGTTGACCTCAGCCTTAAAACTTCTCAATAACCCTGCCTCCAGCACCTGCTATGGTACAAAGTTCCAAAGTCAGGCAATCCTCTTTAAAAAAAATCTACATAATCTCTGACGTTAAGGATGATGACACATTTTAAAACAGTGTCCCTAACTTGGGCCTGGTCCACAAGAGGAAACATCTATTCATTTATATGGGGTGTTGATGAAACCACATCCTAAATATTTTGTGCAGGCTTGATCTCCTTATTTAAGGAACTATGTAAATGTGATAGAGGCATTTCAAAGATAAAAGGTACTGCAGATGCTGGAGAATCTGAGATAACAAGCATGGGGCTGGATGAACACAGCAGGTCAAGCAGCATCATAGGAGCAGGAAATCTTGACGTTTCAGGCCTAAACCCTTCATCAGAAATGGGGGAGGGGAAGAGGGTTCTGAAATCATTTCATAGAGGCATTTCAAAGATGTTTCACTGGAATGATACCTGGAATGAGCTATTAGCTTTGAGAAAATAATACACATTGAGGCTTTGTTTCCATCGGAATTTCAAAGGCTAAGTTAAGTTCACCTTGTCATGATCTTTCAGGATCGTATATATATCATTCAATCACAACTCACCTTTTGAAGTGGTCTTATTCCAATAACGTCCAGGCGATTTTTGATCACTGTTATCACTTCCTGGAGTGTATGTCCACTATCCTGAGAGCTGCCATAACTTGGAGCACTAACATGTGCCTGGTCCATTTGAGGGTCCAGGAGCCCTACAACCTTAGTTTCTGGGAGAGAAAGGATACTGATTTTGGTTCATGACACCATTGTAAAACCCCTAACTGATGCAGAGCACAGTTACAATGCTGCTCATGCTTCAGCCAAGGCTCTGGTGGAGCATATAATGGTGCGGTTCTGCTCTGTCAGGGATGGAGGGGAACCTCCAGTGTAGTCAGGACAAGAGTGCGCTGCATCGTCCTCGCATATTGTGGTCTGCAAAATTGGAGTAGGCAATGAGATGATGAGCTAGATGCTGGGAAATTAGGAGAAATAGAAGCACTCTTCCAAGGAGGAAAGAGACGAGCATAGTGGGGAGGAGAAAACCCGCTCTGTTGTGTTTTATTCACATTTGCTTGCTGTAAAAAAAGCTCATCTGATTGCTTACTGTTATGTGATGTCCTCCTGCTGGACAATAACAATCTCTGGGACTACAGTGGGTATTGGGGCTGATTAGCTGTCACTGAAAGAGGGTGGTTAAACAAGATGTAGTTAAGGACAGATAAACGGTGAGGCCTGCTGGTTAAACAGTGAACAGGGTGAGAGAATGGGGTTGCTTGTGCAAGGGAGTGTCAACCATTAGCAGTGTGGCTTTGTGGCTGTTTTCCACACTCATCCAGGTGCACAGGGACTTTTTACAAGTGGTGCAAATCCCAGGGATGTTGGATTTCTGGCAGATATGCAGTGATTGGCAAGTTCTTCCAGGAAAGGTGGGAAGTAGAATGGGGCTAAAATCAGTTGAGAGGGATACCTTGGTGCCATGGCAGGTAGCTCAGGGAGTGAATTTGGTGAGATATGGCTTGAGATCTTTGTAGAGTGAATTCCTCTGTGAAATTGACACAGCCAAAAAACAAATAAAATTCAGCCCATTGTTCCAATCCTGTTCTTTTTTGTTTCAGGTCCTGAAAATGTGAGTCCAGACCACCCTTTGACCTATTGTGCTTTCACACAATTTCAAATGACCTGTTCAGGGAGAATTGTCAGGTGTTCAGTGTTTGAAAACCAAAAGAACTGCAGATGCTGTAAGTGAGAAAACAAAACTGAAATTGCTGGAAAAACTGGGCAAGTCTAGCAGCACCTGTGGAGAAAAAACAGAGTTAATGTTTTGAGTCACATGACCCTTTCTCAGTGGTTCTGAGGAAGGTCTCACCCGGCCCGAAAGATTAGCTCTGATTTCTCTCCGCAAATGCTGCCAGACCTGTGAGCCTTTCCAGCAATTTCTGTTTTGGTTCTGTATTTGAATCGGTGATAAATAAGCATGGGAGGATATGTTAGATTTGAAATTATATTCAATCTAAATGAGGATGTCTTTCGGTAAAAAATTCAGCAAAGAACATGAAGAAAGTATTTTCAGTTGGAAACTGTGGGAAGGTTTGACGAATATGTAAGTTGATCTCTGAGTAAAGCATGATGTCACTATGACTTTAGTGGTTATTTGTTTGATATTATTAAGATATAAGACCTTCTGCAGCAAGAAGACCTCTGTTTCAAAGCTTAAACAAGCATTTACAAATTTCATTCATAGTTAGTAAGAAGGCTGGCCTCAGCTTGTACCAATACCTGAAGAGCCCACAGGTGAATGTGATTAAACAATAATCAACACAAGGATTTCTTTGCCCATAGTTGACCTGATGTTATGAAATGGCGTGGGGTCAAAACTCAAAGTTAAGGATTCCCAGGGCCACTCCCTCCTGGATGTATACTACAGTGTGGACACTTGTAGTGAGTCTGTCCGGTTGGTAGAACAGATGTATCCAGGGAAGATAATGGACGAGTCTTGGAAATTTATTGAAATGTATGATTCACTGATTATGATGGCATGAGGCCACTGCATGACTTGTATTTGGTACAGCTTTTCCAATTTATGCAATCATTTCTAGCTGATAGTGATAAGGACTTTGCAGTGTTGATGAGGCTGAGGGTGTCAATTGCTTTGGTTGATGGCAAGTGGTCCATCTATTTTTGTCAATGGTTTCAATGGCTTGCTTGTTCACTTCATAAGGTGCTAAAAAGTTGGGGTGTCATGTGTAAAGTAGACCTGATTATGATGGCAGATTTATTTCCATAAATAACAATTGACAGACTAAATTAGTTATATTTGTGTTCCAATATAACTTCCCTGTGTTATCTAATATTATAATTGATGTTGATAAACCTTTTCACAAAATGTTAGGAAGAAACAAATATCTCTATATTTATGTGTTTACTAACAAGAGCAAGGTTTTACCTTTAATATGAAACTAGAATTTCTTTGTAATTTGTTCTAAGATTGAAACAATGAAAATTTCTGTGCTTACTGCAAACTGAAGTGTGTGTTTTGTCGCGTTGAGGAAGTGTAGTGGCTATTTTCTGCTATCCTGACTGGGAGATGAAATAAGTCTGGAGAGGTCATTATCCCGTTTTCAAGTCACCCTTTATTTACACGTGGAAAGTCCTCGATGCTGATCCAACTTCCTCAGAGCTAACTCTCAGAGTTTGAGGTTGTCTGACCCTCCTGTTCTTATCTGTCAGCCAGGGCTCCCTGACTGGACCAGTTTAACAGCCCCAATCCAGGAGTTCATGTTCTATAAGGTCCATCTGGCTGACCTTGTTACAATCACTGCAGGGGAGTTAATTAATTTTTGTTTTTAACTAGCTTTTGTATCTGTAAGAAACATTAGTACACAACACATTGTATAAAAGAAAACTATTAAAATGCATCGGTCTGAATTGTTACCCTAATATCCTTAAAAATATATACTGTTTTCCTCCCATCTAGAAATAATTTGTTTCCTACTTGTTCAATGTGATGCCAATTGGGTGAACAATACACAGCTATAAGTTTAGCAATGAAAGTATTGAGAGAAGAAAGAATTGCTAAATTGCTAACTTAAAAGAAAGTCTAGGGATAACTGGACTGGATTTCTTGTCTTGTTACTGGTCCCTTTTGCTATAATTTGAACTGGAGTAAAATAGGTTAAAGGTTGAGACTTCGTTTATTAGCAATAGAGATTTTTAAAATTCTGAAGGGGGTTGATAAGCTTGAAGTAGAGGGTGTGTTTCCACTTCTGAGAGAATCCAAAACTTGAAGTCCATTAATGTAAAAACTTACAAATTAAATCTAATGAAGAATGTAAGATAAACATTTTTACTTCGAGAGTTGTGAGCGTGTGGAATTCTAGTTAGTATGGACTAGTTGGTATGGCTAGCATGGATGTATGTACAGGGCAACTACCTAAGTGCCTAAGACAGAAATGAACAGAAAGATATGGTGATAGAATTAATTGAAGTCAGTTGGGAGGAGAAGTGTTTGAAGCAAAATGACTGGCATGTCAATGGAATAAAATTCCTTTTCCTCTGCTGCAAATTCTACACAAGGCTTGGCTAAGAGACTAAGGTGACAAGCATGTGCAAAGTTGTATAGAGCACAGGGAGCTGGATAAAAAAGATCAGATCTTGACTCTCGCTTATAAGAAGGCAAAGCAAGATTCCAGAATGCCTACATGTGTAGCCTGTATTTACAGTTTAAAATTATATAAATTGATCACAATCAAACACAGCACAATGTTGAAGATAATTCATTACAGCAAACATACAACAATTTAGTTGTGGTATGTGCTCGTGCATGCTGTTACACACATTTTGTACATTGTAAAGTTGAACTGCACGTTATTTGATTTAAAGGTACAAATGCCACACATGTTCCAATGTAACAGCCCAATAATAAAACAAAACAATAGACTATCACAGTAGATTCATCAAATAAATGTACAATCACTGGAAGCTTCATATCCACTTTCAATAAGTAACTGACACCTTTGAAAAAGAGCAAAACATTTTAAAGGTCTGCAACTTGACCTTTGAAGCACAAATGACTTTATATCCTTCAATTATTTTTATGGAATGACACAGATATTTGAGAACATGTTTCAGGACTTCCTAAGGAATTGATTGCAATGGCCTTAAACACATTTGCCCTAGAGACCTGTATTCTCTGATATTATTTAGTTTTCTGAAGTTTTTGTGTAAATTTTCACTTCAGTTCATACAGTCATAGCAACCAGCTTTTACTGCCCATACTGGTAACGTCCACCAAGTTTCAATAATCAAACACTTTTGTATGAAGAGTTTGTTTTGCAGCAATTGAACAGCAGGAGGGGTTTTGATTAGAAAATAAGAAGTTTTACATTCTCTCATAACAGGAAAAAGGAAAAAGATGGCCTAAAGCATGTTGGGTTATATTATGTGTCCCATTGTGCTTGTGAAGCAAGTATTTAACACATCAATACTCTTCAAAGTTGCATCTTATTAAACCAATAGTAATTACTGTTTGAGGCATTCACGTGTAGACATTTGACACTTGGTATGTCTTTCTGTTGCTACATATTTTAAGTGTTAACTGTTAATTTCAAATGCATTACCATTAGAGGACTGTGTGCAGTTCTGGTTCCCCTGTTGCAGGAAGGACATTATTTAACTGGAGAGGGTTCTGAAAATATTTGCTCAGGATGTTGCTGGGAATGGAGGATTTGTCATATAAAAATAGATTGGAAAAGCTGGGACAATACAATGTGGAGCTGGAGGAACACATCAGGTCAGGCAGCATCAGAGGAACAGGAAAGTTGCCATTTCAGGTTTATACCCTTTCACTGAAGTGTAGGAGGTTGAATGATGACCATATTGAGGTTTATAAAATCATGAGGGGATACATAAGGTGAATGACAAAGTTCTTTTTCCTAGTTCTAAACTAGAAGGCATATTGTTAAGGTGAAAAGAGAAAGATTTGAAAAGGACATGAGGGGAACATTTTTTATGCAGAGAGTGGTTCTTGTGTGGAAAGACCTGCCAGAGTAAGTTACAAAATTTAAAAGACATTTGGATAAGTTCATGAATAGGAAATGTTTAGACAGATATGGGCCAACCGCAAGCAGGTGGGCCTTGTTTAGTTTGGGACTATGGTCAGCATGGACTTGTTGGACTGAATGGTTTGTTTCCGTGCTGAATGACTCTATGACTCTTGTTATATAAATACTGTAAGAAACCTGTGCAAGGAATGTTCTAAATTTAGATAGATAGCAGGGTATGAAAAGTTTTGGGGCAATGTTTAAAGGAGGTCTCACCAGATCTAGTGAGAGCTTTACTTCACCCCTTTATTGGAGAAGGTCCACCAAATTAAATACCAATCAGGCGCTTCACTTTACGTATAAAAATAAAATTCTGCGGATGCTGGAAATGCAAAATAAAAACAGAAAATGCTGGAAAAACCCAATAGCCCTTGCACCATTCGACAGAGAAACAGAGTTAATGTTTTGAGTCCAATACATTCATACCTCAGAACTCAATTTTAATGAACATGCTTTGTGCATTTGCACAGAGCAGTAAATGCCTCCTAACAAATGCACACCTTACTTGCAGCTTCATGTGGAATGTATGCATCTGAATTAGCGTCTGAATCTGGCACAAAACATAACCAGAAATTAACCAGAACTTAACCATTGGAATTGTTTTGAATTCACATTCGGTTCATCTAATTCCTCCCAGTGTATGGAAAATTTGTCAAGTGTGACCTTTTTTTGCTTATTAAGTGAAAGTTCATCAAATGTATCAAAGTGCTTATTTTCTAAATGCACATCTATATAAATGACACTTGTCTACCTCACTCAGAATCACAGGTAATCACAGCTAGTCAAAGATATGTTTTTTTTTCTCTCTGTTCATTCACGGGATGAGGGCACCGCTAGCTAGGCAGCATTTGTTACCCATCCCTAATTGCCCAGAGGGCAGTTAAGAGTCAATCACATTGCTGTGGGTCTGGAGTCACATGTAGGCCAGAGCTGGTAAGGATGGTGGTTTCCTTCCCTAAAGGGCTTTACTGAACCAGGTGGGTTTTTCCCCAACAATCAACAATGGATTTGTGGTCATTGTTAAACCCTTAATTCCAGATATTTATTGAATTCAAATTCCACCATCTGCCATAAGGGGATTTGAACCCTGGTCCCCAGAACTGGGTCTCTGGATTAACAGTCCAGTGATAAAACCACTAGACCATTGCCTCCCCGTAAGTGTGTTGTAAGGGCGTTCCCCAAAACAAGAAGTGCTCCAACTTGGATTCAAATAGCATGGTTTGGTTTTAGATTTAGACTTTCTAACGGACCTCAGGGACGGCTTACAATTGCAATTTGACCTCAAATTATAGAAGGAGACACTGAGACAGTTGACCAAAGTGGTATTTTTTAAGGAAGAGAAATGTGGAGAGGTGTAGGGAGGAAATGTTAGAATTTAAATCACAGGAAATGGTGCCAATTGAGAAGTGATGACAATCAGAGATGCTTATTAGATGAGATTTAGAGAAGCTTTGAGATCTCAGAGGGTTGTAAGATTGGAGAAGATTATGTAGATAGGGAGGTGTGAGATCTTGAACGGATTTGAAATAGATATTGAAAATTTTAAGATCAAGGCATCACTGTCTATCTGAAATTTAGCTTGGTGTTTTACATCATCTTCACAGAACATTTAATTAAACGTAATTCTGAAGACAAATTGTTTAACCATATAAATCCTCGCAACCTAACATGATATTATCCACAGGATTAATTATGGACAATAATTATTCAGTAGTCTCTCACTTTCCATTTAGTCATGTAAGTTTTTAAGAACTAAAAGGTAAAAAGTCACAATGCAGATGTATAATGCTTCCAGTTATTCAACAAAAAGGCTCCTGTTTACTGCACCGATGATACTGCGCTAACATTTTGATTTGGTTTTACAGACGTTTGCTGCCTTGCTTAGCTGCACTGTACATTGTTTCTGCTGAAGGGGCGATTTAAATTAAATTAAAGTACGACTTCCTGATGTTGCCTTGACAATTATATGCTGCCACTCAAATGATTCAGAGTTAAAGGTTGAGTGAGCTAATAAAACTGCTCCTACATAAGAAGCTCTCTTCTAAGGACACTGAGCCGTCAGTGAACCACAGCACTTGTTATTTCTTCCACATTACAGCCTGCCTGCTAATCATAGTTAGCAGCTTCTAATGTAATATCCTGAACAGCTCATGTATAAAGGAGCTGAATGAAAGAGAAAATGATATCAGCTTTTTGACATTTTCTATTGTTAAAGAAAACAAAGGCAAGTGGGGCAAGGGGATGGGGGGGATGCAGGAATGAAGTAGCTGCAATTCAGTTATAAAATGAAATCAAATTAATTGAACTAATCTTGTGCTGAATAGGTTTCTCCTTAAGAAGTGTTCCCTGCACTCGTTTGCTCCATTGTGGGATCCATGGTTACAATGCACAGGGGCAATTGCACATGAGCAATTTCACAACTATAGAGAATGCATTCTTCTTTTTAACCATTTAGTTGAGGCCAGCTACCATGATCTTTAAGACATCTTTTAAAGTATTTCCACTTTAACAGAGCAGATTTGTAGTGGAATTTTAAATATGATGCTTTAAATCTAGATTGATAAATTCTCAACTGATCAGAAGTGTGCAATGATCAGCTTGTAACCCTGATTCAGAAATAAATATATTTGTAAATCCTGCTACCAGAAATTGTAAATTCAATGTTTTGCATCCAGCTGTCCATGGAATGTTATCACAGGTCAGGCCCTTCAGCCCAGTTAATGTGTGTCAGTGTTTCTGTTCCCTGTGAGCTTCCTCGTACTGTATTTCATTGCACCCAGTATATCCTTCAGTTTCCTTCCTTAATGGTTTATCTAGCTTCCTCAAATGGCATCATGGGACAGAATTTTCCTCTCCTCGCTATATCTAAAATATTGGCAATGGACATGATTTAATTTAATGAGATTTGATATTGAGAAAAACTCTCCTGTATACGTTCTCAAGTTTCAATTGACAAATTCGGAATCTCTCAGTTGTGTGGCAAGAAGCTTATTTTCAGGCATTTGCAGCTCATTCATTGTCTAACTTGACATATTACCATTGCACTTCCAATCTTCCTCTCCGTGATTGAAAAACTCAATTGTGCAAATCTCAGCTGCTCAAACAAAGCAGGTACCTGATTAATTGTCTCATTGCAACCTGTTGCAGCTCACAGAATGGCTGAGCCAGCCATTTAGCTTCTTTTCTTGTGGAGCAACTTTTTAACTGTGCAAGGCCCTTCCTCAGTCAGTGCCCATGGTATTGCTGGACCCTTCATTCATGCAACTCAGCATGAGCTCTATCCATCCAGCATCAACATGCTTGTTCTTAGTCCAACTCAGCCATCAGTTTGGGGTTTCAAGCATTGACTTTGGAGCTGAAGGACCGCCAGAACTTGCATGTTTCTGGCAAGTAACTTTGAGCTGAGGAACAGCCAGCCATCTGTCACATCTCTCAAGGATTTTTAGTGCTGCTGTGGAACCAGGTTTAGCTGGATCTTGGCTTGCTTTCTAGTTCACAAAGATGTTGGTGCTTCTTGGAAGCAGGCAGCCTTTGCAGTTTGGCTTAATTTTCAGCACAGAAAGAGAGTCAGGCAGCTTGAGTAGGTGGAGAGCACTGAAGATTAAATGTTTTAGTCAGCGAGTGGGTGGGAATGTCACTGGACAGCATGGTACAGTGTCAACATTGAAGCTGCAGCATATGCCAGGAGATTATGTGGCAAACATACTGTGTGTGCTTTCAGAAATTGGTGACATGTTAATGTCAGTGTGGAAGGCTGTTTTTTGGAGTAAGGGTGAATTCCAGTCAGTCAACAATTAGCCAAGGACTAGCCTGATTAAGGTCTAGGAGACAGGCCATGGGCACTTTGGACCTTGGTCCCACCCAAACTTGGGTATTTGTCTTTACAGTCTGAGGATTGTGTAACAGTCTGCCATCCAGGTCCAATGCAATCACACTAGGGATTATACATATGTTAGTCAGAGTACTGTTGAGGGATTAATCCGGGGGAGTGACAGTTGGTCATTCTAGTTGTTGGATTAAGTCAATCCAGTTGGGGTATGTGGAGTGGGGGCACAGAACTATGGTCAGTCCTGGGATTTTGGAAATTAATACCCCAGGGGATTCTCAGTGGATGATCCATATAGTCCTGGGGAATGTGAGCAGTTCAAGACTGGCAATGGGTTTTAATGTGCTGGATTGGTGAGGGAATGGTAACAGCGATAGGAAGAAGTCACAGCCAAAAAGGTAAGAAGTCATTATTGTTGTGGGGAGAATGTGGATTCCCAAAAGTCAGATTGTGGGTGATGCTCAAGCAGATGACGGTTACTCTGGCCTGTACAGAGGACAAGCAAGGACAAGGAACTTCTTGAGTTATGCACTTCAAAGTGGATGCAATAGTTATGTAGAAGGGTTCATTTGACATGTGGGAGGCTGAAGGGACATTGGAGCCACAGAATCAGCAAATAATAGGGAATGAGAAAAATGTGGGTCACAGATGAAGCCTGGAAAATCAACTGCACAATAAATTGACAAAATGACTATGACCGCATGCAAAGCAGGAGGAGTCCATTATGACTTTAGTGCAGAGGGGGGAAATCACCAAATTTTGTTTTTGAGGCCCTATGAGGGATGACTGCAGTTTATCATGTCTTCACCAATTGATGTAGAGGTGCCGGTGTTAGACTGGGATGGACAAGGGCAGAAGTCAGACAACACCAGGTTATAGTCCAACAGGTTTATTTGAAATCATAAGCTTTTTGAGCACTGCCCCTTCATCAGGTGAAGTGAGAGAAAAGCACACAGACACACAATTTATAAGCAAAGAGATCAATGGGTAGAGAGGTCAGAAGATCATACAAATGGTGTGAGTGGAGAGTTGACAGGCCTGCAAATAGGTCTCTGCAGGTGATCAAAAGTGTCAGACAGTTCAAGTAAAGTGTCAACAGCAGAATAACAAGCAAAGGGATGACCTATAACCCGATTAAATGAGGCAGAGAGATAACTACAAAAAGTCAAAATAAGGTGGTGCTGGAGACAAACCAAATGACTAGAATAACATGATAGGTATAAGAGTTGCATGCTGAAGGTCTAACCAAAGTAAAAAGTAACCCAAAACTGTACAAACTATTTAAGGTAGAGAGATCATAAAAAAATTATCAGGGTGATGATGTCAAAACAGGACAGTAAGGAAGATTTTACAGATACAGAACAGTATGGTGGGGTCACATCTAGCACAACATGAACCCAAGATCACAGTTGAGGCTGTCTCCCACTGCAACTCTCCTCTATCCATCCTCTATCCGCCTCCCCCTCTCTCCCTATTTACTTCAGAACCCTCTTCCCCTCCCCCATTTCTGATGAAGGGTCTAGGCCCGAAACGTCAAGCTTTCCTGCTCCTATGATGCTGCTTGGCCTGCTGTGTTCATCCAGCCCCACACCTTGTTATCTCGGATTCTCCAGCATCTGCAGTACCTTTTATCTCTCCATCACAGTTGAGACTGTCTTCATGGGTACGGATCTTGGCTATCAGTTTGCTTGGCGATTCTGTGTTGTTGTGTATCTCAAAGGTCACCTTGGATGATGCTTACCTGAAGATCAGAGGCTGGATGTCCTTGATCACTGAAGTGTTCACCGAATGGGAGGGAACATTCCTGTCAGGTGATTGTTGTACAGTGCCCATTCATCTGTTGCCGTAGTGTCTGCATGGTCTCGCCAATATTCCATGGCTCAGCGCATCCTTGCCTTGAGCGTATGAGATGGCCAACATGGACCGAGTCATTAGATTTGTCTCCAGCTCCACCTTATTTTTATTTTTTTTGTAATTATCTCTTTGTCACATTTAATTGGATTATAGGTCATCCCTTTGCTTGTTATTCAGCTGTCGACACTTTACTCACACCGTCTGACACTCTTCGTCACCTGCAGAAACTTATTATTTGGCATGTCAACACTCCACTCACACCATTTGTATGATCTTTTGGTCTCTCTGCCCATGGATCTTTCTGCCGATAAACTCTGTGCCTGAGTGCTTCTCTCCCACTTCACCTAACAAAGGGGCAACACTTTGAAAGTTGTGGTTTCACATATACCTGTTGGACTATAAACTGGTGTTGTCTGACTTCTGACTTTGTCCACCCTAATCCAGTACCGGCACCTCCGCATCATGACTTCCATTGACACTGCAAATTGCCAGCTCAAAGTAGATTGGATTTCTAAGAAGATCACACATATCAACACAGGCATCAAGTTTCTGCAGAGATGTAAGAAAACAGAGAAGATCCCGAAAAGATGACAGATCATGAATCCACTCATGACAGATCATGAATCCACAACACAGATGATGCTGAGAGACTCTGCCATCACACCACACATACACTCCTCAATCATCTCGTACGCCAGCTCTACAGCAGACACTGCAACCTTGAAATCGAGATAGAGTCCGTATTCTCGGCTTGCGCTCAGGATACAGCAAACCAGCTACAAGACACTGCCAAGCAACAGGACTATGCCACCTACATGCACACTAAGAACATGAAACTGGAGAAACTTGGCATCACTGCCAGCAGCAACCAAGCCTCCTCTGGTACAAACTGGTTCCCTTGGCTGAAACCAATGCCACCACAGGGAAATCCATCGTCAACTTGTCTGACCACACACTTCAATGTAACAAAATCAATGTTCTGAGCCGAAGGCGCAATTTCTGCCCCACTACCAAAATGGACCCCATTGGTCTTGCCCAGACACAGAGGAATTCATCAGGTGAATGAGGCTCCAGGAATTCTTCCACAAACCCCAAGATGCCAGCAGCGAGCCCAATGAGATGACCATTGAACCAGAGCAGTCAGCAGAGAGATCTGCAGTGCAGCGATCAAAGAAAAAAGCTTTGATTTAGACCCCTTTGGAAGGCCACTGCCCTAGGCTCGACACGTATGCTCAATCCGTCAGGAGATGAGTTAATGCCAGATTCATCAGCTGCACTCACAAGATAGCGCAGAACATCACCCAAGCACAATGCAATGTCGTCCATGCCCTCAAGATCAAATCGCAACATTGTCATCAAGCCAGCAGACAAAGGAGGATCCATTGTCATGCAGAATAGAACAGACAACTGCAAAAAAGCGTACCGACAGCTGAACAACCAGGAACACTACAGACAACCACCTACCGATCCAATCAAAGAACACACCCATCAACTCAACAGACTGATCCAGACCTTCAGAGTATCCTATGCATTCTCATCCCATGTACTTCTTGCACAGGAGACTTCTACTGCCTTCTGAAAATGCACAAAGCCAACACATCTAGATGGCCCATCTTATCAGGTAATGGGACACTGTGTGAGAACCTCTCTGGCTATGTCAAGGGTATCTTGAAACCCATTGTACAGGGAATCCCCAGCTTCAGTTGCAACACTACCAATTTCTTACAGAAACTCAGCACCCATGGACCAGTCGAACCAGGAACATTCCTCATCACAATGGACGTTCCGGCACTCTACACCAGCATCGCCCACGATAATGGCATTGCCGCAACAGCCTCAGTATTCAATACCAACAACTGTCAGTTTCCAGGCACCACCTTACAACTTATCCACTTCACCCTCAACCACAAAGTCTTCACCTTTGACAGCCAGATCTTCATCCAGAGACACAGAACAGCCATGGAGACCAGATTTGCTCTCCAATATGCCAACATTTTCATGCACAGGTTTGAAAAAGACTACTTTGCTGCACAGGACCTCTGACCAACACTTTACACCAGATACGTTGATGACATTTTCTTCTTTTAGACTCATGGCGAGGAATCACAGAAACAACTACATAATGGTATCAACAAGTTTCATCCCACCACCGGGCTTACCATGGACTACTCTTCAGAATCAGTTTCATTCTTGGACACAAGCATCTCTATCATGGATGGACACCTCAGTACCTCACTCTATCGTAAGCCCAAGGATAATCTCACAACAATGCGGTTCTCCAGCTTCCACCCTAAACATGTCAAAGAAGCCATTTCCTAAGGACAAACCCTGCGCATACACTGGATCTCCTCAGATCAGGAGGAACGCTATGGACATCTAAAGATTTTAAAGGATGCCCTCATAAGAACGGGATACAATGCTCAACTCATTGATTGCCAATTTCAGTGTTGCACAGTGAAAAACCCCAATGATCTCCTTAGAAGACAGACACAGGATATGACCTATAGAGTACCCTTTGTCATCCAGTACTTCCCCCAAGTGAAGAGACTACGTCATGTCCTTCAAAGCCTTCAGCCTGTCATTGACAACGAGCATCTCTCCAAGATCATCCCTACGCCTCCACTTCTCGCCTTCAAACAACTGCCAAACCTTCAACAGACTATTGTTCGCATCAAACTGTCCAGCCTTCAGGACAACATTGACCACAACACCACACAAAGCTGCCATGGCAACATCTACAAGACATGTCAGATCATTAACATGGATACTACCATTACACCTGAGAACACCCCCCACCACATACCCTGCAGATACTTATGTGACTTGGCAAATGAGGCCTATCTGATACACTGTAGGCAAGGATGCCCCAAAGCATGGTATATTGGCGAGACCATGCAGATGCTACGACAACAATGAATGGACACTACGCAACAATCGTCAGATAGGAATGTTTTCTCCCAGCTGGCGAACATTTCAGAGGTAAAGGACATTCAGCTTTCAATCCTCAGACAAGCGTCCTCCAGTGCGGCCTTCGAGGTACCCAACAATGCAGAGTTTCCAGCAAAACCTCGTTGCCAAATTACATACTCATGAAGACAGCTTCTTGGGTTCATGTCACATACATGTGACCCAACCACATTGTTCTGTATCTGTAAAATCTTTCTTGCTGTCCTGTTTTGACACTGTCACCTTGACAAATTATTATGATCTCTCTACCTTAATTAGTTTGTACAGGTTTGGATTACTTATTACTTTGGTTAAACCCTTGGCATGTGACTCTTCTACCTATAATGTTATTCCAGGCATTTGGTTTGTATCCAGCATCACGTTATATTTATTTTTTTGCAATAATCCATCTGCCTCATTTAATCGGATTACAGGACATCCCTTCACTTGTTATTCAGCTGTTGACACTTTACTCACACAATCTGACACTCTTGGTCACCTTAAGAGACCTATTATTTGGCCTGTCAACACTCCACTCACACTATTTGTATGATATTTTGATCTCTCTATCTATAAATTGTGTGTCTGTGTGCTTCTCTCTCACTTCAACTGATGAAGAGGCAGCTCCCTAAAAGCTTGTGATTTCAAATAAACCTGGTGTCATCTGACTTCTGACTTTCACCAATTGAGTCTTCCTTTCAAATGACCTTCAATTCTCGACTTCATCTGGAGATCAGTGATTATTGTAAAATATCAATAGTAAATTGAAACTTCATGTAATCGTTCATTACAATGTGATCAACGATATGCTTTGGTTTTGTGTGAGTGCAAAAGTTTTTACTCTGATCAGAAACTTAAAACCAGAATCTGATATTCCCATTTGATACAACTCACCTGGGTAATGCACTGGAAATCATGCCCCAAATTTAATCAACATATCCAAAGTTCCCCACGGACCTGACTGGGGGTCAAACTGTGTTAAAAGAAAACACTCTCCTGTCTTCTGTACTGAACAAGAAAACTGCTTTTTATAGCAAGTAGTGTAATTTTAACCAATGACAAACCTTTTCAAAATCCCCCTTCACAAGCAGACATGCAAAGACATAGATAATAAAAGCGGACAGGGAGAAAAATTCAGGAAACACTGTTCGATGGTACCAGTCTGGATTGCAGGATTCAATATTATGTTTTCATTCGATTTTTTTCCAAGTCTTTTTAGTTCTTTGCTATTTAGACAAACCATAGTTATTTGGTGAGCAGGCAATCAAGTTGTTATCAAGCAATTATGGCCAGCAGGGTTGGCAGAAAAGTGGCTAGGTCCCAGGGTGGGGTTGGAAACAGATCAGGAGTGGGGCAGGGAAGTGGTTCCAGAGCTAGGAAAGGTAAGAGTGGGTCTGGACCGGAGGAATGGGGGTTATTGAGTCCTGGGCTGGAGAGGGGGAATGTAATGTCAGCCCTGAGGATATAAGTGATCTGGCAGAGGTGTAGTTATTGGTGTGTGGTAAGTGTGCTGTCAATTGAATTAATACACAAGAGTTAGACTATGTATTTAATAGTATAACTTTTCATCAGTATGTATTTACTTATTTTCATTGGAGGCCTTTGAATTCTTTGAGTTAAATAGGGACTCTCAGCAGGTTCCAGGTTCCAGGTGTAGGGGAATTGCCCAGTCGAATCTTCAGTTTCCTGAGCAATTTCTTTCAGAATCTGTTATGGTGGGAGTCCATTGTGACCTGATACACAACTCCCATTTATGCTGGAATAGCAACTGTCAGCCTGTTGGAAAACTTGGTTCATTTTACTTAGTCACAATGTGCTCCAGTTAACATGGTTTTTAACAGTTACCATTTCTTTGCACAATCTCCATAGCATCAAACCAGTATTTTCATTTTTTTTAGCCCATAGTGCAAAACAAAAATAAATTAAAAAGTTATATCTTCACATCCATGAGAGCAGAAATGTTATTTCAAACAATCTATTTTGTTGCATGTAATGTGAAACTAACAACAAGAAATGAGACTTCCATGCATTCATCCTTACCCCTACCTATTCAAGCCTTGTACAATCTTTTATCGTCTCTCAAATCTTCATCTTATTTCATCATTTTATTTTTGGGACCAAGTAGCTGCGATCACATTAGCCTTACCAGCAATCTGAACAAACTTTACGTTGAGTGATTGAACCTGAGACTCCATATGAACAGACTTGCATTTCCAACTTGATATTTTTCAATGAACATCAGTGGACAATGATCAGTAAGGATTGATGTTTCATTGCAACCGCGTTGGACACAGATCTCAAAGCGTTGACGGGCAAGCAATAATCTGGAAGTTTCATTATCCACAGTAGAGTACTCCCAGTGATATTCAATACCTAGTTTCTGCACTCCTGACCCATCATCTTGCAATAAGACTGCACCGTACGCCAAGTCACTAGCATCAATTGTTATTTTAAATGCCAGTTAAATGCCAGTTCATTAATGTTCTAGATTTCCTATATGTTCTGCAATAATAATTTCATGCACTATTTGCCATATCTATTTATAATATCTTGTCAGTATTGCAGTTTGATGGATAGTAATCCATTCCTCATCCAAAGGCATGCAAAGGTATCTCACTTCCTCATCAGAATTGGGTCTTAATATTATAACGTTCTGGAGCCCCTGCAGCCTCTGTTTAAGTATGAGCTGTCTGTCCCAAACTTCTTTGAATCAGGATCTGTTTTCTAAGCCTTTGAGAAGGCATGGCAAAAAATTTACTTTGAATTTTCTCACCACTGAGGAAACGTTTGGCTATTTCCAATATTTGCTTGTGGTATTCTTTTGATTTCTAGTGATGGATTACGTTCAGACATTGCTTTCATCACCATGTGATGAAAAAATAGAGCTCAGGCTTCTTTTTGTAACCAGTGTCAATAAATGTGGAGTTGTAAAAGCACAGCAGGTCAGACAGCATTTGAAGACCAGGAAGGTAAACATTTGGGTTTCAGCCCGAAACATTGACTTTCCTGCTCCTCGGATGCTGTCTGACCTGCTGTGCTTTTCCAGCTCCACATTTATTGACTCTGGCTTCCAGCATCTACAGTCCTTACTGTCTCCAAGTCACTGAAAACCAAAGTCTCTTCTCAAGTTGCCCACCTTGAAGAAGTTTACGTCCTCCCTAGCCCCCAGTCCTGATGAAGGCTTTCAGCCCAAAAGATTGTCTTTCCTGCTCCTCAGATGCTGTCTGACCTGCTGCGCTTTTCCAGCATTCACATCTATTGAATTCTTCTTATAACTGTTCCAGCTCCCTCAGGCTTTCTGTATTTATGGTCAAAACTGTAGCCTTCAGCCCAGCTAAATCATTACCCATGTAATTTCTTAATAACTCCTTTTACCACCATTTCAGACAATACCACCTTGTCTCCCTGAAAGGAACTTGTACCTGGACTGAGGTCGACATCCCTCATCCAGCTGTCATCTTGCCTTTCTTATATAACAACACTGTGGATGTTGGAAATCTGAATTAAAAGCAGAAAGTACTGGAGAAACTTAGCAGGTCTGGCAGGATCCGTCGAAAGGAAGCAGAGTTAACATTTCAGTATGACATTTCAGAACTCTAGGCACTATAGCTAAGGTACCAGAACTGGTGAATGTCTCCAGCATTGTGTTTTTAGTTTACCTCGCCATTGCTGTTGGGCAAGCATGGCTGAAGCAATGGAGTGCAGGTCTAAGCCCACATCTGGCAGCCACTGAGCATTCAGTGGACATGTATCTCCAAGGCAATAGCCACCCTGTCCATGGAGACAGCCAGACACACATATACCTGAGCCACCACCGTAGTGACAAGGTTGAAGGGCTCCTCCATCTTTGACTCCAGCCTACTTATTGCTTCCGGCACATCAGTCTGATGTTCTTGCGGCTTTCCCTGCAAGTGGATCATGTCAGTATTGATAAAGTTGAGACGGCTTGTCTTCTGAGCAGGTGCTTGGTCTTTGGTAATGTTTTTCACTATTTCACAAGTCATCACAAATATGAAATATGACCAATTTAATCTTAAGAATACTTAATGCCTGTTTCTGACTGATGTGAAAGGACATGATAGCTAATGATCTGAAACTACTTTGATGTCATATTTATGTAGGCTCCCACAGCATAAGTATGAGACATGAGTCATGTAATAGTGCAGAATTCACTAATCTTTTAGGATTGTACCTGTACCTATATAAGTTTGTGACATTCACAGAAACTTGTGCAGCTGGGCTCAAGTTAATCAATTTGCATGTAATTTAACATGCTTCCCTCAGTTTCATGCTGCAAGGGGCCTCAGTAAGATGGAGACTAAAACTCTTGCACCATCAGGTCTTGTGTCATGATACAATGATGACTTCATCAACATGTCCTTTAGAACATGGAATATAGAACAGTACAGCACAGTACAGGCCCTTCGGCCCACGGTGTTGTGCCGACCTATTATTCTACTGAGATCAATCTACCCTGCATACCCTACATTTTACTATCCTCCATGTGCTTATCCATGAGTCGCTTAAAAGTCTCTACAGTATCTGACTCCACTACCACTGCAGGCAGCGCATTCCACACACCCTCTATGTGAAGAACCTACCTCTGACATCTCCCCTATACCTTCCTCAAAAGGGTATACCATAGATCTGATGTGAGACAAACACAACAGTGGCCACTACCTAATACAAAAGAAACTCTCACCAGGTTTCATCGAACAACTTATTTACTATACAAAGCTTAACCTCTAGCATATGGCAGAAATAGATTGTTAATTAAGAATATGCAGATTTAATCCATATCCCCTTTAAATCTAAACAACACACATTCCTTCACAAGTAGGGTAGGCAAACGGTTAAGACAAATGCCGTTTTAGGAATATGATAGGTGCAAAGCATAGACAAAAAGGACATAAAGTCTGTGGATTAAAGTCCAAACCAAAATGGGGAAATTAGGTGACTTTCTCAACTTTTTCAGTTCAGTCATTGTTATTGACTGTGACTTTACTCAATTTGGCAACCAGTCAATTGGAACTAGGTGTTTGCTTCATTTAGTTTTCTATCTTGTTGCAAATTGATGGTGTTAGATGGTGAAATCAGCGTGACAGCTAGAGCGGGCTGTGCACGGAATGGCAGACGGATACAGTGGCGGATGAGGCTTCTCACGGTGACTGGCAGTGGTGACAACGGCAGGGACGTCTTCCCGGCCTTGGGCACTGTTGGTGGCAGCAAAACTCCTCCAGTGATTGGAGGGGGTGGCAGCTGCGGACTTTTCAAGATGGTGAGATCGACAAGGCGATATCTCGGAGGGAGAGCGACTGGAGTGGGACTCTTGATGGGATAGTGGCGATGGCCCAGTCTGGCAGTGAAGCCATGGACTTGTGCTTGCAGCAGGCCCTGAGTGGGGACTCTTGGCGTTCATTGAGGCGGCAGCAGAGCTGGGGAGCTCTCGTTGCAGGATGAGTGTGGGTTCAGCACGGGACCCGGCGTCAGCATCAGTTGTGTTGGCGAGAAGAGCCCAGTGGCACGTAGGTGGCACTTAAAGAGTGGTGACCATTATGTCGGTGGGTCTGGTACAGGTGACAGAGAGGCAGTGGAGGAAGGGCAGCAGCACAGGTCATTGGTGAGGTGGCTCAGGGCTCAGGACTCTCTTTCAGGTACACCTTTTATCCTTTTCATTCTTAAACTATTCAGAATGGGGCCAGATTGCAGCGACTGTTGAAGCTTTTCTCTGTATTTTACTGTATTATTCACTGTAAAACGCAAGTGACAATAAATTGATCATTCATTCGTTCGTTCGTTCATTCATTTATTCATCCAGCAAAGTTAGAAGCACTTGTGTAATTATTAAGTGACCACACTGTTCCACTTCCTTTGACTTATAAAAAGAAGACTACTTTCCATTGCTGGATTATATTTCCAAATAAAAAATGCACTGTGCTCCTAACAAAGTCCTTGAACCTCGATGAAGCATGTAATGCTGAGAGTTATAATCCATTATCTTTAGTGAGATGCATGTGCATTGACCAAATTAGGGTGCATGATGGTCCTTTACGTGTCAGGTGGCAGACAGCAGTTGATACCATTTACTCTTGGAGAATGCAAGAGACCATTCACCTTGTTTCTAGATTGACTGATATCCCTCTTTACATTGGATACAGCACTGACTGGTACAGCTATCTCTGCCCAGGCTGGTTGGGTCTGATGGTGTGGCTTCTCATTGAGGTTAGCGGGGAAAAGGAATGAAATTTTCAGCATCACTCCATAAACCAAGTGTCTCAACATCATTCTCTGAGGAGCAGGGAGTAGCTGAGTTTTGTTCTGCACCAGTGCTGAGACTTTCGAGGTAAGCATTACCATGTAAGGGGGAGTTTCTGTTTTGCAGTGTCTGAAGTGGTGTTCATCTGGGTTTCATCTGGCATCAGAGGCTTTGGAACTGGAAAGTTTCAACAGTAGTGAGCATTTCAGTCACTCATGCCACATGATTTGCTGAGATCTCACTTGCATCATTAATGAGCCGTAAAGTGGAATATTGTACAAGTTAATTTGCTCTAGGCTGCGGCAGAAATGATACTGTACAACTCATCTGCTACCATACCTGAACTTCAAACAGAAGCATCCCAGCCTTTGTGTTACATATGTCAATTACACCATGTGCTAAGAGGATCCATGTTTTCATTGCTCTCTGGGTGAAGAGATTTCCCCTGATATGTTTCTTGGATTGATTAATGATGCCTATATTTACATTCCCTTTTTTAGGCTTAGTCAAAATTGCTCAGTTGTTTGTTGGAACTTGTATCTGATCATTGAATGCCATGTTTCTTTCAAACACTGATTACGTTTTAAATATACTTCACTGATTGCAATGTGTTTTAGGATATTTTTGGTCATGAAAGATATTATATAAATACACGTCTATTTTCATATTGTTAACCTGAGATGGAGAGTTTTGTTTTGTGGTAAACAATTGATAGTGCCTGAGAGATAAATGCTCTTAATCTACCTGGTATTTATTGCAAAGCCTAATCATTGTAAGCTTCCAGCCTTTTGAAACAAAAGCATTATGGAGTTAACATTGTATCTCCAGGAAATATATCCATCTATGTGCAGGATAATGAAGTAGTTTTGCTGTAACAATAGCTCGAAATTACAATAATTTCATGTTTTGCTTCCTACTGTCATGCCAGAATGACGTGATGCAAATTTTCAACATCTTCACCAGCAGCTTAAGTACTTCAAATAGAGAAGCTAAACGGAGGACAGCACTGCCATTCTAACATAGTATTAATGTGATGACATGAAGGCATAGAGTGTGAATATAGAGTCAACTTTGCTTTTTTTACGATTTCACATGCATGAATGAGTTGTTTGTCCAGGGCGTTCTGTCACATGTTCACGTGATGTGATAAGGTCTGGCAGAATACAAGACATTGATTTAAGCCTTTTACCACACAACTTGTAATTCTCCCAGCTATTTACATATTTTACGTATACATGTTAAGTCTCATTTTCAGTTTTTAACAACTATACATCTTTCACTCAGTCATTCCCCTCATATCCTCTGAAGGTGACAGGAGATGGTTTATCAGGCGATATTAAAACAATACCTTTTGAAACAAACAAAATTTAATGAAATTATTATGAAGTTTGGTAATGGTCAGTTATTTAGAGCAAAGATGAGGCATAAAATTGGCTTCCTTTAGATCCCTTGGATTCATACTGCTTTGGTGCCAGTAAGTTCTAAATATAAGTGGAAAGACTGTTCAAAGTTGGCATTGGTTTTATTTTGGCATCTAACAAGCTGAAGGAATTAATGTGTTGATATTGACTGTCATTTTCTGTCCAGCAATTCACAGCATGAGCCGTGAACTACAGCACAGTGCCATGGAGCTTGTTTTTTTTTAAATCTGTTTTATCAGGAAAGAGGTGCATTGCTTGTGATTGCATTGCTGGCAGGTCTTGGTACAGTGGTGAGATGGAGGCCATTAGTCAGTGCTGCAACTGCCTCTGCTTCTTTTACAAGATGATAGTTGCATCATGTGATTGAACATACCAGGGAAAACTAATACCTTAAAGGATTGTTGATGCAGCTCTTGACATAGTGACTATCATACTTGACTCCCAGGCTCTGCTGGGACTTGTAAATCATTCAAATGAGGCAAGTGATGGTGGCAGATTAACCATTAGGAGCTTTGCCTGGATCAAATGGCAATTTTTTGATTGATGTGGCATCATCTTTTAAACTTTATTTGTAAGTGATGTTAAAAGGCCATCATTATAGCTCTGAGTATGAGGTGCTGGGATTTTGTAACTGTTTTATTAGGAAGGGCAAGCGTTATGCAGTTGAAGAAATTTTGTGCAGGAATTTTCCTTTTGGTTGACGATCTGGATGCCAGCATTGACGCATTTGGTAACCTCCATGTTCTTTGCTAGTGACCTTTTTACAGGCCGATGAACTGTAACCCCAAGTAAAGTCATTTTCTTTTGATCCAAAACCTACCATACGACTTCAATTCTTCTACCCACATTTCCACGTCTTCTTTCTGGACAATCACTTGGCAGTACTCTTCACCTCACCATTTCCATTTCAATGGCCTCATTTACCAGATTTGCCCAGTGACCTGTAGAGCAAATCATTTATTAACATTTTCTATTTGGCAGTAGCCCAGATAAATGTGAATCTATCGAAACAAAGTCAGGTTTTTCAACTTCTCAAGCCCGTTCAGCCATTCAATTGAATCAATTAGAATCTGGATCTTAACTTCACCTATCTACCTTGGTTTCATAACTCTAATACACTTTTCTAACAAGTATTTAGGTAAGTGTTGCCAAGGCAACCATCTAATCTACTACTTTTGCAATTTGTTTTGTTTTAGAACATTGAAGCTTAAACAACAGGCAAAATGTGGACCAATTAAACTACTAGCTTGAATAATGTATGAAACAAGATGCAGCTCTCATTGATGCAATGAATCCTAGTTATTCGGCTGATCCTCATCAGTGTGGTGAAAGGTAATTTATCTTCTAACCCCATCTCACAATGGAGCAGTAAGAGAACGTAATAATTTGGAGCTTCAAATTGAAGGATATGATTCAGTAATGTGTCACTTGTGTAACAAAGTCATATGCCTGCCAATAACTGGTGATGCACTGCTTGCGAGTATAATTTATTTATTTCATTCAATCTGCCTTATTTAATTTTGTCTGGACTAGTGCCGACTGAAGCAGTAGTGATTGATTGGACAGTTGAGTATGAGACCGCCACAGTGAATTGAACAGATTTGCAACATTTCCCAATCCATAAATAAAGGCACAGAAGAACATTCTGCAAAACATGTTCTCAGATCTGCCGCTGAAACCATCATGTGGTCAGATATTGCTGTGAGAATGCAACTGATACTAACTGCTGTACCCTCCAACACAAAAACTGTTAGCCCACTTTCTGAAAGTGCAAGCTGCCAAAATCGTAATAAGGGGATGAAAGAAGGCTGCAAACTGAATGAACAGGGCTAACAACTGGGGTGTCTCCATACCAAACTGAATAGTTAGGAAATTTACAGTACAAGGAGGGAAGGAGAAGGTGAGTTAAGTGTCAAAACAGATGCAGAAGGGGTAAAATTTGGGGAAAAAGACAAAACTGCAAACCTGAAGGAACAAGACTCCATATTTTGTAATTCAGTACCAGGATGATTAATACTTATGGCAATGATAAAATGTACCTACTCTTTTAAGTAAATTACTTAATTTTCTGGGGCAAATTTGGTTAGTATCTGCTCTGTCAACATAACAACATCATACTATTCAACTGTTTTCAGTGACAAAGGAGACAGAAGGGTGTTGTTTCATGAAGCTAGGAGCACACGTATTGCACAGGAGTTCTGCTCTTAACTACACATCTATCTTTCATTTGAATTTGGTCCACTATTTGTGCATAAATAATAGACTACTATTCACCTCAGTGTTAAGTTGGCAACGTATTCTGCCCTGGGTGTCAGCTCAGCCAAGTCAAACTATAGCAAATGTCTGAAACGCTGAATCTACAATCAACCAAACTTGCTGATTACAATCACAGAAGGGCAGTTGTATCTCTTTTCAAACGCTGAATTTAAGATTTTACTCATTTTTCTTGCTGACAATGCTGGAATTAACATTGCACAACTTTCGGGACCCCACACCTCAGTGAATAGAATTGATTACAACAGAAAGGAGAAATCCAGCAGCAACAATATATAACCTCAGCAATAATAGTCTGAGAGTTTCAACTCCCCAATGCAAAATGCTCCCAGAAAGACTCACCCAATTGTTTTGCCTTGGGCTTAATTCCAGATTCCTCCAGTTCTCACCTTTTGTACCTTCCTGATTTTTTATCACTTCACCATCCGTGGGTGCACTTACACCTGCCTAGCAAATTCTTCCTCAAAAACCTCTTTTCCACTTTATTTCTCTCTCCTCCTTTCAGACTTTTGAACAGGCTCTTGAAAAGGCTTTTCAAATAGTCCTTTCAGTGGTTTAACATGAAATACTGACTGAGAATGCACCTATGAAGTTTACTGCAACATTTTACTTTTCTTAAAGTGCTCTAATTTGTTATTATTCAGGATACCATCAAGTGAATTATGGCCTGTCCCGGTCTCATGGCTTGAGACAAAAGCAGAAATGCAGAAATGAAACTTGCCACAGTCTTTGGAACTTTTGGGCCTGCATCAAATGGCCTCCTGCTGGAAAGATCCATTGAGAGGTTGAAAGAGGATTACCTTAGAAGAAACATTAGGCTGCCTCCTTTGCTGCTTGTCTCCTCAGAGACTCTGCTTTAGGGGGAGACTGACAATGATTCCTCCCAACAACATCCGACCCAGCTTCATACACCTGGAAGAATAGAAAAAGTGAGCGTCAGCAACACCCTCCTACTCTTCAGTTCTCTGACCAACTGAAGACAAATCTGATGCATAAGTGTGGCATGGTAGCTCAATGGTTAGCATCTCTGCCTCACAGCAATAGGAACCTGGGTTCTAGTCTGCCCTTGGGTGACTGTCTGTGTGGAGTTAGCCAGTTCTTCCCATGTCTGTGTGGGTTTCCTCAGTGATATGCAGTTTTGGTGGATTGGTCATGCTAAATCGCCTATAGTGTCCAGGTATGTGCTGGCTAGATGGTTTAGCCATAGGAAATGCAGTGTTAGAGGGGTAGGGTGTGGGGAGGGGCTGGTGGTGGTCTAGGTGAGATGCTATTTGGAGGGTCGGTATGGACATGATTAGCCAAATGGGCCACTTCCACACTGTAGGGATTCTATAATGCTGCAATATCTACAAACTAGGACAATGACACAGGCCCCAAATTACTCCAGTTAAAATAGGATCAACTTCAAGCTATTGGCATCAATCTGATCCACACAGCCTTCCAGCCAACTGGCCACTGCAAAGAAGTCTTGGTTGCTATGGCGATGTGCACTTTTGCATGCACGGAGCTGTGGATAGTGGTGGCAGAGGATTCAATCTTGATTCCAGCTTGCAGCTGTCCAGGAATCTCTCCCATTTTTACCACCTGCCATTAGTGTATCTGGGAGGATTAAAATGTTGATACCTAATCTATTTGATTATGTTCTAAATGCACCTTCCTTAGCTATCAAGGCCTGGAGTGGGAATTGCGCCAGGAGTTTCTGGCTTAGAGGCAGTTATGCTACCCATTGTGCCACAGAACCACTTCATCAACATTTAAATGAGTTTTTTTTATGTAATCCTATGTCTTTCCCCACCTTGGAGCTAAGCATTCTCCTTGCATATTAAGAAGGAAATTTGTCTCCAGTATAGCACAGCAACTTTTTCATGCTTTATCCATGAATGATTCAATGGAATATTATGTTGACTAATATTTCAGAGTCACTTTGTCGCTGATTTTTGATCTGTAATTGGTTAGGCATGTTCTTCAATTCTAGTTTGCAATAGATAACACATTACAATTATCTGTCTGGAATTTCCTGCTTCAAATTTCTGTTTATTTCAAATTCTGCCTTTAATACCAATGTAGTTTTACTAGTTGTTTCATAATTTTCTCTGGTCCCTCTAGATTAGCACTGTCTGCAATTTTAACCAACTTGCACTTCAAATGGGTCCAATTTACATAGACGCAAAACAGTAGGAGTGCAGCACAGATCCCTAAGTATGGTATTCTGTTATTCTGTTTAACCTGGTATCCAAGAGAGAATAGCCATCTGGGCAAAATATATATAGAGTTGTTGCTGGCATAAAGAACTACAGTGTATTATAGCTTTGAGGGAACTGCTGGGAAAGTTGGGGATGAAGGATTTAAAAATAAAAGGGGAGAAAACTGAAAGAGGGACAAGTATTTTTGTCATGCCCACAGATGGAACATCATGTTTTGTATGCCTGAATTTAGGAAGAATATCTCGGCCTTTGGGTGGCTTGAACAAGATGATGTTATGGATGAGAAGTTGTCATTAAAGGAGAAACTGGAGGATTGGAATTTTTTTATCAATAGGAAAAAGAAGCGTAAGAGCAATTCTGATCGAAGTCTTCAATATTAGAAAGGCATTGACAAAATATTGGGAGAAATCTGTTTTGATTGAGCAGGAAAGCAATCTATTATACACACAAAGGCAGTTTCCCTTAAGAAAATAGTTCTCGATATTTTATTCTCCATGATAACCAATAACACCTGGGTTTAGTTGTATAAATCCAGATTATAACATGACAATAGATTACAGACTTGAACTGCTTTTTATATAAACGTATGCACAATTCAATGGTTTGCATTTATATAGCACTTTTCAACACCACTGGACATGCTAAAGATCTTCACTAACCAATTAAGTAGTTTTGTACATTTGCTTATTGTTTTAATGTAGGAAACATGACAACAAATTTGCACACCACAATCTTCCATGAGCACATGTGTGGTATTAATTGAGTAATCAGCTTTTATAATGTTGATTCAGGGATCTAGCTCAACCTGGACACCTACGGTTGCATGACTGCCCTGTTCTTTGTCAAAATAGCAGATCCATTATGTCTACCTCACAGAGGCAAAAAAGAGCCTTATTTCAGCATCTCATCCAAAAGGTGACACCTCTGATAGTGAAGCACTCCTTCAGTACAGCACAGTAGTGTTAATGTTCACTTTTGAGCTCAAAATCTGGAGTGGAAGTGAATAACACAACCCTCTGACTCTGACTCAGGCATTCAACTGAGCAAGCATTGATGTTTGGGTTAAAGTACTGTGATTTTAGACTCAGAAATCAAAGGGGAAAACTTTGTTTGCACTGCTCCACTTTAAAACCCTTTTCATTGTGGTGCATTATACTAGTGAAACCGCTGTGTGCCTGTATATCTTGATGCTACTTTGAAGCAGACAAACACAAATGAATTCCTTCCCCTGACATATTCTTCAGCACTAGATTAAATTCCAACACTATAAGCAGGTCCAAAAATATATTGGTTATCCTCAGCCAATCAGTACATGAGGATCATTTCAACCAACACATGGTTGACAATAGCACTTGTATTTCATAAAAAAAATCCCTAAGTCATGGATCAGTTTGGGAGCATGCTTCTTAATCAGCATTGCACAGAATTAACAGCAGTTAAACAAATTATTTGTTCTATGCTAATGTTTAAGATCCACACTACATCCTCCTACTCTATTCATTGGATCTAACGCCATTAGCAAATACCTCTATTCCTTTGTAAATGTACTTATCCAGTTTCTTTTTAAATACGTTTACATTATTAACTAAAGCTACTCTCATTGTGGTCATGAGAAAAGATTATTTTCCAAACTGACTTTCTCCCTTTTGCTCTTTGGGTGAAGTTACTCAAATTTGCACAAAGTGAATTCTTTGCACAAGTTTCTACTTAAACATATTTACACATCACCGAAAGCAAAATCTTCTGTGACCTGGTTTCATTGGCCATCCTATTAGAACATAATTTTGTCACAACATTACATTGAACATATTCCTAGGCAAATTTCAGAGCTGTAAGTTGTCTCAAGTTTATAATTAAAAGTGATTTATCACAAAAATAAGCATATTCTATCAGTGTCCAGTCTACTATTTCTGAAAAAGTCAGTTTTCAATATTTGTAAACAAATTGAAAATATGCAAAACTATTAATGGTTACATTGGTATTAGGTATTCAGTTTCCCAGAGAATTGAAAGGGTACCTTTTCGAAAGCTTTCAATCGTGTCCACTCATGTCATTGCATTTAATGAACTACGATTTATTTTTTAGCTCTTTGCAAAATCATGAAGAGTCCCAATTAACAGAAATTTACTATGGTGATTAATTCAATCTGGGGTGTGGTTTTGTGGGTAGGGCTAGATTCTACATTACGATTTTTGAACAAAAGCTCACAGAACTCAAAATTACGTTTGAAATTGCTCATTCTTTTGTGCCTCTTTGGCAAGTTTTGCGCAAATTGTGCTGGAAAGCCAATGCAACCCCCAGACCTTTGGTTGGGGACACAGTTATTTTTAATTTTAAAACAAAGTCTGTTTACCTGGAAACCACTCCACCATCCCTCCCCACATCCCCCACCCCAACCTCCCCTAAGTGGGAAAAAAGACAGTTCAACAAGACTGAAAGTTTTTCAAGGTTTAACTGGCCGAAACTTGGATTTTCTGGTTTTGATCTGGTCTGAGCTGGATTCTACTGGCACTGACTGCAATGTTGGTACTTGTACTGGATTCTTTAGAAATCAATTAAGGATCCCAATTCCTGAACTGGTACCAATAGTTTTCAGCCAGCCAATTTTCACAATACATTCTGCCTGCCTTTATTTTCTCTTGTCCCTTTTCATGATTTCATGTGTTCTTCTAGTGAACATTTACTTGAGGATTATGTTCAATTCAGCTTTATTTGGTCCATAAAATAGCAAGGAATACATACAGGATAATTTTCATATAGGCTTCCAAGTGCTGTAAAGCATATTGGCACTAGGTAACAAATTTGTGAACAATTAGGTTTGCAATACTGAGCATCACAAAATTCAGGGAAACATGACTTCACAATCTCATTCACAGACTTTGTTTTCTTGTTTATTTCATTATTATTCACCATGGTTGGACTGTGCAAGGCATTTTGCAAATTTCTCTGGGCTGTTTCATCCAGATGCAGAGTTGACTTATTTTTGACAAGTTTAAACATAATACTTTTGCCCCTGACCAGGTTGTATTACCAGCTTTCTAAAGATCAAAATGTTGTTTTGTGTCAACTATCAAGACAGCTCTGAATGCATTGAATCTGCATCAAATGCTACTGAACAGCCGCGGTTCTCGATAGACTCAGATTTTCCAGTCAGCAGCTGTAAGTTGACGTGTATTATTAAACCATGATTCAAACTTGCCTTTTCTTATACCACTAGAGGTTTAGAAATTTCCTCACCCGGTTGAGGGATGCTGCTATCTGTGAAGGCAGTCCTTGGGTAGTTGAGGTAGAGGGACAAAAACACAGAGACTAGATTCCTTTGGATTTCAGCGGTTAAAAGAATACATCTAGAGCAGCCTGCAGTAAACTGAGATGAGTAGCTATTAAATTTCTCAAACACTTCCCGTTTTATTTAGGAATTCTTAATCTTTCAAAGAATTTTAATTGCTTTTGAGTTTGTAAGACCTTTTAAGTGAAAGTGGATAAGACTTGACATAAATAAAAACACATTTTTAAAGTAAAATGAAAGATAAAGTACAAAAATATTCCTTGATTAAGGAAGAGATTAGTATTAGATAGTGGCTTTGAGAGTCCTGATTTCATTTTATTGTTTACAGTAAGTATTAACCTTTGGGTCAGATTACAATTTGCAAACCTCTGGTAAGGTAGTGGAATGGGTTATGGAGTAGCAAGAGGATTGGTTGCCACCTAATTAATAGTCCCTTAAGCACATAAAGAAGCCTGGTAAGGAGTCTATCTATTCAGCAGTGCAATTGTAAATGATGTTTTGAGTCAAACTGAAAGGCCTGTAAACAGTTCCGTTCTCTGCGCTGACAAAGTACGTTATTTTGTGTTTAAGATTCACTCTAATGTGGGACCAAGCAGCTTCAGCATGATCTCTGCTCCTAATCCTGTGCGTTTCAACCACTTCCCAGTATTTTCAACCTCATGACTATCGAAGGAGTTTTGCACACACCTATCAGCAAGACAGTGACAACACTCAACATGGCTGCTGCCTGTCTTTGCAGTTTCATCTTTGAGGATTTTGGTAGCTCTAATTGGGCATCAATCTTGCCTCCTGGCCAATTAGCCCATTTGGATATGAAAATTTCAGTGTGGAATCAGGATCCAGAACTTATCCACATTCTACAACTTCATGGCTCACATGTAGCAGCAGCTACTGCACCTTGACACCAACCAGAATTAATAAACCTACGTCATTCAAATAGTTAAACACAGCTTTTCACTCCACTCTTCAGTCTTGTAAAGTCAGCAGCAATATGCATTCCCAACAGATTAAGTGAAATCATAAAACTGAGATCAGCAAATGGTTTACATCGCACAAGCGCCCTATCCTTAAATCCTCTGGGGGACATAGGGGTAGAAGAACAGGTCTGTAGGTGCATCTTAATGCATACTTGGTATCGTTAGATGCAAATTCAGCATATTTAGCACTGAACCCAGAACTGTACACTCTCTTGCAAGGTAATTTAAGTGGATAATAATTTCAGATTATTGGATAAGTTAGACACAATTATACAATTTAGTGCATTAGCAATCAGAAAATGGCCACTTGAATCTTCTTCAAGGTATGTTATGCAACACAAATTGCAGTAAATAAGGTTCAAAGTTGTTCTCTCTATCCTGAAGAGGAAGTTGCATGCACTGATCCAATAATAATTCATAAAGAGGTTTTTAAAAATGGATTCTGGTAAGGAATTCAAACCACCAACATGAGTAAATTGGCATCAAAAGCTGAAGAGATCTATATTAACAGAGATTCTTGATAGATGTTAAGACCATATTGCATGAAAAGCCATGCCAAATAAATATTGATCCGCCAAATAGATTTCAAAATAAATCTCACAAGGTTAGAGATGTATCACCGTGTGTGTGTGTGTGTGTGTGTGTGTGGGTGGGGGGGGGGGGGTGGGGGGGGAGGTGGGGGATGTAGCGGGGGCACGGTGGAAATGACTGCTTATAAAATTGTAATCTTGTGAGAGAGTTGTTGAGACAGCCAAATCTACAAACTTCTCAAATTCTGATGCGATATTGTCACATCACATCATCTGCTGTATACAGTTAACAATAAGATTAATAAATATAGCATAACATATCATTTTGAATGTCACTATTTAAGGAAAAGTTCTCAAGAGTTTTGTTGTTGTAATTCTGTTGCATGTTTAAATTAAAATTTGTTATTGTCAATATTTATTAAAACTCAAATATACTTCAAATTATTTATCAAATTACCTTGATTTAAAACAATGCAGTAGAAGGTGCACACAAAAGACAGCTGTGTGAGTAACTGGGAGGAGTTATGCAGCTTGACAGTGGCAAGAAACTGAATAAACATAAGTGCCGATATAATCATTACTGTGGGATGCTTGAGCAATCATGAAATTTCAACTGTGTGCACGTTAATTCTGCTTGTCACTTTGAGTATGTATGATAACGCAGCTTCCTTGTTCTGGCAGCTTCAGTAATTTCAGCTTGTCAGTTTCCTGCTGATACAATCAAGATGCACTGTTTAAATAAAATCATTTTGAAAAAGGCAACACATATGAAACAAAATAATTTTTGTGCCTTCATTTCATAAACTATATTGATAAGGCATCAGGCTCTATATTTTATTTCTTTACTAAGCCTTTTGTGGTTGCTTTTACCCAATAATATTTTTTAAACGCTAGGTGTGGTTATGACTTGGAACTTGTCTTTGAGGGTAGGGAAAGTGAAAATGATGATTGATTTCAAAATGGAATTGGTCAAATATTTATGGAATTAAAATTGCAGGACTATGTAGATAGATTGGGAGAGCGGGATTGACTGGAGAGGGGTGACATGAATTCAATGGGCTGAATGCCTTCCTTTTGTGTCTTAACTATTCTTTGCCATCTGTATGTGTGTTGAGGTGGCTCAGTGGTTAATATTGCTGCCTCAGGGTCCCAGGTTTGATTCCAGCACTGAGTGACTGCCTGTGCAGAGTTCGCACATTCTCCCTATGTCTGTGTGGGTTTCCTTCAGGTGCTCTGGTTTCCTTCCACAGTCCAAAGATGTGCATGTTAGGGGGAATTGGCCATGCTAAATTGCCCGTAGTGTTCAGGGAAGTGTAGATTAGGGGGATGGGCCTGGGTGGGATGCTCTTTGGAGGGTAGGTGTGGACTTGATGGGCCAAATGGCCTGCTTCTACACTGTGGGAATTCTGTAATTTTATTAGAATCTGTTAGAGAAGGACATTTTAGAAGTCTGCCCTTAGTGTTTGATCTTTCTCCCCGACTTCATGTTTACTTGGATTGGAAGAAGGACTGTAAGAGGTAACTCAACATGTTTCTTGAGTGGATTGACAGAGGACTGAAGAGGTATTAGAGATTTTAGTAGGCTTAAAAGTGGGCAAATCCCCAAGTCCAAGTGAGTTGTATCCCAGGCTGTGTGAGAGGTGAGGGAGGAAATTACAGGTGCTCTGAACCAAATTACTAATTCTTGTCTGGTCACAGGAGAGGTGCCAGAAGTCTGGAAGGTCAACTAATGTGGATCCACGTTCCAAGAAGTGTGGTGGAGGCAAACCAAGGAATTATAGACCAGAGAGCCTCATATCAGTCATAGGATAGCTATTGGAGAAAATGCTGAAGGAGAAAATAAATCTCCACTTGGACAGATTAGTTTGATTAGGAAGAGTCAGCGTAGCTTTGTCAGAGGGAAGTAATGCTTAACAAATTTGATTTTTGAGAAGGTGACCAGCATGTAGATGAGGTTAGTTCAAGTGATGAAGCTTGTATATACTTCAACAAAGCCATTGACAAGATCCCACATGGGAGATTGATAAAGAAGGTAAAAGCACGTGGAATCCAAAGTAACTTGACAAGTTGGATCCAATATTGGCTTAATGATTGGAGACAGAGAGTGGTGGAAGTCTGAAATGCATAGCCTGGGAGGGTAGTAGAGGCAGAAAGCCTTACACCCTTCATTCAAGGCTACAGGCCATGTGTTGGAAACTGGAATTAGTGTAGATAGGTGATGTTTCTCTTTGCTGGCAGCAACTCGATAGGCCACTATATGACTCTGTGACTCTAAACATATTTAATCATTTAAAGGTTCTTAATGCTGTGAAATGCCAGCCCTAACTATTTGTGATGAGTTCAATTATTTATAACTCCATAAATGCAGCATGATATTGAAACTCACAGGCAGATTGAGGAAGAGTCACCTTTTTTGCAAAGCTGGTAGTGGAATAGCATGAATTATCCATCAACTTGCACTTGCTGTGTGCTTTGCAAAGCAAATAGTTGCATGTACAATAGCATTGCATTATTTGTACTTGCAGAGAGCTGGTACGGGCTCAGTGGGCCAAATGGCATCCTTCTGCACTGTAATCCTTCTATAATTCTATGTTTTTTTTCAGTGAAATATCACCCTGTTTTTCACTAACTGTATAAGGAATGAATTTTCTACGAATTGTGCAATATACACTCTGCTACTTAAATGAGTTTGCTGGAAACAATACCATTATGAATGGCCACTTTTGTAGTGAATGGCTATATCTGCTTTTGTCTGTGAACAGACACTGTGACAACAGTACACAATCTCTCAGATCAATTTCAAAGACAAATTCCTGGCACTACAATCTGATTGCACAATTTCACATATGTAGCGTAGCAGTAACATACTACACAGTAAACTTTTTATTAAATGGCACCTATGGGACCAGAAATATGCTGGTTGATCAAATATTCTGGATAATCGAGAGGTCCACATAAACAATGTAAAAATACACACTTCTCAGGCATGGCAGCATTTGAAGAGAATTTGACCTGAAATTGAATCAAGTATTTATATTTCATGTGGCCATTCGATTGAACAAGTATATTTACATAGAGATAAATAAATTAATAAAACCAAAATAATTGAACTGAATAGCACAGTAAACTTTGCAGTATTTGAGGTATACAATTTTGCCGGTTTATTGAGAGTATCAGTTCCCAAGATGTCGGTTAAAACAGAGTCTGCAATAATATGGTACAGATAGAACAAACACGATAACTGAAGCAGATGTGATGTGTCGGCTGAGCGTGGAGCAAATGCACAGACTATTTGCTTTGATTTTGTTTGTGTTGGAGAAAAGTGATTTTGTTGATCTGATGGGCTGTTTCACTCAGATATTACCCCTATCCAATTAAGACATAGATGTTTCCAGTAATCTACTTTTACAGCTTTGTGACAATTCTCTTGGGCATGTGGGGTATATTTGTTCTATCTCAGATATTCCCCCTATGCTGGAAGGCGCCTGCTCTTTTCCCAGCAACTTTCCACAATTTAATGACTCAAATTTGTAGCTCACTCTGTGCAAACCCATGCTCGCAATTCCACTTCCTGTCACAGATTTGTTTTTTAATCAACTTATTCAAATATATTTCTCTGCAGCAGCAAGGACTTGAACTTGGGCCATCGGCACTATCATTGCACCACCAAGAGCCATTCACCTCCTCCCATACCCGAGTTCATACTTCAGACCTCCTCCTCACTGTAATTCAAGATTATCACATTAAAGGATTATGGTGTGACAGGATGGTCATTGGATTTCAGATTCCTGTCTAAACACTTCCAATCTGATAATGTAACCGGGGGAGAACATACTGACCAAAAGATGTTGGAGCTGAAATGGTTACATTGTAAGAACAGTTTGCACAGATAAAATTCACATTCCTTGAGGCTGAAAGATTGAAAGATGATCTGACTGAGGTATTTAAGGCCATTGAATAAATTGATAGGACGATCAAGAGAAACTACGGTACATCAATTTTTTGAAACCTCAAAAATTCCTCCCAAAAATAGGGGTTAACTTATACACTGAATATAAAATATAAACCAGCAGTGTAGGTGTTCAACATTTTGAAATGTATAAAGAAACGTATTGGTAAATCAACTTAAACAAATATGCAATATTTATTAAATTAACTAATTGTAAATAAACACCTTTAACCACGGTCCAAATCATTAAAAAAAAACAGGAAAAAATTTGTTTTCAGCATTCAATAACCAGTTTATCAAATTTGTTCTGAGTCACTCTGGTTGGGGAGTCATTATCAGGACCTCACTTGGCATCAAAATTGATGCTTTTGTTTCAGAATCATACCTTTACAACAAATCATCTTCCTATTCATAGACTGAATTGGATATTCTGAATTTTGTTTTGAAGAGTCATGATTTGTGCATTGATAGTACCTCATGGTTTAATGATGAGATGACAAAAAACATCAAGCAGAATGTACCTTTCCATTCATTGTGAAGGATTTTCTTCATCGATCATCCAATATGAGCATCATTGTTGAATGGTTTGTTTAGGCACACATACAAAGGTTCAGCTGAATATGTTGGACTTCTTAAATAAAAGCAATTTTGATATTATTTGTTCATAGTAACTTCTTGATATCATTCAGAATCTGAACATGTCCCACACTAATAAGTTATTTTCCTTGTATAGGCCACTGGAATGCCTATTCCAAACATTATTGATTCACAGCTTCACTCTATCCTTTTCATTTAAGGTGAGATGGTGGTGAGTTGTTAATATCATTGGAGCAGTAGTTCAGAAAATCCAGGTCAATGCTCTGGGAATGTGAGTTCAAATTCCACTGTGGCAGGAAGTGGAATTTTAACATTTTAAAGAAATGTAAAATTAGAAAGTGGTCTCAAAATGACAATTATCATTAATTGTTACAAATACACATCTAGTTCACTCATTTCCATTCGGAAGGGAAAGCATCCAGCCTCACCCAGTCTGAAGTCAGTGCACAGAAATGTTGTTGACTCTTAATTGTCTTCTGAAATGGCCGAGAGAGACATTTAGTTCAAGGACAATTAGTGATAAGAAACAAATGCTGGCTTTGCCAGTGATGTCCAAATTTCCTTAAAGTTAAAAAGAACAAATCTAGCTGTTGCTATGGACATGCACAGAAATATCTTGCAAGAGTTTCATTTTTGTCAATGTTTTAATTTTGGTCCATTGGCCACGCAGGCTGGTAACTTTGTGAAGGTGGTCAACTTATGTCCAATGGTTTTCTAAATAAATGTTTCTAAAACTTTTCTCTCCACAGCTTGATTGTTGCATATCAAAATTTATAGCTCTTGCATGTGCTCACTCGTGCACTCTCTCTCTCGCACAAGTTCTTCATCTCATATGGTCTCTTGTGCACCCTCTCTTGCACACTGCCTCTTTTGTGCTGTCCCACACGGTCGGTCTTTCTTGAGTATTCTCTTTCGTGCGCTCTCTCTCACACTCTCTCTCACTCATGCACTCTCTCTTGTTCACGCTTTTACTCTCACACCAACTGTCTCCCTTGAGCTCTCGCGCACGCATGTTCTGTTGCGTGCACTCTCTCTTGCATTTTCACTTTCGCATTCTCTCTCACTCATGCATGCTCTCTCTCTCTTACTGTTGCACACTCTCTCACACTTTCATGCTCTGTACCTTGTGCGAACTCTCTCTTACATTCTCTCTTGCTCATGCTTTCTAATGCACTCTCTCACTTGCACACAGTCTCTCATGTATCCTCTCTCTTGCACACTCTCACCTGTACACTCTCTCACTCACGCACTCTCTCTTAATTGCACATTCTCTTTCACTCACATGCTGTGTCTCTCTTGATCATTCTCTCCTTCTTCTTTGGTGTCTCTCTCTCTGGTTTCTTTCTCTTGTGCTCTCCCTTTCTCTCTGTTTTGTGCTCGCTCTCTCGTGCTGTCATGCTTGCACACATACCGTCTTGGACATGCATGGCTGTGGGGCATGGGCTCCTGAGAGAGGTTCAGGACCTTAGGGAAGATACAAAATTCCATCTGAACAGGGGTATGCGCAGACAAGATTCCACCACACACCTGAACATCCTCCAACTGGTGCACAATGTAGTCCCTCACAATGACATAATCTTTCTCAAGGTCATGGGTCACAAAATAAATTTAATTGTTTTACTCAATTCTTGATATGGCCAATCGTATGCGATTTTAATGTTATACTTAGATTTAAAATATCCAACAACTAGATTTCTCTTAAGAACACAAAATTATCAATTTTACATCAAACAAAATTTATTCCATTATGATGCAGAATTAGTTAACACATGCAGTTTGCAACATGAAAATGTAAATGTTTCCCTCCTCAAATAACTCAAAGCAGATGGGCATACAATTACACGCTCACTCATGTCAGGAAAAGGGGAAATGGATTTCTCTCTCCAGAAACTCACTTAGGAGAAAAGAAAAACTTAATGTTAATTCTTGAAGGCAAAAGCCAAGATGTAAAATGTTCAGATAGCTGCTATTCTGGAAGATGTAAATTAGTGTCATCAACATATGTCGATATCGCTGGGATCTCTACAGACATGGATTGCTCAGGGAACATGATTGCTATGTCTTCCAGTTAATCTTCAAGAGGGCAGTGGCTCTTCAAAAGGTTTCACTTTGCGTTTACCTCAAAGATGCTTCAGAAGCAGGAGATATGAGCTGACCTTCCCGTTTCCTTTCAAAAAGCTTTCAACTGAAAATCCAAACTGAGTGGGGCTTTACCTAGCTGAAGTCAGAAAGAGGAACAGTTGAGTAGCATTAGACCCTACTCAGCATCTTAGCTTGTTTGAAGCAAAAAAAAATTACGTTACAAGAACATTGTGCTGTCTTGATGGTATTTTGCCTTGCTGATATCAGGTTGAAGGGTGTCACTGAGCAGTTGTAGGATTTTCTAAAGGAGGAGGATGAACATTAAGAGCTCATTCCACAATTGTATCAATTATATGAGTAAAAAGCAGAATACATCTTGCAAACAGAAATAAATTTTAAAAAAAGGAAAATAAAGGTTGTAATCTCATGAAGGATTACTTCAGTGCCACTTTGCTAGTGAGACCGGGAAGAGGAGAATAAACTAGATGCGTGGGTGAGTGGAGAGTTGTAGTAACAAGGATGGATTTGGATTCCTGGGTAATTGGAGATGTGATGATAGGATGATACACAAGCTGGATGGGTTGCATGTGACCAGGAACAAGACCAATAGCATTCACTAGTATTGTGAAGGATGGTTGAAAGTAGAGTGGCAAGGGGATGAAAAACTGAGCAAGAAGACATAAGAGAAGAAAACAAAGGTGGAATTGAAAGCTAAGAAAATAAAAATGAAAGGCAGAAGAAATCATGGATGGCAGCATACTGGACTGTAGATTTTTTTTTTAAAGTAAAAATGTTAACAAAGACACATTTAAAGATATTGAACCTGAATGCATGGAGCATTCGTAACAAAGTACTCAGACCAATAGCACAACTATTTGTAAATGAATATGATATGATTGTGATTCTGGAGATATAGTTGCAGTGTGGCGAAGGCTGGGATTTGAATACTCAAGAGAATTGAATATTTAGGAAGGACAAGCAACAAAGAAAAAGAAGTGGGATTTCATTGATAGTAAATATGTCATTTTTGGTTGCCAAGATGCAAACTAATGGAGTGTCACATGGTTTGGCCAATGGACCCCAGTTATTTACAGTTTATATTAATTACTTAGATGTGGGGTTAGAAAGCACTATAGCCAAATTTGCAGATGACTCTAAGATAGGTGGGAAAGTAAGTTGCAGTGAAGATATAAGAAATTTACAAATGGATATGGTTAGGTTAGGTAAATGGAACAAAATTTGACTGATGAAGTTCAATATGGATAAGTGTGAGGTTATCCATTTTGGTCAGATTAATAGAGAGACAATTTATTATCTGAATGGAGAGAAACTTCAGAGTGTTTTGGTGCAGAGAGATTTGTGTCTCTTTGTGTGTGAATCACAGAAAATTAGTACATAGGTACAGCAGGTAGTAAGTAAGTCAAATGGAATTTTGACATTTATAAGTAAAGGATTTGAGTATAAAAGTAAAGAGGTGTTGCTGCAACTGTACAAGGCATTTGTGAGACCCCCTCAGCAATGGTACACTTTCAGTCCACTTACTTGAGGAGGGATGTAGTTGCAAATCAGGAAATTCAGACAAGGTTCACTAGACTGATTCCAGAGCTTCCAGAGCAGTTTGTCTTGTGAAGGAAGATTGAGCAGTTTAGGCCCATACTCTTTGACGTTTAGAAGTATGAAAGGGCATCTAACATGGGTATATAAGATGCTAAAGGGAATTGACAAGGTAAATGTTGTCTTGTGGGACAATCCAGAATGAGAGGTCATAGTTTTAGGATAAGGAGTAGAAGATTTAAAACAGATGAGGAGAAATTACTTCTCTCAAAGGGATATGAATGTGTGGAATTCATGACCTGAGAGATAGAATTAGAATCCCTACAGTGTGGAAACAGGCCCTTCGGCCCAACAAGTCCACACTGACCCTTGCAGCATCCCATTCAGACCCATCCCCCTATAACCCACACCTCCCTGAACACTATGGGCAATTTAGCATGGCCAATCTACCTAGCTATGGTGGATGCTGGGAAATTCAGTCAATTTAAGGAGGAGAAAGAAAGTCTTTTAAATAGTAATATGTTTAAAGGTATGGCAAAGGGCAGAAAAGTAAAGTTGAGGCCAAGACGGGATCAGACATGATCCGAATGAATGATGGAGCACACTCTAAGGGGTTGAATTGCCTATTCCTGTTCCTAGTTCTTATGTTCTTATGTAGATGGTGTAATTGTAATTCTGTGAGCTAATACTGGCTCAGAAAATCTAGAAGAAGAATCAAGTCATGTGGACCTAAGAATAAAAAAGAGTGGAAAACATTAGTAGGAGTTGAAACCATAGAGTTAACAGGAAATTAGTTATGTGTGTAACAATGGTGCTATAGTAAACATGGCTATCTTTAATCTACATATAGATTGGGTAACTGACATTAGAATTCCTGGGTATGGATTTATTGTAGACCAGTACATTGAAAAGCAAACTTGGAAACAGATCATCCCATATTTAGTTTTGTACAATGAGAAGGGTTTAATTAATAATCTTGTGTCGTATTTTATAGGGAAGAGTGACCATAATATGACTGAATTCCTTCAGTGGGACGGAAAATGAAAAAGTCCAATCCAAAACCGGGTCCCAAATCCAAATAAAGGAAGCTACAAAGATATGAGGAACCATGATAGACTGGGTAAATTTGTTAAATATTATGACAGTGGATTTGAAATAGCTAATATTTAACCAACGAATGCATGCATTTCAAGAGTTATACATTACATAGGGTACAAAAATATAACAGAGAAAGTGGCCCAACCATAGCTAACAAAATAATTTTGGGACAGTATTAGATGGAGAAAGAAGTCATATAAAGTTGCTAGAAAGAAACAACAAGCCTGAGATTGGGAACAGTTTGGAATTCAGCAAAGGAGCGCCAAGGGTTGATTTAAGAGGGTAAAAATAGAGTAAGGGAGTAAACTTGAATGGCAAATAAAAGTGAACTGTAAGAGTTTTGTAAGTGAATAAAAAGAAAAATAAATGGTGAAGACAAATGTATACTTCTTAGTCTGAAATGAGAGAAATGACAATGGAGAACAAGTAAATGGAAGACTTTTATTTTACCTTCACAACAGTAAACACTTCCTAGAAACACTAGGGGACCAAGAGACTAGGAAGAATTAAAGCAAATTAATATTAGTTAAAGAAAAAAGTGTCAGAAATTAATGAGACTAAAAGCCAATAAATCCCCATGGCATGACCATTTACTCCCAAGGTACTCAAGAGGGTGGTCATAGGGATAATGGATGACTAGCTTGCCATCATCCAAAATTCTGCAGATTCCTGAACAGTGCCAAAAGATTGGAGGGTAAATGTAATATCACAGTTTAAAAAGAAAGGAGGGAGCAATGAAACATAATTATGGAATGGTTAGCCTAATATCTATAGTAGGGTCAATGCTAGAGTTAGCTGTAAAGCATGCAATAAAAAGATCAGTAGGATTATATAAAGTAAACATGGAATTATGAAAGGAAGTCCTGTTTTGCAAATCTACTAGAGCTTTTTGAGGACACATGTAATAGAATTGGTCAGAGAAAACCAGTGGATGTGCTGTATTTGGATTTTTGAAAAGCATTAGACTGACTCCAACATGAGAGATTAGTGTGAACATTAGATTGGGGATAATATGCTGACATGGATTGTAAATTGTTTAGCAGATAGTAGACAGGAGTAGAAAAAGATTGGACTTTTTTGGAGAGGAAAGCAGTGACTAGTTGTTACCACAGGGACCAGTGCTGGTGGCCAACTCAATAATTTATGAGGAAGTCATATATAAAGTATTCACATTTGCACATGACATAAGACTAGGTGGGATCATGAGCAGTGAGGATGTTGTAAGAAGACTTCAGGATGATGTAGACAAGTTGGATGAGAGGACAAATATGTGACATATGTAGTTTAATATAGGTAAGTGTGCAGTTAATAAAAAGGAGAGCAGAGTATCATTTAAATTGTGACAGAATAGGAAATGTTGATTTACAGGGCACTCAACATTCTTGTACATCAATCACTGAAAACAAGCATGTAACTCTAATGAGCAATTTGGGAAGCAAATGGTATATTGGCTTTGATTGCAAGAGGGTTTTCCTATAAGTGCAAAGATGTCTGCTACAGCTGTACAGAGCCTTGATAAGACCACATCTAGTGTACTGTATGTAGCTTTGGTTTCCTCACCTAGGAAAATATGTACTTTCTATAGTGGGAGAATAGCTAAGGTTCGCCAGACTAATTCCTAGAATGGCAAGATCATCATATATTGGGTGAACTGGGCATATATTTACTGATATTTAAAAGAAGGGGAGCAGTCCTCATTGATGTATAATGCTCAGTTCGCTTTAGAACATGATCCATACATAGTCTCATTTTCAAATAAATAACCCACATCACTGTTTCACACTAATCCTTATCAAACACTGTTGTGTTGATATCCGACAGAAGAAGAACGTAACACCAGGGCTGTGGAAGTCTCCTGGATCTACAGAATTTCACTGTTGAAATTGTTTTTGTCTTAGTTTAAATGAGCATCTGGCCTTTTGTAAGAAGCTAGCTGGAGAATTCTGAGTGTGGTATGCCCAATGCCTCACCAGTTATTGATTAGTTAGGTTGTGCAGGCATTCAATTCCTCAATTACACAACAAAAATTTCAGGTGAAATGTATAAAAAATTGAAACACGACAAATTTTGCAGTGGGATCATTGCCTGCATAGGTTGGGTTTTACCTATTGTGATGTTTTGTTTGCTATTTTATTTTAATTCTCTCTTGAGAAATGGGCATCACTAGCCAGCATTTATTGCCCTTATCCTCTTTATCCTTCTGAATGTGAATTGAATGTGCTATAAGGCGATCCACAATGTCCTTAGGGAGGACTTTCCAGGATTTTAACCCAGTGACAGTGAAAGAGTTGTGCTTCAGAAATTATCACTCATCTAGCCAAGCTCTTCCAGTGCAGATAGAAAACTGACAATGTGGAAAATGCCCATCCTGTACACAAAAAAAGCAGGGTAAATCTAACCTGGCCAATTACTGCCCCAGCAGCCCTCTCTAAATCATCAGTAAAGTGTTGGAAGGCCTCATCAACAGTTCTATCAAGCAGAATGTGCTCAGCAATAACCTACTCAGTGCCACCCCCAATAAGCGTTCCATCAGGGCCACTCAGCTCCTGACCTTGTTACAGCCTTGGTTCAAACATGAACAAAAGAGCTGAATTCCAGAGGTGAAGTGAGAATGACAGCCCTTGACATCAAAGCCACATTCAAGTGAGTGTGGCATCAAGGAGCCCAAACAGAACGGGAATCAATAGGCATGGGGTTGGGGGAGAGCTCTCCGCTGGTTGGAGTCACATCTAGCACATAGGAAGATGGTTGTGGTTGTTTAAGGTCAGTCATCTCAGCTCTAGGACATCTCTGCAGGAGTTCCTCAGGGAGGTGTCCTAGGCCCAACATCTTCAGCTGCTTCATCAGTGACCTTCCCTCCATCATAAGGTCAAAAGTGGGATGTTCGCTGATTTGCAACTCCTCAGATACTGAAGCAGTCCATGTTTAAATGTGATGAGATCTAGACATCATCCAGGCTAAAAAGTGGCAAGTAACCTTTGTGCTACACAAACGCCAAGCAACAACCATCTCCAATGAGAGGCAATCTAAACACCACCATCTGACATGCAATGGTGTCATCATCACTGCATTCCTCCACTATCAACATCATAGATCATAGAATCCCTAACAGTGTGGAAACAGGCCCTTCAACCCAACAAGTCCACACTAACCCTCAGACCATTCCACTCAGGCCCATCCCCCTATAGCTCACCTAATCTACACATCCCTGAACACTACGGGCAATTTAGAATGGCCAATCCACCTAGCCTGCACATCTTTTGAATGTGGGAGGAAACCAGAGCACCTGGAGAAAACTGACACAGACAACGGGAGAACATGCAAACTCCTTATAGACTGGAATCAAACCTGGGTCCTTGATACTGTGAGGCAGCAATGCTAACCTCTGAGCCACTCCCTTTAGCTCCTTGGAGTTGCCATTGACCAGGAACTCAGCTGAACTTGCCACATGAACACAATGACTACAAGAGGGGATCAGAGGCTAGGAATACTGTGGCATGTAACTCACTTCCTGAATCCCCAAAGCCTGACCACCATCTACAAGACACAAATCAGGAATGTGATGGAATACTCCCCGCTTGCCTGGATGGGTCAACAACACTCAAGAAACTTGACACCATCCAGGAAAATGCAGCCTGCTTGATTGGCACCACATCCACTCTCTCCACCTCTGATGTTCAGTAGCAGCAGTGTGTACTATCTACAAGATGCACTGAAGAAATTCACCAACAATCCTGAGACAGCACTTTCCAAAGCCATGTCCACTTGTCTAGAAGGACAAGGGCAGCAGATACATAGGAATACCACCACCTGCAAATTCCGCTCTGAGCCACACAACATCCTGACATGGAAATATATCACCTCTGCATCACTGTCACTGATCAAAATCATGGACTTCCCTTCTTAAGGGCATTGTGGGTCAACCTGCAAGACGTGGACTGCAGCAGTTCAGAAGGTCAGCTCCCCATCACCTTCTCAAGAGCAAGTAGGGATGGGAGATAAATGCTGGCCAATCATTGACACTCATATCCCATGAATAAATTTATAAAAATCTATCTCAGTTCACCTGTACAGTGAGCAGGACATGTAGCAGCAACAAGAAACCTTCATTTAAAATCCTGAGATCAACTTTTATGTCACTTGTTTGCTTAGTTTGTATTAGTGCATAAAGCACAACACAACCCATCCATGGTTAATTTGATATGCGATGTTCCATTTTTAATTACGCCAAGCAGCCACAATGCAGATTTTCCATCCTTGAATCTCTTTACTTTCTTTAATCTTTAAAATAATCTGAATAGATGTGTGCCTATCCATATAATGTGCATCAAAGTGCTCTCTCCACAGTCGGACAGCTATGAGACAAATGGCTAAATGTATTCACAATCTGAAGACCACTGCATTGCCCATTACTGTTCTGGTTGTACAGTAGTGCTAATAATGTTGTTCAGGTCAACCTCTATGTTCTGTGTCACAAATAATTTTGTTAACCTTTCATTCTTATCTTGTTGCCTCAGTAATGGTGACTGCCTCTGTGGAATAATTGTGACAAAAGTCTGAGAAAAAACAATTTGAATAAAGACAAATCGTGAAGATCAGAAGGAATAATAAATAAACTGATGGTGAGCTTTAAGCCACTGATTCAATCTCGAGGCCTTGCTGACGTTTGTAAACCACTTAAGCTTCTTTCTTTTTGTTCATTAGATTACCAGGACTGCTCAAGCAAATTACTGTCAGGCATTTACAGTGCAATGCAGAATAAAATACTGGTAAACTGGAATGGAAATTGCATGTTGAAAGTGAATTGTCTTCTCCAGAAATTACTTTTGCTAAAATCAGTACCACTTCCCAAAGTAAGCATCTCATTTAAGAATGACTGTTCAAATCATGAAATAATTTTTTTCTTTAAAAACTGATGCCATCACACTTAAAACCAACTCATTTTATGCTGTGATTTTCTATGGCTTTAAATTTTGAAAAGTACCGTCTTTGATTAAACAGAGTTTTCTATATTTGGATTGTAGTATTGAAGCTGAAATCCTTAACATCCCCACCCCAGCTACAAATATGGTATGAGGAATTGAGCACACAATTAAAGACAGACGACTCAAGATCCTCATGTCCCTATGGCTGTCCAAGACAATTGTGATATCTTGTATATCACAGCATACAATTTCTCCCCACTCCACTCTACCCCTTGTGAGCTGTTGAGTGAGGTGATATTAAAATTAAATGCCCAAACTAGTTTTTGAAGGGGAGATCAGTTAATGGGGGTTAGTGGAACCAGCCTAGGTGATCACTCCTCTTTTGAGTGCTCAATATTGAGTAACTACCTTTCTATTAAAAGAGCATCCTTCCCAAACACAAATAGCTCTTGTTTAAAGAAAGTCGGTAAATCATTGTCTGATGTGCAAGATGGCAACCTATTCCAGAGCTTCCTCTCAGAGACAAGAACCACCTCCTACCCTCTAGCCTAGGTCTAGCATTTTACAACTCAAAAGTGTGAACTCTTGGTCTTCCCTATCCTTTGCAAAAAAACACTATTCTGCCTATGTTTTTGCATTCATTCTTCCTCATGAAACTTGTTCCATGAGATTGCACTTTATTATGAATGCAAATGCACTAATTTGTGTTAAATATGTCCCACCATGAAAACTGTCCATGTTTATAACAGGCAATTTAAGACCATAAGATACAGGAGCAGAATTAGGCCATTCTGCCAATCTATTATGGCTAATATGTTTCTCAACTTCATTCTCCTGCTTTCTTTTCATAACCCTTGTTCCCCTTACTAATCAAGAAACTATCTATCTCTGTCTTAAATACATGACACAGTGGCTCAGTGGTTAGCACTGCTGCCTCACAGCGTCAGGGACCCAGATTCAATTCCACCCTCAGGTGACTGTCTTTGTGGAGTTTGCACATTCTCCCCATGTCTGTGTGGATTTCCTCTGGGTGCTCTGGTTTTCTCCCACGTCCAAAGATGTGCAGGTTAGGTGGATTGGCCATGCTAAATTGTCAATCGTGACTCGGGTGGGAAATGCAGAGATTGCGTAGGGGATGGGTCTGCATGGGATGCTCTTCAGAGGGTCAATATTGGCCAAATGGCCTGTTCCCATACTGTAGGAATTCTATGACTCAATGACTTGGCCTCCATAGCCCTCTGCAATGAGTTCCATGGATTAACCACCTTCTGGCTGAAGAAATTCCTTCTGATCTCAGTTCTAAAAAGATCATCCCTTCTCTCTGATGCTGTGCCCTCAGATTCTAGTTTCTCCTATGAATGAAAACATCTTCTCCATGTCTCCTCTATCCATGCCTCTGAGTATTCTGTAAGTTTTAATCAGATCCGTCTAAATTCCATTTTGTGGCACAGTGGCCTCTGGCCAATGGTTAACACTGCAGCCTCACAGCAACAGGGACCCAACTGTCTGTGTGGAGTTTGCAAATTCTCCCCGAGTCTGCATGGGTTTCCTCGGTGCTCCGGTCTCCTCCCACAGTCCAAAGATGTGCAGGTTAGGTTGTTAGGCCATGCTAAATTGCCCATAGTGTTCAGGGATTTGTAGGCTAGGCAGATTAGCCATGGGAAATGCAGCGATAAGATGGGGAGATGAGTCTGGGTGGACTGGGTGGTCAGTGTGGACTCGATAGACCAAATTGCCTGATTTCACACTGAAAGGATTCTCTGAGTATAGCCCCAGAGTCCTCAACCACCCTTCATTTCCAGGATCATTCTTGGAAACCTCCTCTGGACTCCCTCCAGGGTTAGTGTATCCTTCCTTAGATCCTTCCTAAAATCTCTCACAATATTCCAAATGTGGTCTGACCAGAGCCTTATACAGCCTCAGCAATACAGTTCTGCTTTGGCTTTCTGGTCCTCCTGAAATAAATGCTAACATCACATTTGCCTTTTTGCCTGCCAACAGAACATGCATGTTAATTTTAGGAGAATCCTGATCTAAGACTAAATCACTTGTGCTTCAGATTTACCACATTGTAACTTGTCTACGACTTATTTGCCTGTTCGCCCAGCCTGTCCAATTCCTTCTGCACCCTCCCAGCTTTCTCAGTACTCTGTCCCTCCATTTATTTGTGCATCGTCTGCAAACTTAGCAGCAATGCCCTGAGTTCCTTCATTCAGATCATTTATATATAATGTGAATAGTTGTGGTCCTGGCACAGACACCTATGAAACTCTATTAGTCACCAGCTGCCCAGTCTCTGCTTTCTGTCAATCAGACAATCCTCTGTCCATGCCAGTACATTGCCCCTAATACCATGGGCTCTTAATTTATTCAGCAGCCTCCTTTGTGTCGCATTGCCAAATGCTTTCTGGAAACCCAAATAGATTTTGGCTGGCTCTCTTTTGTCTAACTGCTCATTACATCCACAAAGAATTTTAACAGATTTGTCAGGCATAAAATCCCCTTGATGAAACCATGCTAACTCAGCTCTGTTTTACATTACCTATCCAAATACACTGCAATGCCTTCCTTAATAATGGGCTCTAATGGAGGACAGAAAAACTGGATCAGAGATAAAAGGTACTGCAGATGCTGGAGAATCCGAGATAACAAGCATGGGGCTGGATGAACACAGCAGGTCAAGCAGCATCATAGGAGCAGGAAAACTTGACGTTTCGGGCCTAAACCCTTCATCAGAAATCAGACATTTCTGATGAAGGGTTT
>JAHRHZ010000009.1:19546927-19632769 GCA_024137785.1 Ginglymostoma cirratum | reverse complement strand
CAGATGCTGCCAGACCTGCTGAGCTTTTCCAGCAACTTCTGTTTTTGTTGTTATTGCAACAGTCAATTTCAATTTGCGCTACAAGCTCATTTACCTTCTTTCATATACATGCACATTTGGGTAAAACACCCTTAGTCCTATGCTAACTGTCCACACCCCACCCTCTTTGCATTGTTGTCCCTTTATCTATTGTGCTTGAAATTAGATTCATAGAATCCCTACAGTGTGGGAACAGGACCTTCGCCCCAACAAGTCCACACTGACCATCAGAGCATCCCACCCAGACCCATCCCCTATAATCCATCTAATCTGCACATCCCTGAACACTATGTGTAATTTAGCACGGCCAATCCACCTAGACTGCACATCTTTGGACTGTGACCAATGGTGAAACAATGCAGAGATTACAGAGGGTTATAGTACTGGGAAAAGTTAGAGACAGGGAGCCATTGTGACAAGAATTCAACAATGAAGAGATTTGAAATTTTATTCAGAATATTGATGAAGCAACAAGTCATAATGAACATCTGTACCTTAATTTGGTGAATTAATGAAAGAGAAGATGAAAAATAACTCATTAGTTAGAAATGCAATGTTCAGTCAAGAAAAAAGGAGAAAGTTTAATTTTGAAAATCTGAAACAGACAAGCAAATCTAATCATGTCAGAAATTCAACCATTCTGCTGGATCTGACGATATACGTAATAAATTTGCCTATTTATCAGCTTGATGTAGCAAGTCTGGAAAGTATAGCTGCATGTTGTAGGTTCAGCCACTGAGCTCACATGTAGGTGCATCTTCATCACTGTTCCTACAGAAGACAGTTTTTTCCCCCCATTTTTACAGCTTTTTTTAATAACAAAACCATGGTTTACATCTAATCACTCGCGTCTTTCTTCTTTTCTTTCGAGATTTAATAATCCCCTACCTCCCCCAACCATACTTGACCTAAGGGCCTGTTGACTTAACAGAGGTAGACGATTAAGTACAGATTGAGTCATAACAAGAAGAGGCACATGTCATAACAACCAGATGTAGTTAATTGTATGTAACATTAGGTATAGGTTTGGTCAGTTAGACATAAAGATAAAAGACCAAAGAAGATAGAGACAACACTTTTGACATTTTATCGAGATCCAAGCTTAACTCCCCAATTCTCCACCTAAGACTGTGTGACATCATCAGATTGGTGGAGCCAAATACGCTCTCCAACAATTTCTTTTCAGAACCAGGACCTCTGCTGAATTCCAGCAGAGGACTGAGGGAGTGCTGTCTTGTGTTCTGCTAATCTCCCAAACTAAAGAGAGAACTCACACAAACTAAGGTCAGTCGTGGATTATTTATTCCCGGCTGGTTCCGAATCTACACAGAAAAGACCTCCATACTGTACCAGTACCTCCTTGAGACTGCCAGCATACAGAAGTCACATGATATGTTACATCAAATCCTTTCCAATGTTGTGAATTGGATAGATAACCATACCTCTGAAAGGTGTAACATGATATTAATGGCAGCTTGTTGGAATTCCTGCCCTTCAGATGAGATCCTAAGCTTAGAATTGCATAGGGTTTTTATGACATGGTAACATCCTACCTCTGAGCAAGGAGGTCTAGGTTCATGTCCCAACTCCGCTGGAAGTGTGTAAAAACATCTCTGGACATGTTGATTAGAAAATATCTACAACTGAATTTCATCTTAGTTTGCTGTAAAATATCTCATGGAGAAAATCAGGATGGTTATCAGCAATATTTATTGCTCAACTGACATCATGAAACTAGATAAGATCTGATCTTTATCACATTTCTTGCTGTAGGAGCTGTTGTATACAAAATGGCTGCAGCATTTCCTATATTTTGAAAGTGAGAGCGCATCAAAAAATACAATATTAATTATGCAAGCCTTTAATTTAATTTAATTTTCAGTATTTGCCTTGGAGACGAAGTGTTTAACCTCAGATAAATTTGAAACCATACATAATCATCAATGGCTTGTGGCTCAAAGCTCCTTGGGGGAGGAGATAATTTTTTTATACTTTTAATATTTCAGTGTGGAGGTGATGTTGGACTATTCCTCTTTGAGATTTGAACTTTGACTTGTAGCAGTGCAAAAATCCCCTCATAATATCTGCATCCTTGTTTCCATTATATATCACATGATGACAAGCTATTGAGTAGCATTCTCATCCTTCCCATATTTTTGCAAATTGTTAAAACCTTGTTGATGAAATGTTTATTTTTAATATGATTCCTGAAAAAAAAACAAGTGGAAGTAATATTCTAATGTCAAGAGGTACGTGTCAAGTAATTGCTGAGTAATAGATTCTGACAGCTTGCCTCTAATTCAAGAAGTTTGATATGATTTTTCAGAGTACCAGAATATTGCATCCATTCCTCTTATTGGATAAATCACAAATTTCTCAAATGGCTGGTGATTGACTTAATGAATTAGTGTTGGAAATTAATTACAATTTTTTTACCAGAAAGTTCCCAATGGTGCCAAACAAGACAGACTGGCATCAAGGCAGTTTAGCTCATTCAGTGAAGCTGTTGTATTGTGATTAAATATCTCTTCAGTTACCTTCTTGAACCCTATTGTGTGAAAGCCTTTTGGCGTATGACAGTATTAAAAGAAACATGAATATTATCTCTCCCTCCCCTTTTACTGATCTATTTATATTATGCCCTTCATCCTCTCCCTTCAATTCTTTGTTAACAATTTCACTACAGGATCTTTCATGACTTTGCTTGCAAAAAAAAAAAATTCTCTCCTGAAAACCTTGTTCTGTTTCTTTTCAATTTTCTACATTTTCCCTATCTTTCATCTTGTATTATTCTCTCTCCTTCTCATGTTCATTGCTTGCCAAGATTGCTTTGTTTGTGTTTGACTCATTCATACTTATTTTTCTTACCTTCTCTCTTTCTGGTATGTCTCCGAATGTCTTATTCCATGGCATTTGGGTACTGATCAGCATGGATCGTGTTTTCACAAGGAATCCTACTCACTTGATGGAATTCAATACAACTGCCACCTGACCATTCTTTATCGCGCCCTCCTGCCATATCTCACCTGACAATGTTTCCCACCGGGTCAAAATTAAATGCTTTTCCCTGTACTAAGTTTGGCAGAATGGAAGATGGCCAAAGGGATCCCATCATTTTCCTCGACCCATCTCAATTAAGTCCCCAGCAGAACCCCACTGCTAATTGAGGGCCCCAAGTGGACAATTTATATCCACCTAAGGGCCTACTGTTTCTGCAACTGGTATTAAAACAACACTGACTGAAAGACTTTCCAAGTAACAAGCTCAGAAAGCAGTGGGCTATGGAGGTGGGGGCAGGGTTCTCATGTTGAAAAGCACAGTGTCTGATCAAGAGTCCTGGCATCAGGAATGGGATAGTCTACTGAAAGCTGCCCCTCACCCTTGCGGTTGGTCACCTTCCCTCACACCCCTTCTGCCATCAGCAACTGGGTCCACTGATAAACCAGGAACTTTGGTGGATGCAGTACCAGTGACTGATCACCACCTTGGTGGTACTGATCAATGCAGCGTGGCCAGCCTCTTATTGGCTTGCCCTATGAGTCTTCTGTCCCTACTGTCCTTAATAGTAGTGGCCCTATGTGGAAAAGGTGTTGCAGGGCTCTAGTAAACTCTCCAGCCAGTGGGTATGACCCTCATCACTTCCATCAATATGCTCTATGAAATATTCAGTTGCTTTTCCTGTCTAAAGGTGAAGCGTGTCTTCTTTATAGCCACATCATCTTGCTTCATTAATAACACTTTTAATTGAAGCACATTCCATCAGTGATGCAAGTATTAGAGGTATGGGTTGTAGACATGATTGAAGTGTGTTGGAGGTTGAGGGATGTATGCAAACCTAGGGAAAGTTAGGCCCAGGATTTCTTGGCAAAGCTCAATGGAGCAACCGTGAACCATGTTGGAGAAGTACCAGTGGAGGCAATTTGCCAGCCATATTGTGATTTCTTCTCCACCCCCAAAACTATCAACACACCACCACACTCAGCCTTGCTTCTATCTGTGTCTGCTGTCAGAGGTTTAAAATTGTAATCACTGCCCTAGTCATTCCTTTGCAAAGTGCCATCCACAATTTTCACTCTACCAACCTCCCCCCAGCTTAAAACAAAACTGCTATACGTCTTACATCTTCCTGCCCCTAAAGCACTTGCTTGTTCCTCTCACCCTTTCATTGCTGAAGGCACAGAACATAAGAAATAGAACCAGCTGAGGCTATTCTGCCCTTCAATAGGATGATGAGTCATCAGTTCTTGTCCTCAACTCCTCTTTCCTGCCCGCTCTGTGAATTCTTGTATCCCCCATGTTGTTCAAGAATCTGTCCATGTTCACCTTGAATACCTTTCAATGACTTGGTCTCCATTCCTCTCCAAGATAGAGAATTCCAAAGGTTTGTGACTCTCTGAGGGAATAAATTCCTCTTCATCTCTATCAAATGTGACAACGTATTCTGCCCACTGTAAGCTTCTCCCTGACCTTGTTCTGCTCACACACCCCTCCAAGTCTTGCTCCAAAGATCCTTTCTCTTGCTCCTGCTGAAAGTGATTGACAATACTGCCCACAGCTTGTGGGCTGTCCTGAGTTCACGAGAATTCTAGTTGAGTGCAAGCGGCTGATCAATCTTTCAGGGCAAAAGCATTAGAAGACCCAGAGGTGAAAGTGTCAACTACTTTCACTATTATGTTCTGTGGGCACATGAACTCTGTCCTAGCATGCTTCCTATTGGCATACAAGTATAAGCTGTGAGATATGGAACAGAGTTCAGCACAATATCTTAACTGCATATGTTACTGATGAATTAACAAGTTTAAAATAGCTTGCTTTGAATTAAAATTGAGTCAAATGCCCCTAAGGCACATTCTAGTATTTGAATGCAAGGGCGCCAATTCACTCTAACATGATCATACAACTTCTGGCATTAAATCTTAATAGGCCTGAAGCGAATGGAGACAATATTATGTACTACAGCCAATCTAAATATTTATAATAGTCGCAGTTTTAAATGATTCAAATTGAGTAGATACGTAGAGCAAAGGTGTACTGTTTACAAGTTAGTGATGAATTTTTGATTGAATTGTATTTGGTGGATTCAGAATTATGCAACTAAAGTTTCAAACTGTCAAAGTAAGAGAGACATTGGCATATAAAAACATTGTCACCACCATTGAAAGTCAATGGGAGATGGTTAAATTCTAGTTTTAGTTCAGGGCATGTAAGGTGCAATTCCAATACAAAATTTCATTACAAGTTCTTCTTCAGAAATTGCTTTCCCACTGTATAATTCGGACAGCAACTATTTTTTGAAGGCTTAGTATATCTTGAGTTACAGTCAGAAATGGGTTGAACTGCTTGGATTTGTAGTTGCCCCTCTAAAATAAAAATGGAGTGTAATCACCCCAGCTCCGGGACAATTTGGGCCATGGTAAAAATTTTGGGAAAATTAGGGGAGAAGTCCATTGAGAGGCTTCTCACTGTCGAAAGTGAGAAGGCCCATTTTCCAACTAAGTATTGGGTTTTGAGATGAGATTCTCTATAGTGAATAGTGTGAGGTCTGTTTGCTTGGATTATCACTCACTCTTGTCTTCAATGTTCTTTAACTACACCTCATTAATGTGCAATCTCTCATTCTTCCAACTGTTGGATAGAAATTAGACACTAAGAATTCCTGAATGGAAGTCAAAGCAGGTTCCTAGCAACTCCAGCCTATAGTTTGCTCCAACTGATGTCCATCTTGAGCTCCTGGTAATACCTTCACTGGGCATCCTCCATGCTGCAAGCAGCCCATGGTTGCTGGCATCCAACATGCGCCAGTCTCTCAACATCATCAGGATATCTCTGATCCACTTACAGTACGGTTCTGCACTTTAATGCTGCAATTTGGAAAGCACCAGATTTTTTCGCAGCCATTCTGCTGCAAAGACACTTTATGCATAGGGACAGGCACCCAGCTCAGGGGTAGAACCTGATCGCACATCACGGCTGCTTTCTCGCTTTCTCGGTGCTCACTTGTAGTTTACTTAAATGCTCACAGCATCCCTGCCTTATCTTGCCTTTAAGCGTGTCAAAGGTTATTGCATCTCACCTAACCCTAAGCTACACAGAGATTTCAGCAAGAATCAATGGCAATCGTAAAGAGTAAGGAATGTCTAATCACTTTTTCATGATATTACTATCTATTATAATTTTGCCCAAAACTTGCATTTTGGCATCATCTAACTCTGTCATCAAGTATTGGACCTTGTAGCTTAGTTCTCGTATTAAGCTATATTCAATTCTTTTCAGTAGTTTTTGTAAATTATTTTGTTGCTGTGGTTACCGTCGCACATTGTTTATTTTTGCTAGTGTGTGTGAACAGTGCCGCATGTGACAATAATTTGGACAGTGCTTTATCTAATGATATCATCTACATGTGATTGATATGTAATTATTTTTCATTTATTACTAGGATGCAAATTTTGCAGTTATAGAAAAATACATGTGTAATGCACTAATATTTCAAAATATCTGGGATAATGGGCAACAAATAATTTGCTTTGCAGGCTTTTATCTCAAAATTTCTCAAGCATTATTTGGCTTTTAATTAACAAAAGTAATAATTGTTTCTAAATGTCTTTAAAGGCATCAACAACTGAAAGTTCTAATGAGGCTTCAACATTGCAATAAGGTATAAATAACTGCACAAGTAGTAGAAATCAACGGATAGATTGAGACAATTAGCTCTTCCAAATTGTAGTTAAGACTTAGCTAGATACAATAAAGTGAAAAGTTTTAATTTATCCTTTCACCATTGGCAAGACCAACATTGTTGTTCAGCCCTAATTGCGCTTGGGAGGCCATTTATTTGAAATGCTGCAGTCCATGTGACGTAGATCCACCCTTGGTGATTTTGGAAAGAGATAAAAGTCTTGCTATGTTTTCTGCAGCTTGCCGTAAGCATGCTGTTTGGAGACTGAGCCCATTGACCACAGCCTAAACAGAACTTTATTTTGGTGTTGAATTGTTTCATTACTCTTGGCTATTTTTCTTCGCTATCTTTCATCTCACTTTCCATCAATGCCATGGGTTGGAGCAATTTTAAAACTGGCAGTACAAAAGCAAAATGCTATAGATTTTGCAACTTCAAAGAGGAATGTTTGGAAAGATACTGCTGGAGAAACTCAATAGGTCTGGCAGCATTCATGATTCCTCATGGAATCATGCAGGACTTGAAACAATTACCACTGTTTCTCACTCAACAGATGATGCCAGACCTGCTGAGTTTCGCCGGTACTTACAACACTTACTGTTTATATTTCAGATCTCCAGCATTGGCAGTAATTGCTGTTAAGTTAATGTCAGCAAGAAATGAACTCCATTTGCCCTTCAAGGACATTTGCATGGGCTGTAAAAGATGCTCGGCAAACGAGTGTGAATAACATATTTAAGTTGGCTTTAGTCTCTTTCAATTAGCAATGCTGAAAGAAAAATCCCTGTCATCACAGTAAATCTGGATTTTGTTCAATGGAGTATTCAAGATAGTGCTGTTTTTGTGTGATATGCCAGACATGTTTCCAGGAGCAGCCAAAAAGACTGCACCAAAGATTGAGTATTTTCTGCACAAAAACAGAAGTTACTGGAAAAGCTCAGCACGCCTGGCAGCATCTGTGAAGAAAAAATCACAGCTAACATTTTGGGTCCAGTGACCCTTCCTCAGAACTGTGTGTTGGTACTTTGTGAACTTGATTTTGGTGTGTGCTAACAACATTGGAAATGTTGCTAAGTTGTTGTGATGTCAATAAGGAGTTTGCACTGGTACAAATTTAAAAAGTGTGTTTGTGTATCTATACAGTGTATGGGATTTGAGATAGCATACCATGTGGCTCCTATATGCTGACAGTTTGAAGAAGAGACCTGCACTGTCCAGAACATGTATAGATTCATAGAATCCCTACAAGTGTGGAAACAGGCCCTTCAGCCCAACAAGTCCACACTGACTCTCAGAACATCCCACCCAGACCCATCCCCCTATAATCCACCTAATCTACACATCCCTGAACACTATGGGGCAATTTAGCATGGCCAATCCACCTAGCATGCGCATCATTGGACTGTGGGAGGAAACCAGAGCACCCAGAGGAAACCCACACAAATACGGGGAGAATGTGCAAACTCCACACAGACAGTTGTCCAAGGGTGGACTTGAACTCAGGTTCCTGGCACTATGAGGCAGCAGTGTGCACCACTGTGCCACCATTCCACCGCAGCACACATAGCTGAACTACCGTTGAATAAGTATGCATTTTATTGTGTCCCTGGTCCCATCTTGAGTGGCAAGTGTTTTGTGTGTTCAGTAATAGTTATCAAAGTTTAACAGGACATAACAGTAGAGATTTTTCTGATGAAGGGTTTAGGCCCGAAACGTCAAGTTTTCCTGCTCCTATGATGCTGCTTGACCTGCTGTGTTCATCCAGCCCCATGCTTGTTATCTCGGATTCTCCAGCATCTGCAGTACCTTTTATCTCAGGACATAACAGTAATTAGTTTAATCAGCATTAAAAACTCTGGAAATACCAAAATCAATAGGAATCAGGGAAATCTCTTCAATGGTTGCAGTCATAGCTAGCACAGAGGGAAATAGTTGTGGTTGCTGGACGTCAGTCTTTTTAGTCCATTGACATTATTTTGTGAGTTCCTCGGGATAGTGTCCTTAGCCCAACCATCTTTAATCGCTTCATCCGTGACATTCTCACCACAAGATTGGAAGTGGGTTTGTTTGCGAATTTTTGCGCAATGTTCAGCACCATTCGCAATCCTCAGATATCGAAGTGAATCTGTATTAGGTACACATGGACAAAATCCAGGCATGGGCTGAAAAGTAACAGTCATGTCAAACAAATGCCAGGCAATGACCATTGCCAACACGAGTGAAGCTAACCATCCTTCCTTCATATTTAATGTCATCATCGTGCTGAGCCTTCCAATAGTGATATCTTTGGGATTACCCTTGACCAGAAGTTGAAATGGACCTCAGTCCAGCTAGGAGCAGGTCAAAGGCTGGGAGTTCTAAGGCATGGGCCTCTTAACTCCACAATGTTTGTCCACCACCTACTGGACATAAGTTTGAAATGTGGTCGAAGGGTCCTGACCCAAAACATCAGCTTTCCTGTTCCTTTGATGCTGCTTGGTCTGCTTTGTTCCTCCAACTCCACACTGTGTTATGTCTGACTCCAGCATCAGCAGTTCTTACTATCTCTGGCTCATTAGTGTCCTTTAGCGAAGGAAATCTGCTGTTGTTACCTGCATGTACTACATGTGACTCCAGATCCACAACAATGCGATTGACTGTCACCCTTTGGGTGATAAGTGCTGGCCTAACCAGTGACACCACCTATCATAAATAAATGCTTTTACGAAGCTATGTATTTACTGTTTTTCGCATGGTACATGCTTTGCTTTCATAATACCTAAGTCCAGATATTTTGCTATGAGGAAGGATGACTCATCGATGTTTTCTACTATTGATCTTGATTGCTAGGAAACAATCTGGGTGGCAATACCAATTAAATCACATCAAAACTATAGCTATTCAACATCATTTACTGCATCACAATAGACATTGATGGCATCTGCTGCTACTAATTTGTTGCTAGGTGTGAAGTATATAATTTAAATAACACTGAGAGGTTCTGCCAGTGAGTTCAGCTTCATTCAGATTAGACAGTGGCTCCCGAGTGTAATTTTTATAATGCGCTGAAAATCCTCTGAAAGAAAACTCACCAGATTCTGCCTGTTAAACATGCAGATACCTGTTAATAAGCTTTAAGCTTTACAGCCACAATTTCAAACCACTTGCCAAAAATAAATGATCTGGCCTTTATGAAGCCAAACCTTCATTACATATATTTTAAAGGCAGAATGTTACCTTGTCTGCTGCTTTATTGCAAGGTAGATTAATGAGAAATGAATTTGTTAATCATTCATCATATTACTAATTGTCTTTTTCCTCCCTCGTACTTTATACCTGTCACTTTGGCACGAATCAATCAGTTCATGATCGATCTCGTGGCTTCAGATCTACTCATGCAGCCACATGATAAACAGCAGTGTATTGATACCTCAATTTCTGTTAAAAATGGAAAGCAACACAACTCCTATATCTGCTAGGATTCATGTTGCGGTCTACCAGCCTGTCCCTTCCTCACCACTCAAAGCTGTTATGCTCCTGAAAACATTTAATGAGATCCATAAAGTAATTTCCAGCCCACATATAAGAATGATCAATCAATTCCACAGTGTGCTAGTTCCATGATTGCCAATGCTTAATGATTCATTGATATTAGGGATTTGCTGTTGTCTGTGAAAATTGTACTGAGCAACCTTATGATGTTCAAGGCTCTAGCTAAATGCAATTTATTTTGTTGACAGTAGTTCTGAATCTGGCAACAAAATCCCAAATTATCCTTCCTGCTGTAAGCCAGTGGTACACCAGTTTAAGCCTAGTTTTCAGTGATGATGCCATCTCTCCCAATGCCCTGAATAAGGAAAAGTGACTCACAACTGAATTTTAATGCAGCTTCAAAAAAACCATGGTGTACAGTGGAATAAGATCTTCTCCTCTCATCTCTGTAAAGTAGCCAACATAGTATGACTGCAAAGAGTCATGAGATATTTTACTGTGTGAAAGGTGCAATACCAATGTTATTTGTTGTTGTTTTTAACCCTCTTGTTGACAGGCCTAAGGAGTAAAAACAAAATTTAAATTTCTTGCACTGAATTTTCTTGCGGAATTTTTAAAATCAGGGTGAATTACAGCTCAGGAAACTTAACATGGTCATGGTAGCATGACAGATTTATAATTTTTCTGGAGGCAGCCAATAAAGATGCAGACAGCTGAAGCCCTGTCCAATTAATGATGGTGATGCATTCCAGCCTTTGGAAGCCATATCAGAATGGTACATGGTCAGGGCTTTCAGGCTGTGATGCAGGTGATTTATGTCCAGCAACAGAAATGGCACCAATTTTAATGAGTGTACTTTTAGTGGGAGGGTAGTCGTTGTCACAGAACAGAAGTAATCATTAACTAAGGACATTGGTCTTCATGCAGTCACTGAGGCTGCTGCCTGACAATAGATCCTATGTGTGACTTACTGCCAGTAAATAAATATAAGCCTTCAAATGAGCTACATCTTGCCCTCACCCATCTTTTTGGACTCTAGAAACAGCAGGTGTTAAGTTGGGTTATTTTTTATTAATTCAAGGGAAGTGGGCATTACTGTCTAGGTCAATATTTATTGCCCATCAATAGCTGCCCAGAGGATAGTTAAGAGTTAACCATATTGCTGTTGGTCTATAGGCTGGACTCCGTAAGGACAGCAAATTTCCTTCCCTAAAGGACATCGGTAAACCAAATAGGTTTTTCCTGACAAATGACAGTGCTTTTGTGGTTATCATTAGACTTTAGTTCCAGGTTTTCATTGAATTCAAATTCCATTATCTGCAATGGTGGGATTTGAATCTAGCTCCCAAGGACATTACCTCAGTTGCTCAATTATTAATATAGCTTTAATACCAATAGGCCATCACCTCCCTTGATGGGTGGTTGAGATCAGGTTGGAACATGTGCAACATAGATAAATTGCATACAAGCTATGAAATTACCCCAGTCTTGGCTGATTAATGAATTGAATTGACTGTCTGAGACTTCTAGATCCATCATCCCTAGGTGCCAGCTCTTGAAAAATCATGTGGAGTCGGTAAATTGACACATAACTGGCATACTCCATTTCACACCTGCCCACTTTTGTGTGGCAAAATTCATCCTTATCTGTTTTGTCAGTCAGCTTTGTCAAGTTGATCAACCAGGACCTCATAACGACCATTGAAGGGAAATTCAGAGGAAGAGCTGGAGAAGCTCAGTAGGCCTTGCAGCATCTGTGGAGAGAGAAGAAGTTAAAGTTTCAGTTCCGATATGATTCTTCTTTGCAATAAGCCATCAATTCTACTATTCACAGCATGAATACTGCTCGCTTTTTTAATTCTCTCGTGTAACATGGGCATCATTGACTAGCCAGCGATTATTGCCTGTGCCTAGTTGCCCTTGAGAAGGTGGAGGTGACCTATCTTCTTGAACTGCTGCAATCCATAGGTAGACACACAAAACTGTGAGGGAGGGAATTCCAGAATATTGACCCAAAAGCAATGCAACTTTCAGATAGAAAAGCTGCAGGCACATACAGAGAGAAGTGCTGTGGATGGCATGGCAGAAATGGATGGATTGGACAGGGACACAAAGTGAGTGAGACGATCAGGTCAGCGGTCCATGACATATGGGAGCTAATGTGAGAATTTAAAGGGCAGTGCATTATTGTATACAGGAGTTTAAGTAATTGGCTAATCTGCCTATTCAGCCTGAAGCACTTAAAGAAACCATAGTAATAAATAATAGTAGATCCATTTACAGACATCTTATGTTACTGTTCTGAAAGAACTGTTATGACCATCTCAATTTGATTTCAATAGAAAGAATGCTGTGCATTTAAGTTATGTGACAATTTAGATTTCCTACCTTTTTAATAAGATCATTTAGCCTTGCAATTCATTGTCACTTGGGAGTCTGGCAGATAAACTCAACAATCCCCACAGCAACATTCGCTTGTCAGATTAGCACATGGTCTGTTTTTGCATCAAGCTTCAGACAACTTTGAGCAATAATTTGTGGAGAAAATCATTGCTTCATTTTCTTTTCATGTTAATTGTTGAAAGTGTAGTATTGAAACAGAATTTCATATAAGCCTCATTTAAATTATTTATCGGACATTTAATAGAACAAACTTGTATCATAGCTTATTTTCAGCTGAGATTTCCTCCTCAACGAATTTGTCTTCAAAGTTCCAATCCTGCCAATATCATGTTAAAATTATGCTAATAACATTGCAACATAATCATTCTTTATGGCCTGTGGACGTACCTGCATAATCACATTGTGGAATAATTTTTAAAGCCTGTGGAAGTGACATTTTAATATAAATTTCATTCTTCAATCCTAACAGTGTTCTAGACATTGCAAATGTAGCCTTCAGCTAATGATCACCCACTTAATGCACTTTTAAATCCTCCTTTCTTTTCTCATGTAAGTATCAATTCCTCCTCCTGTCTTTGGTATATGTTCAGGAAACAAAACAAATATCCACGCTACATTTGAAGTCTCTGCCAATCTTAAGCAAGATGTTGGTATCAGGATGATGTGTATTATTCACTTGTGTACATTTCTCATTACTCCCTCTTTAAGAAAAACGGGCCTGTTTGAGAGAGAAACTGAATTTCTCAAATCTGTAATACGATCCAATTCTGCCCCTGATAACAAGGTGTAGGGCTGGATGAACACAGCAGGCCAAGCAGCATCATAGGAGCAGGAAAGCTTGGCGTTTCGGGCCGAGACCCTTCATCAAGCTTCCTGCTCCTATGATGCTGCTTGGCCTGCTGCGTTCATCCAGCCCCACACCTTGTTATCTCAGATTCTCCAGCATCTGCAGTACCTTTTATCTCTGATATGATTCTGCCCCAATCTCGTTTCTTTCTAAAATTCTTTCGTACCTCTAGATTTTACTCTACCAATGCAGTCTTGGCCAACCAACCATGTTACATTGCCTGTATACATGAGGTTCATCCAAAAATCTGCATACTAACTCATGTTTCTTTTTTCTTGTTCATTAAAGGGGTGTGCGTGTCTCATTACCCATCCATTAGTACGCTTGAGAATGTAGTGGTGAGCTGCCTCCTTGAGTTACTGACGTCCATTTTCTAAATGACGCTCCTTTGGAGGAAATTCCAGGATTCTGACTTGGAGGTATATTTCTGAGTCAAGATGGTGAGTGCCTTGGAGGGAAACTTGCAGTTGGTGATGTCCCTATGTTTCTGCTGCCCTCATCTTTCTGGATGGACATGGTCATGGGTTGGAAGAAGGACATTTGGTGAATTTCTGCAGTGCATGCTGTAGATGGTACACATTCCTGCTACTTTGTGTTTTTGGTGGATGAAATGAAGATGGTGCCGATCAAGCAGGCTGCTTTGAACCACATGGTGTCAATCTTCTTGAGTGTTGTGGGAACTGTAGGCAAGTGGGGAGTATCCTATCACGCTCCTTGTAGATAGACTTGTGCCTTGTAGATAGTGGGCACGCTCTGGGGAGTCAGGAGATAAATTACTCACTGCAGGATTCATAGTCTCTGACCTGCCCTTGTGTTACATTATTTATTTGGATAGTCCAGTTTAGTTTATGATCAGTGGGAACTTTCCTTGGATGTTGTTAGAGGATTAGTGATAAGAAAGTGTTGGAACTGTCATTAAATGTCATGGTGGTCATGATTAGAATCTCTTTTTGTGGAGATTGGTCATGGTCACGACACATATGTTGCTTGCTACTTATCAGCCCATGTTCAGATATTGTCCAAGTCTTGTGGCATTTAGGCCCACACTGCTTCAATATCCGAGGAGTGGTGAATGGTACTTAACATTGTGCGATCATCAGTGAACATCCCCACTTCTGACCTTGAGGTGGGGGGAATCTCGTTGATGAACCAGCTGAAGATGATTGAGCCTAGGACACTACCCTGAGGAACTCATGCAAAGATGTCTTGGAACTGAGATGACTAAACTGCAACAATCGTAACCAGCTTCCTATGTGTCAAATAGGCAGAGAGGTTTCCCCCAAATCCCATTGATGCTAGTTTTTATAGGGCATTTTGATGTCACATCCAGTCGAGTGTGTGTCAAGTTCAAGTGCATTGACTCTCACCCTCACCTCACCTCTGGAATTCAGCTCTTTTTTGCCATATTTGAACCAAGGCTGCATCAAGGTCAGGAGCTGAAAGATCCTGACAGAATCAAAACTGAGTATCAGTGAGCAGGATATTGCTGAGTCGGTGCTGCTTGAAAGCACTGTTGGTGACCATTTCTATCTTTTCACTGATGATCAAGAATAAATGGATGAAGTGGTAATTGACTGAGTTGGATTTCTTTTTCTTTTTAATATGAAGGACATAACTGGGCTGTTTTCCACATTGGTGGATAGATGCCAGTGTTTTACCTATACATACTGCACAGCAAGTCCTGCAGCGCAAATATTTGGCACTGTTGCCAGAATGTTGTTGGGTCCCATTGTTTTTGCAGTATCCAACGCCTTCAGCGACATCTGTATATCATGGGGAGTGAATCAAATTAGCAAGAAGCTGGCCCCAGTGAAACTGGGGAACACTTCAAGAAGATGGTTGTGACAGCTTTAGCCTTAACGTTTACACCGATGAGCTGCACTTCCCCATCATTGAGGGTGAAGATATTTGTGACGTTTCCTCCTCAAAAAAGTTGTTTCATTGTCAATCAGCATTCAGACTGGACTGCAGAGCAATGGAATTGCTTAGCCCTGTCTATCACTTGCTGCTTACGCTGTAGCACACAGTAGTCCTTCGTATAGCTTTGTCAAGTTGATACCTTATTTTTAGGAATGCCTGGTACTGCTCCTGGCGTGACCTCTTGTATGCTTCATTGGACCAGGGATGATCCCCTAGTTGATTGATAATTGTAGAGTGGGAGATTTGCCCAGCCATGAGGTTGCTGATTGAGTTAGAGTATGATTCTGCTGTTGCTGATGGTCCACAGTGCCTAATGGATGTGCAGTCTCATGTTGCTTGATCTGTTTGAAACATATCCCCTTTAGCTTGGTGGTCGTGCCACACAACACAATGGAAGGCATCTGCAATATTACGTCAGGATTTTACCTCCACAAGGTCTGTGCAGTAGTCATTCTCAATCTGTCCATGACATTATCAACATCTGAAAACAATCTGATCAGTGAGGATGAGGTTAAGTATTTGTTTCCCTCTTGTTCATTCCCTATTGAGGCTCCTTCACCACCTGCTACAGACCCAGTCTGGCAGTAATGTCATTTCACCCAACCTGTAGTCATGCTAGTCTATCTTGGTAATGGCCGTGAAGTCCCTCACCTAGAATACATTGTGTGCCCTTTCTATCTTCAGTGTTTCTTCCAAATGCTGTTGAACATGCAATAATGATTCATCAGCTGAGCAGATGCAATACTTGGTAATCAGCAGAGAGCTTCCTTGTGATACTTTTCTTGATGCCAGGAGATTCATGGGATCCAGAGTCGAGGTAAAAAAGTCCCAAGGCAACTTCCTCCTGACTGTATATCAGAGTGGTGCCACTTCTACTGGGCTATTCCTGTTGATGGGTCAGTACATACCAAGGTGTGGTGATAGTATTTCAGGGACACAGTATAAGGTGTTATTCTGTGAGCATGAATATGTCAGGCATTGTTTGACTAGCCTTTAGGACAGTCCTACCAATGAAACCACTAATCCCTGATATTGGTCAGGAGGACTTTGAAAAGTCACAAGGCTGCAGTTTCCGTTGCCATTTCTGATGCCTAGGTTGAAACCACATCATCCAACCAGTTTTTGAGACTTTTTAGCAGTTTGATGCAATTGAATGGGTTACTGGGTTATTTCAGAAGTTAAGAGTCGACCACATTGCTGGAACCACATGTAGACCAGATCAAGTAAGGATGAGTATATTCCTTCCCTCCAGCAAATCAATGAACTAGATAGGCATTTCAATAATCGATTCATGACCATCATTAGACTTTCAATTCTGGATTTTATTGAACTTAAATTCAACTATGTGGCATAATAGGATTTGAAACCAATTGCCCAGAACCTTACCTGGGTCTTTGGATTACTAGTTCAGCAACAATACCATTGCAGCATCCCCTCAACCACATGTAGACCTGTACCAACCACAGGTTAACCAATATCTCCACTTTAAAATTCCCATCATTGTTTTCAAAACCCTCCATTGCTTTCTCCTCTTGTATTTCACAATCTCATCTGTCCCACAACCCTTGAAGGTAACTACACTCCTCTAATTCTGGCCTCATGAGCACCCCCAATTTTAATCAGACCATCCTGCAATGTCTGAGTCTTCAGCTGAGGCGCTAAGCTTGGGAATTCCCTGCTTAAACCTGACTGCCTTTCCACATCATAATACCATTGTGAAGCTGCTTTGCATTTTTTTTTATTGAAGATCAAGATTAAACCAAAGGTGACACAGTGGTTAACACTGCTGCTTGACAGTGCTAGGCACCTGGGTTCAATTCCACCCTTGGGCAACTGTCTCTGTGGAGTTTGTACATTCTCCTCAAGTCTGCTTGGGTTTCCCCTAGGCGCTCTGACACAGTCTAAACCTGAGATAATAAGATGTAGAGCTGGATGAACATAGCAGGCCAAGCTGCATCAGAGGAGCAGGAAGGCTGACGTTTCGGGCTTAGACCCTTCTTCAGAAACCTGCGCAGGTTCGATGACTTGGCTGTGCTAAATTGCCTGTAGTGTCCAGGGATGTACACGTTGGATTAACCATGAGAAATGCAAGGTTACAGGGATAAGGTAGGGGTTAACTCTGGGTGAGATGCTCTTCAGTGTCAGTGTGGACTCGTGGAGCCAAATGGCCTGCTTCCACTCTATAGGGATTTGAAGTTGCAATTGTTGTTCATTTAGTTAATCCATCAGGTATTTCTTCAATGTGACATATCTTCCTGAACTAGTAGACTTGCATTTATATTGTCTTTCCAAAATGTTATACAGTCAATGAAGTTCTTTTTGAAATATAGTTGCTGCAATAACATAATCCACCAGCGAAAGACAGAAAACATAGGGCTTGTAACAGTAAACTATAGTTCAGTCTTCTTTTTCTCACCTTTAAATATCATGAACAAGCTAAAATATAAGAGAATAAATCTAAGGAAAATCTTAAAACAATCGAGTAATTCTAATTTAAGGTTTAAAAACAGTAGCAATTTATTTTATTAGAATCCTGCTGGGTTGAAGCTAAAAATAATTATGCGAATATTTGTAACTTTTTTTGCAGGTTTTTCCTTCTCTTAAAATGAATAGTTCCAAAGAGCTGATTGCAGACAGTGTAAGGTAAACTTTCCCGTGAACTGGGTGAGGAAGAAGGATGTATATCTTCCACCACCCTGTGGCTGTTCTGAATTATTGCATATAGCACATCTCATTAAACCTGACCTGATGTAGAATTGCTTATGAAGAAAAACAGTCTTGACTTCTGCAAAATACCAGCTAAATCATCCTTGTCTTATCACTTCTCATTGCCTTATTCGTTACACACCTTTGGAGCGGGATGGACTTGAACCCAGGTATCCTGGTCCAGGGTAGGCACAGTACCACTGATGCAAAGCATCAGTGCATGCATGCAATAAAGACAGGGTTCAGGTCAGTGATTTGTTCATGAGTGTTCCAAGAAGAGCAAAACAAACTTGTATTTTGTCTTTCATGACCTCAATACGTTTCTCAGTGAATGAAATATTCTGTGAAGCGTTACAGCTGCATAATGTAGGAGACATAATATCCAGTGTTGTGTGCAGCACAGTGATATGTCAGCAATAAGAAAATGGCTGATTTATCTATTAGTGACAGTAGTTGAGGTATAAATGTCAACTTGCACTCTAGGAGAACTCTGCTGCTCTTCCTTGAAAATGTTGACACTCCAGTCAAATCTGTGTTGCATGCTGATTGATAGCATGATCTGCCTACTTACTGTACATACTCACAGTGCCAATGGCCTATCCAAAATGATACCTGTGACTCACTCCAGATGTGTTGTACATGGGGGGTAGATGTCATTTTGGACCCATGATAGCATCCATGGTGTCACAAATACAGAGGCTACAGATTTAAATTTTGCAAATCTTTACCCAGACTGGACAGAAAAAATAGAACTCAGTACCATGTAGTATGGTTGAGACGAATAGCAGAGATTTATTCAACAAAGAAAGGCTTGTATTTGTATGGCATGTTTTAGCAAACTCAGGATGTATCAAAGCATTCCACATGCAATTTAAGGGGAAGTCAATGTGAGCTTTGTCTCCAGCAAGGTATTTTACCAGTTGCAGAAATTCTTGTTATCTTTATAACATAAGGGACTGGTTATGGATATCATGATACTGAAGAATCCGAAAGACATTTATTACAGATATAAATGCATACAAACAGAAGTACCTGAATAATTAAGTTATTTAGATTGTAACGGAATGCAGCATGCTTTCAAAAGCATGGCATGATTCAAGTGATCCAAGGTAAGATGGATTATATAATCTTAATAAATTTGGGTCACGTGCTATGTTATCTGACAAAAACTGGCAAAATTTAGCACTATTTTTGCTGTCGCCTAATCATACTGGTAATTATTAAAATTCCAGTTCTATCTAGATGTTGTGAATTTCTTCACCTTATATCTTCATTTCCCTCTTTAGCTCTCCGTGCATGTCAGTAATGGGGAATGGCTACCAAATACCGTGAACTGATGACGACCGATGGAGTTAACGCTCTTAAAACAAAAAAAAGTCAAGTCTCATTGGCGCCTGAAGGAATGCATCACAGTACATCCACAACAGCTTCCTGCTATGATACAGTTAGTTTCACTGCAAAATTGCAATCATCACTGAAAAATAATGACCATAGTGAGTAATTCACTCATATAAAGTTATAGTAATTATTTTTCATGATTAAGACTGTCTGTATACTGGGCTGTTGGTATCCTTTCCTATAAACGGTCTCTGAGACCTTTGCCAATGCATTTTTTCAGCAAACATTGAGAAGAGCACTTTCATAGAAAGAAAACAAATGGATTAGTGTTTTAGTTATCACATTGGACCCTCAAAGGCATTTTCCCAGAAAAGCAGAGGAAGATCTGAGTAGCTTCTCTCTCTCAGCAGCTAAACTAGACTCTATACAATATGTAAAACAAATAAAATTAACACCTGACAGCCACAAACCCAAGAGCTGATCTCCGTTAAAAAAAAGCAATCTGGTTAATTCATTTGACTTCTAAGAAGTATTTCAAGTAAAAACATCCCAAAATCTATTTTTTGGTAAGCCTTTAAAACAAAAGATACAGTCCAGATATGTCCTTAGTCTTTTCAAATGTACTACCCTCCACAATTCTTTAAACAGAAAAAAAAAGTAACTAGTACTGACTAGTTTTTTTTTTAAATTCCAGATTTATTTCCCTACTAAATATTTGAATAATGACTAATCTCATGTGAGAATTAATGCCTGACTTTCAGCCATCAAATATTCAGTTTTCCGTATATAGTGATTATGAATTGATCTATTTGGCCTAGTTTTGTTTTGCCTTGTTCAGTTTTGGGAGTAGGTTTTCTTATTCACTCATGGTATGTGGGCGCCGCCAACTGAGCAGCATTTATTACACATTCCTAGCTGCCCTTGAGAAGGTGGAGGTGAGCGGTCTTCTTAACTACTACAGTTCATGTGCTCTAAGTAGATCTACAAAGCACTTAAGGAAGGAATTCCAGTGACAGTGAAGAAACAGTGATATAAGGCCATAAGCCCATAAGACATAAAAACAGAAATTAGGCCATTCAGCCCATTGAGTCTGCTCTGTCATTCATTAATACGTTATATTTCCAAGTAAGGATATTGAGCGGCTTGGAGAGGAGCTTATAGGCGATGGTGTTTTCAGAGGCTGCCCTTGTCCTCTAGGTGGACATAGTGGTGGGTTTGGAAGGTGCCATCTAAGAATCTTTGGTGAATTTCTGCAATACATCCTGTAAATAGTTCACACTGCTGCAACTGAGCATCCGTGGTGGAGGAAGTGGTTTCTTGGGGAGGCGGAGCCATATTACCAGACTGCTTTGTCCTGGATTGTGTCAAAACTCTTGAGTATTGTTGGAGCTGCATCCAACCAGGCAAGTGGGGAGTATTCGATCACATTTCTGACTTGTGCCTTGCAGATGGTGACCAAGATTTGGGGAGTTAGGAGGTGAGTTACTCACTGCAGTATTTCTAGACTCTGACTGCTTTTGCAGTCACTGGTAGTAATAGTCTGAATCTTTACACAACTGCTGTTTTCTCATTAAACAGAGATACCATACATTAGCTTCAGACAGATGTCTTCTGCTGAATTCTGAACTACTGTGTTATCGATCAGGCCAAACCTCTGAAAATATTCTAAGATGACAGCCTACACCCTAACTTTTTCTAATTTTACAGGTAAATATAAGGCATCGTGTTCCAAATGCAATTCAATTGGTCAAGATACTCGATGTTAAGCAAAACACGCTTTATTTTTACACTACGGTTAAAATCCAGACCATATAAAAATAAAAGAAAGAAATTGGCTTAACTGTAACGCTATAGAAATGCTTAACAAAATAATCAATATATTGACTGCCAATTAACCGTTCCAATATAATAATATCCATAAACACAGCCTTGGCAATGGCAAAGTCAGTAAAATAGATTGTCTCAAATGCAATTCTAGCAGCAGGAAGAGAAACCGCAACGTTTAGCTGTTACAGAGAGAAAGGTAAGAGCTTCCATATCCAGCTTCAATGGTCCAGCAGCAAGTGTAGAAAGCTAAAACAAAAAATCCTGGTTGTGTGGGAGCTAGGCCCTAATCAATCAGGCTGCTTCTATTTTTCCAACTTTTAAAAAAAATTCTCAAGACCTCACAAGCTGTTTACTCTTTGACCTTGAGCAGACAGCCCAGCGCATCTGTCTCAACCTTTCTTCATTAATAAAAAGGACAAAATGCATGTCTTACAGTCACAGTATTGTCACAATAGCCAGTGACCATTGTCAGTGTCATTGTCAACAGTTTGGTATTTCTAAACACATATCAGAATATTGATCCCTCACAAGTATTATAAACACAAAGAACTGTGGATGATGAAAATCTGAAACAAAAACAGAGAAAGTGCTGGAGAAATACTGCAGGTTTGGTAGCATCTGTGGAGAGAAAAACAAAATAAATATTTCGAGTCCTGTGGCCCTTCATCAGAGCTTGGCTCTTCAGCATCCACAGTTCTTTGTGTTTAATGTTTAATTCACTGTCACATCTCTTTCGGATATGCCCACCATGAAGAAGTTCTGCTTCACTTCTGACAGGATTTCCATTTGAAGTTTGCTTATAGTTCACCATCACTCCTTTTGTTTTCCTTCCTAGTGTTTGACAAGGTATTTGCCAAAACTTACTTTCACAATCATATGAGAAGGTGATGGCCTTATGGTATTGTCACTAGACCATTAATCTAAAGACTCAGGTAATATTCTGGGGACATGGGTTCATATCCTGCCATGGCAGATAGTGAATTTGAATCCAATAAAAATCTGGAAACTTAAGACTGTAATGGTTACTGTGAAACTGTTGTCAATTGCCAAAAATACCAATCTGATTTACGAATGATCTTTAGGAAAGGTTTTCTATTATCCTTATCTATTTTGATCTACAAGTGACTCCAGACCCTCACTAATGTGGTTAACACTTTTCCCTCCGGGCAATTAGGGATAGGCAGGAAATGCTATCCTAGCCAATGATGCCCACATCGTGTGAATGGATAAAAAAAAAGTCACTTCCCATTTCTCAATAACTGTCCACAGCTTGCCTCATGGGGATTCCAACTGAAATATCATCCTTATTGTTTCAAATCCACCCAGGATCACTACGTCTCTGTGATGTACAGTGCTCCTTGAACATATATTTTCACCTCATCCTTAGATCTAGACTCAGTGCCATATGCCATCACATGCATAATCTTGACCTCTTTCTCCATCAGTACCACCTTCTCTGACAAAAGGAAACATGACTCTAAGCACTAACTCTGTTTGTCTCTCTACAAATGCTGCCATACCTACTGCGTTTCTCCAGCACTGTCTGTTTTTGCCTCAAAACATTTTTTGTCAAAACATTTTTAGGCAAAAATTGGGGGAAGAGGTGTCAACTTTTAAATGGGTATATTTAGATTCATTGAATTTATATTCCCCAATGCTCCAATGGGATTTGAATTCTGACTCATACTGTAAACACAATGCTACTATGTGCTCCAATAAAGAAAAGTCACTTGTGGACATTGGAAAGGCAAGCTGCCACAAAGGATTTGTACCCATAAAACAATTAGCATGATAAAGTTATGGAAAAGGGAGGGCTAACTGAAGACAATTTTACAGCATTTTTTTTAGTCCATCTCTGGGCTTCCACATAGCTCAATTCCAAACTGGGCTTGATAGATACAATATATATCTCTTTAGTGCTTCTTTAGAAATTGGTTTATTGTAGTTAGTATGGCCTCTTTAAAAAAAATACAGTATGTCAGATATACTACTTTAAAAAATGATCCAATTAATAGAATGTCAAGGCATACATTTTAGATGATTTAAATAATGCAACAAGGTGTGCAGTGCCTAACCAGCATATTTCTGTTTTATATACTGAAGACAAACAATAAGTTAACTATTTCTTGTCCTACAATCAAGAGCACCCATTTTCTCGGTGGCTGGGATTAGGCTGACTCTGTGAATTAGTATATATAGAGGTAAAGGAGTATGTTGTTTTGTTGGATTATGCACATGCCTCAATACGGCAACAACAAAAACAACAATCTGATTTTTAACGGTGCCTTCAACATCTTTACTTCACAGAAACAAGGGTGCAGTCCTGATGTGTTGCAGGTTTTAACAATAAGTGAAGATGTGATGAGATCCTGATGGTGAACATTATTTTCTAAACTGTGCATTAGTCCACAGCAAACTGGCAATTTTCAAAGCACTGGACCTACCCGGTGTTTCACAACTAACAGGGAACACCAGTCCCAATCAAATGTGTTGCTGCATTAACTTGATATAGAACATAAGAGTTTTGAACATAAAATTAAGGAAATAACCGGCCCATGAAAAAAATTATAAAATTCTTTTATGCTTTAATCTTTACCAGCACTGGAAAGTGGAAGAGTCTTTTATGAAACCACCCTGTATACATATAAGGGCGGGTGAATAATAAGTGACAGTTAAGCGTACAGGCTCACTGTTTAATATGAAGAGTGAACACAAGTGTTTCACAGTGGTATCTATAGCTGACATTCCAATACTGGATATCTAACTGAGGGTCCTCAATTGAATAAATGTCTCATCCATGGGACCAGTGACATTTTTGACCATGGGGTGTCAGCAAAGTGGAGGTTGGAGGGAGCAGGGTGGGGGAAACATTTAGGGGAATGACTGGAGGACTAGCGGCAAGGGTGGGCTGCTGTTTGTGACCACCAGAATGGGGTTGGGGGGCTGCCGATCAAAGACACCAGAAGGCATGGAGCCTCCTGTGTGTGAATAGGGTGGGGGTTAGGGTTTAGGATTGCCATATTGCGTTAATAATAGCGTGAAGGCCAAGTTCAAGGAGGAAGCCTCTCAGGCCTTAAGATTGAGCGGGTCTCCAGGAACAGCTGAAAGGTTTCACTTGCTGTTCTGACATGGGGAAGAAAGGCTGCAAAGATCCGGGTAAGTGACAAGCAAACTCAGTTCCACATGGAGGCAGCAGAACTGGTGAGGGGTTAAGATAAGGACAATGGATAGTGCATGCACAATTAGTAAGGACGACACATTAGGCAGCATCGTCACAGCATTGCCCGGACATTTATCAGGAGTGATACTGAGACATCTCGAGGAAGCTTGTTGCGGAGCCACTTTGTATTAATCATTTGGAATCAATAGTGACCAGATGAAAACCTTTTAATCACCAAACTATGGCCTGCAAGCTTTTTGTTGGTTCATTTTACTCAAGAACAATGTAAATGAAATAGTACAGTATTGAAGTTCTTTGGTAAGTTTTTGAATAAGTTTGCTTCTGTTGGTTTAAGTCGACGCTGGTGACGTTTCAAGCTAAGGAAGAAATTATTTTCATGTCCTAGCCGCCATTCTGTCCCTCAGCAAACATTACTAACAATATGTTAACAACATTCAACTCACAGACTGTGGGATCCTACACTGCTAGAACAGGATCTGCCAGCATGAAGATTTTTCACATTTCAAAGTAACATCAATTTGGGACACTTCTGAAAGCATTTGTCTTTTTTTTCTGAACATATTAAAACAACACTATGCTTTCAAACTTCCTTCATGTGTGTTCAGATCAATGTGTACACAGGAACATGGACAGAAAATCTATCTGGGAAATTGAGACTAAATCCAAGTGAGGGAATACGAGATGGCATCTTCTTTCCCAATTGTATTTGTATCTAAACAACATCATAACAGAGAACAGATATCTAAAAATAAAAGCAACTCTGCAATCTTTGCACCAATTTAGTTCCCATTTAGAATTAAAATTTACTTCCTATTTTTATCAATTTAGTTCTGATTACTTGCCTAACATGCAGTACACACAGAACAGATGATGTGGAGTCATGTGATATAAAACATTTCTTCTATTTTGTCATGATGCATTTACTGTTTATATGGGATTAGCCTCATTGCATATAGCAATGGAAAAATCTTACCAGTCCCTATCTTTATAATGAGTTCCAACTTCACAACACTCTGACATCATACTCTGTCCCAAATCCAGCATTTTGTGTAACCCCAATTTTACTTTCTCCATCATTGATGACTGTGCTTTGACTGCTGGGACCCTAAACCCTCTAATTTGTTCTTTAACATCCTCACCTTATTACCAACTTTTGTTCCTCCTTCAAGATGTCGCTTAAAACTGAGCTTATTGACCAACCTTTTGCCGTTTATTCCAATATCCCCTGATTTCCTGGGTGTTAAGTTTTGCTTTATTCCTGTGTACAACCATTTATTACGTTAAATACATGTGACCTCATAGAATCATACAGGACAGAAGAGAGCCTATGCCCATTTGAATCTGTACCACTGAAAATACACTATTACCTACACTATTACGACTTTTCCCCACTAGGCCCATACCTTCGAATGTTATGATTCTTCAAGTATTCATCCAAGTACTTTTTAAAAATGCTTTGAGGTTACCGTCTCAACTACCCCTCCAGGCAGTGCATTCCAGACACTCACCACCCTTTGGTTGAAACAGATTTTCCTTATGTTCCCTCCAAACCTCTTTCCTTTCACTTTAAAAGTGTGCCCTCTGTTCTTGAGCCATCAACTAAGGGAAACAGCTGGTTTCTCTTCACCCTGTCCATGCCCCTCATTATGTTATTAATATTAGGAATGGCAAAGCATAAATGCCATATAAATGCAAGTCAGTCTTTCTTTCAGAATGACTCTCACTGGACAATAGGCAGCAATCCAGTCCGCAGGTTCTGCTGAATAGCAAAGTGTCTGCTTTGAAATTGCCTTCCATAATTTCAACTATACTTCTCAATTCAGTCAGTGACATGTAACCTCACAAAGGTCTATTCCTTATTGCAACATTAATTTGCAGTATTTAAATATTGATTACCACTCAATAAATTTGCAGTGATTACATCATTTGCATTACATGCTGTGAATATTAACAACAATGACTGTCAGTTTTCTTTAATTACTTGCAGACTTGCTTCTACCTCAGAGGTTATGGCTTTGAGACTAATTTAACCTTGAGAGCGCACAATCTGAGCTGATATTCTAAAGTAATGCTTAGGAAATGGCAAATAGTGGTTCATCGATATACTTATTATGGTAATATCATTTTTGTTATCCTATATAAGGACAGTTGTTGAATATTAGTGCAATTTCCACAATTTATTATCATTGAAATATGATGCTATTCTAATCCACTTAAACATGCTGAGAACTAACAACTGATTTCATTTGTGGTTTTCTATCTGTTAGCCCATTTAATGTATACTACAAATAATTTGGTTCTGTTGAGTCAGATATCTTGAAGTTTATTTGCAACATTAACTATCTGCAAGTCGATAATATTACAGGCTTGCATACACAGTTTTGGTTCTATGTTTATTGATATTGTTGTGAAAGGCATACACATACATAACTAGCTGACTACATTGATTCAATTGCACAGAGACAGAGACTGAAGGCGAGGCCAGTACTTTTATACCTGGACATCAATAACTGATAGAATGTAACTTCCTCAAAGATACAGGCCTCTTCTGGCCTGAAAACCATGCGATAACATAAGAAACACGTGCATTTAACATATTAAAATATCTTTAGGTACTTCAAGTGAATATAATCAGGCCGAAGTTGATTATGAGATCTTAAGCAAAAAGGTCAACTTTGGTCAAAAAGATAGGCTTTAATAGGGGAGAGTGTGGCAAGAGACTTTAACTTACAACTTTCTGATCTTTGACTCAGAAATGAGAGTCTTATCAACTAAGCCCCAGCTGTACCTTAATAATTTCTAGCGTATTTTCCAAAGTATATAGGAGGTGCATAACTTGCTATTTTAATTCATCAGTTTATAAGTGCACTGAAATTGTGTCTGATCTTGGTAGAAGATAAACCTGCAGGTTTTGAATGCAGGCTCCCTTTCTCCAAACAGCTTGCACATTGATCGGGCAGCAGTACATTACCTGCTTGACACACATGCTGACTTTGATTTTCAGTTTAAATCTGTGGGAAGATTTATGTGAGATGTTATTTTTACTAGTGTCCTGCTTGGCAACCCCTGATGAAGAAAATGGCAAAGGTTTTTTTTTGACTCTGAAAACTTGATTGGATAAAATTGCTCCCTGCCATTTGTGCTGGCCTAGTTATTACATTACATTAAAGGTGAACAATATATGTAAATTCGAAACATAGAGATGAAGGTGAAGAAATAAAACAGATGCCTGCTTATAACTAGAAAACTGCACAGCTTATTATGAGACTCTTAGGAAGAGGCCATTCAACCCTTTAAATCTGTCTTGCCATTCAGTTAGATGAGGGCTTTTGTCCTTTGATATCATCTGCTCACTCTGTATCCATAACCCTTACAACATTGACTTACAAAAATCTATCAATTCTAGTTTTGAAATTATTCATTGACCCCGGTCTCAATAGTTTTTTTGAGGAAGAGTGTTCCACATTTCCAATACACTTTGTGTGAAGGAGTGATATTATCAATGAACGATCCAACTCAAATATTAAGGTTATGCCTGTTTCCACTGTACTCAGCAATCAGAAGAAATTGTCCACTGCTATATCATCTTATACACTACAATTAAATCATCCTTTTAATCTTCAAGGCAATACAAGCCTAGTTGATGCAATCTGTTTCATAATTTAACTCTTTTAGCCTAGGATCTTTCTGGTGAAAGTAAATTTGCCTCAAATAAATTTGCCTCAAATATGGATTTATCTTTGGAGAGGCTCCAATTCTCTTTCATTGAGACTAACAGTGGTTCTGATTATTAACTCAGTCTCATCAGCAATAACTCTAGTATCCTAGAACCAATTGTGCCAATTTTTTAGATCATCTTTGAATGCATCTATATGTGTATTCTGTAAAATATTGAATGATTCACAGTCTGGTATGACCTGAGAAAATATATCAATTATTCAGAATTCAATCATTTTAATTTTAGAACTGAGATAGAATTTGAAAGTTGCTTTGAGATAATGTTTAGATGGGTAGTAAGGGAGTTGTAAATCAATATTTCCTGCAGAAATTTACAAACTTCTATTACACGTGCAGGCAGTCCCTCAGTTACGAATAGGTTCTGTTCTTGAGAACGTTCATAAGTCAACTTGTTCACAAGTCAGAACACAGTACAGTTCAATTTAAAAAGAGATAACAAGCATGGGGCTGGATGAACACAGCAGGTCAAGCAGCATCATAGGAGCAGGAAAACTTGACGTTTCGGGCCTAAACCCTTCATCAGAAATGGGGGAGGGGAAGAGGGTTCTGAAATAAATAGGGAGAGAGGGGGAGGCGGATACACTCACCTTTACTGGCTCCATCCCCGCCTCTTCGACTTGTCTGCCTCCTCTCCACCTATCCTCTCCTCTATCCATCCTCTATCTGCCTCCCCCTCTCTCCCTATTTATTTCAGAACCCTCTTCCCCTCCCCCATTTCTGATGAAGGGTTTAGGCCCGAAACGTCAAGTTTTCCTGCTCCTATGATGCTGCTTGACCTGCTGTGTTCATCCAGCCCCATGCTTGTTATCTCGGATTCTCCAGCATCTGCAGTACCTTTTATCTCTGATACAGTTCAATTTAAAATTGTCATTTGTCATACGATCAAAGGTTTGCTTACACCAGACAGTGACCAGGCAATTCATACGTGCAAGATGTGGCTTAAGTATAGAGCAAGCAGCTCGACTAGACTCTCCCATTGTAGTCTTCACTTCACCTCAGGGATTCATGTTAGTTACACTTGGTCTAACACTGAAACCTCTACAGTGCCTTGCAGAGTAGAGTAGATGCTCTGGAACAAAAGAGAGAGGGAAAGAATAAAAATGTCTTTTTATAACTCTGGCCTAGTGGAGATCAGTGTCTGTTGTTATGGAAACCTTTGTGGTATGAGGACGTGTCGTGCTTTCCAGCCTTGGACAACCATTGTGCTTTTTATATGAAGACATCTTATTCTCAGGAGAATTGGAGTATGTAATAAGGTCAAATCATTTATTGTATTTGGGAATTTTTGTCCATTTATTGTTCAGAACTTATTTTACTTCCTATAAACTTTAATCATAAACAGCTTACCCAATTGTCTTGATTTGTTTTCTGATGATACATTCCAATTTCAAAGATGTGCCATATCAACAAATTTTAGGTCCTCCATTTTAAGTCATTAAAAAAGAAACACATTATTTTGAAACTAAACGAGAATCAAATAAAGGCCAATAAAATTGTTTTTGGATAAACAGGGTCAGGAGGATGGTACCTGAAATAACCAACAGTGCTAATGAACATCCATTCTTGCAATGCTGTGTTGGAACAATTTATTTAGATCAAACCTTGAACTAAATACAAGGAAGGACTCAAAAAATGTTCACTTATATAGAACCTACCATGACATTAAGATATTGTGATGTGCTTCACAAACAATGAAATACAGCTTGAAGTGTAAGTACCACTGTAACATGGGAGAAATGGCTGCCAGGGTGCACATAGGAATTTCCATCAACAATGATATGATAATGACTAGTTAATTTGTTCTTTTGCAATGTTACTTTGAGGAATAAAAAATGAGTTTTGCTAAGAAAAAAGGACATGTTTTATTGAAGTGTTTGTCTTGAACTCTTCAGGGCAATTTGTAAAAATTCCAATTTAAGGGAAAACCAGCATTTATACTATGGAAAAGGAGAATGCTGATTGGTTGGCAAGTGGGCACTGAAGACTAAAGGCACTGTCATGGAGAATGTACCAGTTAATGAATTACAGTCAATTGGTAGGCTATGTTTAAGTTTTACAATAGGTAGTTTGGCTGTGAATGGCCAAGACATTGTCCTAAGAAATGAACCAGTGAATGGCTGTTACCCACTTTGTTGTGCTTAAACAGATGTAGTGCATATAGATATTCTTTCTACCTAGAAAGATCAGGGACCTGTGCATATCTAGCTTCCATTACACACAAGTGCACCAAACTATAAGACTGACTGACGGTCCTAGATTGGCTGTCAGTTTAATTCTTCATATAGTCAGGATAATCCAGCAAATGCTGTCCAACTGTAAAATTACCTCTAATATTGAACACTGCTTTGACTTTAGAAAGTGTAGACTGGTTGGTTATGGTCAGTACTTTGCTTGCTGCAAACATCTGAAGGGAAAGGCTGTTTGAAACAATCTACCAGCCTTTGGAGTATGAATCCTATGTACTTAGCATCACACACCAACTCAAATTCATATACCACCCTGAATTTGCCAGGAAACCAATGACAACTTAGCTGTTTGTTTTAATCAAAATAGCATGTAGTAAGGTAGACACCGACTGTGGGGGCAGATGGAACTTAATTTAACTCATTGTTCAAAAGACAGTGTCTACCATTCCGACTCAAAATAGTCTTGCTTCTCTCACCAGGATCTTCGTTGAATCTAAAGATATATAAATATATGCTACTTGCAGATTAGTCTCAACTGAAATAAATGGGAAAGCTTTAGATGGCATAATATTTTTCAATTAATGTGGAAGCAACATGTGTATCTAGAAATGCAGTCAAGATCAATTACTTTACAGCAGGATGGGATCAGCATGATAAAACCAATCAGGCATGACAGCAAAGCGGTCAGATAGTAAGATGAGTTTATTGGAGAACTGATTTCTACACCTTCCTCAGATGCCTAACCCGGCTTTCTCTAAATAGGTTTGCCTTATTTCATTTGAAGACAACTTTTATAACCTTGACAATTATCCACCTCTCTGAAACTTGATTAACATTCAGGATATTGTGCTTGTGATGATATGAACACACAACTGTGTCTAACCACACAAATGAGCTTAAAAAAAACTAGTATTCAAAGATAATTATCCTTGTACCCCCAGCCACAAAACAATAACACATTAGAGCAGAATGCTGTTTAAATATTTATGTTCTACAATTATTTAATTGAAATGTAAATAATGGCACAGTCGAGACCTGTTCTTTTCATACTTCATTTTAACTTAATTTGATAGTTATCAGAAAATTACCGCTTCATTCTCTTGATCTCTCAAATTGCACATCAACCCTCATTTCAATAAAACATGATTACCTACAGCCCATTAAAGGCAGCCTAATATCTATTGCCAATAAAGACATATACCCGTAGCCATAGCCATTTCTTAATTCCAAAAAAAATCAACAAAAAGCATACATCAATTGCAGTGGATTCAATAATAGTCATTGCTAGCCATTGTATTTACCCCAGTGTGTTTCAGAAGCTGCAGTTATCAAGATAATGCAGAATTCTATAATTTAGCAACATTCAGGCTCAATGGCTTATAAAGCAATGAAATATCAACTCTTCCCTGGCTGATAATTATATTCTCAGAATGTACTGTCGAATAAAAATTAGAACTTTTCTGCATGTTATGTTTCTTTCCCCTGTATTCGCTCATCTCCCGTTTTACCACCAATATCTATGTTCAAACACAAGTGCAGGAACAATGAAAATGTTCAGATTATTCTTGGACTTTGTAAATTCTTAGGAAGATAACAGAAGTGCTTATGTTAGAAAGGTTCAGAAGTTACTGGTGCTGTATAAATGTAATTCCTGAGCCTGATCTTTGACATGGAGAAAGCAGCATACATACCCAAACATGTAGGTCCAGGCCCACTCAAAAATGGACCACCTCCAAACAATGTGGGAAAGCTGTTGCATCTATCATGGGCACCCATTGTTGACAAATGGTCTCAGGTAAGTATGGAGATAGGGAATATGCAGAGTCAAGTGGGTGTTGGAAACTACAAGAAGGCAGAGATTGTGAAAAGTGCTGTGAAGTTGGACAGAATCCTCACCTCTTATTGTGGCCTCAGTAGTCTCCTTACTTTCTCCTTCTGTTAGACTAGGCATCTAAATTGTTTTATTGTTCCTTTAATATTGGCTGCACAATGATCCTAGTGCTGTAATCTTTATGTTACTTCTATGGCCCTTGGTAGGAACAAGGTCAAGGCCATCCTCCATTCAATTTGCTGAGGTTTTCCTCGTGAGCACCTTTTGCTGAAATTTGTAGAGGTCCTTTGTCAGTAAATTATTTGAACAGTTTCCCGCAATACGGTCGATTTAAATTGGCTCAAGGAACTGAACAATCAAGCAGCTTGCAGCGACAAAAAAAAAACTGTGGCAAGTTTCTACAAAGCTTACTGTACAAGCAATGGAAAAAAAACACTTCAGACTTGGTAAGAGAACTGCAGAAGCAAATCTGAGCTAGAAGCAACGTGGAGCTGGCACACTAGTCAATACCTGGCAGTTACAGATTGCATCAGGTATAGCTAAATGGTAGGAGCAGTCCCAATTAAAGGTTCAGCCACAGAGATTGATTAAACATTGCAGACTTTATTAAAATATTTTGTACATAAGTGGAAAACTATCAAGAGTGCAATTACAGGTCGAAGTAAAAGAAAGAAATACTTACCTCTGTGTGAGCTCTTCCATCAAAGCAAGCAGACACCATGAGTGAAATATACAGTTAGGGAAATCAAAGGTTCTTCCTTTGTGTGGTTCTGTTGTTAAAGAAAATCTGCTAATAGGTGGGAATATATTTTCTTGACCAACTATCACATTTATCAGATACAAAAACTAAATAGGAGATCTGTCAAGCCAGATTTCATGAGACAACAAGCAAGGGGCTGGATGAACACAGCAGGTCAAGCAGCATCATAGGAGCAGGAAAACTTGACGTTTCGGACCTAGACTCTTGATTTCTGATGAAGGGTCTAGGCCCGAAACGTCAAGTTTTCTTGCTCCTATGATGCTGCTTGACCTGCTGTGTTCATCCAGCCCCATGCTTGTTGTCTCGGATTCTCCAGCATCTGCAGTACCTTTTATCTCTGAAGCCAGATTTCATTCTGGGTTCTGACTTGTTCAGTGTGACCATCAGATGGGGTCATAATAACAGTTAGTTTTATTTGCTGGCCATGACATCAATGGGTAATTTTCCACATTAACTCATACCAGTATTGGAGTCAATTGGATTTATAATTCCATGTTAAGAAGAATGGGGTACAATATCTTCGAAACATACAAGATTCTGAAGGTGGTTTACGGGAGGCTTAGGCCACTGACAGGACACATAAGTACAGTGTCAGATAAGGGATTAACACTTTAGAATGGAGTTGAGGAGATGTTTCTTCAATGAAAGTGTCACATATTTTGGAATTTTACACCCCTAAGATTTATGGAGGCTCCATCAATGAATATATTTAAGGCAACAATAGACAGACCCTTGATACCTCCAGGAATGAAAGAAGATGGGGAGTATGAGAAAAAGTGGAGTTATAGAGTCATGGAATCATAGAATAATATAGCATGAAAACAGACCCTTCAGCCCAAACTGGTCCATGCTGACCATGGTGCCCACTCGCTAGTTTCAATTGCCCGCATTTGGTCCATACCCCTCTGAACCCTCCCCATCTATGTACCTATCCAAATCTTTTTAAAATGTTACTATTATACCTGCCACAAAAAGTTTCTCTAGCAGCCCATTCAATATATGCCCCACTCTCTGCATGAAGAAGTTGCCCCTCAGGTCCTTCTTAAATCTATCCCCTCCCACCTTAAACTTATACCCACTAGTTTTCAATTCCCCATCCCTGGAAAAAAGACGATATGCATTCATTCTATCTATTCCCCTCATGATTTTATACATTTCGATAAGTTCGCCCCTCATTCTGCTATGTTCCAAGGAATAAAGTCCTATCCTGGCCAACCTCTGCCTATAACTCAGGCCTACTAGTCCTGGCAACATGCTCATAAATCTTCTTTGCACATTTGCCAGTTTAACTATGTCTTTCCTATAACAGGGTGACCAAAAATGTACACAATACTCCGAGTGTGGCCTCACCAACGGCTTCTACAACTGTTACATAACATCCCGACTTCTATCCTCAATGCCTTGTCTGATATAGGCCAGCATGCTAAATGCCCTCTTCACCAGATTTATTAATTGAATTTAACATTGAATTTATATGCTGCCAGCCTAGTCTGAAGTTGCCACTGGGATCAGTGCAGTGTCCACAGTCTGGAGGAACATACAATTCTGCAAGTAGACCTTTGGCACTGTATAAGGGAAGTGCCACTATCTTCTCCCTGTTACTTCACTCACCCTAATTCTGCTACTTCTCCCACTACCACCAAGTCACATAGTCTACAAATCTCACTATTACATGAAGCATAGTCATTCAATGGCTCTCACCTATCCCTTCTTTTTCTATTAAATTAGAATAGCTCAGTGGACAGCTGTTCTGCAATGCAGAGTGATACCAACAGGATGGGTTCAATTCCAGCACCAGCTGACGATACCATGAAGGATTCTCCTTCTCATCCTCTCGCTTAACTGAGGTATGGTGACCCTAAGGTTAAACTGCCACTAGTCATCTCTCTCTGTTGAGAGAACAGACCTATGGTTTGGTAGGAGAATAGTGACTTTACCTGTACACTGTAAGGATGGAACACTTTTCCACAGACAGTGATTCATGTTAGATTAATCATTGATTTTAAAGTTGCTAGGGTTTTATGAGGTGAGCATTTGGAGATCAGCCCTTGAAGTGATATTATTGAAGGTGGAACAGTTTTAAAGAGATTCATGGCTTCCTCCTGGTCCTATGCTATGACCAAATATTTAGACAAATGAATTAGGAGCAGTAGGCCATTTAGTCTTTTGAGCCTGCTCTGCTATTCTGTAAGATAATGGTTGATCTGTCTATGGTCTCAACTCTACATTACTTGCTACCGATACTCTTGGTTACCCTTGTTATTCGAGAAGTTATTTAACACTGACTTAAAGATATTCAATGACCCCAACTTCACTACTGTCTCAGGAAGAGAGGCCCACAGACTAACACCCCTCTGAGAGAAAAGATTCTTCCTCATCTCTGTCTTCAATGGATTGTGTTCCCTCGTTCTAGTCCCTCCCACAGGGGGCAGCATCCTTTCAGCATCCACCCTGTCAAGCCTCCAATATCTTACATGGCTCAATGAGATCACCTCTCATTCTTCTAAGCTCCAATGGACACAGACCTGTTTATCCAATCTTTCCTGATGAGATGACCCCCTCCTCTTCTGGAGCTATTGGATTTGAAGCAGTAACTTTTTAACCCCTCCACTGATGCTGCCAAACTTGCTGAGTTTCTCCAGCATTTTCTGTATTTGTTACTTTCCTACCTATATTTGTGTTAGTAGAAATTTTTTTGGCCATACATTTGGTGCCTTCATAAGAACATTATCTAAGAACACAAGAACTAGCAGTGTAATTTACATAGATTATAAATAACTGAGGCCCCAACAATTTGGGCAGCACGGTGGCTCAGTGGTTTGCACTGCTGCCTCACAGCAGCAGGGACCTGGGTTCAATTCCACCTTTGGGTAACTGTCTGTGTGGAGTTTGCATATTCTCCCTGTATCTGTGTGGGTTTCCTCCCACAATCCAAAGATGTGAAGGTTAGGTGGATCAGCCATGCTAAATTGCCCACAGTGTTTAGGGATGCCTAGATTAGGTGGGTTTTTAGGGGAATGGGTCTTGGTGGGATGCTCTATGGGTTAGTGTGGACCTGGTGAGCTGAAGGGCCTGTTTCCACACTGTAGGGATTCTATGAACTGATCCCTGCGGTATGCAATTCAACACAAACTGCATGTTCAAAAGCCTCCCAATTATATACACCCTATGTTTCCAATTTGCCAAGCAATGTTTTAATCTGCGATAATATTTATCGTCTACACCATGATTTTTTTTGTGTAGTAACCTTTGATATGGAACCTTGACAAATGCCTTCTGGAAATCTAAATACAGTATATCTGCTGGTTGCCCTTTATTTCTTTTACAAAGAACTCCACTAAATTAGTCACATATAATTTCCCCTTCACAAATACATGTTGGCTCTCCTTTAACTCCTCTCATTTTCTTCAGATCAAAGGTGTGGCCATGGGTACCTGCATGAGCCACAGTTACACCTGTCTCTTTGTGGGGTACATGGAAAATTCTTTGTCCCTGCCCACATCTCCTTATCCAGCACATCACTGGTGCAGCCTCCCTCTCTTGTCTGGAATTGGAAAAAATTATCAATTTCGCTCCCAATTTCCAACCTGCTCTCATCTTCACCTAATCCATTTCTGACTCCTCCCTTCCTTTCTCAACATGCCTGTTTCCATTTCTGGAGTTGAACTGGTTACTGATATGCACTTCAACCCACTGACTCCCACAAATACCTGGACTATACAGTCTCACACCCTGCTTCCTGTAAAGACTCTATTCCATTCTCCCAATTTCTCCATCTCCATTGCATCTGTTCTGTTGATGCTACTTTCTATGGAGGATCCTCAGAAATAGAATCACACAACATGCAGAACATGCCCTCAGGCCCATCACATATGTACTGTCAAAGATATACTACTACATACAGTCGTCCCACTTTCCCACAGCATGCCCATATCTTTGAATGTTACGACACTTCAAGTGCTCATTCATGTACTTTTTAAAAGGTTGAGGTTACTTGACTTAACTACCTTCCCAAGCAGTGTATGCTAGACATCCCCCCATGTCCTTCTGGGTGGAAAATGTTTTCCAAGTTGCCCCGAAACCTGTTTTCCAGACGCACATGAGAAACTGAGGAGTTCCAGCAGCATCAGTGGATGTCCACCTTTTTCCTCAACTGAGGGTTCCCTGCCATTATGGTTGACACGGCCTCAGTTGTGTGCAATCCATTTTCTGCATTTTTTTCCCTCACCCCTTCTCTTCCTTCCCACAATATTGACAGTGTCTCCCTTGGTCCTCACTTTCCATACCACCAGCCTCTGCATCCAAAGGATCATAAGGCACCGTTTCCACCATTTCCAGCGGGATGCCACCACCAGACACAAATTCCCCTCCTCTCCTTTGTCAGCATTCTGCAGGGATAGTTCCCTCTGGGTCATGTTGATCTACTCCTTCTCCATTCCCCAACACGTCCCCATACCCCCACGGCATGTTCCCATGCAATCACAGGAAGTGTACTATCTGCGATTCATTTCCTCCCTGCTCACAAAACCAAGGCTCCAGACACACCTTTCAGATGAAGCAGCAATTTACCCACATTTCATTCAAACTTATTTACTGTAATCGTCGCTCACAACATGGTCTCCTCTACACTGAAGCGAGAAAACGAAGCTGGGTGACTGCTTTGCAGAACACCTAATTCCGTTGGCAAAAGTAACTTCAAGGCTCCAGTTGCCTGCCACTTCAACATACCACTGTGTTCTCTGGCTATAATTTCTGCTTTGAGGCTATGAATGCTTTAGTAAGGTTCAGTGTAACCTGGAAGAACAGCATTTCATTTGTGGCTTGGGGACCCAGTAGTCTTCAGGTTTCAATCTCAAGTTCAATCATTCAAGGGCCTAAATACCTCCTTCCACATCTTTTACCCACCCTCACACCTCAGGCCTTGTCATCACATGGGCTACTTTCAGCACAGCAAACCCATGTTCACCTATGTATGGTCCTCATTATTAGCTTTTCCTCTTTCCTGGCATACCATTATCCATTCCATTGTTTGCTTATTGTCTCCCTCCACCTATCATCTCACTCCTTGAAGCACTCCACCTCAACCCCTGTCTTCAGCATATGTACCACTTTTTTCCACCAACTTCCAGTTCCGATGATAGGTCACTGGACCTGAAATTTTGACTCTGCTTTCTCTCCGCTTATGCTGCCAGACCTGTTGAGTTTCTCTAGTATTTCTGCTTTTGTACCAAATTGGTTCTGCTTGATCACATTAAGATTTCTAAATACCGTGCTATAGCCTCAGTTGACGTATTGTTGAAGAAAATAAAATTTGCAGGTGTCTCGTGTACATGTGTATGCTGTTTACATTACCTCCTCTAGCAACACATTTCTGGACACTTTTACAAATTATTACATCCTCTGGACATGGTCTCAGGATAATATCTCAGCCAAAAGATGGCAAATCTGAAAATGCAGCAATACCTCAGCGCTAAACGCAGATTGAATAGATGTAATTTTTGCTGATTTAAAAATAGAGCTATTGGAAAATACGTTACAAATTTACTGAAGAGAGACATGTGTTTCATAAATGTACTCAAGGTATATTTGAAGATGATCATATTTATACTGACTGTTTGAATATCAAATACCCTTTGGGTTCAAAGTCCCATTCTTGTAAGTTACACATGACATAAGAGCAGTGTATCTCGATTACAGATTTTTACATTTAGAGTCAGAAAATGTAGTCTGTGCTTAACAAGTTAAGTTGAAGCCCCATATCAGCCGTGACCATATTGAAAATGGAATATAATCAAAGAGCTTCTGTAGTCTTCTCCTGATTCTCTTTTTATGTGATCTTTGCTCCTTTAATATCAGTGTGTCAGCAAATGGATTTCAGCGGTTCAAGAAAGCAGTTCACTATTACTTTCTCAAGGGAAACCGGGGTTGGGAAATAATAGCTGGCTCAGCCAGTGACTCCTATATCCCATGAGTGAATTAAAAAAGAAGTTGGAAATGGATTTATAGTGGGACATACAACAAACAGATGATTCATTCAGGAATATCTAATGCAATCATATCCTTCCAGTAGTGCAGTATGCAGAACTCTGCACACTACTCCAGTTGCGGCCAGCTAACATATTATACAGCCCCATGGTAATTTCATGGGTCTTGTATTAAATTCCTAGACTAATAAAGGCAAGTATCCCATATTCCTTCTTAATCACCTTGTTAGGAATGTGAAGAGATATTCCCCATTTGCCTAGATCCTAGCTGTTCTAAGAACACTCATAAAAGCTTGACTCCATCTAAAGACAAAGCAGCCTGTCTGATTGGCACCCTGCACACTATCTTCAATATTTACTCCCATCACCATGCACTGCAGTTACTCATCAAGCCTCCTTCAACTGCAAAGTCCAAACCTGTAACCTGTATCACCTAGGACAAGGGCAACAGATGCATAGGAACAACGTCACCCTCCAGGTCCTCTCCCAGTCACACGGCGTTCTGACTTGGAACTATGTCATCATTGCTTACTGTTGCTTGGTCAAAATCCAAGAACTTGCTTCCTGATAACATTGTAGGTGTCCTGCATAGCATCTATTGCACCAATTCAAGAAGACAGCTCACCACCAGCTTTTCAAGGGCAATTTGGGATGGGCAAAAACAGCTGGTCTTGACAGCAATACCTACATCCCATGAAGAAATAAGAATTATCCTGACTCCTACCAGTTGATGACCCTTTTCTTTACCTCAAGGTCCAATTTAGTGAACCTTTTGTTATACTGCCTCTAATATAATTGTCTTCATTTTCTTCTGTTATTCAGCTTGAAGACAGGACTGACACACATGACCCCTACAATAGGTAAGCAAGTCCCAAATCCACCTCCGCAGAATGGGGTTCAAAATCTCCTGCTGTTGGCAGCAACCTGATCATACCTTAGCAAATAACTCAAACGGTGACCATCCAATACCCTTCCTTAAATATTCAAGGTATATTGTACCAAAACATATTTTTCAGTCAGTTGGAAAATATTTGAAAATGAAGATTATTGAAGACTTTTTGGAGCTAGAATTGGTGAATGTACAATGGACTGAAGAGCCTTATATTCTCTACTCCTATTTCTATGGCCCAGTGGGTAATTCTTTTGCTTCTAAGTGCATCATAATCTACCAATGTGCAAGGGGGCAGACAGATCCAGTGCAATACTGTGAAGTACCTGTGCTTTCAGATTTCTGTCTTTCGGATGAGATGTTAAGTTGATGTTAAAATTCTAAGGTGAGATATTGTGATGCTATTTTTAGAAAAGGGCAGAGTCATTACCCCTGTTATGCTAGTCAATATTTATTATTAATCAATATCACACAGGAAAAAGAAAATCTGGTCATAGCATTGTTATTTGTGAGAGCTTGTTGCATACAAATTAGTTGCTCTGTTTTATACATAACAAGTGACAACATGTTGTTAGCTCGACAATGTTATGAAATGTTTTGTAGTTGTGGAAAGTGCTATATAAATGCATGTTATCTTATTACTCTATTTTAATGTACAGCACAACGAAATGTAACAAATAGCCTAATGGTACGGATCACACAGAGGAGCCACTGTCATCCAGACTACCTGTGCTGACTCTTAAAGAACTATTTTATTAAATTGCATTCACTTTCTTTATTCTTAGCTCTGTAATCTTTTCCCCTTCAAACATTTTACCAATTTTCTTCCAAAAATTACTGTCTGCTTCCATCATCCTTTTTACACATGAATTGTAGACAATAAGAAATTGCTCTGTTCAGAGAATTCTCATTATCTTACTTGTTAATTTTTAAAATTAATGTTCTCTGGTCACCTACTCTACTGCCACCGAGAAAAGTTTCGTCCAATTTACTGTATCAAAGCTTCATGTAATTTATGAACTTTTCTATCAAATCCGCTCATAACTTTCTGTGCTTGAAGAACAATCTTGGCTTCTCTACTCTGTATGCCCAACTGACATCCTTCATTATTTCTTCAGCAAAATTCATTTTCAAATAAATAAAGGATATGAAGCAATATCACTGTCTACAATATTCCAAACTAAGCTAGTGGAACTTTGGAAACCAAGACTGCTAGATAAAGTGGCTAAGAAGGCATATGGATGCCTCCCATTATTAGCCAAGGCATACTGTTTAAGAGCAGGGAGGTAATGCTAGGACTGTGTAAAATATTGGTTAGGCCTTAGCGAGAGTGATGTGTGCAGTTTTGAAATCCACATTACAGGAGGGATGTGATTGCACTGGAGAAGGTGCAGGGGAGATTCACAGGATGTTGTTTGGCCTGCATAGTTTTGGTTATGTAGAGAGATTGGATAGACTATTTTCCTTAGAGCAGTGGAGTATGAAGGGGGACATGATTGAGATGTATAATATTATCGGGGACATTGATAGAGTAGATAGGAAGGAACTTTTTTGTCTTGGTGGAGGGGTCAATGACCATGGAGCATAGATTTTTTTGATTTTTATTTTATTGTCATGTGTACCAAAATACAGTGAAAAGTTTTGTTTACAAGTGGTACAGGTAAATCACAACAAGCAAAGGATGGACAGATCAAAAAGACTTAGAGACATACAGGTTACATTATTTGAGGCTAGAAAGTCCATTTGACAGTCTGATAACAGCTGGGAAGAAGCTGTTCCTGAGCCTGCTTGTATGTGTGTGCTCAGGCTCCTGTACCTTCTGCCTGACAGAAGGGGTTGTAGGAGGTCATTACCAGGGTGCGATGGCTATGACACATCCCGCCCTGACACACTCAATGCTTTCTATGCTCGGTTTGAGCAGAATACCACCGGTGTGACAGCCCCAGACATACCTGTTCCCTCGGTCACCGCTTCAGAAATCTGATCAGTCTTACTGGGAGTCAACCCAAGGAAAGTGATGGGCCCGGACGGTGTCCCTGGCCGAGCACTCAGATCCTGCGCAGACCAACTGACCAAGATATTCAACAACATCTTCAACGTCTCCCTTCTACAGGCCAAAGTCCCCACCTGCTTCGAGAAGACCACCATCATCCCCTTACCTAAGAAAACACATGCAGTGTGCCTTAATGACTACTGCCCAATAACGCTGACTTCAATAATCATAAAGTGCTTTGAGATTTAAGGTAAGCAGCAGGAGGTTTAGAGGAGATGCGAAGAAAATAAATCATCCACAGAATCTGGAATCTGGAGCTCAGTGACTGCAAGGGTGGTAGAGATAGAAAGCCTCATAACATTTAAGAAGTATTTAAATGTGCACTTTCAATGTTAAACCATGCAAGGCTATTGGCCAAGTGTGGAAAATGGTTTTAGAATAGTGAGGAAGTGATTTTTGACCAGGGCAAACCTGATGGGCTGAAGGGCCTTTTTCTGTGTTGTAGACCTCTATGAATCTATGATTCGAAATTTGAGGTTTTATAAGAGAAGTGTTTTAGAGAAGTCTCTTTAAGTCAAGGTAGAAATAAAGAGGGTTAAATTGATTAGTTTCAAATTCTGCCTGTCAACAGGTCTTGGTGGCTTGCATATCATGGAGATAGGGTGATTCAGGTGAATGACTATTGAGAGGAAGGTGTAAAAATAAAACATGCAAAGAGCAGTTAACTGTGGACAGACTTTCTGCTTCTGAGTTACTCAAAAAAAGGAAGAAAGATGGAGAAAAAGAAAGATCACATGGAGACAAAATGGTGAGCTCTGCAGAGAGGAGAAAGCTGCCTGGCGTCTGCCAATGAACAAGCTGAATTCAGGAGATTTGATGATCTCTGGATGAAGAAACACATCCCTTGGTAGTATAAAGACAGTGGAAGAGTTCCTGGTGAGTCGAAAGCGTGAAATCAGCAGTCCAGACCTTACCGCTGAGAGTCAGTTTGCTGGCTCCCATGAAACTGAGGGAAAAGACCCTCGATGAGCATGGGAAATTACAACTGAAGAAAAGGAAAAACATGAATCATTGGAAACTGTGAGTAATTTTGTTTTTGTTTGCTCGTAAAAAGTGGGTATCGCTGACTGGGCAAATATTTATTATCTGTTCCTAGTCGCCCTTGGGAAGGTGGTGGTGAGCTGCCTTTTTGAACTGCTGCAGTTCACTAGCTGTATGTTGACCCACAATGTTGTTAGGGATTCACCATGCAACATTGAAGGAATGGTGATATATGTACATTACAGGATGGTGAGTGGCTTGGAGGGGAACTTATAGATAGTGGTTGTAGTGATTGGAACAAGGTCAGCCAGGTGGACCTCATAGAATATGAGTTCCCTGATTGGAGCTGTTAAGTTGGTCCAATCAGGGAGCCCTGGCTGATAGATAAGAACTGGAGTGTCAGACATCCTGTTCATTCTGAGAGCTGGCTCTGAAGGAGTTGGTTCAGTTGCAAGCATTCTCCATGTGTAAATAAGGGGTGATTTGATCACTGGATACCGGCCTCTGTGGAGTTATTTCAGTGGTGTTGCCATGTATCTGCTGCTGTTGTCCTTCCAGATGGAAGTGAGTTTGGAAGGTGCTGTCTAAGGATCTTTGCTGAGTTTCTGAAGTGCATTTTGTAGGTAGTACACACCACTGGTACTGACTGTCAGTGGTGGAGGGAGTGGATTTGTGGATGTGGTGCCAATCAAATGGGCTGCTTTGTCCTGGATGGTGTCAAATTTCTTGAGTATTGTTGGAGCTGAACCCATCCAGGCAAGTGGGGACGATTCCGTCACATTCCTGACTTGTTCCTTGTAAATAGTGGAGAGGCTTTAGGCAGTCAGGAGGGAAGTTACACGTTGCATTATTTCTAGTCTCTGTCCTGTTGTTGTAGCCACTGTGTTTATGTGGTGACTCCAGTTGAGTTTCTGGTCAATGGTAACCACAAGGATGTTGATAATGGGGCATTCAGTGATGGTAATGTCACTGAATATCAAGGGACAATGGTTAGATTCTCTCTTATTGGAGATAGTCATAGCCTGACATTTGTATAGGACAAGTATTACTTGCCACTTGTCAGACCAAGCCTGGATATTGTACAGATCTTATGATGTTTGAACATAGACTGCTTCAGTATCTGAGGAACATGAGGAATGGCACTGAAGATTGTGCAATCATAGCAAGCATCCCCACTTTTGACCTTATGATGAAGGAAAGTCATTGATAAAGCAGCTGAAGATGGTTGTGCCTAGGACACTAACCTGAGGAACTCCTGCAAAAATGTCTTGGAGCTGAGACGACTGATCTCCAACAACCACGACCATCATCCTATGTGCCAGATATGACTCCAACCAGCAGAGTTTGCCCCCTGATATGCATTGATTCCAGTTTTGCTAAGGCTCCTTGATGCCACACTTGGTTAAATGCAGCCTTCAAGGGCTGTCACTTTCACTTTATCTCTGGAATTCAACTCTTTTCTCCATGTTTGAACCAAGGCTGTAATGAGGTCCAGAGTTGAGTGGTCCTGGTAGGACCCAAACTGGGCATCACTGAGGAGGTTATTGTTGAGCAGGTGCTTCTTGATAGCACTGTTGATGACACATTGCATCACTTTACTGATGATCGAGGCTAGGCTGACTGGGCAGTATTTTGCCAGGTTGAATTTGTCCTGCTTTTTGTATACAGGACATAGCAGGTCAAATTTTCCACATTGTTGGATCGATACCCATGTTGTAACTGTACTGGAAGAGCTTGGTTTTTGCAGCTGCAGGTTCTGGATAGTTTTCAATTGTTATACCTCATGATGAGATGAGTGCACTGTCCTTCTCTTGTCCAACAATCTCAACATGAAATACTTTGATTTATCCAGTTCCCAAAATGGCCAAATGTATGTTTTTGCTCTATTAGTCTTAGAATAAAAAGCCCCATTAACCAGGCTTCTTTCATTAACACAAAATTATTACCTTATTATAAATCAAAACTTATTCCATGATGATGCAACATTTGATTATGTAGCAGGCTATTGCATGAAAATATAAATGGTTCCCTCTCTAAACGTTTAATGCACTCCAAAACCAAACACACGTATGTATACACACACACACGCACATACTTAGACACATATCTAGACACACACACACATACAAACATGCACACACATACATACAAACATGCACACACATACATACAAACATACACACACACCTAACACACAAACCTACCCACACACACCTACACACATACACCACCTACACACACACCTACAAACACACACGCCTACATGCACCTACACACAAACCTATACACACATACCTACACACACGCTTACACAGACACACACACCCCTACACACAGATGCACGCAGAGACAAACTTACACACACATAAACACACATGCACACATACAAACACACACACCTACACACACAAAAACACACACCTACATGTAACTATACACACAGGCACACACACATATACCACCTACACACACACACACAAACACACCCACACACACAAGCTTACCCACACACACAAACACATGCACATATTTAGACACACATCTACAAAAACGCACACCTACATGCACCTACACACACAAAAACACACAAAAATAACCTATACACACATACCTACATACACACATGCATGCACACATAAACGTACACACACATAAACTCACACATACACATACAAACACACACACCCCTCCACACACGTACACATAGGCACACACAAACACACACACCTACACACACACGTAAACTCACCCGAACACACACACAAGCACACACACACACACACACACTCATCAGAATCAGGGAGAAAAATGGCTTTCCTTCTGCAGAGATTTAGATGACAGTTCCTAGAGGCAAATATGTTCAGATGGCTATCAGTCTGATATTCTGACAGACATTGATAGATCACCTGACATCAGAGCTGTCTCTGGAGCCTTGGTAGATGTCGATTGCAGAAACACCGTAGTGAGACATCTTGTGATACCTTCAAGAGGACAGTCAAATTTCACACTGGATTCATCACAAGGCTGCTTCAGAGATGAGCTGAGTAATCCCTTCATTATGCTTTCTTCAACTGAAAATCAAAGCCCGAAATTCCTGCAAAACACTATTCAAACAGAGTAGCCATAAAATCTAGTCAGTGACCTCCTGCAAACATATGCAGTGCTTAACTGAAACCATGTGGCTCCCAAGAAATGCACAGTTTAAAAATTTGTTCCAATGTATCCTTTTAAAAAGCAGCAGAGTAATCTCCATCGAAGTTGAAATAAATCAATTTTTCCACAATCATTCAAGACTTAAGTCCTCAAAAACAAATTGTGAAGTCTTCATAAAACTATGAAAAGGATAATCCTGTGAAAATGCGTCCTAAAGTATATATGTGATGTGAGGCTATCAATCATTAGAAGCTGTTAATAATAATCATTTCTGCATTTCAATGTATTAGTTGGCGATCGGTTAACAGTTGATCAATCTTGCTTTTAGTTATTTTGTTACTTTAAAAGTTGGAAAACTTGAAATCTTGTGCAGTTCTTTTAATTTGCTCCCTGGGAATTCAAATGTCTTGTTAAAAATTTTCAGTGCCTACAGGTATTGTGGTAACATTATTCAGGCTTTTAAAACAGCTAAAAAAACACCTGAAACATTTTAGCATCATTCTACACTTTGCAAAGTAAAATAAAAAACCAATTTAAGTCATTATTTTTGTAAATGTACCAGCAACAGTAAGAAGCTTATATTTATTTCAAAGTATTATTGATTAAGATCATTATTAAATATTCCCTGAATGCTACATATGTGTACGCTGCACTGACGATAGCCACAGTCAGTGCTGGGGCTTGAATCTAAACAGTTCAGGGATTACTGTAAGTCAATCAGGGAGCAACACAGAAATCAGTCAAGGTGTGGTCCATCCTCAGTTGGACTTTTTTCTCTCGACATTGAAAATCATGATTTTTCATTTACGTTGTATTTTCCCAACTTGCTCGCCATTGGCCACATCATGAGAAAGCTGGGAAAGTCTGCTCAGTGACAGTTGAGGATGAGCCAGCCTGTTGTAAAGGTTTGATGCCACTTCCTTGTATTCTACACCACTATTTAAAGCCCAGGGTTCTGTATGATTTATTAATTTTGTTTGTGACCCGATGTTGCAACCTTCATTTGTTGGGCAGAGTGGTGTCCAGAGAATATAGAAACATTGAAGATAAGAGCAAGAGTAGATCATTCAACCCCTCAAGCCTGCTCCACCATTCAATATGATCATGGCTGACCATCAAGCTCAATACCCTAATTCCACCCTCCCTCTATATCCTGAGATTCCTCTCGCCACAAAAGCGATATCTATCTCCTTCTTGGAAACACACAATATTTTGACCTCAGCTTCTTTTTGTTTCAGTGAAATCCACAGGCTCACCACTCTATCGATCAAGAAATTTCTCCTTGTATTAATCCTAAAAGGTTTACCCCTCCTCCTTAAACCATAACCCCTGATTCTGCACTCACCCACCATCACCACCAGGAACCATCCTTCCAGCATCTAACCTGTTTAGTCCTGTTAACAGTTTATAGGTTTCTATGAGATTGCCCCATCATTTTTCTAAAGTCTAGTGAATAAAGTCCTAACCAACTCAATCTCTCCTCATATTTCAGTCCTACCATTCTAGGAATCAATTTGGTAAACGTTTGCTGCACTCCCTGTTTGGAAGAACATCCTTCCTCAGATTAGGAGACCAAAACTGCACATAATACTCCAAGTGAGACCTCACCAATGCCCTGCATAATTGCAGCAAGACACCCCTGTTCCTGTACTCAAATCCTCCTGCTCTGAAGGCCAATACAGAGTTCATCTTTTTTGATGCTTGATGCTTCTGCACATTTACTTTCAGCAGCTGGTGCATGAGGATAGCCAGGTCATTTACAGCCATTCAAATAATAATCTGCCTTCCTATTTTTGCTGCCAAAGCGAATAATCTCACATTTATTCACATTATACTACATCTGCTACGCATTTGACCACTCACTCAGCCTGCCCTAATCACACTGCAATATTTATGCATCCTCCTCACAGCTCACAGTTTCATTCAACTTTGTGTCATCTGCAAATTTTGAGATATTACATTTAGTTCCCTCATCTAAATCACTCACATATATTGTGAATAGCTGGGGTCCTTGTAGAAGTTCCAGCATTTCCACTCTAGTCACTGTCTGCCATTTATAAAAAGACCCACATATTCCCACTCTCTGTTACCTGTTTGCTTCCCAGTTTTGTATCCATCTCAATGTACTGTCCCCAGTCCTACGTGCTTTAATTCTAAACATTAATCTCCAATGTAGGACTTTGCTGAAAGCCTTCTGAAAGTCCAGATAAACCACATCTACTGCCTCCCCCAATCAACTCTGCTGGTGACATCCTCAAAGAATTCCAATAGATTTGTCAAGCATGATTACCTTTCTAAAAATCAATGCTGATGCTACCACCATTTTCTAATTACCCTTCTATAAAATCCTCAAGAATGGACTCCAGCATCTTCGCCCTATTGACACCAGATTCATTGATCTATAATTCCCTATTTTTTCTCTACCTCCCTTTTTAAATTGTTTATAATGGTTTATCATTTGCAAATTGTTTCCTTTCGCACAAAAACAATCAGTAAAATTCAATGCAAACCCTAATTCCTGGGATACACTGATACTTTGAACCTTGACTATGTTTGACTTGAGAGACATTGGAAAATTGGTGACTTGTTCACATAATCTGAATGTCTGCAGGCTCAACCATGCTGGATTACTCAGAAGGAGAGGGTGAATTATTGTCTGAGATTGACATTGAACTCATCCTGATTCACTATCTTTGGGGCTCCCACAGGAGATGCACTTGTACGCAGACACAAAGCATCTTATTAACCTTCTTCATTTTGCTGCATGTCACTGCAATTCAATCAGGTAGTGAAAGACCTGTGTGATCTGTCTGGATCCAGGAACTCTGTAAATTAATTCAGTCAGAGATTTATATGCATTCTCTGATTAAAACTGGCTAAATTCTTTCAGGTTTGCTTTGATTTCCCTTCCCGAGCGTATTGGCTGACAGAAGGTGCTTATTCAGAGGAAATAGTTATGCAGCCCCTGCCAAGTCCAATGACAGGACACAGCAGGAGTTGGTTGATCTTGGCAAAATGTGTTGATAGCCTTTCCCATCAATGTTGGTGCAATGACTTTTTAATGCTAAAGAGAGAAAAGTAAGGAAGAAAAATGTACATGCATTTAACACTTTTCACAAACATGTGATGTTTCAACGCACTTGGGAGCCAATGAAGTAATTTTGAAGTTTAGTCACTGTTATAATTGTAAACTGTTGTAAACATGGCAACTAATTTCCACAAAACAAACTCCCACAAACCACAGTGTGATAGCGACCAAACAATCTATTCATGTGATGCTGATTGAGGCATAAATATTGCTCAGGGATACCAGACATACATCCTCTGCTCTTCTTCAAAAATTATGCCAAGAGACTTTTCTGCACCAACCAATCAAGTATTTGCAGTCTTGGCTTCAGAACTCCTCGAAAAGGTAGCAGCTCCAACAGTGCAGACCACCCTCAGTGCTGCACTGAGCAATTTTTGACCTTGGAGTGGACTTGAACTGCGAACCTTGTAACTCAGTAGTGAGAGAAATACAAAACGAGCCAAGGCCTACTGATGCTTTAATTTCCCTGGTTGCTCCTTCTCTTGGAGTTTTGGTCAGCATGTTAGTTCAGTCGGATAGATGGCTTGAGTGCTGCCAACAGCAGGAGTTCCATCCCCATTCCAGTTCTGGTGGTTAACAGAGACTTACCTCCTTGCCTTGCCCTACACTTGACGCAGAGTAGTGTTGTTCAAGCTATGTAATAATTGGCTTTCTTTTTTGGAAAGTGATTCCTTTTATAGATTACAGCTAATTACTAATTACCAGTCAACCTTTGATAAGCTTAAAATACTGGTCTTTATATCTTATACCATTTCCCATGCAATTTAATTTTCTTTTAAATTGATGGCCGATGACAGTGCTACCACTATTATGACTGTAAACATTTAACAGTTCTCATTCATCTATTTCCTTGATTGATTCCTCCTGCTCTTATTCTGTATATCGTCAGTTGTACCTGCCACCCTACTCGTGCATTTCTCCCTATGCCCTTCATTGTTTTCTCGCTTCTTCGGTATTTTGTAAAACAAGCTAAAATAAGAACATCTCAAAGAGAAAAAAATCAAGTAAGAAGTATTTGTCATCATAAAACCATTAACAGCTGCTAGACAGGGAGATAAATGTGGGCAAAAAAACATCTCTGAGGATTAATATATGGTCACTCAGCTTTAGGGCTTAGCAATGATAATTAACCTTTCAAATATTACTATGGATGTGAATTGATAATAAGTTATTAAATCATAGCACATACATTATTAAGAGTGCACCTTATAAAACAGTTATTCAGGGCAAAATTTACTTTCTTTCAAAACCATCTTGTATTCACTCTAAAGTTTACTGCTAAAATAAAATTATAGTGGCAAGACTTCTGCTTAATTTGGTGTCATTTTGTTTTACAATTCCGTGAAGGAAGTGATTAGATTGTAACTTCTAGCATAGTAGAATAACTGATACATCTGTGAAAAGCTCACCCTGTTTCATCTTCTGTTCATCCTTGTCTTTTGAATTTGAGAAGCCTATGAGGGTATTTTTTTTCTTTCTTCAAACAGAGAGAATGATATATTCTGCACAAGCACGCACAGATTTAGACATAGACAGACCAACAAACACACACCAAAGGAGCAACAATAAATAATGTAAAGAATGCAACTAACAAACAAATCTTGCTTCCTCACTCTCCAATTTGTTCAGGAGTTTTAAATGCATCTGTGGGTCCTTCTGTATTCCCAGACTTCCACTTCTCATGCAGAGGAGTTAATGGGGTTATAATCTCATAATTAAACCAGATAATTTTAATTTCTCCAATGACACTTTATTATGATAATCTTGTTAAGATTGTGGTGTTCATTTGTATCTGCATATTATGATTTGGCTTGCATGGATGTCTTTATAGCTACCAAGCTACTAAATAATTAAACAGTCAGGAAAATGGAATCTGCAAGGACTTGCTGTTTACGAGGAACAAAGTCATTTTTTACCCTGCATGAATCTATTAAGGGACTCAGCCAGCAAAGACATCACATATTTATCGTTAGTCGCCAAAGAGAAAATAAAGCTTCATTAACTGAACCTTTAATTTCCAATTTAATGAAGAAACTTTTGTCTATAGCCAACTTAAATCGTATACAAATGAAACAATTTGACAACCCAGTGAAAGAAAACACAAAGTAAATCTCATTAGCTCTAAATTAAAAGAATAGGATTGATACTTGTTTCAAGAGGCCATAGCAAATATATACTTGAATAATATCTTAGAGCAACAGTGAGTTAAATGCATTCCACTTTACCTTGCGATTGTGGTAGGGGTGGAGGTTTCTTGGAAATGAAATATAATAAGTTTACTTTTCAAGGTCTACTGGCTTTCTAAAACATGGTGACCTACACATTTCCTATATTTGTATGTAGAATGGTACTTGACTTACACCTTCATGGCTAAACTATTATAATTTGTATTTCAGAAATGTTCAGTTTTCTTTTACAATACAGTTTCAAGGAATTTTCAAAACATGATTTAGATTTGCTTATGGGTTATTGGTCTCGTTTCTTTGCTTAAGTTAAACAAGCATTTTCGTCTGCTGCTTGGATAGTGGAGCTGAGCCAGATTAGAAGGGGATCCTTTTGTTATCTCTAGGCTGTAATCCTCCCCAGCTGTCCTCTACTTTTCACCCTCCATACACCTGAGTCCATTTGCTGTCCCTGTCCTAACTCCCTCAATATCATATTCAAGCATTAGTTCTGCGTTCAATGACCTAAATTGGTTTCAGCAGCATCTCAATTTTAAATTTCTCATCCTTGTGTTCAAATCTCTTTGACAGACACCAGTACTGTCTGCGATCCTCTAATTCTGCCTCTTGCTTTTCCGTTATTTTCATCACGTCACCATTGCCTCCATTTGCTTGAGCCCCAAGCTGTGGAATTTTCAAATTATCTTTGCTTCTCTACCTCTTTATTTTTTAAGACACCTCAAAACTTTCAAAACACAAGATGTTGTTGGTCGACATATAACAACATTGTGATACTCCTTTCATTACTTTACTAGCTAACAATGGCAGGTATAACTTGGTGAGAAACCAAAAAGGACAATTTTAACCTCACCTACTTTGGAATGATTTTCCACAGATGTCACTCATCAAGTTCCTAATCAGTTCTTGTCCTGTAAGTTGTGATCATAAGTTGCTCTTCTGGTTTATTTCGTTAAATGGACAATTAAGTACCACTTGTGTCAAGGGGATCAGGTTACGATTTTGAACACAAGCCTGTCAAAGTAAACTATTCCAGCTTCCCTTCTAGACAAGCCCAGCAGAAACAGGAGATGGAGCTCCAAATAAAACTAAGTTGTTTTACTTTTCCTTGAATCTCCTATAGAACCAGGAGGACCAAGTTCTGTTTTTGGTACTACAAGGGAAAGTGTGGCTTCGTAACTGACATATCTACTGCCCGTATCCAAATGTGAGCCCAACCTGAATTGTTTCCATGTCCATTTTTTTCCTTTATTCAGGATGTGGTCATCACTAGCAGGGTTAGCATTTGAAGAGTTAACCACATGGCAGTGGGTTTGGAGTTTGTCTGATATATATCTAGCTTAGTTGATAGCTCTTCTCTCTCAGATCACGAGTTCCTGAGTTCAAGTCTCAATCTGGAGTCTTCAGCTGACACTTCAGTGCAGTCGTGGGGTAGTATTGTACTGTCAGAGATGCTGTTTGCTGGATGACATGTTAAATCAAGACCTATTTTGCAGCAGAAAATCCCATTGCATTATTTGAAGAAGAGGAATTCTCTCAGGATAATATTTATCCTTTAACCAGCAACAGAAGAACAGATTATCTGACTAACGTTGACTAAAATCATACACGGTTGGCTGTAAAGAAAAGATATCTCATGTTCATGACAAACACCAAATAAATCGAGCATTTCTTTTGATTATGTCTGCCTTGCATACTTAACAAGCTTTCCCGCTGGTCTACATAGACTTGCAGTAAATAAAGTTGACTGGATTGCTCTTTGAAGGGGACAGTGCATATTCAATGTGTCAAATGTCCTTTTGCTGTGCATTATTTTCTTGATTCCACGCCAATACAATTTTATAAATGTATCAACATTTGATTTCTTTCAAAAACTTACCAACGTTAAGTAGACAGTTATGGTTAATTTCATCTGGGACAGTTGAGTGTTGACTGAGGCAACCACAAAGTTAAAGCCCAGGATGTTGCTAGACATTAAGCATACATTTGGTTTGAAACTTGATTTATGAAAACAAAATTGCAAGGTGATTATGACTGTACTGACAGAGCTGCAATGTGAAAGTTAGCAACAAGGAGATCAAGGCTGACCAAATTTACACACAAAACTTCCTCTTGGGCAGGTTTGAGAACAGGATATAATATAAGCTTGTCAAAGCTGATGTTTGAAGTAAAAATTACAGAAGACTCCCATCTGTCTCCCATCTTTACCATGTCTGAACCAGCAACCCCCTGAGTAGTAACATCACATCATAATGAATTTCTGTAAACAGGAAATTCACATCAGAAGCCAGCAATCTATGGTGGCGAGTGACTTCTAAAACTGAAAGGAAATAAGGGAGCTTATTGTAAAGCCACCAAATAACATTGGAAATAAACCTGAGATATTTTGGCTGTGCAAGCTCCAGCAATGTTAAGATTCTACCTTTGTAGGATTTGCTGTGAGAGGTTAAACTCGGTGGTCAGAATTTAGCACTCAATCGTGCTGATTTTTTTTTGCGCAATGCTCCTGCTGCTGGTAAATTTAGATTGCTGCAATCCTTTGCTCCCATTTTAAATACATGATGCTAAAAGAACCACCTCTCTCTCTCTCTCTTTCACACACACACACACACACACACACACACACACACACACACACACACAAACACTCACTCTCTCTCTCCACAAAAACAGCCAGAGGATGAATTAATCGCTATGATGAGTTCCTACTAATTGCCCTCATTTAAAGACTCCCAAAAATTACATAAGAACTTTTTAGGCATAAAGAGATTGATAAGTATTTTTTTTGAAAGGTATTAAATTAATATTGTTTCTTATATTTAGGAACTGAACTACAGTACCTAAATGGAAAATAATTTGTATTTTTTTTAAAAGTCATCTTCAGTCATTTAAAATAGCTCACATTATGGACGGATACCGTGATTTGTGAATGATTTTCCTTGTATATTAGTATTGGCTAGATTTTACCAATTATCAGCCTTCATTATATCAAGGTATCGAGGAGAATGTTTTGAAGCAAAACCGAAAAAAAATTAATTGTTTTGAACACTGCCAAATTGTGCAGGTTCAGGGCATGTATCATCAAAAGAATAATGTGCCCTGAACCAACACAATTTGGCAGTATTTCAAAACAATAACTTTTTTTTTCAGTTTGCACTCTGCCAAGTAAAATGAAAACAGGCAGCCAAACCTTTCAGATTATGAAAGATCCCATCTGCGATCGATCCACATCACCCTGAAATTTTTCATATCTTACTGAAATGAGAAATCAAAATGCAATCACCTATTTTGAAGCAATAAATGCTGCAGACATAAGTTATTTGAATCTCCAACAAAGGAGGAGGAAACTAAAACAATGCTATGTTGAAGACAGCTCTCTCTCTCTCTTTATGTCTCTCTTGAAGGTATGTGTCAGTTCTGCAAATGTGCTGATCCCTGAGAGAAGACTGAATGTGAACTGAAATATTTTTAAAAGTGGCAATCTAGTTGAGTCAGCAGCATCCGCAAGAACAACTGAATTAAGTGGCTATAACATTGAACTTAATACTTTGAAATCATTCAAGGAACAGCTAGCCTAATATTCCCTTCTTTTAACTTTTATGGACTGTAATATTCAAGATTATCCTCTTACATTGTAAACTGTACTAGTGTGCCTGCAGGCTCTGATGTATTGTACAGCCATGTGAAGTGTTACCTCACCTGGTGATTTATAACTCATGTTTTGGTACCAACTGATATTGCTACTAAGTCAAATCCCAGAAATCAAGCTTGATAGATCATTTTTCAAAAATTTGTTGATCATCATAGAATCCCTGCGGTGTAGGAACAGGCCCTTCAGCCTAACAAGTCCACAGTGACTCTCAGAGCATCCCACCCACACCCATCCCTCTGTAGCCCACCTAATCTACACATCCCTGAATACAATGGGCAATTTAGCATAGCCAGAATATCTAACCTGCACTTCTTTGGACAGTGGGAGCATACCAGAGCACCCAGAGAAAACCTAGGCAGACACGGGGAGAACATGCAAACTCCACACAGACAGTCACCCGAGGGTGGAATCAAACCCAGGTTCCTGGCGCTGTGAGGCAGCAATATTAACCACTGAGCCACCATGCCACCCTCATAATGTGGTGGTCTTTCACTGAAATATAAGCATGCCATGTTATTTTAACAATAACACAGAAGTCTATTATGCAAAAGAAAAATGAACTAAATCAATCTATCTACATGCAATTTAGCTTGAATGGTTTGAAAACACATCGAAAACAAAACAAAATCTCATCTAGCCTCCAAAACCATAACTTTACAATTAGTTAGAAACCTTCTCAATTAAATCTTCAAATTTCACCTCACTTCTGGCCCAATGAGCTGTGAGATCATTTCCCTTGAACACTCACACAACTGAAATTGTAGACTTTCTCAGCTTTGAACACTCAATGCAGATTTCTAATCATGTACTCCTGCTCTGGAAGTTTTGCAAACTAAACTGTTCCTCACTGATAACTTATTTCCTTAACTGCTCTGGAAAAACTCTTTTTTCTGAAAGAAAATCTTTTTGTACCGAATGTCAGTCGGATCTCTTTTGAGCTGTCCAAAAACTGAAGAAGAATTTCTTTGGTCAGAAGGTGGTGAATCTGTGGAATTCTCTACCCCAGAGGGCTGAACAGAGTGGGCCATTTAAAGATATTCAAGTTTGAGATAGACAGATTTTTATTCAGTGAGTGAATCAAGGGTGATGGGGAATAAGCAAATTATTAGGTCAGTCATGATCTCATTGAAGAACAGAGCAGACTCAATGGACTGAATGGCCCACTTTTGCTAGTATGTCTTATGATTTTTTTGTCCTTCCAACCTCTCGGTTGGCTAAGTTCAATCCTCAATAATTCTAAACCCAAAACAAAGCTAATGACTTTCACTGCTATCCTTCTGATGTTGCGAAAACAAACAATATCAGTAAATAAAAACTTCCAGTAACACTCCAGGAGGCCAGGAGAGCCGAGCTGCTCTGTGATGCATACTCGATTAAAACCATGCTTCCAGAAATAAATTTTAATTGATTTTTACAGTCCTTCAGAAGGACGGGCTCCTGTGCCAGGGCTAGTCCTCTTCATCTGCATTTTTTTGTTTCTTTTTCCTTCTTCCCTCTTTTTTTCACAAATTTACCTGATAAAGAGAGCTCTTCGGTAGGAAGGCAGATTCAGTGGGCTCTGGAGCAACGGTGGCGTCTTCAGAGGCAGCGTGATTACAGAGTTGGTCGGTCGGTTTGTGAAGCCTGGAGCAGAAGTCTCGTTTCGGTGTAAAGTGGGCAGAAGTAGCCCGGAGCAGGGACACTCTCGGCGGCATGGCGTGGTCTGGGAAGCCCGGAGAGGGGCTCTGGCGGCTGCATGCTGTAGCAACGGAGAAGGAAATGTTGGGCTCTCTTTATCACTTTTTCATTTTACGCTGAGTTATTGTAAATGGCGCCTATAGTAGGGCGACCGCACACACTTTTCACTGTATTTTATATTGACAACAAAGGATATTCGAATTCTAATTCAAACAACCAAGACACACATGCCCCTAATTTGAAAACTAAACTCTTTATATATATATGTATAATTCACACACCTTTCATCAGATTTGAGAAAATAAAATTCTAATTAACTTTTAACCTAATGATATCTGTCGGAGTAAACTCTATATAGTGGGACGAATGTCAGAACTGGTGAAGCACGTCATCCCGAAATTCTAAAGGATAATATTGACACAATCAGATGAGGAGTGGGAGTGGAGAACAGGGACATCATTTTACCCTTCCTCACCTAGTCAAAGCAATTGTAAACAATGTTGTTTATTCACTGCAGAATTGTAGCAATTCTAAACACTTCTTATATGATAATGTTATGTGAAGTTAGTTTGACATTGACAAAACTACGTTTTTAACTTTAGACATTCCATTTCATAGAATAGAATCCCTACAGTGTGGAAACAGGCCCTTTGGCCCAACAAGTCCACACCAACCCTCAATGTACCCCACTCAGACATATTCCCATTGCCTCAAAAACCCAACTAATCTACACATCCCTGGACACTATGGCCAATCCACCTAGCCTGCACATCTTTAAACTGTGGGAGGAAACTGGAGCAAACCTACACACATATGGGAGAATGTGCAAACTCTACACTGAAAGTTGCCCAAGGGTGGAATTGAACGTGGGTACCTGGTGCTGTGAGGCAGGAGCGCTAACCGCCGAGCCACCGTGCCACCTTTGTCAAATGTTTCCAATGATATGATGTAATGGGATGAAGTAAGTTTCTAGCTCTGACAAATTAGGATAAGTTTTACTTTCAATGTTGGACAGAAAGTAAGTTATTATAATAATTGATTAAATCCGCATTACATACCTTGACTTTAGTTGAAAGGAAATGCAATAATAAACAGTTGATCTGCTGTCTTCGGCTCATTGGTGGATGTGCTAATCTTGCTCTTCAATTCCCAGTATGGAAACAGGTAAAATCCCTAGAGCCACTATCTCCATGGGCAGTAAAGGAAGGAAGTAGATCCTGAGTTCATCTCAGCCAGAACCGGGATCAAACCTTGTGTTGTTAGCACTAATCTGATTCTCACCAGCTGTCCAGTCAAATGAAGCAACCAGCCTCCAAAGAAACCTGAGCTGTTACAGCAATATTGACTTTTACACACATACCTAATGATGACAGAGGCTTCATTTTCTTTTTCCATCAGCTGGTGGATCAGGAATCTCTCCCACTCTTGCTACTTGTCATTGGCATGTGTTGGAAAGCTTTGCAAGTTGATATTTAACCAGTTTGGTTGCATTATGAATGCAACTTTCTTGACCATCAAGGCATAAGGTAGGACTGGAACCTTGAGTTTGTGACTCAGAGGCACAGTGTCACTGTGCCACAAAACCATCTTTTTGTTGCAATCTATCCCACTGTCCTATTTTAGGTTAGTTTGTCTCAAAGAATGGAGTGAGTGTGCAGCAATTCTGCATCACTGTGAAGCAGACTTGGATAGCAGGACCTGTACAAGAAGGGCAGAGTGGTGAGTGATAAAAACTTGTGGATCCTTTCAATCTGTTTCTACCTGTCCAAGCTAATATGTAGCTTCACAGGGTAAAACATAACTGAATTATATGTATTTCTCCTTTTGATTAGCCAATGGTTTAACTCAGAGGATGTTATTACAGTTGTAGAGTACATGAAGGAAGTTCACTTTTAACATTCTAATTAATTAAACAAACAAAATAGAGATAGCTAGGTGAGTGATGTGGTGCAGCTGTTGTATGTGAGAGTTGGTGAGTGCCGATGAGATCCGCAGTGACTGCATTTGGAGCAAGTGTTGACTTCTCAGGGAACTTTGACTCAGGTTTAAAGAGCTGGCTTCTGAACTGCAGGCACTGCAACACATTAAGGAGGGGGTAGAGTTACATGGATGCACTGTTTCAGAAGACAGTCACATCCTTTAGATTAATAGCATCAAATTTGTTCATGGTCAGGGACAGGAAGGTATGGTTGCGAGTAGGACAGGTATTGGGAGCCACAGTTTATTTTTGGAGGAGCTTCATCAAGTGCCTTTGTTCAATAGTTGTGAGCTTCTTGCTACAGGTGCAAGTAGGGGCTCAGACTGCAGGGACAATGAGAAATCTGACTAAAACATAATGGTATGGAGGAAAATTCAAGTGAGAGGAGACAAGTGAAATGTAGTAGTTAAAGAGAATAGCATACTTAGGGGATTAGATATTCAATTGTATCCAAAAGTGTTGGTGTGAATGAGTTGGTCAACAATATCCAGGGCAGCGAGAAACAAATCAAACAGGGGGATCATTCATTAAGATGGTTGGCCATTTGGGATCCCACAGCTTTATGTCCTGTGCAGAGAGATACATTTAGCGCAACCTGCTCCAAGTGTGGTCTCAGCCATTTTGTTATCTTTTGGGTACTTTCAATCTCCAGCATGATGGAAAGTGACAGTGAATGGTCCTCAGCTAGTGTCTTGCAGCCTTGCCTCTGTGTTTATGAGTCCTTAAACTCCTAAGTTCCCTTCCTAATAGTCCCTTCCATTAATGTCATTGGCTTCACACATCCCCAAGTCCCTACTTAACCTAAACATTTGAGTTTGTACCTGCCTACCTTTCCCACCATCATTCCCATGTTCCCCATCGTCTGGCATATGAGATGACCATGAGGTCTCACAATGCCCCTTCCTTAAAGTTAAGACTCTCTGACCATGGATGAATTCCCCCTTCCACATAAACCCCTTCCCTTTATCATGTTCTCCCCTGTGTGGAGAAAGTAGTCCTGCTGCAGCCTTTCAATGCGATTTGCTGATAGGCCCTGCTATGTACATCTGTGCTTGCAGAGCACGCTACCAGTGTATCAGAGGTGCCATGATGAACTGCGAGATTGGCAAATGTCAGCTTCCAATATCCAGGGATGAGAGGGGGGGGGGCTGCAGCTCATATCCATGAATGGCGCCCCAAAAACGCTATTTGGTCACACACCACGTGCAGGTCCTTTGGAGCAAGGGGCAAGCTGAATCTGGTGCATACCTGCTTTGATTTCCATATTGACTTTTCCTGGCATCTAACTTCCTTGGTACAGTTGGTAAGGTTGATAGCTGAATATTAATCAGATGAGTTTGGCCATTAACAAGGCAAGCAACAAGAAATAGTCCCTCTTAATGGACAACTAACCAATGCCCAGTGAGAAAATCATTGAGGTATTTATCAAAGGCAAAACTACTTCGAGTGAAATGCTTCTGACGTTGAAATTGAACTTGCTGAACTTTCTTGCCTGATTATGGTACAAATTTTGCTATAGCCTGTGATGTTCAGGCTCCTGTAAGATACTACCCATTAACTCTACCATTCTCTCCACAGATGTTGCCAGAGCTGTTCAGTGTTTGCAGTTTTTTTTCTGAATTTTTAAATAACTGAAGTCAATATATTCAAATTTTGGCTAGGTCTTTAGGAGAAGGAGTTGGCAATATATCATTGAAGCTCTCAATATCCTGGCCTGGTTCCTACCTGACATCTAACTTTTGACTTTCTAATGCGATGCAACTACTCCCTACTGTTGTCACACTGTTGGAGAATGCGAGAGATCTGCTGGCTTACCGATAATCATTAAACCTGCTGTTAAGCTGTGAGAACATGAAATAGTTATGGTGTTATGTGCGTTACAAGGCTATCGGCCATCTGATGAGAGATAGAGCAAGATTAATTATTGGGATTATGACTGCCTAATTGTTGTACCGTGTGGATCCTGATATCATCGTGGAAAAGACAATTTTATATCTTCCTCACAGTCTTCACAGGAATTACTTATTTTTTGCTCCATGATTATTTGGATATAAGAAATCCATAAGCTTAGCCAAACAACATTGGATGTCATCCAATAAATTATAAATCAACCGTGAAAAGAAACTGCATTTGTTCCAATAATGAGCTTGTTGTTACCTCTAATCTTCAATCAAAAGGGAGCAAGTTATTGACAAGAAATGTCTAGCTACGATGCTTCAAAAACCAAACACAAAGTTCCAATTTCACATCACATTAGCTTCAAACAAAAAGGCAAGTTTACAATGTCTTGAATAAACCAGCATCTCCACAACATCCAGCTCACAATGCTTGTCTCATGCAGTTAGAAAATCCATCTACCGTAACTCAACAATTATTTGCAAAGATAGGAATTCATGAAACCATATTATAGATTGCAAGAAGATTTCCCAAAGAGAAGTAGACTTTGGAGAACAAAACTTAGAGCTGCGTAGACCTTCCCATTCCCCCCCACACCACTCCCTTCACTTCAGCTAAACTTGAACAAATTCTTAACATTTTCACTGACAGTTTATCTTACGTGTTGCTCTCACACGGTTTGAACCAGCTGACGAAACAGACAGAATTGATATTGGACAGAGTTTTTCTTTCTATGCCATTCAAATGCCTTTCCTTTTGGATCAGGAATCTCCACCAAAAGCTTTTCTGGATGAAACTGTTGGCTTGGAAAATCTTCTCTTCTTAATCGCATTAGCTTGTACTTTCGTTGTTCCTTTAATATACTACATCATTCTGAGGCTCTTCACTGCAACAGTTTTGAACAAAGTTTGACACTGTGATACATCATGAGCTATTCAGATAAATTACAAATTTCAAGGACTATCTTAAAGAAGGAAGAGAAGAAAACACAAAGTGATGAAGGGGGCCTTAGGGAGAGAATTCCAGAATTTGGGACCAATGCATCTGAAGGCCCAAGTCACTAATCATGAAGCAATGCAAATTGGGAATGCGCAACATGCTATAATTTAAGAGGTGCAGAATTTGTACCGGCTAAAGGCTGGATAGAGATAAAGAGGGACTAGTCTTGAAAACCAGGCAGAGAGATCAGGAAGGTTCTGCATTTTAATGCTGTACCTTGGACAACAGTGGCAATTATCATTGTAATGCTTCACTAGAGACACTTTACAAGTAGGGATATAGAATCATATAATCCCCTGCACTGAGGAAGCAGGCCATTCTGCCCATCTAGTCCGCACCAACCCTCCAAAGAGCATCCCCAGATCTTAGTCAAGTCAAGGCCTTCAGTACGAGGTCCCGACATATTAAGTCAAGTGCAGCTTCCAATTCCAGTCCAGAGACTTGGACACAGATAGTTAGCTACTCAGAGCAGTCAGTGTCAGGATCTTCTTCTTTTAGGCAGTGAGAAGACAAATCTCAGTCAACCAAACACTTGTCGTGACTCTTTGTGCCCTATTCTTTTTTTTCCCTCCTGGAGTGAGATGGAGGCAGATATTAAGGGAGATGAAAGTGGGTTATACTCTATTACTTTTAGTGCAGGTGGGGAGGTTTCCCAAGTGAGTGACCAGGCAGTACAGAAGGCCTGCAGGGTTAGTGGTTGCGGAGATTGGCGCGGGTGGTAGCAAGTGAGGGAAAATATTGCAGGCAATAGTGAGAGAAATAGAGCATGATCCTTGGTGGGAGGTAGTTACAAGAGCAGAGATAGAGTAAAGGCGAGGTAACAGTGAGAAGATGGTGGCACTTGAGCTGAAAATTAGGAAGATTGGCTATCCTCTGGAGATCAATCATGTCACCTATTAAGAGGTCAATTAATTTGTAAGCATTTAATCAGAGCCAGACAGGCACTCTACCGCATGGGTGTGACTGGTGGGTGAAATATATTTGCCACTGTAAAATGTTGACCTGTGTCCCACCACCCATTGAAACACAGTGTCTTCCTCCTTTACCACCAGCAGTGAGACCCATGCAGTCTCCAGAAAATTCAAACCAGTGATTTTGATGAGCTACGTTTGATAGAGAGGGAGCTATCATAATTGCAGAGATGAAGTCAGGACACAACAACAAAAAAGATTGAGTTCAATAAGCCAGCAGTTTTTTTTTTCTATTCATTCATGGGATGAGGACATCACTGGCTAGGCCAGCATTTATTGCCCAGAGGGCAGTTAAGAGTCAATCACATTGCTGTGGGTCTGGAGTTATTCTGATGGCAAAGTTCCTTCCCTGAAGGATGTTAATAAACTGGATGGATTTTTCCTGACGACTGATTCATAGTCATCATTAGACTCCTAATTTCAGATTTTATTTTATTGAATTCAAATTTCGCGAGTTGCCACGGCAGGATTTGAATCCAGGTCCACAGAACATTACCTGGGTCTCTGGATTAATAGTGCGGCAATAATACTGTCACCTCCCCATAAAGGGAAACCCCATAGCCGTGTATTTGCTTACTCACAGTACAGATTCAAACTGAGCTTGCTGCAGCCACAACGCATTGTATGAACCACTTTACAATCACAGCGTGCTACATGGGCTGAAAGATGGGATTTGCCACAACTCTAATGCAATTGAATCTAATAAAAAGTTCACCTCTCATGCTTATCAAATCTCACTGCCACCAACAAAAATCATCAGTTTGAGCCTGTCTTCAGAAAGAACCATCCAGTTCTTGTATTGTTTCATGTTGCAGCTGGTGAAGTGATTCAAAGTTTCAATTCTAATCAACGGCTAATTTGTCTTTCAGATGAGTCCAAAATGGAGATAATTTTAGATTCAAGCCAATTATTAATGAAAATCAATGTGTGGTTTTGTAAAATGGAAAGAGAATTCTGCTTGGTGTTCCAGAATTGAGCTACAATGGCGGAGAGATTGCAAATTAACAGTCACATAATTTATTAACTGCAGAAATAGCGGTTTTGTAATGTAAATGATGGCAATTACTGGTAATTGTCAATTGCGTAGCTCTCGCACCTGATTTGTAATTTTCCCAGCACAGATAACAATAATGCAATGACAGTGTCTAACATTTCCTTTGAGGTGACTGTATTGATCATCCAAATGATCATTTTCATGGCAATAATTGGAAGATTTGCTCTTCTTGCAGGCACCTTTTCCGTCATAATGCTTACTTTCAGAACTGAGTCTTCCCCTATTCTGGCTAATTGTCATTTTTGTTGAATTTGTTGAGTGAAAGGTTTCTCTCCACGAGGCCTAGTGGCTTTCCTTGTGCGATCCCACCAGCTCTTTCATCTCCTCCAGTGTGGGAAGAATTCTGTTTCAAGTGTCAGCAATTCACTTTATTATAGCTCAGGAGAGTCATACCAGACTCAAAATATTAACTCCATTTTTCTCTCACCGTGGATACTGCGAGACTTGCTGAGTTTTGCTAGCATTTTGTGTTTGCTTCAGATTTCCAGCATCCACAGTATTTTGCTTTTACACTTTGAATCTCATCCAAGTTTCTTACCTTTTTGACCAGGGATCACAAGTAGGAACTTTGTCCCTGCATCCCACATGTTAATGAGGTGTTCATTATCTTATCAAAATACACTGATGAGGGTCAATGTTTTTTTTTAAAAAGCTCTTAGGAGTATTTGTAAAGAGAGACTGCTAGGGTTTGATCATATACATATACATGCTGCATTCTGTAAATAAACTAACTATCAAGAAAAATATTTGCATCCAATTTCATATTTCACAATCTGGTTTGGGAGTTATTAAAAACCTGATTTGAGCTATGTAGTTATTTGCAATGGGTACTTGAAGACTTCTGAACTTGAACACAGAAGTGGAAGAAAGCTGAAAGAACTGCAGATGTTGTAAATCAGAAACAAAAATAGAAATTGCTGGCAGCACCTGTGGAGAGAATCAGAGTTAATGTTTTAGGTCTGAGGAAGGGTCACTGGACCCGAAATGTTAACTCTGATTTCAGTCCGCAGATGCTGCCGGACCTCCTGAGCCTTTTCAGCAATTTCTAATTTTGTTACAGATGACGAAGATAACCTCAACCAACTCAGACTGCAGAGGCTGAATTTTGCCAAATATTTTGAGTCCTGTGAGCGAAACCAATGGGTTTCCCAAATCCGCCCAGACCAGGAGCTGGACGAAGGAAACCATTTGATCAGAGTTGGCCTCCTAATTGATCAGCTCTGAGCTTTTATTATAGAATTATGGAATCCCCACAGTATGGAAACAGGTCATTCAGCCAGCAAGCCCACACCAAATCTCTGAAGAGAATCCCACAGAGATTCAAGACCTTATCTCATCCCTGTAACTCTCATGGCCAATCCACCTCAGCTACACATCGCTGGACATTATGGGCAACTTAGCATGGCCAATCGATCTAACCTGCACATCTTTGGACAGTGGGAGGAAACCAGAGCACCCGGAGGAATCTCACACAGTCATAGAGAGAATGTACAAACTACACACAGACAGTCGCCAGAGGCTGGAATTGAACCCACTTCGCTGGTGATACGACCGCATTGGGGAGCCGTACCAATACCGCTCCCTGCTGTTTTCCTGCCTTCTACATCCACAATTTTGGGACTGGGAACATTCTGTCCATAAGGTTCAGCTACTCAGTACATTAACCTACTCAGCTATTGAAACAGCTTAGCACAGACTGCTATACTATCGTGTTCATTGCACTTAATTCCCTCAGGCTTTTATTTCCATCATCTGAAAATAATGTAGTTTTTTTCTTATTACAGAATATACCTAACAGATCTGTCAGGATCTGAAGCCAACAGACAGTTTAATGTTTCAAATATAGATTCGTTGTCAAAACTGAGAGTTGAAAGATAAGCAAGCTCATTAATCAGAATAAGTAAAATGTGCAGGTCAAATTGATATTTCAAAAGCAAACAACTGTAGATGCTGGAAATTGGAAATCAAAGCAGAACTGCTGGAAATGTTCCACAGATGTGGCAATATCTGTGGGGAGAGAAACACAGCTAATGCTTGACACTGAGATCTCTCATCAGAACATTACCTCTCCTTCTCCTCTACAGATGCTGCCTGACACACAGAATCTGTGCAGCATTCTTTTTTGTTTATATTTCAGAATTGTACCATTCACTTCTGCTGATACACTCATATTCTTCAGTGTAAATAATGACATTCAGGAAGTGAGTGCAAAGTTCAGGAGCAGAGTGGTAATGAAGTAGAGTGGAGTACAACCTCAAATTCTGTCATGAAACCTTGGAAATTTAAATACACTGTATCAAATCAATTTGGAATGAAGAAAGATAGCATCAGTAGTGATAACCATTGTAAAACCCATCTGGTCCTTTAGGCAACGGGACTTGCCTTCCTTACCCAGTCTTATTGATCGGGTGGCGTGATTAATTATCAAGTCATGGAGTCTTTGATTCATACAGCACGGAAATAGACCCTTCACTCCAACTCATCTGCGCCGACTCCTAGATCCTAACCTGACTTAGCCTCATTTGCCAGCATTGGGCCCGTATCCCTCTAAACCCTTCCTCTTCATAAACCCATCCAGATGCCTTTTAAATGTGTAATTGTACCCTGAATAGATCCAGCAATCCATTCCATTGCATCAAAGCATACTGAGAATATAACAGAAACAACTCACCACTACTTTCTCAAAGCAGTCAGGGGTAGGCACGCACTGCTAAACATGCCCATGCTCACAAAAGGCAAATGGATGAAACAAAAAGGTAACATACATAGCACCTTTCACAACCTCTGGACTTCACAATGTATCTTATATCAATTAAATATCTTTGAACTGCTGTAACGGCAGCCAATTTAATCCTGACTAGATAATCAGTTTATAAAGGGTTCATTGAAGGTTACGCAGTGGCCAGGGTACTGGTGAGAACTCCTTACACTTCTTTGCAAAAATGGAATAAGATCTTTTATTTTTTTGACTTGAGAGGCAACAGTTAGTGACCCAATGGTCCAGGCATTCCACCTCTTACAAGTGTGGACTTCACCTTACACCACCTTCCAATGCCCCTAGCCCCTACCATTCCATCGCCATTGCTGGTTGAACGCTGCTGGCCAGTTGGAGCACTGACCCTGACCTTTCATTCTTTCTTCCAGCTCTGGCCATGTCCCCTGCATACTTCACTGAATGTGAAGACAACTGTTCCCAGAACCTGGGGAATGGAGAAGAAAACTATTGTGGGCACAGTCAATAAAACTGCTCCAATCTGGGGAGGTGTTTGGATGTGCTTGAATTGGGTGGAGACAGGAAGAAAGCACAAGAGACTACAGACTGGGTGGAAGCCAGGAGATATTACACTCAGTTTGAGTGGGGATTGGTGGAGGTGGTGTCGGTGACTTGGGGGAAGGGACAAGATGGATTGGGAGGCTCTGCAGTGTGGAGGGGAGCAGTGCTGTGGGGATGATGTGCAATCTGTGGAGTTGGGGACCTGACTAATATTTATTTTTCAATTGATATCACTAAAGCAGATGATCTGGTCATTATCTAATGCAGTTTGTGGGAGCTTGCTGCATACAAATTGGCTGACCTATTTCCTACAATGTAACGGTGACCACACTTCAAAATGGCTGTGAAGTATTTTGGGACTTCCTACATTTTTGAAAGACACCACATATACTTTTTCTCTTGTGTCAATTGCTTACCTTAATTTTAGGCCTTTCCAAGCATTCGTTGTAGTAATTGGGCTGTCAACAGAAGCATATGGAAAGCCACAAGGAAGAAATGTGCCAGTGCTTCTTGAAAGGAAAAATGGTCAATGCATGATTCACAGTTAGCACTGCACAGAACTCTCAGATTGAAGTTCGTGAATGTAGTATCTATATTTTCACAAAAGAATAGCTCTTCTGAGCACTATTAAGCTGCTGACTGCAAGTGATCTCATGTAATGCCTTGAACTGTACCCGCCTGAGCCTGAAGTGGGAATTAGATTTCAGAAAGCAATATTCATCCAACGGGAAAGCAAACATTAATTTTGAATGAACTAAGAAACTTAGCAAGCTTTGTGGTGGCTTTAATTATCATTGCTAAAATGGTTTCCTTAGGATGTTCAATGAGACATGCATATGGTTGAAAAGCGTTAATTCTACAAACGAACAAATGCCATAAATCATCCTTTACATGGACTTGAGGGAATAAGAGGACATTTTGTAACATGTTCCTAATGAACTTGTATTAATATTCAAGAAACTATAAAGAATGATGCTCTCATTTAAATTAAGTTACATACTGAATGAAATGTGCCTGTCAGGACCTAAGGGATTTGCAGCTGCCCATGTGCCTGCCAGGAATTTTCAATGTTGAATTAAATCAGTTAAAGGGTTAGTGTTACAAAATGAGGGATAGCAGTTCTTATCATGGGCAAAATCAACTTGCTGTATAAATGTAATTACAAAGTAGCAAATACCATCACTGACAATGGTGATTTGACATTTCTACCTATGGATACACAAATTTATAAGTGCAAAGAACATCTTAAAACAACAGATAGATATTCAACACAATTATTTTGTTTTGTGTTATTTGATTCCCCCCTTTAGAGATGGATATCTGCTATCCTTATCTGCAAAAGTTTGTATTTGTGATTCCTGTATCACAGTAATGTGGCAGACTCTTAACTACCCTAACAATCTATTTTAGTTTGTGACATTCAGAAAAAAGCTCAGTAGATGTTTTTATTCAGTATTATTCTTGATAAATAAATGTTACAACATAAATACCTTCTGCTGCTGTAGAAACATTTGGTGAAATTTTCGTATTATTTTCACAATTCTGATGTACACGATGACAAGAACTTCAATTCCACTTGGCAACTATTACCTATGCTTTCAGTGCCAGGTTTAGCAAGTGGAAATGTAGTGTGATATTTGCAGAGATGATGTGAGAGATTTTGTGTGTGTGTGTGTGTGTGTGTGTGTGTGTGTGTGTGTATAGTCTCATTTGATTTGTTTAACATATTCTGCCTGTTTGCAAAGGTGTACTGGCTTCTTTAAAAATATGCAAAACTTTCCTAAGGTCATGAAGAATATTATCCTTTTGGGTGTCAATATAAAAGCTATTTTTCATCATGCGTTCTGAGAAGATGATGAAAAATGGTTTCAAAAGCTGTCGAGACATCTGAATGGCAAATAACAAAGGTCTGCTTCCTGTACCCCAATGTAAAAGTTGGGGGTAAACCCATCTCAGCCTAGGTGGCTTACCCCACTTTAATGATCGAATGTAGAATGGGGTAAACATAGGAATAAATGCTTAAAGGGAGATGTTATTTATGATATGGCTCTGAAGGGGTTAATGTTCATGTTTCATGGCTCTGTCATTCTACTGATATTACACTGTCTGTGCACAAATGCAGAGTTTTACTGTTGCTTTTGGAGGGAGCAGATGTATCTCTATCAACTCCCTAAGTTCTTAGTGATTGTGCCTGCCCAAACACTATTGAATTTACTGTATGAAGGGGGAGAGGCTGGATATGTGGATACAAACTAGGAAATGTCACTCTGATTGAGACCGAATTCTTGGAAAGGAGGCAATGTTCTCATTTTGATAGGTTGGCAGCTGCGGAGTTAAATCTGCCAACAGCACTTTGAGCACCAGCTTCTCCTGTTGCTCAGTACATCAGATGAGCGATGATACCCTTAATTGGTCATAAACTGCCTACTTATTGACCTCAATTGGGCCATCAAATTCTCAAGGATAACTGTAGGATGTGCACTTACATGCCCTTCCTCACTAGCCCAGACTTAAAGGTATTACAGTACGATTGTGTCATAGTGCTGCAATTGTGATACAGAATGAGTATCTAATGTGTTTCACCTGTCATCAACCTCCGCATCAACAGACTGGGAAATCGTTAGGTGGCAGGTGGTTAAAATAATTCCATTGCACAGCCTGGCAATCTTATTTTGAGGAGATATCTTGGGCATCATCTGTTTCCTTTGGGATGAGATAGCACTGTTTCAATGTTGAATCACTGTGTCTTGGCAAAAAGGGAACAATTAAATTTATGTCTATAAATTTGGTACAAAATTCCTTATGTGATACTGCCACAAACTCTGTGCCATTTTATCAATGTTCTTTGATACTGTCTCAAACAAATTTATAATGCACAAGTGTAACTCTTCTATTTCATGCACTTCAGGGATAACGGTTGCTGAAATTGTGGTTGGCACACCAATGTGCAAGTAGTTTCATGGCTGTCTCGGTGGTGCTGGATGGCTTGTGGAGAAGCTAGCAGTTGTTTTGCTGATTCTTGTGAGGATTTTGATCTCTACATTAGCCAGCCCGGAGTTGTTGCTTCCTGGGCATGGTAAGTGGTAACACCTTTGATGTGCTTTTCCCAGATGGGGTGCTGAGAGAGTCTTGATGTCGTCCTGTAGTCATTGTCTTTGGTTTACGCATCAGCTGCAAGGAGACAATGTTGGTTACAGTACTCCCAGTATTGTCACATAATGGACTGTGCACAACAACTCTTCAGCCAAAAGAGCAAATTATTTGCAAAATTCAGATACTTCAACCAATGGCGTTGCCAGCAGATTCCAAAGTCTGAGTTCACTCTGGCCTTCCACCTGATGCAATCAGTAATAAAGAAGGATGGAATATGAAATCTTGCTGTATTTCTATAATGTCAGCAAGACATGGAAAAGGACAACAAACGTATTATATAGACTAGATATCATCCATCAGTGATGAAGGGTTTAGGCCCAAAACGTCAAGTTTTCCTGCTCCTATGATGCTGCTTGGCCTGCTGTGTTCATCCAGCCCCACGCCTTGTTATCTCGGATCATCCATCAGTGATGTCTATGTAAGTTCCTAGGCATCATATGGAGACAAGCATCACCAATGGAGAAGTGCTATAGAAGACTAGTCAGAGGCACCTGTGGGACATCAGGAAAGAGAAATGACTGAAGGTGACAGGACACATGTCCCACCCCACCATAGAGGCTGTAGAATTGACAACACAAGACACAAGAAGATGGTAAAGAAGTACTAATGAAGTTTATTGGACATCAGCTGGACAGGAGCAAAAGTGATTGATTGCAATAGACTGCTTGCAGAGTCTTGATGCCTATTGCTTTTTCTTTTGCATAGAACTAAAGCAAGTAAGCATTGCTGGATATAAGAATGTTGAAATATGTGATTGCACTTACTTGCATCCAGACTACAGTTGTCAAAAATTACTTAATTTACAGTGTTCTATATTTCTGCTCATTATCTCAAGACTCTTACTTCGATGCTGTGTTGGGATTCACATCGACAGTGTAAAACTTGAAGGCATCCTGAGATTTTGAAGTGTAAAATAATTGCAGATCTTACTTTATACACAAACAGGTAAGTTGTACTAAAATCACAATTCATTTGACTTATTAAATTAACTTTGTGCTTACTTCACTGTATGAATTTTACTAAGTATTTCTTTACATGTTTTGTTTAATCACAGCTCCACTTTAGAGAGTACATACATTCAGTTTTATTTCAAAAGACTGAACATGTAACTTGATAAATATTCCCTGATTTACATTATCCTAGCAGTGATATTTGCATGTTATTTCAGCTGTGCGTTTCTTTTTCCCACTAATACACCAAACAAAATATATTTACCATACAAAAGGCAATAATAGCATGGGCAAACACGAGTTTTAAATTATTCCAAAGTACAATGAGCATTTCACAGCAAATGATACAAGCTTTGAGTCTGCATGAGATATTTTTCAGTTTCAAGATTCCTAAATATTCCAATTTGTTCTCCTCATGTAATTTACGATCAGTAAGCTTTGACAGCCCAGTATCAAGTTACAAATCAGCAAGGCTTGTCAGATGCAACAAGAAGTTCTCTTGTGCATGGTTTTTTTGTGGTTTCTGTGTGATTCATCTGACTCCTGGAAGACAAAGAAACATTTTAGTGTGATGTAGTTAATTGTAAATCAACATGAAGTGTACAAATGGTTTGAATACCACTGTCCACTAGCTTTTGTTTGGCTGGATAATAATGGTGATGTGATTGGTACTTACTTTTACAGAGTAATATCCCACAAGATCCAAATCAAAAATGCTTGATAAAGTTAGGGCTCAGGTGTTTGGGATTAAATGAACAACAATGAAATACATGATTTTACTTTTGATCAACATTTCTGGCCTGGAAAATAATCAATTTTAGAAATATGGTCTTGTATTTGCATCAGGAGGAAATTAATGTTAGAAAATAAATTAAATAAAAGTTGAAATCAAATTTCTCTTTAAAGTTTATTTGCCTCTCTCTTTTAACTCTTTCTTTGTGTTTCTTATCCTTCATTTTACATCCATTTACATGCAATGTGGTTGACTCTCAACTTCTCTCTGAAATGGCTTAGCAAGCCTTTCAGTTGTACCAATCGCTACAAAGTCTCATCAAAGAAATGAAACCTGATGAATCATTTGGCATCGACCTAGACATCGGAAAAGACAACAGCAGAAACAGCCCTGTCGACCCTGCAAAGTCCACCTGACTAACACTGGGGGGCTAATGCCAAAACAGGGAGAGCCGTCTCACAGACAAGTCAAGCAACAGCCTGACATAATCATACTCACGGAATCATATCTTACAGACAATGTCTCAGACACCACCATGGCCATCCCTGGATATGTCCTGTCTTACCGGCAGGATGGACCTAGCAGACGTGGCGGCACAGTGGGATACGCTTGACAAGCAGTTACCCTTGAAGTCATCAACATTGATTCCAGATCCCATCTCGTGGCTTCAGGTTAAACATGAGCAAGGAAACCTCCCACTGGTTACCATGTATCATCCACTCTTGGCTGATGAATCAGTACTCTTCCACATTGAACAACAATTGGAGGAAGCACTGAGGGTAGCAAGGGTAAAAAATGTACTCTGGGTGGGGGATTTCAATGTCCACCACCAACTGTGGCTCAGCAGTAGCACTATTGGTCAAGTCAGTCAGGTCCTAAAGGACATAACTGCCAAACTGGTTCTGTGGCAGGTCATGAGGGAACTGGAGGGTGGCACGGTGGTACAGTGGTTAGCACTGCTGCCTCACAGTGCCAGGGACCCAGGTTCGATTCCACCCTCAGGTGACTGTCTGTATGGAGTTTGCACATTCTCCCCATGTCTGCGTAGGATTCCTTCAGGTGCTCCAGTTTCCTCCCATAGTCTAAAGATGTGTAGGCTAGGTGGATTGGCCACGCTAAATTGCCTGTAGTGTTCAGGGATGTGTTGATTAGGTGGGTCATAGGGGAATAGGTCTGGGTGGGATGCTCTGAGGGTCAGTGTGGACTGGTTGGGCCAAAGGACCTGTTTCTACACTGTAGGGATTCTTTATTTTAAAAAAATATTAAAAGGGAAAAACATACTTAACATCATCCTGAGCAATCTGCTGGCTGCAGATTAATCTGTTCATGACAGTATTAGTAGGAGTGACCATCACAGTTCTTGTGGAAATGAAGTGCTACCTCCACATTGAGAATACCCAGCATTGTGTTGTGTGGTGAATAGGACTGATTTTGAAAAGACCCAGCTCCTCAAGACTGGGAATCCATGAGATTCTGTGGACCATCAATAACAGCAGAATTGTGGCCCAGCACAATCTACAACTTCATGGTCTGGCATATCCCTCGTTTAACCCTGACAACCTTCCGGCAATAGTACTGAAGACTTGTGCTCCAGAACTCGCCGCTCCCTAAGCCAAGCTCTACTACCACATTACAACACTGGCACCTACCTGACAATGTCAAAATTGCCCCAGATTATGTCCTATACACGAAAAGCAGTACAAATCCAATCTGGCAAATTATTGCCCCAGAAGTCCACTCTCAATCATCAGTAAAGTGTTGGAAGGTGTCATCAACAGTGCTATCAAGCAGCACCTGCTCAGCAACAACCTGCTCAGTGACGCCCAGTTTGGGTTCTGCCTGGATCACTTGGATCCTGACCTCATTACAACATTGGTTCAAACATGAATGAAAGTGCTGAATTCCAGAGGTGAGGTGAAAGTGACAGCCCTTGACATCAAGACAACATTCAACCAAGTGTGGTATCAAGGAGCCCCAGCAAAACTGGAAACAATGGGCATCAGGGGGCAAGGGGGAGCACTGGTTACAGTCATACCTGGCACTTAAGAAGATGGCTGTGGTTGTTGGACATCAGTCATCTCAACTCCAGGATATTTCTACGGGTGTTCTTCAGGGTCATGCCGTAGTCCCTCTAGCATAAGGTTAGAAGTGGGGATGTTCGCTGATGATTGAACAGTGTTCAGCTCCATTCACGACTCCTCATCTACTGAAGCAGCCCATATTCAAATGCAACAAGCTCTAGACAATATCCAGGCTTGGGCTGACAAGTGGCAAATAAAATTCGGGCCACACAAATGTCAGGTAATGGCCATCACCAACAGAGAAAATAAAGCAACCATCCCTTGACATTCAATGGTGTTACCGCCCTCAGCTGTTACCAAACGGATGGTTACCATTGACCAGAAATTCAACTGGACTTGTCACATAAACACAATGGCTACAAGAACAGGGCAGGGGCTTGGAATGTTGTGGTGAGTAACTCACATGCCCACTCCCCGAAGTCTGTCTGCCATATACAAGACACAAGTCAGGAGTGTGATGGAATACTCTCTGCTTGCCTGGATGGTTGCAACTCTAACAACACTCAAGAAGCTCAACACCATCCAGGACAAAGCAGCACCACATTGATTGGCACCACATCTGCAGAAATCAATTCACTCCACCATCGGCACTCAGGAGCAGCAGTGTGTACTATCCAGCAGATGCACTGCAGAAATTCACCAAAGATCCTTAAACAGCAGCTTCTAAACCCAGTCACTTCCATCTAGAAGGACAAGGGCAGCAGATATATGGGAACACCATCACCTGCAAGTTCTCCTCCAAGTCACTCACCATCCTTATTTGGAAATAAATCACCATTCCTTTATGATCACTGAGTCAAAATCCTGGAATTCCCTCCCTAACAGCATTGTGGGTCAACCCACAGCAGGGTGACCTGTAGGAGTTCAGGAAGGCAGATCACCACCACCTTCTCAAGGAGCGACTAGGGACAGGCAATGAATGCTGGGCAGCCTGTGACACCCATATCCCATGAATGAATAAAAAAAATCTTCAAATCACTTCCATCTGTATGGTTTAGAAGTAACTTTTACTTCCCATCGGCTATTTCTGGAATTACAATCTGCATGGCTCAGTTGCAATTTTTTCAATCTGATTGATTGGTTGACAAGCCTCCCTTTTTCTTTTCTGGCTCACTGCTGTTACAGGCCCAATATCAAAAATCACACGGCACCATGTTGTAGTCCAACACGTCTATTTGAAGACACAAGTTTTCAGAATCTTGCTCCCAGGGCTCTGAAAGCTTGTGAGTTCAAATAAACCTGCTAGTCTACAACCTGGTGTCGTGTGATTTTTGACCTTGTCTACCCCAGTTCAACACCAGCACCTTCACAATAGATCCAATGTAGCACTGGCTCAGGCAAAAGATCTGTTGAAATCACTAGTGACAATTATACAAATAATATTTTGACAGGACATGAGTAATGCAAACTGCTCCATCATTTCTGACAGAAAAAAATTCTAAGCTATTTTCACTCATTTTCACTTGACACTTGTAGCCTCAAAAATACAAATAAATTACTTGGCATGAGCCCACTTTGCAAATCAATAGTGTTGGCTGACTGCCACTAACACAGAAATTGAGACTTAGCTGTCTGTCTGTCTGCCTGTCTCTCTCTCTCTCTCTGTCTCTCTTTCTCCAATCCTGACACAAACCTTTTCGTCTTTCACACAGAGCAGAAGTCAGAAACATGAAATCTGGACATCTCCAGCTCTCTGGCAAAATCAATGGAGATAAAAATAATAATCAGCCCTTTCTGAATTTGATCTGTCATTACAGGCTCACGTTAATGTCTCAAATTGAAAATGCTATCTATTGCAATCCTGCCTTAAGACCCTGGCTTGTATGCTTTATCTATATAGGTTACTGTCATGTAAGTCAATGATGCAGTTTGTCCAAGCAAAGATAAATATCATAAATTGTGTATTAGCAGTATCTATCCAATGGTCCTGGTACCTAAAACAGTAATTGTAGTTGTGATAGACTTATTTTAATAACACTGCTGTGGGTAAATCCTTGATTAGCAGTTTATGTTCAAAACAAGATGTTAGGGAAAGCACAAAATAATGATCTAGTATCAGTGGATTATAATCATTGACAGTCATTATCTTATTGGATCTGCTTAGACATAGACTGCAGCATTATTGTATGCAAGTGAGTTGTTCATATTATGCAAAAAATAGTCCTTTGAAGTGTTTCATGTCTGTAGAAACAGAAATATGTCATTATATAGTCATTCTTCAGTTGGTAGCTTTTCCTTCCGAGAGTCATCAGTTAAGCATTCAAATTCTTCAATAAAAATAGATACATGCATAATCGATTCTGGTCTCCCTGCTACAGGAAAGATGCTGTAAAAGTTGAAAGGGTACAGAAGACATTTACAAGGATGTTACTGGAGTTATAGGTTTTGAGCTTTAGGAAGAGGCTGAATAGGCTAGAAATGTATTTCCTGGAGTTTTGGAAGCTGAGGGGTGACCTGACAGAGATTTATAAAATCATGAGAGGCATGGATAAAGTGAACAGCCAAGAGCATATTTTTTTCCAGGGGAGGGGAGGGGAGTCCAAAATGAGAAAGCTTAGGTTTAAGGTGGAAGGGGTAAGAATTAAAAGGGACCTGAGGGGCATCTTTTTCACACAGACGGTAGTGTGTGTATGGAATGAGCTGCCAGAGGAAGAGATGGGGGCAGGTACAATAACAACATTTAAAGGTCCCATAGCACAATTTGAGAATAAACCATGTCTTCAATATCCTGGACAACATTCATCTTCAACTAAAGCGCTCCAAACTTATTATGTGCTTGCTTCTACATTTGCTGTTTATTTGACCTTGTTGCATGCAATGCTTATTTCACAACAGTCATTGCATTTGGAATGTAATACATTAATTGAAAAGGGAAATTGTGAGAAAGTAAATATGCTATTTAATTTGTAGATTTTTTTACATAATTCATGCTGCAGACTTTGCTCAAAAAATGTCAAAAAATGAATTGTGTTTCATATAGTCCTGTTGCCTGTGAAGGCATCCCAACTGATGGCCTATGGTCTAGACTAATGTAATTGTATGGAACCTGAAAAGCACCGGAACCATTACAAACACTGTAAAGTTTGAAGTGACCTTTTCCAAATGACATTACGTTTTGAAAGTAGTTTCGCATATTTGCTGCCTTGGGCAGTGATAGAGAATTGACTGCCTAGTTATATGAAAGAGTGCAATGTCATCAGATGCCCAGTAGGCTTAAAACTGTTGGAAATTTAACTGATGCATCTTACTATATCAAAACTCGTTTCAGTCCTTCCCCAGTGAACAGTAGCATTAATAAAGTACCTCAGTCTCATTGCTCAGCAGCGCAATTTCCTGTACATTTTGTACCATAATCAGTGAATATATTTTCAGGGAACAGTCGCATGCTATTACCTTTACAAATATTACGTCTACTGTCCTTTAGCACAAGGGATGGCTCTGACATTTGAACACCATGGCTAGAAATTAAAACATTTAATATTGTAGTAAGGCAGAGGCTGAAATGGTCTCCTAACTACCATAAAGAGATTGCACTCAGAAATATTTCCTTGGGATAATATTGCCAAGACATATTCATTTATCTATGAGAGGAAGTTCAATAAAGTGATCTCTTCTCTATAGGTGGTAGACAATGCAATTAATTTATTTACAGCATTAAAACAAGTCAAATCTTATTTTAGAGTTTATTGGAAAGTGAGTCTGCATGGCACAGAGCAATCAGGGCAGGCTTTATTCAATCGCTGTTTGCTAAATCCTCTACAAATTAAAAGCTGCAAAATTAAACAAAATTAAACAATTCAACAAGATTCAATAAAAAAGCTCAATTTTCAAGCAGTCCCGATTAATAGAGTATAAGTATTTAAGTAGTGCCACTGTCTTTATACTGTTTTCAGTTTTCTGCAAAAATTATCAGATAATCTCAATATCAGCACATTAGATTACCTGGTCAATATCATGTTCCTTTTTCATGTTCCCCTACTCACATAGGTTACCTGTACATTACAAAAGTGTTATATTGGTCATAAAGCACTTTGCCATGTCATTGGTTCGTGAAAGGTGTTACAGAAATATGAGGTAGAATGTTCATGGTCCCTGAATAGCATGGACATTGGGATTCATTAGAAACATAGGGTGTGATCAGCAGAATGTACAATCTCAACAGCGAGAGGAAAATGCCTGGCTTTCTAACTGAGTGTTATACAGCATGACGAGAATCTGACTCGTGCAATCTTATTTACATCCATTCACATGTATTGGCACCTCATTATTACCTAATCTCACCTCATTAATATGCTATTTGCCATTCTCCCATCCACCAAAGACTAAACACCGTGAATTCCTGGCAAGAAAGTTAAAGCATGTACCTGGTGATTCCAGCTCACTGCTTGCTCCTTCAGCTTCCGTCTTGGACAGCACTCTCTAACATCTGAAGGCATGCACCATGGACAGTAACTGCCCACACGCTCCCAATCCACAGACATTGGCATCAGATATGTGTCACTCTCACTGTACACTCATGGCACATCTCTAGTCTACTTCCACATATGGTTTTTCACTCCAATACCCCTTTCATTGCAACGCTGCTGCCAGGACACTTTGTGTGCAGGGGCTTGCACTGAACTCCTGTAAGGGTTCATCTCAGGATGTTCACTTGCTGTCTTAGTTATCACTGACTTTGTACCTACTTAAGTACTCTCAGCTTCTCTTGCCCTGCCTTATCGTTTTGTGTATTGCCCCATCACCCAGCGTTTAACAGCTGACTGTACTTCGGTCTCTCTTAGCTGTTCAGTCCTGACACAAAGTTAGGCAGATTGTTGTGATTATCCACAGTGATCAGTCAAGGGGTGGGCATGTTGTGGCATGGCACAATGTGACGTCAATCTCACAACTGCAGCAGCCGCGTATTCACTGCATGTGTTTCAACAAAACGACCATCTCTCAAGGTCTACACAGAGCAACTCAGTCGGGCCAAGGGAGATGTCCTACAGCCAGGGGGTCTCAATGCAATGAATAAAGTCCAACCTCCACTCAGCCATAGAATTATAGAGCACAGAAGTAGACCCTTCGTTCCAACTCATCCAGACCAGACTTCCCAATCTGATCTAGTCCATTTGCCAGAATTTGGCCCATATCCCTCTAAACCCTTTCTATTCATGTACCCATCCAGATGCCTTTTAAATGTTGTAATTGTACCAGCCTTCACCACTTCCTCTGGAAGCTCATTCCATTCACGCACCACCCCCTGCGTGATAAAGTTACCCCTCAGGTCCTTTTTAAATCACTCCCCTCTCACCTTAAACTTACGTACTCTACTTTTGGACACCCCTACCCTTTGAAAAATACCTTGACTATTTACCCTATCTATGTCTCTCATGATCTTATAAACCTCTATAAGGTCACCCTTAGCCTCGGATGCTCCAGGGAAAAGAAGCCCCAGCCTATCCAGCCTCTCCCCATGGCTCAAACCCTCCAACCCTGGCAACAATCTTGTAAATCTTTTCTGCACCACCTCAAGTTTAACAACATCTTTCTTTTGGAAGTGTGACCAGAATTGTACACAGTATTCAAAATGTGGCCTCACCAATGTTCTGTACAGCCATTCCATGACGTCCTAACTCATATACTCAATGTTAAGACAAATGAAGGCAAGTGTGCCAAATGCCTTTTTCACCACCCCATCTGCCTGTGACTCCACTTTCAAGGAACTATGCACCTGGACCCCGAGGTCTCTTTGTTCAACAACTCTCCTCAGGGCCTTACCATTTACTGTGTAAGTCCTGCCCTGGTTTGGTTCACCAAAATGCAACATGTTAATATCTATGTTAAACTCTATTTGCCCCTCCTCAGCCAATTGACATACCTGATCAAGTTCTCATTGTACTCTGAGGTAATCTTCTTAACTGTCCACTACACTGCTAATGTTGCTGTCATCTGCAAACTTACTAACCATATCTCCTATAGGCACATCCAAATCATTTATATAAATGACTAGAAGCAGTGGACCAAGCCTTGTGGCACACCACTGGTCACAGGCCTACAGTCAAAAATACCTATCCACCACTAACTCCTGTCTCCCACCTTCAAGCCAATTTTGTATCTAATTGGCTAGCTCCCCTGGATCCCATGTGATCTGCCCATCACCAGTTGGCCAATTAGAGCTTTCAGGGTCAAGGGTCTGTACCTTTACAGTTTGAGGAGTGAGCTGCAGTCAGTCCTGAAGGCCCAGTGCACTCATGCCAGGGAGGTGTAGTCAGTCAGTCAGGGAGATGCAAGGGGATCAGTCAAGAGTTTGGTCAGGCATCAGTTAGGGCTGTCCATCCAAATCAATCAGGGGAGTGGGCCATGGTCAGTCTTGGGGGTCAGCTCAAAGAAAGTCAAAGGGGGCTGTCATGACCCACTGCTGCGGTAGGAAAGTGGATAAATCAATGTTGTGGATTGGAGGCAGTATCTTGTAATACAGAGGGGACAATAACTGTGTAGAGGACAAGTCAACCTATTAGGTGGGAGGTGACAGAACATTTGGAGATGAGGGATATTGTGGGAGGTAGTGTAATCAACAGTCACCACCAATTTGGCTTTGCGGTAGTGATGTGGTATCACTGTAACACAATGGTTGGATGGGGGAACTGAAGCTGTTGTCAACAATGGACACTCCTTTATACAGGGTTCTAACTGGGACGAGGCATGTCTGTTTAGTTTTGTTCTTAATTAGCAATACGTTTATGAATGTCCATTTGTATTCACAATGAAGTGTCAGCTATGCTACTTATGTGCCCAGAGAAACATTTGTCTTTGGTTCTTTGCTCATTATGGGCATTTCCTGGTGCTTATCCGCATGCATGGCAGGAACTGGTGCTGTGCAAGGATTACTGGCAGGCAGCAGCAATGACTATTACTTATGCCTCTGGCAAGAGGGAACACAGGGCATAGAACACATGCCCCATAGAGGCATGGCGCAAAGCTAATGAGGCAAGTTTGGGATGACTGCATGAAAGAACTTCACAGACAAAATGAAGACAACATCAGAACAGGTTATAAACTGTACAATGCACCAGACACAGACAAGCACTGTGAGTGTAGCCATACCCCCAAGGATGTTCAAGAGGATGGCTCATCACTATCAGGCATTTAGGGATGGTCAATAAATGTGGGCCCAGCAAGTAACATGGTGATCCCAACAGCGATTTTTTTAAAAAAGCAGATATGGATATTTCAAACGCAAACGATAAGTTCCACCTAATTAACATATCTTGCTCATTGTAGTGTGTAGCTCTGCAGACCCACTGAATACTTAGCAAGACCCCAAGATCTAAATTCAAACAAAAAATTTACTAAAACATTCCAAACATCAGGTAGCGTCTATGGAGAGAGAAGGAACACTAACATTTAAGTTGAGAGCTATTCACTAGATTTGCAAGGGTACCGGAAAAGAAATTATATTGGTTATTAGAATTTTAATTTTATGTCATTGGGATAGAACGATAGTTGCACTGCAGCTAATGAGAAAGTATTACAAGAGAAGCTGTTCTCACTTTGTATTTTTGAAGAAAGGAAATCTGGATCTCATTTTTAAATGTACTATTAAATTCAACAATGCTTTTGTACATTCTCAGTGTGGGTTCACTTGAAGACAGGTAACACAAAACTGCTAATTTTTAGGATGAAAATAATAATAACATTTGCTGAAATTTCATAGGCATTTTCTAACACCATGGACATGCAATGTGACTGACCATATGTTTGCCTTTCGAATAGTTTCCTGGTAACTTATATTTGATTTGCTTTAAAAATTGTCTGTTCAATAAATAACCAATATTCCAAAGGGCATGACTATGTGTTTGAGTTGTATATTATGTTCCTGCCAATACTTTTACAGTACAACATTTGAATCTCTAGATATTACAGCATTTCTGCTACATGTTCAGGAATGAGAGTGATGCTGGCTGGGCCAGCATTTGTTCATCATCCTTCGTTGCACTTGAGAAAAGGTGGCGGTTGATCTTTGAACTGCTGCATTCCATATGGTGAGATTACGCCATAACAACATTCAGGAAGGTTCCCAAGATTTTAACCAAATGATGATGATAGAATAGCAATACAGGTTCATATTAGGACAATGGTTGACTTGTAGGAACTTGCCAGTGATGGTGTTCCCATGCATCTGTTGCCCTTGTCATCTGAGAAGGTAGAACTAATGGTTTAACCAGTGTTGTTGAAGGAGTTTGGTGGGTTTGTGTAATACATCTTATTAATCACACGCTGTTCAGTAATGGAGAAATGAAAAGTATACATTGATGAGAGATAAAGAATGATTCGTCTACCAAAGTGAACTAGGTTGAAATGCAATGGAAAAATATAATTATAAAGACTGTTCAAATCAACAAGAACTGATATTTGCAACACATTTTAACAAGGTGCTCCACAGCAGGGTAATTGGACAAAAATAGATTATGGATCGAAATAAGTTACAAGGAGAAATGTCGAAAATCTTTGTTTTGAAAAGAAACTTAAAGGAGCAAAGGGAGTTGGAAAAACGCACAGAAGAAATTCCAGCTGTAAACGCACAGTGACTCTAGTGATTGGAATAAGATTGGCCAGGTGGGTCTCATTGAGTATGAGCTCCCTGACTGGGGCTGTTAACTTGGGCCAATTAGGGAGTTCTGATTGACAGATATAAACCAGAGTCTCAGGGATCCTCCTCACTCTAGGGACTGGCTCGGAGCTGACCAGTCAGAGTCCATGTACTGTGCACATGTAAATAAAGGATGACTTGGTGATGGGGTACCGACCTCCGTGGAGTTATTTCAGTGGCCAAACCATGAGGCAAAGAAGGGTGGAGTTTAAGCCTGAGGTTGTATGCATGAGGACAGTTTTGGAGGAAATGCATTTTTTGTATATAGAGTGTTCACCTGGCTGTTGAATAATGACAAGAAGCTACAAAGCCATAAGTGATACGGATCAGAATTGGAAATCAGAGGCATTGAAGAGCTGGGAGTACAGACGTGACTGGCGAATAGGTCGTTGTGTAGGAAAAGAAACAAGCTGCTGAACTTTTGATGAAGTGTGGCTCGTGGAGCTTGGAAGGCTGGGAGACACTGCAATTGTTGGATGTGGCAGTTAAAAAAAATGCATTAACTGGGATAAGGACAAGTCAGTGCATTCATATCATGCCCCATTATCAAACACTTGTAACTGTGTTCTTATGCTCAGCCAGGAGACTTTTTTTTAACTTCAAGCCATTAGGTAAGGTTATCGAGCAAACAGATGGCAACAGTTATCACCAAACAGTTGGGAGTTCTTCAAGAATCAAATTCTGGAACTGACATATAATATCACCTCAATAGGATAATGAACATAAACACGACTGTGAGTGGTTTGATACAGAGTTCCAAGGGAGATGTAGAAATAATCAGCTTTTTATATAGCTTAGACAGCCTTAGCATTCAATTCCTGTCTGTTCACTTCTGGCCATCTCATAATACTACTTAAGACGCAATCTGTTACATTAATTATTGTGTGTGTAATTGAATCATCCATTCTGTTGTTGACAGAGAAGTTGACAATATTGTTTTATAAGGAAACTGACAGGGCAAGAAGATTAATTTCACATGAACGAAGTAACCTATCAATTTTAGAAGGAATTGAATTTGTTTCAAATGTTTTATTTGAAATTTGAGTAAATTACTTCCACCCAAGTGCTGCCAGCATTTGAGAAAGGGGTCTTGGTAAATGAATAATTTTCATTTTTTGAGATTTTTACATCAACTATAAAAGAAAAGAATCTTGGAATAGCAAAGGAATGAGCAGTAAATGACTTGGAATGGATAGTTTTTTTTTAATCATTGCATTTTACTATGTGATGTAAATTTAAGAAAATAAACCTTGTAAAAAGAAGTCATACTGGAAAAAGGAATTAAAAATTAAAAATGCAAACTTTGCTTTTATATATCAGGAGCTATTAAAAATTCTGGAACTTGAAGGAAAATGAATCAAAACAATTAAAACTGAAAGATATAGCTCAGGTAAAAATAGATTAAAAATAATTGAATTTGCTGAAGGAAAACTAAAATGGCATAGTTTTGCCATTGGCAGGCTTGCTTTCAGCTGCAAAGCTGGGAAGCTGGCCAAATGAGCATTGGTGTGGTCAGAGAGCGAGAAATCAAAGAAAGGCTATTATAAACTTAGAGAGATGGCTTGTAGAGCGACATCTGAATCAAATGGGTTGTCTGGACTGAAGTTTTCATGAGTGCACATTAGTTTTACCTCTGTGAAATAGGAAGTAGCTTCTCTTTAATTTATTCAAATGTTGCAGCTTACTGTGAATTCCACTACCATTGCTGACCTTTTAGTCAAGAGATTTCTTAACAGTCGAGTAAAACTGGCTAATTTGGGGATAAACTTGATTCATCATGCATAAGATGTACTGTGCGTTGCTGATACACTTTGGTGCCATAAATTTGCCAACGGCTTTTGTCTTCCTTGGATCCACCATGCTGAATTGTTGTTGCATAATGTGTTCTAGGAATGTAAACATCATTCTAGAGAATTGACATTTCTCATTTAGTGTAAGGCTTGTATTCTGAGGCGCCTTTAACACTCTCTGGTCATGGTCCTTCTTTGCTTGTACACGCACTAGGGTGTCATCTATGTGGTAAACGGTTCCCTGTTTCCCTTCCAGTGATCTCATTGTTGCCTTTTAGAAAGTATCTGATGCCAAAGAGATGACAAATGGCAGACAGTTGAAACAAGACCACCTAAATGATCTAAGAAATGGAATCAACAATCTTCACTGTTGGTTAAAGGGTATCTGCCAACACCCACTGCTGGCATCCAGTATTGTGAAAAACTTGTTTGTTGTGAATTTTGCCTCTCCATCACCAGGATGGGTTTTCCACCTGAATCTTTTGTTTAATTCTTAATTCCAAATGATAGGCTGAATTTCACTAGAAACTGGCTAAGGCCAATTTTGGTAAGATTCATGGAAAGTCAGTCTCTGCAAGGCCCAGCGATGCTTTTTCTTTATTCATTCAGGGAAGTTGGAAGTTGCTCACTGGGCTAGTACTTACCTCCCCCAGCCAGTTGCCCCTGTGTAATTGAGTTTCTCCCCTTCATAATTATTATCCTCTCTGCATCCCAGCATGCTGCCTCTAATATGTAGGACTGAGTTTCCCACTTCACAATTGTGGCCCCTTTTAACATCTCCCCCATTGTTTAGAAAATTGTCCACACCTGAGTTCTTCCTACCAAAACACACGACCACACACTTTCCTATATCATATTCCATCTGCTACTTCTTTATACACTTTCCCAGCCTGTCCAAGTCCTTCTGCAGCCTCCTTGCTTCCTCAATACTACCTGTTCCTCCACCTATCTTTGTGTCATCTTCAAACTGAGCAACACTGCCCTCAGCTCTTTTGACTACATTTTTAATGTATAACATTAATATCGGTTCTCCCAATATGGACTCCCGTGGAACTTCACTAGTCACTGTCTGCCTTTCTGAAAAAGACTCCTCTATCCCTACACTCTGCCTTCTGCCAGTCAGACAATCCTCTAAACTTGACACCTTGCTCATAACTCCATGGGGTCTTATCTTATTTAGCAGCTTCCTGTGCGACACCTTGTCAAAGGCCATTTTGAATTCCAAATGGAACACATCCACTAACTCTCCTTTGTCTAACTTGCTCATTACCTTCTCAAAGAATTTGAACAGATTTGTCAGACATGATGCCCCCATGATGAAGCTGTGCTGACTAAGCCCCATTTTACCATGAAAAGAGTTGTCATAGGACCACTGGAAAATAAGGCTAGGAAATTTGTAACAGATGACATTGACTGATGGATGAACAGTATCAGTTTTCAGTGGAAGACAACAGCAGCATACCAGAATTTCAAGGGAGTCAGGAGTCAGAGCTGAGTGTTGTGGCCATCACTGAGGGAAGGTGATGGGGAAACTGAAAGTTCATTTTATCATGTACTTCAAAGTACTCTGCACACTCACTCTGAATAAATGGACTTTAAAATCTGACCAACGATCGAGTCAGGTTAACCAGTCAATAGTTTCCTGTTTCAGAGATGGCAGGAACTGCAGATGCTGGGGAATCTGAGATAACAAGGTGTAGAGCTGGATGAACACAGCAGGCCAAGAAGCATCAGAGGAGCAGGAAGGCTGA